>VBSM01002616.1:19211970-19234162 GCA_008086735.1 Cheirogaleus medius | reverse complement strand
AAAAAAAAAAAAAAAGATTATTGGGGGAGGGAGGTGTTGGAATTTAAAAGATCTGAAAATAAATTTGGCCTGGCGTTTTCACTTCTTTACTAGTTTGATGACTTAAGAATTATTGCTTAATCTGAGATTTACCCTCCTCATTTGTAAGTAGGGATAACCATACCTGCCTTTCCTTCCTCTGAGGATTAAGTAATAAATGGCCATTGTGTTAAGTATCAACTACTGCTAGGAGCTTTATTGTATTATCAGTAGTCGTCAAGACAATCTTGCAATTAGAATTATAATTCTAGAGGTAAATATAATGACCCTCATTTTACCAATAAAGAGACAAAGCTAAGGGCTTAAATTGGCCAGAGCTAAATTGGCATGCCAACTTAAGAGCTGATTCCAAAGCCTGGCATTTTTCACTGCAGGACATTGCCTATATGTAAAAGTATTGGTTCGCTGTTGTAATCCATTACTGAATTTTAAAATATGTGCCTTGAATTATGCTTTTGTATGTATCTACTTCTCTCATTAGACTGATCTAAAGAATAGGAAATAGGTCTTTTTCAAGCTTCTGTTCTATATATCACCTGATATAGTTCTGCAATCAGTAGAACTTTTTTTTTTAAAAAATACCTTATTGAATTTAAAAAGGAAAGAAAGAGGAATAAGAGAATGAAGAAAGAGAAAAGAAAGAGGTTGACAAGAAGTTGATAGCATGCCCCAGTGTCAGCCATAGGCGCCTCTCTGAGAGCTCTTAGCTTGAATCTGTTTTCTTACCTTGGTAAGAGCCAGTTTTATCTCAAAATATGTGTCTATAAATGAAGGAATGGGTCCTGAGCTCAGAGACTAAAAGAGAGATGTCATTTGGAGATCCTTTGTACAGCATTGTATCCAGGGTATTTTAAAACACCTATTAGATAGAACTATGCTTTGTTTGAACAACGGTTCCATCACTAGCTGTATAAGCTTGAGCAAGTAACTTTACATCTCTGAACCTTAGTATTTCAGTCCATAAATTTGTGAAAATAATACCTCCTCCTAAAATTGTTGTGAGGATTAAATGAGGTGCCAAAATGCAAACAAAAATAGTAGTGATTCAATAAATGTTAACTCCAGTCTCCCCCTAACTAGTGCACTTCTGCTTCTCTGTTAAGATTGGGTCAATATTATTATCCTATTTTAATAACATTCATTTACATTGTATGGTATGTTATAGTAGCACTTACATATACATTGTCTCATTTAATGTTCAAAAAATTTTTTGTTTTGTTTCTTTCTTTCTTTTTTTTTTGAGACAGAGTCTCACTCTGTTGCCCAGGCTAGAGTGAGTGCCGTGGCATCAGCCTAGCTCACAGCAAACTCAAACTCCTGGGCTCAAGCAATCCTTCTGCCTCAGCCTCCCGAGTAGCTGGGACTACAGGCGTGCACCACCATGCCCGGCTAATTTTTTCTATATATTTTTAGTTGGCCAATTAATTTATTTCTATTTTTAGTAGAGACGGGTCTCACAGGCTGGTTTTGAACTCCTAACCTTGAGTGATCCGTCTGCCTCGGCCTCCCAGAGTGCTAGGATTACCGGCATGAGCCACCGCGCCAGCCTCTTTCTTTCTTTTGAAAGGAGGTTTCACTATGTTGCCCAGGCTGATCTCAAACGCCTGTGCTCAAGTGATCCTCCTGCCTCAGCCTCCTAAGTAGCAGGGACTACAGGCATGTCCCACTGCACCCAGCTTTGTTTTGTTTTTAAATATGAAGAATCTGAGACTCAGAAAGGATAGAATGGTCAAAGTCAAACAGACCTTTTTAGAAAGTATCCTGAAAATTATCTTCTGCTTCTGCAACTCCTTTCTACTTATATGTCCTATAGAAACTCTTGCACATACCAGGAGACTTGCACCATATATAGTAGCAAAAAAGAAGAAAACAATTGCCCACCAACAAGAGAATGGATGAATTGGAGTATAATAGAATATTATACAGCAGTGCAAATGAATAAAGCTACCCTCAACTTCATGAATAAATCAGTCTTAGAATTGAGGGGGGAAATGCAGAAGTCCTCATACAGTGTAGTATCACTTTATAAAGCTCCAAAAAACAGCAAATAAAGCAATTTATCATTTTGGGAAATATACAGTTGACTCTTAAACAACACAGGTTTGAAATGCACAAGTCCACTTATTTGCAAATTTTCTTATGCCTGTGCCACCCATGAGACAGCAAGACCAACCCCTCCTCTTCCTCTTCCTCTTCATCAACATGAAGATGATGAGTATGAAGACTTTTGTGATGACCCACTCCATTTAATGTATTGTAAATATATTTTCCTTATGATTTTCTTAACATTTTTTTTCTCTAAAGGAACACAGCATATAACACATAGAAAATATGCATTAATCAACTATTTGTTATCAGTAGGTTTCCAATCAATGGTAGGCTGTTAGCAGTTAAGTTTTGGAGGAGTCAAAAGTTATTCATGGTTGGCTGGTCTGATGGTAGTGGGTTATTAGAACTTATTAACATTAGTGTTACTAAAGTTGGTATTTAACCCCCCACTGCTAAATTTGACTGGCTTAAAAAAGAAAAACAGGACGGGGGGCGGTGGCTCACGCCTGTAATCCTAGCACTCTGGGAGGCCGAGGTGGGCGGATAGCTCAAGGTCAGGAGTTCGAAACCAGAGCGAGACCCCATCTCTACTAAAAATAGAAAGAAATTAATCGGCCAACTAAAAATATATAGAAAAAATTAGCCGGGCATGGTGGCGCATGCCTGTAGTCCCAGCTACTCGGGAGGCTGAGGCAGAAGGATCACTCCAGCCCAGGAGTTTGAGGTTGCTGTGAGCTAGGCTGACGCCATGGCACTCTAGCCCAGGGAACAGAGTGAGACTCTGTCTCAAAAAAAAAGAAAAAGAAAATTTTAATATAAAAAAAATGTTATTCATGGGCTGGGCACCATGGCTCACACCTGTAATCCTAGCACTCTAGGAAGCTGAGGCAGGAGGATTGCT
Organism: Cheirogaleus medius; assembly: GCA_008086735.1. NCBI lineage: Eukaryota > Metazoa > Chordata > Mammalia > Primates > Cheirogaleidae > Cheirogaleus > Cheirogaleus medius. Next base: position 19,231,173 of record VBSM01002616.1, on the reverse strand, counting down.
TGAGGTCAGGACTTGGAGACCAGCCTGAGCAAGAGTGAGACCCTGTCTATACTAAAAATAGAAAAAATTAGCCAAACAACTAAAAACAGAAAAAAAAAATTAACTGAGTGTGGTGACATGTGCCTATAGCCCCCGCTACTTGGGAGGTTGAGACAGGAAGATTCCTTGAGCCCAGGAGTTTGAGATTGCTGTGAGCTAGGCTGACACCATGGTACTTTAGCCTGGGCAACAGAATGAGACTCTGTCTCAAAAAAAAAAAAGTTATTTATGGATTTTCAACCACACAGAGGGTCAGCACCCCAATGCCCACATTGTTCAAGGGTCAACTGTACATATACTCCTTTAAAAAAGTATGAAATAATAAACACAATTCTAAGTGGTAGTCTCATCTAAGGAAAGGCAGGGGGAAGGGCTAGGTGAGGAATTCAAAAGTAACTTCGATAGTTATAATAATTTACATAAGTTGAGTAGTAGATGCATGAGTGATTGCTCCATCATTATACTTTATAATTTACCCAAAATTTTATTCTTAAATATATAACAAATATTACATAAATCAGCAGCTGAACCAGGAACTCCAGTCCAGCTCCGTGATTGTGGTAGCTGGGCTTTGCCTACAGTGATGACTCCCTGCTGGTGGTACAGTCCTAGGAACTGTATCCATGCAGAGCAAATAATAACTATTAACAATGATAGGCTCATATTTACTGAGCCCTTCCTAAGTGCCAACCCCTAAAGACTAAGTGCTTTAGGTTTATTATCTCATTTCATCTTCACTCACCCCTGTAAGGCTCACTCCTTATGCCTTTGTTACTTGTTGTGGAATTGTGGAAGGTTATTAGGTTCATTTCATAAGTAAGGAAACTGAGGCTTAGAAAAAATAAATGGCCTGCCCAAGGCCACCCAGCTTGAGAATGGTGTTGTCTGACTGACCCCACTGTCTGGGCATGATGCTACACTGTCTCTGTGGATGGTTATAACCTAAGAGGAATCTGCTTCTTACCTGTCCTTCCTTTCAGAGGTGAGTTTTGAAGCTTGTGGAAGTGAGAATATTGAATTTTCAGAAAATTGTGCCCATGAAGACATATTGGACAAAGCATGTTTTCTCATCCACCGAAGAATAGTTCAAAGGGAATATCATGGAGCCAGAATACTTAGAAAAAGACAGACATGTACTTCTTAGAAATATTTAAGCCTAAGTTTAAATTCCAAACCAAAATGAAGATTCCACAAAGGTCTTCCTTACCATTTATTAATTCTAAAATAAGCAAGTGAAATGAAAGGCAACTCCTAAGCCTTGGTCCCCCCAAGTGGAATGCAGGTCAGCCTGGAGAATTATGCCCTTGAGCGCAATTCCTCCTCAGGAAAGAAGACTTTATAGACTGTTTACCCATGGAATTCTGTGACTGGAGGAGTGGGCTTTTCCTTTCCTCTCCCTTCCCCAATGTAACTAAAAGTGAAATTGGAGGGGATGGGTTTATATATATATAAGTGCATTGTGCATTGTTGGGGGCATGGACATGCTTAAAGCTCTGACTCGAGGGGGGAGGGAAGGCAATAGCAATGTATGAAACCTTAACATTTGTACCCCCCTGTTATGCTGAAATAAAAATAATAATAATAAAAGTGAACTTGGAGTGTCAGGATTGGAAACAGGGATTCCAGGGGCAGCCGTGGGGGTTCTGCCTCCAAGAAAAGACCACTAGGTGTTCCCCTAGAAATCCAGCACCACTCATCATAGACCAAATTTTTGCACCTGTAAGTATCCCACAATAAAAATCATGGGTCTGGCCGGCCGAGGTGGCTCACGCCTGTAATCCTAACACTCTGGGAGGCCAAGGTGGGTGGATTGCTCAAGGTCAGGAGTTCGAAACCAGCCTGAGCAAGAGCGAGACCCTGTCTCTACTAAAAATAGAAGAAATTAATTGGATAACCAAAAATATATTAAGTTACAAATAATTTTTTAAAAAATCATGGGTCCTGCTAGACATAATAAATAAAACCAATTAATCAGAGCACCTGTGCCACAGAACTCCAAATTCGGTATTCTGTCTTGTTGGATAAAGTCAAGGTTCATTGTGAAGGGTTCATTTCCCTAGATTAGGTCCTGAAACCGGACACTGTTTAGATGTGACATAGCAGGGTCTACCCTGGTAGGTGGAAACCCTACTGGAAAGATCACGACAGATAGCAACCCCAGATTCCACCCACCTCTGAGATCCTATACGGGGTGAGGCTAGGCACAAAAGCTTTAGAGACAGCCCACCTGGGTTCAAATTTTGGTTCTGCTGCTCACAAAGCAACCCTAAGTAGATTCCTCATTTTCCCTGTGCCTCAATTCCCTATCCACAAAATGATTATAATAGCAGTTCTTACTTTATAGAATTACTGTAGGAATTAACTGAGATAGTGCATGTTAAGTGCTTAGAAGAGTGCCTAGCACTCTGACTAGTGATCAGTAAAGGTGAGCTATTATTATTATTATTGACAAAAAGGGCACCCTACCACCTGTATTGCCTGTATCATAAGACAAATCAATTTTCTCAGAGGCTTGAAGACTCAAGCTCCCTGGGTCAGCACCTGTCCATCCCCTAAGCTTCCCTTTTCACGCAATTACTTAAATCAGTTAATGTTGCTGGGTTCCTCAGTCAATTACTGGGCATTTTTACATGAAGAAGTCATTATCCAGGCAGGCATTTTTGAGGACTGGACCATCTAGCTTTAACTCATCACATCTCCCTGCGGCCCACCCAAGGAGGCTGCAGTTGGAAAGAAAGTAAATCAGTTTTCATAGCCACACAGTTCCACGTAACCTCTAGTTCTTAGTCTCTAGTCCAGAAATCAGCCTGCATCTTCTCCATTCCATAAAAGATCAATTCCCCCTTCACAGCTGTCCACAATGCAATGAACTTCCCAGGCCTGGGAATAAAAAATACAATCTGTCCACAAACCTATCCTCTAAAGCCTTCCTGGGGCCGGGCGCGGTGGCTCACGCCTGTAATCCTAGCACTCTGGGAGGCCGAGGTGGGCGGATCACTCAAGGTCAGGAGTTCAAAACCAGAGCGAGACCCCATCTCTACTAAAAATAGAAAGAAATTAATCGGCCAACTAAAAATATATAGAAAAAATTAGCCAGGCATGGTGGTGCATGCCTATAGTCCTAGCTACTTGGGAGGCTGAGGCAGGAGGATCGCTTGAGCCCAGGAGTTTGAGGTTGCTGTGAGCTAGGCTGACGCCACGGCACTCTAGCCCAGGGAACAGAGTGTGACTCTGTCTCAAAAAAAAATAAAAATAAAAAATAAAGCCTTCCTGGGCCAACTGCCAGGAACCACTCTCAACTGGTCTGAGCCAGAGCTATCAGCTCCCACTGATTTTGCTGGTGGGAGCTGCTGGGAGCTCTCTCTCTCTGGTCAGGGCCAGTTGCAGCCCAGATTCCATCACTCCCACATTCCACAGACCAAACCCTGCATGGCTAAGCAGAATCCCGTCCTTACTGTCTCCCAGGAGTCTAAAGTCAGTGACTCAGCTGTCATCATTTCCTTGAAGGAGAGGGTAGGAAATGCATTCAGTCATCCATCTGACATTTATCAAGCACCTATTGCAAGCCCCTGGTCTGTGGACTTAGGAGTCACAGCCCAGTGAGTATAGGTAATATCACGGTTGTGAGATCTATGCAGGGGGAAGTGCTGGCTTCTATTTGATTATTTTGCTCCATTATTTTAGGGTACTGTAAAGCTCCTCTGATCGTAAGCTTTGCATCAGAATCTTAGACATTCATTATCCCCCTCAGTACAGGTGGGGTGATGAGGCACGGTCCAGACACCAGCACAGTGCTCAGGAATGCTGGCTGGGTAGAATCAAAGGTGATACCTTACTCTCACCAGTTTAGATTATGTAGCCCAGACCTCATCAATATCAGGTAGGTGTCGGGGGAGAAGGACCTATAAGGGATATGGCATGAACCCCACTCCTAAGAAGTAGACAAGCCTCATGACTAATATGCTCCCAGCTCTAAGCTCAGGAGGCAGGTCTGGGGAAGAATACAAATGAAGACCTGCTGATCATAAAGCCACATTTTTATAAAGTATAACTCAAACTAACAATGGTCTAGCCTCCTATCCTGATAAGTATACCTTCATAATGACCTGGAAGGCCAGGTTTGAAGTTAGACTGCTAGGACTCCTGAAGTTCCATGCTAGAATGTGCCCCAGCCCAAGCCCTCCGCCTATTGGCTGCCTTCTCTTCCCACTCCCCATCTCTCACTGCAAAGGGCCCCATGTACATGTGTAGACGCTCCAGCCTACAGGTCTACGCTCTGTCACCCAACTCTCCAACAAACAGCTGCCCCTTGGCCACTGCTGGTTTGAATGTTTATGTCCCCTCAAAATTCATTTGTTGAAATTTAATCTCCAATATGACAGTACAGTCATCTATCCATATCTGCAGGGAATTGGTTCCAGGACGCCCCAGGATACCAAAATCCATGGATGCTCAAGTCCCTTTTATAAAATGGCATAGTATTTTCATATAATCTATACATTCTCCTGTATCCTTTAAATCCTCTCTAGATTACTTATAACACCTAAAACAATGTAAACACTGTGCAAATAGTTGTTATACCATATTGGTCTTTTCTGTTTATATTATTTTTTATCTTTGTATTTTTTTAAATACTGTATTTTCAATCTGCAGTTGGTTGAATCCACAGATGCAGAACCTGGGGCTACAGAGGGCCAGCCATATTAAGAGGTGGAACCTTTGGGGAAGTGATTAAGTCAAATGGGGTTAGTGCCTTTATAAAAAAGGTCCAAGGGAGATTTTTTGCCCTTCCATCATATGAGATTAGAGTGAAAAGATGCCCATATATGAGGAAGAGGGCCCTTACCAGACACGGAATCTGCTGACACCTTGATCTTGGGCTTCCCAGTCTCCATAACTGTGAGCAATAAATTTCTGTTGTTTATAAGCCACCCAGTCTAAGGTGCTGTTATAGCAACCAGAACAGACTAAGGCAGCTACCCCTTGGACCTACAAGTGTGTGCACCAACAGCACCGTCTGTCTGTCCTTAGGACTCAGAGAAGACAAGTCCAGGAAGTAGGCACAGCAGAGAATGCTGAGGTCCTAGGAGTCAAGTAGAAGGGTGGTTTACAAGGAGGAAGGACATACCCCTTGGTACTGCAGACCCTGTGCCCCCTAGGAGGGTCATGGTCAGAGGGCCCAAGCAGGGCCTTCTGAAGTGGGAATCCAAGGCACTAACCCTTGCCCTCTTGCCTTGGGATTTTCCAGGCTGCAAGCTGACAGCAAAAGCCACTCCCTGCCACTTCCCTGGCCTCTGACACTGGTTCTCTTATATCTCTACTCTGAAAAGTGAACAAGAAACAAGAAGACCAGTACAAAAGAAAAAATACTGTTTATTCCACACAACTACATCAAGTGCTTCTCCCCCATTCTCTTCTCTCCTCCCCTCCCCTCCCTCCAGCCCTCAGTAGGCTTTGCCGTGCTTGGAGACAGAACCTCAATCAGAGCCCGGCCTATGAGGCAGGAAGGAAATCTGGGTACAGGTAACAAGATTTCCAAGAACATAAACGTGTCAGGGTCTTGAATTACAAACTCAAGTGTGTCCTTAGTCCATTTGGCCCAATTCATTCCCTGGACTCCACCTGGATAGAATGCCATGGTTAGTGCAGGGTCAAAGGCCCCAGGTGATTCACCAGACCACAGAAAGTTTTGGTCTTTAATTTAAAACAAAACTATACACAGTTAAACCATTTCTGTCTATTCTCCTCTCTTTCCATGGTAAAGGACCCACCGAGCTCTGGTTTAAGTCCAGAGAGCTGCTTTCAAAACACAATTTATATCAACTCTCTTCAGAGTCTGATGCTACCAAAAACAAAAAAGAAATCCACCTCATAGGTGAGTGGCCCAGGCCCCATCTGCTTCCCAGGGGTCTGGAGGAGCAAGGGCAAAGGTCATAGGCCAGTGAGCTCTGCTTTGGGTATGCTTCAGGGATACCCAGCTAGGGAACTCAGCCTGCAAACATTCTCCCTCTGAATGACCAACCCATCCTTTTAACAGAGAAAATGGTTTAATTCTAGCTCAGCCTTGGAAAGACAGATTTAGATGACAGAGGGGCCAAGAAAGCATGGCCAGGCCTAATTTAGGCCAGTGGCTCATGATTTTTTTTCCTGCCATGACACAGATAGATGGTGTCCTCCGGCATGTCCACCACCACGGACACACCCTGGATTATATGCTATTCCCAGGGTAGCAGCTGTGATCCACTTGTCTCTCCCAAAAAAGAAAGCATACGTGAAAGCAAGTGTTAGAGCACAAAAATCTGCATCTCTCTAAGTTATTGAAGGGAAGTCACTGAATCCTTTACAAACTCTAGTACTTCAACTATTCTTATTGAAAACTTGTTTACAACACCCCTCCCACGCGAGTTTGTCATCTTATTGAGGCAGGTTGATAACCCTGAACTAGAGCGTGGAGCCTTCCCATTGGAGACATAGTCTCTCCTGGGAGACTGGGTCTGGCAAGCTGCTCACCTGCCCCCTCACCTCCACCACACTCTGGCAGGTCTGGTTGGCCCGAACTCAGAGGGGCATGTGCGTATGTGTATGTGCACGTCTGTGTGTGTGTGTGTGTGTGTGTGAGAGAGAGAGAGAGAGAGAGAGAGAGAGAAAGAGACAGACAGTTCAGCACACAACTCTCCTCTGCTCACTGGCAGGGCTACCAAGAGGGTGGCCACACTGGCATTGCAGGGCCTGGAAGTGACCAGTCATAAGTGGGAAAGGAAACACAGAGGAAGCTGGGTTAGAGGCGGGGATGTGCCCTCGCCTGGCAGTCACTCCCTCAGGGTGAGTCACATGAGGCGCAGTGGGGGACAACTGCTAGAGACCAGGCTCTGGAAGGGTAAAAGTAGTGAAGAGAGGGGTGCTAGACCCCTTTAGGGATGGTCTACACAGCAAGTCCGGGACCATCTAAACAAATCTCTTGAGTTCTCTCCTGACCTCCTGGAGTCACATACTGAATTTTAGGGGCTGTCCAGCCACAGTGAGGCTGGAAACTCACTTAGCAGCTTGGATGAGATTCCAACCCCCAATGTGCTATAACGATCCCCTCCAAAGGCAAAATCCATCCTAATCTGGGATATTCTTTTTTTTGGGACAGAGTCTCACTCTGTTGCCCAGGCTAGAGTGAGTGCCATGGCGTCAGCCTAGCTCACAGCAACCTCAAACTCCTGGGCTCAAGCAATCCTTCTGCCTCAGCCTCCCAAGTAGCTGGGACTACAGGCATGCGCCACCATGCCCAGCTAATTTTTTCTATGTATTTTTAGTTGGCCAATTAATTTCTTTCTATTTTTATTAGAGACAGGGTCTCACTCTTGCTCAGGCTGGTTTTGAACTCCTGACCTTGAGCGACCCGCCCGCCTCGGCCTCCCAGAGTGCTAGGATTACAGGCGTGAGCTACCGCGCCCAGCCAATCTGGGATATTCTTGACTCAGAGGAGCACTGGGGGGCATTGCTTACATACATACATGGTCTAAGACTCTGGAAAAAATGAGATTTCTCCTCCAGTATCCAAGGCTTAAAGTTACAAAGAAAATTAGAGTTAAGTCAGCTTCCACAAGACACCTTCCTGGGCTGTCATCAGCTCTCTCAAGGATGTTGTCCTTTCCCCCAGGGCCCTGCTGTCTGGTTTATTGTTTAATTTGCTTGTTTTGAGAAGGCCCCAGTATTGGGTTGGGGGTGGTTCTGGGGACAAGAGAAAAAGAAAGTCAGCATTCCTTTCCTTATTTTTCTCCAGAGTTGCCTACTTGTAGTAGGATTTTCCAGGCTGCAAATTCCCTTAACCCACACTCTTTTTGTGGGAGGGATGGCTATGGACAGAGATTAGATTAAAATCAGGGAAAATGGCCTTATTTTTTAAATTCCCAACCTGCAGCAGACCCAGGACAAGCCCAGGACAGGTAGAGTTCACTCTTGCTTCCTTCCAACATGGATTACAAAAGAACAGGTTCTGTTTTAGTGCAACTGTTCCCTCAAAGGAACCAGGGAGAGGTGGGAGAGAAGACTACGTGTTCTGGCCCCAGGGCTATGAGACCCTTCCGACCTTGAGGTCAAGGCAGACATTGAGTCTGACCTTCTAAGCAGCACAGCACACTTTTCTGAATTTTATCTCCTGGGTCCTTTCAGGGGGACAATGTGCCTGCAGGCAAAGGGTGGGGGAGGGGCAGCAGGAGGCTGTGGCTGCACTGGATGAAGTGTCATACCTGCCACACTAACACAGAGGAACAAAGGAGAACAGGGAGTGAAAAGGGAATGCCATCAAAAGCAAGAGCTAATGGCCTTAGGAGCTGCTACAGCCCTGCCCCAAAGCCGAGAACTTTCTGGTTCCCAACCGGAATTCACCCTTCAGAAACCATGTTAGCAAAGTGCTTCTCTAAGTGATATCACAAATCCTTCTTCAGCATGACCAGCCCAGAGCCTGGAGCTCTCATGTGGGCTCCTCAGGCCTCCCCATGATGTGACATATGTGGGGGAGAAGAGGGAGGCATGGACGCACATGCACACAGTGGAGTCTCATGACCTAGGGCGAGAACGGCTGCACGTGTTGTCATGGCAGTGGCTGCAGCCGGGAGCCAAGGGGAAAGTACAAAGTGCTGGGACACAGAGCTGGGGGCTGAGCCCTAAGGGATCTGAAAGACGTTCAGCTTGCTGGTGTTCTTGAGCGTCTGGCGCCGATTGCAGAACCAGACCCGCACGACCTCTCGGTCATAGTTGAGCTCCTTAGCAATCTCAGTGATCTCCTGGCCCGTGGGCAGTGGGTTCTTCTCAAAGTAGGCATTGAGAGCCTCTATGGCCTGGGGGGTGAAGGAGGTTCGGCGTTTGCGTTTCTTGGAGGGCTCACCTCCCACAAACTCCATCAGGTTCTGCTGGCCTTCCTGGTTCCGGAGTTCAGCCTCATTCAGCCACTTCTCCAGCACCGGTTTCAGCTTCTGGGCACTCTTGGGTGTGATGTCCAGCTTCTCAAACCTGCGGGCAACCAGTGCCCAGGAAGAGACAGTGAGAGTGCCTCAGTCTCTTCAGCACACCCAGCACTAGGGTGTAAGCACTATCCTCAAAGGCTGGTCCCCTGGAGGCTGGCGACACCGACCCAGGGCCCCCTGCACCACTTTCACCAAGGCCCCTCTAGCTCGGCCAAGCCCAGACTCCTCACTCTCCGTTGTCCCAGGTCCTAACAGGGAAACCATTCTATGACCTTAGCTCAATCAGTAGTGCAATGATAATAGTGCAACTACTTTATGAACAACATACCAGAATTTTCACCTAAATGAGTGAAGGCCTTTGAGGACTCATCTTGAGATGACGTCCAGATATCATGAGTGCAATCGCACTCCCATAGCAGATCATTAACAAGTTGGGCTACTCTTTCTGGCTGAGCCTGGATGTGGCAACAGAATTCTCAACGTGGCATTGTAGGCACTCTAATAGTCACTCTGGGTCTAGTCAATGGAATTGGCAGGCAGATGAAACCTTTTGGTCATCCCTGAGCCACGCACTGCTCCTTGTTTGAAACTCTCTACTACCCTCTCCTTTGGTACTGGCACCAAAAGCAGTTTGTCAGCTGCATGCAGAAAAATCAGCTATATTACTTTATAGTCATGTTTTTAAGAGGGGGAGATGGGAGCATGAGGGAGTATGGGAGTTTATAGTTGAGGACCAAGACAGAACTGAAGTTCCTACTCTGTTTAACTATATAAGCTGTACTCCTTTCCCAATAGGATTCCTAAATGAATTAAGGTCTTGGGTTCTCCAAAGAAGACCATATAAATCCTTAGGATTGGAGGATAAACTTCACAGGGCCCCCAAAAAACTGAGTCAGTCTTTGGCTACCCCAGCTGAATGTGTCTACCCTTAGGACAATCTTCCTTATCTGAAAGAAGGAAGGAGCCAGGGGAACATGGAAAGTGACCAGATGCCTGGGTCCCTGTGAGTGCCCAATGGCACCAGACACCCAAGCAGGCCCTGATCCTGTCCAGGGCAGCCTTACTCACCGGCAGATGGCTGACTGGCTGTAGGCTGGACCTTCTGTCGCAGTCAGAGCCTGACCCACCTGGGTCTGTGTAAGGCCCAGGGAGAGCCGCCGGATCTTAAAGTTCTTGGCAAACTCTCGGATCTCTTCTAAGTTGATCCCATCCTCATCCAGACTTGGAGTATGTGGCTCTAGGCCAGAGGGAGGGACCAGGGATGAGTGTGTAAGATAGGAATCATCACTGCTTATCTGGTTCACTGGTCTGGACTGGTGCAGTAGTGGGGGGTGGTACATCTGCCAAAAGGCTTGTGCACCTTTAAGACCCTCATCACCCCTGTCCCCAAGACAAGGAAGGCTTGGGAAAAAGAGGCTTGAACCAGGCTCTCTGGGGGTGAGGGTCTATTTTCAAGTTCTTCCAGCTCTAACTGCTGACCCTCCCCCATCCTCCCTATGCCTGGCCTCAAACACACCTGTTGGTCATCCACATTCCTCAAATACTAGGTGAGAGACCACAGCAGAGATAGCCAATGGCTTGGCCTCTCAGAGAAGCAGCCAAACAGCCAACTAAGCAGCCTCCAACATCCTCATGCCCAGAATCCAGCTCAACAGGAATGGGAATAAGAAAGCCAACCCCTTGCATTGGGCCTCTGCCCTCCCCCTTTGGGCCCCAGGAAGTTTATTAAGGAAAGCTGCATCTGAAGAGGTTGGGGTACCCAAATAAATGCCTCCCCCTCTTCTCCATACTCCTCCTCCAGGAGCCACTTACTGGACACCAACTGGCTGACAGTGGGGGTCTCTGAGCAGGTGATTGGGATGGGAGCAGAGGCAGATGGCTTGGCTGCCGGAGCTGGGCTGGCAATGACCACAGCAGGCTGGGGCACAGCTGATGTGGGCTGGATGGGCTGCACCTGTGAGAAGAGAAACAACAAGCCTTTGCTGCCCCCTGCAAGGCTCAGGGGGTCAGCATCCCTAGGTGGACCAGAGGCAAGGCAAAAATGGGCATGAAATCCTCACCTACCCAAGACCCCTGCAACTTGTCCTCTATCAAAAGGCAAGTCCAGAAGCTGCTTATTAACACCCACCCAACAATCATGACCAAACCATCCTAAATAAGCACAGCAACATGCCCCACCAAACTGGAGTCTCACAGCCACCTGTGACTCAGGCAGGTGATAGGCTCAGAAAGGTTCAGTACAATTGGTCAAAGCCCCAGCTAGTGCCCACCCTTGGAATAACTGCTCTCAAATCTCTGCTCTCAAAGGAGAAGCCTAAACCTGATTCTAGAACCTCCCAGGCCCCAAATGTCCATTAATAAGGAAATGTTAGATGACCTCTGGGACCTCCCTAAAATGAGATACTGTGCAGACACTAAAAAGAAAAAGGTGGCCGGGTGCGGTGGCTCACGCCTGTAATCCAGCACTTTGGGAGGCCAAGGCAGGAGGATTGCTTGAGGCCAGGAGTTTGAGACCATCCTGAGTAACATAACAAGACCCAGCTCTACAAAAATTAGGTGGGCATGGTAGTATGTGCCCGTAGTCCCAGTTACTCTGGAGGCTGAGGCAGGAGGATTGCTTGAGCCCAGGAGTTTGAGGTTGCAGTGAGCTATGAAGATACTACCACACTCTAGCCTGGGCAACAAAGCAGAGATCCTGTCTCCAAAAAAAAAAGAAAAGAAAAGAATAAGGTATATCTATCTCTTAAATACTCTGAGGTCTGAATCATTGTATTAAGTGAAAAAAGTAAGATGAAACCAGTTTTTATGGAATAATGGCTTTAAAAAATATTCATACATATGAATTTCCAGAAAAAATATCTTAAGGCATATAAAGCAAGCTATCAACAGAAGTCATTTCTGGAGGTGGAATTAGAAGGGATTTTTACTTTTTACATGACACATAATGTTGGAATTTTTATAAAAATCATTTTTAATCAAGAGAAGCTATAAATATATGAAATCAGTATTTTTATTTTACTTCATTTATTTTATTTTATTTTTTGAGACAGAGTCTCACTCTGTTGCCCCAGCTAGAGTGCTGTGGCGTCAGCCTAGCTCACAGCAACCTCCAACTCCTAGGCTCAAGCAATCCTTCTGCCTCAGCCTCCCAAGTAACTAGGACTATAGGCATGCACCACCATGCCTGGCTAATTTTTTCTATGTATTTTTAGTTGGCCAATTAATTTGTTTCTATTTTTAGTAGAGATGGGGTCTCGCTCTTGCTCAGGCTGGTTTCGAACTCCTGACCTTGAGCCATCCGCCTGCCTCGGCCTCCCAGAGTGCTAAGAAATTAGTATTTTTAGTATGATTTTTTTTAAAAGGCTTTCTAAGAAGTGCAAGTTTCTCCAAGATGGTCCTGTTCCCTGGATTTCACCCCCTGGTAGTCCTCAAGTTCATTCTTTCTTCATCCCCAGGGCTTAGTTTGAAGCTCCTTGTCTCTTGCTAGAAGTGCATAAACTGCCTCCTAAAAGGTGACAAGGATTCAAACCACAGCCCAGTTCTTGGCCCCACCTGAATAACAAAGGGATTTTTTTAAAAAGGAACATTTGATCAGCCATTTTCTTGCCAAGAACCCTGCAGCCACTCCCTACTACCTAACAATCTTTTTTTTTTTTTTTTTTTTTTTTGAGACAGAGTCTCACTCTGTTGCCCAGGCTAGAGTGCCGTGGCGTCAGCCTTGCTCACAGCAACCCCAAACTCCTGGGCTCAGGCGATCCTTCTGCCTCAGCCTCCCAAGTAGCTGGGACTACAGGCATGTGCCACCATGCCCAGCTAATTTTTTCTATATATTTTTAGTTGTCCAATTAATTTCTTTCTATTTTTAGTAGAGACGGAGTCTCGATCTTGCTCAGGCTGGTCTCAAACCCCTGACCTCAAGCGATCCTCCCGCCCTGCCTCCCAGAGTGCTAGGATTACAGGTGTGAGCCACCGCGCCCAGCCCAACTATCATAGTCTTTATCATGCTGACTTCTAATTATTTCCAACACTGAGCTGTCTAAGGTTAGGAAGGGCGTCTTATTCATCTTTTGTGTCTTCAGCACTTGGAATATAGTACGCACTCCAAAAATACTCCTAGAATAAGCAAATAAATGACTAATCGAAGCCACTGTGCAGAGTAAAAGAGTGGAAGGGGGAAGGGGTGAAGGGGGGGTGCAAAACTTTCCAGGGCTTTTCTGGCAGTTTGTTCACCCTGGAGCTGATCCAGGCCTAGTTCAGACCACCTTCTCCCCGCCACCATCTTAGAATGGCACCGGCCTCTGAGGGCACATATACTGATCTTGGTGTGTGTGGATAGGGGCTTAGCAGGGTGCTGTTTCCCTGGGCAAAACATGTGTGGACTCACATGGGCCTTCTACTCTGGGACCTCACCCAGAGAGGTACCCTGGTCTCCTAGGAGTTTCAGAAGACGTTGTCCTACCCGGCAGTTTGGAGGGAGCCGCCCATACCAGACATTGTTGACTGTCCCCCCATGCCCTCCCCCATCCCTTGTACCTCACTCTTAGCGGGGGACTCAGGCGTGCTTGGCTTCCGGACAGCCACGGGCGGAGGCAGGGGGCTGCTGGCCAGGGTCGCAATCACCTGGCCCTGGGCGTTCAACAACAGTTGGGGGGTCACAGCCTGGACCTGCAGGCTTTGGGCTGGTGCTGGGGCCGCCACGCTAGCTGAGTTCACTACCCACGGGAGTGTTCCAATAACCTGGCGGGAAATAAGGCAGGGACCCCAGGTGTGAGAGTAGTGTCCAGCTCCACCCCGACCCAAATCCTCACACTGTCAGGGGGAGAGACTAACAAATCACTCAACCCCCTCTGGCCTCAGTTTCCTCATCCATAAAGTGAAGGATTCACAGGCTAGGGGCTACTTCCTTCATTCCATCCTCAGAGCTGTGGTGGAACAGGAATGGGTGTGAATGTGGATTCAGAGAGACCCGGATGCACGTCCTTGCTCTGCCACATTTTAGCTATGTGGCTTAATTTCTCTGAACCTCAGCCTTCTGTCCTAGAAAATGGGAATAAAAATCTCCATCTAATGGATTTGTACTCAAAACAAAGTGAGATAATGTATGAGAAAGCACCGAGCACAAAACCTGGCCACAAAGTGGGTGCTCCATAAATGAAACCCCCCAACTAGAGTGAGCATCTCTAGGGCAGGGGGTGGCTACACCCCTGTCTGGCCCCAGCCTCGGCAGAGAGCTGTGGCCCAGGGATACGAACTGCAGCTCGACACACTGAGTTTCTCTGACCCTTAGGCCCAAGTCCTGGCCACCCCCTTCCAGCCTCTCCACAGTCCCCGCCCCTCAGCCCTGTCTTTGACCACTTGCCTGTCCCTGAGCATTGGTGAGGATCTGGCTGCTGAGCCCTGGCATGCTGGGAATGGCGTTGGTAATGACCGGAGTTGTGGTGAGGGAGCCCAGGATCTGGGTCTGTCCCCCGAGGGAGGCAGCACTGATCTGTGGGTGGAGGAAGAGCCTTGCTCAGAGGCCAGGGGGTGAGAAGAGCCCGAGGCCGAGGAAAGAGGGCTGAGGGCACTGGGGTGGGCAGATGCGAATGTGGGCTGCAGGCCCATGACCACCAGCTGAATAGTTTCCAGGGATGCAGGGGTCAGCAGGGAAGGGTGGGGCCGCAGTCATGGAACAATAATTCAGGTTAATCTTTCAGGCCAGGCCTGGGAGGGTAGAAGGGCCAGGCTGGAGAGGCTGATGTGATCCTAGTCACATCTAACAGCTCCTACTGCCAAGCCAGGAGCTACACAGGATGGACACCAGCGCAGAGCTATAAGCCGCTGGCTGCACCTTAGTGACCGCTCGCAAGCTTGCAATCCCCAGACATCATCCCACCCTCCAAGCCTGGTCCAGCCGTTCAGGTTCTGGAGAATTTTCCCGGCCCTCTTGGCAGGGGTTGTCTGCTTTTATCTGGGATGGACGGGCTGGCAGCTGCAAGGAGAAGGCCTCAGAGAGAGCCCATCTCTGCTGATGTGTTGGAAAAGGGCTGTATTCGGGGGCTGGTCCTCCACTGTGGGACGGGTCAGTTCCACCCTTGGCCCGACTCAGTCCATCCCTGGTCAGCCCTGGGTGAGGGCGGCAGCTTACGATTCCTGGGCTAAATGCGAAGCCTGCAGGCTGGACGGTGATCTGTGGGGGGGTGTCCACTGGCTTGGGGGTGGGGGCAGCGGCGGTGGCAGCAGTGGGCTGCGGTAGGATGGCAGGTGTGGTCTGCAGCAGCGGCTGGGTCTGGAACAGCGTCTGGGGCTGGCCTGGTGGCCGGGATTGGGCCGGCGAGGAGGCCTGTACTGGTGGGGCAGCTTGTACGGGTGCCGGGAGAGCGGTGTTCAGCACGGCAGCTGCTATGGAGCAAGGCAGAGACAGAGGTGCTCAAATGCCTAGCCACAGCCCAGAGCAGCTCCAATCCCAAGGGATCTGGCACAAGATTGAGAGGGGGTGGGGCAGTGGGCAAGGGGAGCAGGCAGCCACGATTCCCTTGATCCTCGAAGGGCTGGCACGTGCCAACATCTCTCATCCCCCCTCCCTTGGGCCAGGAGATGTGGAGGTTCAAGAACCAGATGTTGAATCTTCTTGCAGTCCTTCTCAGGAGCTGGTCATGGGGTGAGTTCTGGCGCTGGGGGAGAGGGGCCGTCTCAAACAGTTGGCTGAAGTAAGAAAAGCCTGCTGGGCCAGCATGGCGTCATGGCCTAGAGTCCCACGGTGGTGCAGTGGCTCTGTGGCTGGATGCCCAAGACACCAGATCCAGACTCCAGGGCTGTCACCCTGGGTGGGCCGCGGGTTCTGAGTCCAATATGGCAAGGTGCAAGGGTGGTAGTGTAGGGTGGTGGGGGGCCTGGTGGTGCAGTCCTGGGAAGAGTTGCCGTTACCTTGGAGACCGGCTAAAGGTGGCTTGAAAATTCCCCCCGTAGGAGAAGCAGCGGTCAGTCCTGGGAGGGCAGCCACGGTTGCTGTAGGAATTGTCCACACGGCCAGCCCCTGCTGACCAGCCACTTGACCTGCAATACTGATGGGGATAAGAAGAGGTTGAGTAACTGCCCCTGCTGGAACCATAACTGCTGTCAGAACTGTGGCTAAGTTTTCCTGAGTCAAGACCTGCAAAAGCAAACAAGATTTCAAAAAGAAAAGAAAAAGTAAAAAATCAACATTGACAGCGCAAACACTGGGTCTCTTAGACCCAGTTGAGCACAAACAAAGCATTCTGAGGGCAACAGGGAAAAGGCCACATGAGGGGGGAGGAGCCAAGCCCTAGCCAGAGGCCCAAACCTGAGGGGGTGCCTGGACCAACTACCCTGCTTCCAGAGGAGTCTCCCGAATTCAAGACAGGCCCGGCCCAGCGTGGGAAAGGGTACGCAGGCCTCTCCCACCACAGTCTGTTGCCTCCCAGGCCTTCCCCGGGCCCTTGCCCACAGGACCAGCACTTCGTGGCCAGGGAACAGGGAGAAGAGACTAGTGGAACCAAGTGTTCAAGGGCCCACAGAGGCCTCCAAGAAGCCCTGGTGGAGGAGACCCTTGACTCGATGACTTAGAGACCAGTGCTTGCAGCGAAAGGTCACAGGGGGCTCTGCATGCCTGCTCACAGCTCCTCACGGCACTGGGGGCCGCTCCCTGGCTCTAAATGAGGGCTCTGTGAATAACTCATTAACTCTTCCAGGCATCCACTGGAGGAACTGACAAGGGTATTCACTCAGTTAGTCATTAAACAGAAACTCTGGCGGCATGAAAGAGTTAATGGAATTTCTACAGTCCTTGCTGGACTCCGGGAGATGACCTGGCAAACGCAGATCTTCTCTTCTAAATGGGCCTGGTCTGGGCAGGGGTGAGGCTGGGGGTGCCTAGTAGGAGATTCTTTCCCTCGAGCCACAGCCCCTTCCCTGTTCTGCCTCATGAAGTTCCCAGATCCCGTGGCCACCCCATGCTGGCTGTCCCATGCCTCGCTCCTACCCACTGCCCTCTGTCCAACTCCCCAGGATGGTCCTTACCTGGGGGGCAGCTTGCACAGCCAGCGGTGTCAGCGTCTGCGATGCCTGAGGCTGGCTCGGGGCTTGGCTGAAGGTAGCAATGGCAGGGGCAGGGCTTGGAGGGATCCCCGGGAGTGACTTCACTTCATGTGGCATTGAGAGAAAGAAGGACAAGGAGTGAGCTGGATGTGAGTGGAGGGTTCATCAGAGCAGAATGCCATGTCTGCAGCCTGAAGTGGTAACTCAGCCCCACGTTGCATTTCTGCGTAACCCGAAATGAACTTCCTTCTCTGGCCATGAGGCAGCTTTGAAGCTTGCCAGGTGCTACTGGTAGTGAGACTAGGAGGCTGGGGAGCCCTGTGCCAGATCTGGAAGGTAAGCTACCCTCTCCCCACATCTAGATGAAGAAAATGCAAGCTGTACAGTTGCATATTAGCCCCTCATTTTCTGGCTCTATAAGACCTGTCATGTAATCAGTTGAGGGGCCTAAAGCACACCTGTCAGGGAGGGAAGGATGGCAGCAGCTGTCCTTGGCTCATCCAGCAACTGAATCATTGTTCACCCCACCTTCAGGCTACTTTTTGGACATGGGTGTTGCCTTGGGCAAGGTACAGGGGTTCCTGAAGGGCAAAGTCCTGGAAGCAACAGGACATGAAACAGTCCTGAAAACTGGACATGTCTTTGCCACACTGCAGGATCACTGGGCTCTCCAGGCCAGTCAGCTTTGCTCTGCCACTCCCTGAGGGCTAAAGTCAGGATGAGCAGCTTCTGTGACCTTCTATACAAACTTCCCCTTTCCCCCTCCTCACTACTGGGAAGAAGAAGAAGAAGAAGGAAGGAGAAGAAGGAAGGAGAAGGAGAAGAAGAAGAAGGAGGAGGAGGAGGAGGAGGAGAAGGAGAAGAAGAAAACAAACGTCCCATGAACTGGAGCTTTTTGCCTCTTCTTGCTACCATGGCCTATTCAGGTATTGGGGTGCCCCCAGGAAACCTCTTCACATCCACATGATGGTGAGGAGGAGGATTATTATTTAATATATGGCGAGGCATTAAAAGGAGTCTGGATAGTGGGTGATGGACATTGGAGCATATCAGTGGCTTCTTAATACCACTGGGCATTTATTTCTTGGCCCTATTCTAGGCCTGCTGAACCAGAATGTCCAGTAGTGGCAGTCAGATACCTCTCTTCTCTTTTTTTCTTTAAAGCTCTGTCGTGATTCAGCACACAGTGTAAACCAATGAATCAAATAACCTTCAGGGTTCTACCTAACCCTGCAGTCTTAGCCTGTGTTTTAATCTGGAAAGGCATCGAACTAACCCAGAACTATACTGTTCACAGCATATAATAATAAAACCCAGGTAGTTGAAGGGTTAAAGAGGCAAGCATGCAGCAACAAAGGCCTTGTAAAATAGCAAAGGGAAATGAAATGGAAGGTTTATCTCCTCTGTGGAGGAGAGATACATTTCTAACTATTGAAAACAAAATCACAGGTTAAGGATAATCTGAAAATATGAAAATTTAAAAAATATCCTTTTGGACAAAATGTAATGAAGCATAAAAAGGAAAGTGAGAAAATGGGAATATGACAAACAGAAAACGATAAAAGCTTAGCATATGAAGAAATAAAATATTCATTTTATTAGGGCATATTTCCAAAGTAGGACCATGGAGTCCGAGGGTTTACAAACATTTAGAGCTTCTGTTGCTTCCTGCTAGACTGTACAGAGAGACTAAACCAATTCACACAGCCTTCAACAATGTACCTATTTCTCCACAGCAACACCCAATTTAGGTTTTATCACTGTTTATTTATTTTCTGGCTTAACAGGCACATGGTACCTTAAAGTCAATCACTTTTCTTCTCATTGATAGCAAGATTTTATATTTTTCCATGTGATGACTTCCTCCTATGTTAATAATTAATTTCTCTTCAAAAGGAATTTTAGTGCACTACACCATAAAAAAAAAATGTTTTCTAAGCTGGGTGTGGTGGTGTGTGCCTGTAATCCCAGCTACTTGAGGGTCTGAGGTGGGAGGGCAGTTTGAGCCCAGAAGTTCAAGTCCAGATTGGGCAACAAAGCAAGATTCCCTCTCTATAAATAAATAAATAAAATATGAAAAAATTTTAAAGGACCAATACAAAGACATTCAAAGCAGCACTGTTGGGGGGAGGGGGGCATGGGCAATATACATAACCGTAATATTTGTACCCCC
>VBSM01002616.1:19172346-19197729 GCA_008086735.1 Cheirogaleus medius | reverse complement strand
GGTGGGGGTGGGGAGGGGACCCTCAGGTCCTGGCCAAGTTGGGCGGCCCCAGAGGCGCTCTCCCGGGACAGGGATGGAGGGTCGGTGGGGCTGGTTACTCAGCCCCCTCCAAGGTGCCGCTCGAGGTCGTTTCATTTTTGGAAGGTGCGAGAGTGGGAGCAGGAGCTCGGGAGTCCGGATCGGGGACCCCGTGCCACATTCCGTTCAGTCGAGGGTCGAGGCGCTGACAGCGGTGACTCCTAGCCGCCGCCTTTCCTCTCTAGATAGCCAACTGTCTTCGACGTTGAATGTCAAGTTCATGTCTATTCCCCAGCCACAGAAAGAAGAAACTCAGACATCACTCAGCCGGCGTCGAGCCTCCGGAGCAGCTGTGCCCCAGCCCCAAACCAGCGCCGGGACCGGGTCCCTCCCCCCCCACCCTCACCCCTGTAGCGGTTGTGGGCTGAGTCGTCTAAAGGCAGCTTCCCGGCCTTCTTGTCCAAGTAGACAAGGAAATATGAAAAGAAAGAAAAAGTTCAGTGGAAGTAGAGAAAAAACAACGTCCTGTGTTGGTGGCAGTGGGGAGGGTTTGTTTACCTAGAAGATTTTGAAGGTAGAAAAAGGATAAGAAAAGGCAGATTTGGGGGCTGAGGGAAAGCAGATTGGAGAAGTAGTGGACACATGGAAGAGTTGAGGGACCAAAGCGATGGGTGGGGATGATTGGAGAAGAAGTAGGGAGAGGGAGGCTCTGTAAACCCAGGGAATGTGGATTCCAACATTGAGGCAGCCTGCTGTCAGCCTAGGCTGTTTCTGCCCCGGCAACACACATTCGGTGGTCTTGTGGTGGCCAGCAGTAGATGAGTTAGAGTAGTTGGGGAGAATGGAAGTGGGGCCCTCCTCCTCCCCTAGACTGTTCCTTAAGCCCTCCTGGTGGAAGGGCACTGCAGGGGAGGGGAGCAGCACCTGGTGGCTCCAGACCTTCACTACACACTCTTCCAGAGGCCCTGCTCATGGAAGCTTTTCGGGAGGCCTGGCCAGCAGAGCTGGGGTTGTATCAATTTGCTGATTCCATCTGCAAGTGAAGAGTTACTGATAGTGGCAGTTTTATGAGTAATCAATAGATTTGGAGTAAGAATACCTAGGTTTAAGTCCCAACTATCCACTAGCAGTCCAGGCAAGTCATTCAACTTCCTCATTACTTATAAAATGAGGGTAATATTTATAATGACTACTTTACAGGGTTGTTAAGTTTAACTGAGAGCCTGTATGTGAAAAAAATTTGAAAACTGTACGCTCTATACAATTGAATAGTGTCATTACCTGTACAATAGTTTGGAACCATTTGAATGGCCCTGTGAAACTCTACCACATGGCATGGTATTACAGCTCTTGGGGTTTTTGTTTGGTCTGTAATCCCTGTGGTCTCTTCCTCCTGGACTGTAAATTCTTTGAGAGTACCAGTTGTGACTTCATCATTTTTGTATTTCCCACTGCTCTTTATGAGAAGATAGAGCTCAGCACTGCTGTTGAACTCTGTCACATGAAGGCAGAAACTTTCTATGCAACTTAGTTTGGTACTACATGTAGATAGATCAAAGGCTTTGGATGACGGATATCAGGGATGTTTTGAAGAAACAAATATGGATGTGATCAGAGGAGCTCAGGAAGACATACATCAAAATGTTAATCATGGTTTTCTTTAGGAAAAGGGAACCTTTAATTTATGTTGTATATACTTATGTATTGCTTAAATATTTGATGAACGTATATTACTTTTTGTTTCTTTAATTTTTTATTGCGATAAAACATGCACACAGTAAAGTACATAAATCTTAAGTGTATACCTTGACAAATTTTTACATATATATCCATGTAATCATGACCTAAAACAAGATATACAGCCTTTCTGACACCCAAGAAGATTCTCTTGTGCTCCTTGGCAGTCAATAAACTCCCAAAGTAACCATTATTCTGATTTCTGTCACCATAGATTAGTTTTTTTGTTTGTTTGTTTTACAGCCTGGGTGGTTTCCCACCGAAGTACTAACCAGGCCTGACCTTGCTTAGTTTCTGACATCAGGTGTGTTCAGGCTGGTATGGCCATAGACATCCATAGGTTAGCTTTATTAGTTCTTGAGCTTCATGTAAATGGAATCAGACAGTATGTACTCTTTTGTGTTTTGCTCCTGTCACTCAACATATGTTTTTGAGATTCATCCATGTTTTTGAGTGTAGCAGTATTGTTTTTTATTGCTGTGTAGTATTTTATTACATAATTATACCACAATTTTTCCATTCTGCTATTAATGGCCATTTGGATTGTTTCCTGTTTTTGATTCTTATGAGTAAAGCTACTATGAACATTCTTGTACAAGTCTTTTGGTGAACATAACATATGCACTTATTTCTCCTGGATAAATACTGAGAAGTGGAATTGCTCAGTTTGGGGTATATGTTTAGCTTTTATAAATGTTGTTAAGTAGTTTTCCAAAGTGTTTGAACCAACTTATATCCTTACCAATAACATATGAGAGGTCTGGTATCAGTAATGTTGTATAAGAGTTCTAGCTGTCATTCTATATCCTCACCAATACTTGGTATTGGCAGTCTTTTTGCAATAAATACATATTACTTTTATAATTAAAAAAAAAAAAAAAACCACAGGCTGGGCCTGGTGGCTCATGCCTGTAATCCTAGCACTCTGGGAGGCTGAGGTAGGAGGATCATTTGAGGTCAGGAGTTAGAGACCAGCCTGAGTAACAGAGATACCCAGTCTCTACTAAAAGTAGAAAAAAACTAGCTGGGCATGGTAGCCTGTAGTCCCAGCTACTCCGGAGGCTGAAGCAGGAGGATTGCTTGAGCCCAGGAGTTTGAGGTTGCTGGGGATTAGGCTGACGCCACGGCACTCTGGCCCAGGCAACAGAGTGAGACTCTGTTTCAAAAAAAAACAAATAACCACAATATAAATATTTTCATTTCCATGGGTAGGTAAGGAGTTTCCTTCTGCTTCCTAGGCCAAATAACACTCTTCAAAAGGATTCTCAGCCCAGCACAATTTCTTTTTCTCTTTCACTCCCACTTCCCATGCCTTCTGAGTGAGCCTTCATTTATTCAACAAATATAATTGTTATTATCTACTGTGTGCCAGACACTGGCTGGGTGCTATGTCCAGAAGAAAACAAAACAGACTGCTCTCTTGGAATTTATAATCTACCTGATAAACAGACATTAAACAAAAAAACATAAATATATCACTACACATGGTGACTAAGAAAAGAAGATGCTATGAGGCAGAGTGAAGGGCAGGGAAGAGCCCGCTGAGGAAGTCGCCTGAAACGTGGATAAAGGGGAGGCAGAAGGAACGGCACAGGCAGAGGTAATGAGGTAGAAAGACCTTGAGGTTCAAGAAATTGAAAGTGGGCTCATGCCTGTAATCCCAGCTACTCCAGAGGCTGAGACAGGAGGATCACTTGAGCCCAGGAGTTCAAGACCAGCCTAGGTGATATAGTGAGACCCCATCTCAAAAAAAAAAAAAAAAAAAGAAGAATATTCTTTTGCACTATACCTAGAAAGCTTCTGGAATCTAAGCAGATAATCCATGGGGGCCCATCTTCCCTGACTTGGGAACTCAGCCAGTTCTAGGTCTTCAAAAACTCATGATGGAGCATCCAGGTTTTACTGGATCCATGAATATCTATCTTCCCAAACGCCTTCCTCCTTCCTTACCTCTGTAGCCAATCTTGCCCCTCCTGCTGTCTAACCACTAGATTAAAGGCCCCCTCTGCTGTTGTTGAGGGAATGGAGCCAGGGCAGGTGGGAGTGAGTTGAAGGATGATATAGCAGGGGACTCAGGCTGGTCAACAGAGCAAGCCTCTCGCTGTGAGGACAAGAAAGGCAGCAATGCATTTCTGAGGGCTTGTAGGCCAGTTTTCCTAAAACGAGGAAGCAGTTGTCAGTCTTGGCTGATCATATTGAAGGCCTATGAGGAGACTGGGCCATGGAGAAGTTCCCTAAGTACAGTTAACAATACAAGGATACCTTAAGGTGAAAAGCCAGAGTTTTTGATAACTTACTTGTGACAAGGAGTGTGGTTGTGCCTGCTCCATTTTTTAGAGACCTCCACCTCTTGCCCTGAAATGCATATATTTTATCATTTTATTCTATTTACTTTAATTTTAGCAATAATATAAAACTGTATTGCTTGGCTGCTGTCACTGTCTCTGACAGATTACTCTACCAGCTCAAAGGGTAAATATGGTTCTTTATTTTTTTCATAATTTTTGTGCAGTAACAAGGTAAGGAACATTTTAGCTCATAAATTATTTACCAAACCTCACAGGCATAATAGGCCGTGTGCATATTCATCAGGCTATCATCCATTATTCATAAGAAGTTCACTTCAACTGTTAGAAGAAAATGAGTTTGTTGATTGAAATGCTGAAGAAAATGTGGGCTTTTGTCCCCCTCCTTCCTCCCATCTGAATAAGTCTCGAAGTTTCCATCAAAAAATGATATTATAGAAAAAAAAATTTTATTCCTGACAAGTAGATATGTAGATAGATGGAAAGAAAGTGTGCAGGAGGAAATAAATTGGCAGAATCAAACACCATTCATTTAACTCAGATAAAGTCCCCCAACTCCTGCTTCCAGACAGACCGTGCCGAGGAAGTAGCCAACAGAGTCCCCTTCCTTGTAACAGAAGGATGGCTTCAGCAAATTCGGTAGAGTTATTGCTTATGTTAACTAAGGTACAAGTTGCATTCTACAGCTTAAGAAGTATTTATTATGATCTTTTTCTTTGACCCACACAACAAGTCTGCGAGGTGGGAATAATTTTCAAGATGGGAAAACTGAGAAAGATGAAAAAACAGAGACTCACAAGGTAAGTGACTTGTCCAAGGCCAAACGGCTCATAAGGAACAAAACCAGGACTGGAACCTAAATGTCCTTCCGCATCTCATGTTCTTTATATTCTGTCTTCCTGAGTCCTCTAGATGGTAAAACCCCACCATTCCCAAGATACAGGTACTTCACAATGTTTTCCATGAACAATTGGTTTTATTTTCATTTCTTAAATATCTTTATTATTTCTGTGGAATACAGATCTGGGCATGGTCACTTAGTTGTGTGTAATGCTGGGCAAGTTAGCCATAGTTTCCCTATTTGTAAAGTGGGAATACTACCTACTCTTGGGTTTTTTTGTAAGTGTTAAATGAGATAAAGGATATAAATTCAGGTGTCAGCATTTTCCTCCATTTTAAGAGTCACCTCCCTCTGGTATATTTGACAAAGTGGAGTGGAAGCAAGGGTTGTACCTTTCCCCCAAGTCTTCCACTTGACCCTCTGTTCCATTCTGTCCTGAGCCACCCACTTGGCTGCTGGTCATGGCCTAGAACTCCTGGTGTGGCTCCTCTAGATGAAATGCAACTTATAGGGACACAGGTGTGAATTATTCCTATCATGACTATACCTATTGTTCTTTACTGAAGGGTTGGGAGAAAACTTAAAGAGAATTATAATAATGGAAAGTATTAACACTTTGATTTTAACATTCTCTATAATCCAAGTAAAAAACAGCCAAGAAATTCAGTCTTTATTAGGGGGTACCAGGTCCCTAACCTGGTCCCCCCTCCTCAGGTCTTCTTCCCTCCCTAGGAACTCCTCCATTCCTTTCCTGGAAGCCCCAGGCCCCGTCTCCCTCTCATCTCTCGGCTATCCCTAGAAGAACATTTCCCCAAATCTGACAGTCTGGATTCTGGATTAACAGCACAGAGGGCTGAAGGGGTGAGTGTGTGTGTGTGTGGGTGTGTGGATGTTGGGGGGCACAACAGGGAATAGGTGCCACAGTGGCTTTGTGGGAATGAGCTTCTGCACACAGCCCATCCAGCATGATAGAGACAGGAAACCAGCAGGCCCTGCTTGATAGAGTCGTAATACCTCGAAGCAAGGTCTCTGATGAAGCAGGAGGCAGTGGAGAACACTGACCAAAACCAGCTAGAACCAACATAGCCTTGAAAAGTGACCTCACATACCCTCACTGCTCATTATACTCTGCTTGTAATGCATTAGCACACTAAAGGAAACTCCCGCCAGAGCCATGACAGTTTACAAACGACACGGCAACTCCTGGAAGTTACTGTATGTGGTTTAAAAAGGGGAAGAATCCTCAGTTCTAAGAAGTCCCCACCACTTTCCCAGAAATCTTAGGAATAATCCTTCCCCTGCTTAACATAAAATTAAATAGAAGATATAAAATAAAACCTCGAAAACTCACAAAGTGCTACGCTCTGTTGCTCTGAGAGATAACTGCTACCCTGTCTATGGGGTAGCCTCCTGTTTTTTTCCCGTCTTACCTCAATAAACTTGCTTTTGCCTTACTTCGTCAGCTTGCCCTTGAATCCTTTCCTGAGTAAAGCCAAGAACCCACTTGGCCTTTAGGCTGGACCCCAGTTTTGGGATACACTTTCCTGTATCAAGAATGTCTAGGGGAGGCTGGTACCCCAAGTCCCAACCCCTTCCAGTCTTCTAGCCAGACAGAGATACAGATGAAGCTCTGTTCTTCTGAGTACTCTGGGTAACCTTTGGAACACACATACACACACACACACCTCAAAAGATAAAATGAAATCTCAACCCCCTAACTACCAAATTTTGGTGTGCATTGGTATCACCCCATTTAATTTGCATCTTTAATAAGCACTAAAGGATTCTAATACAGGTGGTTTGGGATTTAACATTAAGAAAAATTGGTCAAAATCAAAAAAGAAGACACATCCCTCAGGATTTTCTAGGCTGCCCAAGCAACAGGGGAGTTGGTGCTTTATGTTTATCATGCAGAGCGGTGTTAGTGCCTCTCCTACAAAGCCTTGCCAGGAATGATACAGGAGGGTCCATTTCTTTTTTTTCCTTCTTTCTTTTTTTTTTTTTTTGAGGCAGAGTCTCACTTTGTTGCCCAGGCTAGAGTGCCATGGCGTCAGCCTAGCTCACAGCAACCTTAAACTCCTAGGCTCAAGCAATCCTCCTGCCTCAGCCTCCCAAGCAGCTGGGACTACAGGCATATGCCACCATGCCCAGCTAATTTTTTCTATATATTTTTAGCTGTCCAAATAACTTCTTTCTATTTTTGGTAGAGACGGGGTCTCGCTCTTGCTCAGGCTGGTCTTGAACTCCTGAGCTCAAACGATCCACCCGCCTTGGCCTCCCAAAGTGCTAGGATTACAGGCGTGAGCCACCGCGCCTGGCCAGGAGGGTCCATTTCTAAGCCACGTATCTTGCAATAGCTGTTTCCTTAGTTATACAAAGACCAGCCAAAGCTTTGAAAATGTTGCTTAAATGAGTGATCGGACCCTTCCACAAAGCTCCATCCTCCCTCTGTGGGCTGGGAATTGGAGGCTGTTTTGTTCTTCTAGGTACATAAGTGAAGAACACAACACTTAGTAGGTGTTCAATAAAGGTACATAGACAAGCTGAAAGCAGCCTAATTAAGTGGGACTAGTGGTCTATCCTGCTCTGAGCCCTCACATCATAGCTTACCCATCTCTAGTGAAGCACTTACCAAGTTCTGTAGTAATTTTCCTTTTAGCATCTGTCTTGCCCAAGGCACATTAGGAGTTCATTAGCCATCGTTCTTGGCTTTTCCCTTTTCTTCATCCCAACAGTATTTTTTAAAATAGCTTTATTGAGCTACGGTACATTCAATAAACTGTATATACTGGAAATGTACAATTTGATGTTTTGACATATGTAGACACCCATGAAACCATCATCACAATCAAGATAATGAACACATTCATCACCCCTCAAAGTTTCCTAGATTCCATTTATAATCTCCTTTCTGCCCTTCCCCCTTCCCCTACCTTTCAAGCAGGCAACCATTGATCTACTTTTTATCACTATAGATTAGTTTGTATTTTCTAGAATTTTATATAAATGGAATCCTGTAGTATGTATTCTTTTTTCATCTGGCTCCTTTTACTCAGCATAATTGAGATTATCCATGTTGTTTCCTGGATCCACAGTTTATTTCCTTTTATTGTATGGCATTAAATTTGTTTATCCATTCGCCTATTGATGAAAATTTTCATTGTTTCCAATTTTTGGCTATTACAAATAAAGCTGTTATAAATATCCATGTATAAATCTTTGTGTGCCCATATGCTTTCATTTCTCTTGGGTAAATACCTATGAGTAGAATGGCTGGATCATATGGTATGTGTATGTTTAACTTTTAAAGACCCTGCCAAACTTTTTCAAAGTGGTTGCACCATTTTTCATTTTAACCAGAAGTGTATGAGAATTCAGGTTGTTCCACATCCTCTCCAACACCTGATGTGATCAGTCTTCTTAATATTAGCCGTTCTAATAGGGATGCCAACATTGTTTTAAATTTTTTTTTTTATTAGAGATAGGGTCTTGCTCTGTTGCCCAGGAGGCTGGAGTGCAGTGTTGCAATCACAGCTCACCATAACCTTGAATTCCTAGGCTCACACCTTGGCCTCCCAAAGTGCTGGATTACAGGTGTAAGCCCCTGTGCCCAGGCTGTCTTAATTTTTCGAACAGGTAAGCATTCACATGGTTCAAAATTTTATTATTTATTTATTTATTTATTTATTTTTGAGTCAGAGTCTCACTCTGTTGCCTGGGCTAGAGTGCCGTGGTGTCAGCCTAGCTCACAGCAACCTCAAACTCCTAGGTTCAAGCAATCCTTCTGCCTCAGCCTCCTGAGTGGCTGGGACTACAGACATGTGCCACCATGCCCGGCTAATTTTTTCTATATATTTTTAGTTGGCCAATTAATTTCTTTCTATTTTTAGTAGAGAGGGGGTCTCGCTCTTGCTCAGGCTGATCTCGGACTCCTGAGCTCAAATGATCTGCCCGCCTTGGCCTCCCAGAGTGCTAGGATTACAGGCGTGAGCCACCGCGACCGGCCATCCTTTTTTCATTTAAAAAATATTTTGGAGAACTTTCTCATTCTTTGTTTTAGCCACATAGTATTTTAATGTATTGATGCACCAAGATTCATTACACCAGTTTCCTACTGATGAACGCATGGGTTATTTCTAATGTTTTACCATTATAAACAATGCTGCAGTGAACCAGGAGGTAGACTTATACATACAGTGGTTCTCATGAGTGCAAATATATCTGCAGGAATTATTCCCAGAAATGGGAATGGTGTATTTACAAGTCTGATGGATATTGCAAATTAACCCTATAGGATTTGTGCCAATTTTCATCCAACCATCAATAAATTAGAATGTCTGTTTATCCATAGCCCTGCAAATAGAGTACTGTTAGCAAATATTTGGATTTCCGTCAAGCTGATAATGATATCTGTGTGATTTTAATTTGCTGCCTTATTATTATGACTGAGGCTGAACATCATTTCATATGTTAAGAAGCCATTTGTTTTCCCTTTTCTGTAAACTGTAAATGTCATGCACTATTCTTTCTAATGGTTGGTCATGTACTGACTTGTTTCTAGGAATTTTTTACATGCAGGGAGATTAAAACCTTTGTGATTTGAATTACAAATATCTTTTTCCAATTTGTCATTTGTCTTTTGACTTTATGGCGTTTTGACTTTATGGAGTTTTTATCCCTGATGTTAACCCTAGTAATTAATTCTGTTAATTAGTCCTGGTATTAGTCCAGTTATTTCTGCCTCCATAATATTTCTGGAATCCCTCCACTTCTCTCCACCCCACTGCTACTTCCCTAGGCCAGCCTGCCGCCATCGTTCACCCAGGTGACCACATTGGATTCCAACTGGTATCTCAGACACACCTCTACTCTTGTCCTTTCTCTATCCTATTTCACATTCTGTAACCAGAGGGATTTTTCTAAAATAAAAACCTGATTATGTCACTTTCCTGCTTCATACTCTTCAGTGGCAAACTAGTGCCCCTAGGATAGAATGCAATGTCTTCTGTGGGCCCCATTGCCCCGTGTCATCTGGTTCCAGTTTACCTCTTCAGCTGCTTCTGTCACCAGTCCCCACCAGTCCCCTTACCAGTATGCTCTGGCCACACCAAACTGTTTTCATGCCCTCCCTCTCTCTAAGCCCTCTCACTTCCAGACCTTTGCACAAGCTGTTCCCTCACCCAGGAACCATCTTTACTTGCTTAACTTCCACTCACCATTCAGATTTCACCTCAAACATCACTTGCACCAGGAAACCTTCTCTGGAGAGAGTAGCTGCCTCACCTCTGTGCTCTCCTTGCACCCCATGCTGTCCTTATGTCAGCACTAATCATATTATGTTATGATTATCTGTTTACTTTTCTGTCTCTCCCATTAAGTATACTGCAAGTTCCATGGGGGCAGGGACTATGCCCGCCTCCTCACTATTGTCTCTCTAGTGCCTATCACAGGGCCTGGCACATGACAGGCGCTCAAAAAAAAAAAAAATCTATTAAATTAATGCAAGAAAGAGTGTCTGATACATGACTATGCAAACATCCTTGTCTCACTGGGGGGCCCATGAGAATGAAGAAAATATTAAGGCTTGACTCTTGTCCAAGAAAATAGACAGTTACTCCTTAATCCACCTGCTAGAGAAAGCAGTGGCCTACAACCCCTCCATTTCTGCTGGTGACCTCATTTGCCTCTGCCCTGGCTTTCCCAATGTCCAGATCCAGGGTGACAAGCAAGATACTCAACACCCCCATAGAAGAGGCTCTGACTAATCTGAGGGCAGCTTGCATGAGCAGGATCTAGCTCTAGGAGAGTTCCTGGGTGCCAAGAGTTAACCCTTTAATCATTAGACAATGGAGAGGCCCTGGGAAAGACCACCCAGTAGAAGCATTTACATTTCTAACACTGGCAGGGCCTGACCAGAATTTACAAAGGATTGTCAGCTCTGCCCACTTCTCCTCTGTCTTCTCAGGCTCCTCTTCATTCTTTTCCTCCTCTAACACAGAGTCTAGATTTAGACCTGGAGGATTTAGACCACAAAGATTGTGTGACCTCTTTGGCAGATGATGAAGCCGAGACCCTTGAGAGGCAACAATGAGTGGCTTATGAAGTCAGGTGAACCTGAGTTTGAATACTGGTTCTGCAGCAGTATACTTAGTTTAACTACTTAACCTGTTTGAAATAGTTGCCTTACTTATACCATTCTCAGAGTCTGCTATGGACATGAAATGGACAAGTCTGGTGCAATGTCTGACTCATACATAGTAGGGAATAAGTGGCAGCTGAATAGACGAGGATATAAGTCAGTCAATTAGTAGCAGAGTTAGGACCAGAACTAGTGTCTTGATTTTGGGTCCACCTCCTGAACTCTCACTGACATGGACTACTATAGTCAACAAAATTTCAGGGACCCAGGCGCAGTGGCTCATCTCCACCAAAAATAGAAAAATTAGCTTGGCATGGTGGCGAGTGCCTGTAGTTCTAGCTCCTTGGAAGGCTGAGGCAGGAGGATGGCTTGAGCCCAGGAGTTTGAGGTTGCTGTGAGCTAGGCTGATGCTATGGCACTCTAGCCCAGGCAACAGAGCGAGAGTCTGTCTCAAAAAAAAAAAAATAAAAATAAAAAAAAATTCAGGGTCTGTCACTGAGGTCTCAGAAAGAGATATAAGAGAAGTTTCCTTTCTTAGGTTCATTCCTTTATTTTCTGAGGCCCTGAGCACCAGGTAAGGGTGGAGATAGATTAGTGACTTCTCCAGTTTCAGGCTTTGGGGTGGAATCAGTTTTAGGATCTGATTTGGAAAAGTTAGAATACAGGAAAGATTTGCCTGATCTGACTTCCAAGGAGTTATTTATTTAGTTATTGACTAATTACTGATTATAAACTTCATGCTAAGAAAAGTACAAGGCCCTGGTCATAACAGTCCACTAAAAACAGTGTTTTGGCCAGGCGCAGTGGCTCATGCCTGTAATCCTAGCACTATGAGAGGCCGAGGTAGGAGGATCACTTGAGTCTGGGAGTTCGAAACCAGTCTGGGGAATATCGAGACTCTGTCTCTACAAAAAATGGAAAAATTAGCTGAGCATGGTGGCATGCGCCTGTAGTTAGTCCTAGCTACTAGGGAGGTTGAGACAGGAGGATCGCTTGAGTCCAGGAATTGAAGGCTGCAGTGAGCTATGATGATGGCACTATACTCCAGCCTGGGTGGCAGAGTGAGACTCTGTCTCAAAACAAACAAATAAAAGAACCAAAACATAACAGAAAAATG
Organism: Cheirogaleus medius; assembly: GCA_008086735.1. Taxonomy (NCBI): domain Eukaryota; kingdom Metazoa; phylum Chordata; class Mammalia; order Primates; family Cheirogaleidae; genus Cheirogaleus; species Cheirogaleus medius. Next base: position 19,185,571 of record VBSM01002616.1, on the reverse strand, counting down.
GTGTTTTACAAACTTCGGGTCCTGACTTGTTAGTGGGATGTGAAATCACAACCAGAATTGGAAAAAAAAAGAGAGAGTATAGAAAAATATAAGTGCCTTTTTAATAAGGATGTTAAGTATATAGGATCATAAAATTTTATTTCAGTCACATATGATTATAAATCTGTATATGCTGTGTCATGACTTAGGTGTATTACTATGGATTTGGTCAACAAAATTTGCAAGCCCCTGCATTAGAAGGTGAGCTTCAGGAGAGCAAGAGTTTTGTTTTAGAACAATGCCTGGCATTTGTAGGAGTTGAATGAATCAATGTTTAACACTATGACTGCCTTCAAAAAGATTATAGAGTCAAAATTACAGAAAAAGGTAAGTATCATAGGCTTCATGATACTAATATTAGTCTGAATCAAATGAATAATGTGAATATACTGAAAGAGAAAAAAATCTAAAAGAACTCCAAAAATAAATAGTTTTAGACTATCAGACTTCAGAGTATTTTAGTCATGTTAGGCAGTGTGAGGTGATAAGAAAAACAAAAACAAAAACATTGACCTGGAACCTGGGAGCCAGGAAACAAAACCTGATTCTGTAACCTGTTAACTGTGTGACTTGGGACAAATCTCTTTAATCAATTCTCTAATTTGAAAAACAGCAATGTTCAAACAAGCCCTGCCTGCTACAGAGGACTATTGTGAAGACCTGCGATGATGAGATTGTGCATTTTAAGGGTGTCCTGCAAACCGTAATACAATACTGGAGACAAACCAAGGGATTACAGAGTCGAAATGAGTATGGGTCTTTTTCGTAGTTCAATTAATTAGCAAATATTTATCAGGTTTCTAATGTTTATTGAGGGCTTTTCTTTCCAAAGCTCTTCGTTTTTAGATGCTTTTGCAACTATTCTTACTATAATGTACAAGGTAAACTCCAGGAGAATATAGTGTTGGGCTGTCTTGTTTGGCTTCCTCTCCACTTGCGCATAGCAGGGGCTCGGCAGGTATTTCTGAATGCAGCCAGAAAGGAAAAAAACTTAATTGCTGTCCTAAAGGCTGCCATCTTTGCCCTTCAGGAAATTAAGTTAGGGTCAAAGTGATACACAGAGAAAGTATCTACAAGGCACCATACAGGTTACCTGGAGCAGGTGTCAAAGACAGGGCAGAGTCACACAATACTCCTTGGGTACTACGAGTTTGTCAGTTTTACTGCTAGCTGTTGTGGGCAGCAGAGCAAAACAGAACTCCTTCCTTTACGTGAGAAAGGCAGCGACACAGAGCAAACTACCGACAGCCTGTCGCCGGAACAGACAGGGCAGCGAGGATTCGAGTGAAGGTCTAATTCAGGAAAGGATGTGAGCTGGACTGGTAAAATAAATCTTTACGGAGCTGAAGCTTAAGTTGGATTTAGTAGGAAGCGAACGCATGACCGGCCAAGGTTTAGGAAGCATATTGTAGGCAGTTTCAGAAATCGGAAGAAATCTATGCTCCTCGTGAAAAGGTTGCCAAGGTGAGCTGACCTTGAGTTAATGTGTGTAGGTGGAAAAGGTTCCAGGGAATGGCTTCATCGCTCGGCCTCCGAGCGTCCACCAGGGAGACAAGATCCTGTTAGGAGACAATACCTGCACTTGGATTTCCTCCAGTTGAGGGACAGGGGCGGGGGGGGCGTAGGGCGAGAGCGAGAGCGAGCGGGCGGGGCCAACGCTAGGGGGCGGGACCTGGCCGGCCCTCCCTGCAGTGACTGGAGGCCGGGCGCAGGGGCGGGGCTTCCGGCGGCAGCGGCATTAGGGCGACGGGTGACGCTAGGCGGCCGATCGTCACGTGACACGGAAGTGACTCCGAACAGGAAGAGGACGAAAAAAATAACCGTCCGCGACGCCGAGCCGAACCGGACCTGCAGCCACCATGAACAGCAAAGGTAAGGACAGGGAGCGGCTGAGGCCGTCGGGGGGAGTAGTGCTGGCCCGGATCGAGCGGGCCCGGAGCCCGGGGTCACCAAACGCCAGGCTTGGGGTGGGCTGCGCCGCGCTCCTCGGCCGGTTGCAGGCCCGGGGCTGCGCCTGACGCCTTTATCATTCCATAACTACTGCTGCTTACTCCCTCCCGGCCCTTTCCCCCTTAAACTCTGTGGCGCAGTTTGGAGCTGCGGGCTTGGGGGGGCTTGTCATGATGGGCATGTGCGGAAACAAATAGAGTGCTAGAGCAGGGATTTGGGTAGGCCAATGGAGAGCCGGCGGAGGCGGGGCCCGCGCTCCGGAACAACGGGCAGGGCCCGGAGCTTAACTAGTGAGTTGCCAGAGTTGGTGCGCGGGCTAGGACCTGGGGGGTGTCATTTTTCCTTCTTTTCGCACCCCCTCACTCTTCTCTCCGGGGCCAGAACTTCTCCCCGTTCCTGTGGTGGTACCAGTGTGTCTGTCAGGACATGATTTCCAGCTTCTCCAGAGAGGACATTCCCCCTTACCCCCTCCTTCGTCCTTTCTCGGTCTCACTTCCACTATTCACACTCTTCTTTATTTGGAAGTCGACCTTGAATAGGAATCTGTGAGATGAATCAGAACCGTTACCCACGAAGTCCGGGCTGGCTACAGCTGTGGAGACTACCCAGAGCAGGAGCACCCTTGATACACCAGCAGGCCAGAACCTCAGGAACGGGTGCCCAGACTTGTCCCGAATTCCAGAGGGAACTCGGCTCAGCTAGACTTAACCCTTGAATTAGTATGATAGTAGGAGCAGCGCCTTGCCTTTCCTATCTTGTCAGAATCCAGCATCTTGTGTTATAAGGGCTCAAAGACAATGCTTATTTTTTTTGGTTCCGGGAATCATGTCCTGTGGAGCAGTCTGTTTGCAAACTCCCCTTCTGCTTCGTCCCACTATGTTAGCTACTCAACATGTACTGCCCCATTTTGATGACTCTATGTAGTAGGCAACCTGCATTTTTTTGTCTTCCAGGTCAATATCCAACGCAGCCAACCTACCCTGTGCAGCCTCCTGGGAATCCAGTATACCCTCAGACCTTGCATCTTCCTCAGGCTCCACCCTATACTGATGCTCCACCTGCCTACTCAGAGGTGCTTCCAGTTTGCTAGACTTGAATTAGTTGAGAATACTCTTGGACCACATTTTTAGTCCTTAGCTAAGTCTGACTTCACATATTTACCTATTCTTCACAAACAGAAGAGAGTGCTCACATAAATAATTTAAACACTATATAATTTAGTCATTTATGTTGGAGTTGAGAATGCATTATTTGATTATTTTGTGTTATTTGGCGTGGGCTGAGGTTAAGAAGATGAATTTGCATTCCTTGAGCCTAACATTAGCTTATACCAGGAAGCAATCCAGGAGAATAATGAATGCCAGTAGAAAGGCAGCTTGTATAAAGTAGAATCAGCACAAGGAGGATTAAGAATTGACTCATTAAGGAGATCTCAAATAGGAATGTAATAAAGTAACCTTTTGCCTTCTCTTCTGACTCTTCTAGCTCTATCGTCCGAGCTTTGTGCACCCAGGGGCTGCCACAGTTCCCACCATGTCAGCTGCATTTCCTGGCGCCTCTCTGTATCTTCCTGTGGCTCAGTCTGTGGCTGTTGGGCCTTTAGGTTCCACAATTCCTATGGCTTATTATCCAGTTGGTCCCATCTATCCACCTGGTTCAACAGTGCTGGTGGAGGGAGGGTATGATGCAGGTGCCAGATTTGGAGCTGGGGCTACTGCTGGCAACATTCCTGTGAGTATGACCTTATCAGAAAAAACTCAGCCCTTGTCTATTTTAACCTTCTGAAATGACTTCATATTCATTCTCTTACCATTCCTGGAAAATAGTTGCCAGTGTTTGTGTAACCACTGACATCCAATAGTCAGGCAGAAAGTGGTTGAGGGGGAGAACTGTAGCAAGTGAGTAGCATCTAGCAAATTCACTGGAGTCTGAGTTAACCAGAGTCCTTTGCTTTCCTGTCTTGAGAGTCTTGCTTGCTGTTTTTCCAGTTCATTTTGGTTCAGTGAACTGGTCTAATAATGCTCCTTATTCATTGTATAAGCATTTACTTAATATTTGCCACCAGCATGGTGTTGTATTTGAACCCTGATGATTAAAAAGGTAGAACGCATAATTCCTAGTAAATAGCTTTTAGAAAATACTAGCAGTTTTGGTTATCCTTGTCTTCTGCTTAGTTCCCCAGTCCATGGCATTTAGAGCCCAAATGGGCTGGGCATGGTGGCTCACACCTGTAATCCTAGCACTCTGGGAGGCCAAGGTGGGAGGACTGCTTGGGTTCAAGAGTTTGAGACCAGCCTGAGCAAGAGTGAGACCTGTGTCTATTAAAAATAGAAAAATTAGCCAGGTGTCTTGGCACACACCTGTAGTCCCAGCTATTTAGGAGGATCGCTTGAGCCCAGGAGTTTGAGGTTGCTGTGAGCTAGGCTGATGCTGCAGCACTCTATTGAGGGCAACAGAGTGAGATTCTGTCTCAAAAAAAAAAAAGAGCCCAAATCATCTTTGCTAAGACCATCTACTCAGTAATCTTATGCCAGAGACGAGGTGAATATATGTTTAGTAAGCCTTCAGATTATCCAGTAGTCTATTTAAAAACTGTAAGGGACCCTGTGGGATTCAGACATGGACCTGATACCCTGTCCCTGTTTTGGGAGTGTGAGTGGGAGGATTTCCTACCCTGAAAATGACTGTGGTTCTGGCCTATTCATATTTAGAAGGTATCCATAGGCTTCATCTTGGAGCTGGAACCCTTTGAATAAATAGGCTTCCTTTCCTATTTGTATCTTTGGGTTCACAGAGAATATAGACCTGCTTTAGAACTCAAATTGGTGGCAGAACTAGCTGTTTAAAATGCTATTGATTAGCACATTGCCATCTTCCTGACAGGCTTCTGCTTCCCCTTTGTCCCTTTCCCTTATATAAGCTACCCTGTGCCCATTCTACTGTGTCCCTTTCCTTTCAGCCTCCACCTCCTGGATGCCCTCCCAATGCTGCTCAGCTTGCAGTCATGCAGGGAGCCAACGTTCTCGTAACTCAGAGGAAGGGGAACTTCTTCATGGGTGGCTCAGATGGTGGCTACACCATCTGGTGAGGAACGAAGGCCACCTCCGTGCCGGGAAAGACATCACATACCTTCAGCACTTCTCACAATGTAACTGCTTTAGTCATATTAACCTGAAGTTGCAGTTTAGACACATGTTGTTGGGGTGTCTTTCTGGTGCCCAAACTTTCAGGCACTTTTCAAATTTAATAAGGAACCATGTAATGGTAGCAGTACCTCCCTAAAGCATTTTGAGGTAGGGGAGGTATCCATTCATAAAATGAATGTGGGTGAAGCAGCCCTAAGGATCTTCCTTTAATTCTCTGGAGTAATACTGTACCATACTGGTCTTTGCTTTTAGTAATAAAACATCAAATTAGGTTTGGAGGGAACTTTGATCTTCCTAAGAATTAAAGTTGCCAAATTACTCTGATTGGTCTTTAATTTCCTTTAAGTCTTTGATTTATATTACTTGTTATAAATGAAATGCATTAGTTGTCTGCCTTCTTTCCATCCTTCCATCCTTTGCCCCACATCCCACCTCCAACCCCAGTCTTCCGTTTCCTTTGCCAATCTCCATTGAATCAATGGTGCAGGACAGAAAGCCAGTCAGACTAATTTCCTTCTCTCCTTGCACTTCTCCCTGCTTGTCATCTTTTAACTAGTCTTTGACAAGGATCCTCTGAAACCCCCTCTGTGCCCCAAGCACAGATCTCATTACTTCTGCTTTTGTATCTCCTCAGGCAAAAGGGGAGGGTGCCTTTTGGACCCTTCTCATAGGTTGTCTCTACATACAAGAACCTAACCCAAATTTGCTTTGGTGCCAGGAAAACTGAGCTTTGTTTGAACAAAGGACATCGTGCAAACTGTACTGTAAACAGCAGTTTGTTTAACATATGAGGGGCAAGGAGGAGGATGCATTTCAAAAGCCTGATTGATGACTTGAGAGCCAAATTAAGGGGAGTTTTCAGATTAAAAATTGGTTACCATTTTTTGTCAGAGTGTCTCATGCAGCCACTCCTGGCTCCCAAGAATTCCTAAACTGGGTTAATAGGGTCATATTGTAAATGCTTCACTACAAAATGACTTGAGTCCAGTGAAATCTCATTAGGGTTAAGAATATTTCAGGGATCCTTAATATTTGGATTTTTTGTTTTCTGAAATTGGATTTTATTTTATTTTATCTTATAATTTCAGTTCATCTAAATTTTGTGTTCTGTACATGTGATGTTTGACTGTACCATTGACTGTTATGGAAGTTCAGCGTTGTATGTCTCTCTCTACACTGTGGTGCACTTAACTTGTGGATTTTTTATACTAAAAATGTAGAATAAAGACTATTTTGAAGATTTGAATAAAGTGATGAAGTTGCATTACACCTCACTCCATGGATTCTTTACTTAGCTTGCTTTTAGATTTCTTCTCTATATATCTTTTTTTACAGCCTGCCTAGAATTCAGCTAGGTGTTGCTGCTGTTCTGTTTTCTTTAACGAAGCCTTTGAAATAAATGCAGGAGTACAAGGCTAAGATTTCACTATTTCATGAGTTCCATTCAAGATGTTCAACTTTTCCTCACTCTACTTCCTAAACTCTTTCAAACTCTTGGATTCAGAACCTAAACTTAGAGATAAGGGAAAGAGCTGGGTGCAGTGGTGCATGCCTATAATACCAGCTACTCTGAGGCTGAGGTGGCAGGATCGCCTGAATGCAGGAGGAGTTTGAGACTGGACTGAGAGCAACAGTGAGACCCCGTCTCACAAATAAACAAAAACCACCACCAACAAAAATGGAATGATTGATTCTCCTAATTTGCTTTAAAGTTTGGCTTGAGGAAATGTTTTAGTATGGCAATTTGTATACATTCAGGATGACCTTCCATTTCACCAAAGTTCTCCGTGTAGAAATACTGAAAATTCCTAGTATCTAGGCTACCAAGATTGATTCCTCAACTCTTGGATCTTTGGGTGGGTTTGAGCTTCGACAATGGAGGCAATACGTTAAGACCTCGAAGGAGGTCTAATTTAATTTCAAAGTAAACAATATCTGAGAAGCTAATGAATTATACCAAACAGGTGCCTTCTAAACACATCTCACTTTGAGACTAAGTTAAATCCAGACAACTTCTTGGCTTGATTCTGAGGACACATGGGAAAGGTGGTAGGTAGATTTTTCCTTGTTCCCTCTGTGTATACATGGAATGGGTTCTGGGAAGTCCTGGCCCTTGCCAGGATGGAGGCTATACCAACTCATCTCCCAGGGTATGTTTCTGATGATGCTCCTCTGGGACAAGCTTCCCTGGACCATCTTTACCACTAACCTCTGAGATAGTTCTGGGAAGTTCTGGAACTTCCCTAGGGTTCTTATGGCTTGGAAGAGAACACGTGCAAAGGAATTAAATGAGCAAAAGAAAATGAAAAAAAAAGTTTAAGTAAGGATAAAGGTAGTTCTCGCACACAACAATCTGATTTTTGCATCAGTGAAAAATTTTAATTCAGATAAAAACATAAGTATAAGGTTGTTGGGAACTATGGAAAGGAAGGGCTCAGATTGAGGGATGTAGCACACTTATCAAGAGGTAAGATCTCCATAGTCTACCCCTCCTGGCCTGGCCTTTTACTATGGTATCCAGCATCCGGGATGAACTCTGGACAGTATCTCCACTTGGGCTAGCACTAGGTGACCAGATAGAGGACAGAGTGGAGCAGCCAGTGACCCTAACTCTCTTTTCCATCCTTTTTTTTTTTTTATACACAATTAACAATTCAAGGAATTTTCCATCCTTTTGACTGTGAAAAAAGTTAAGATGACTGGGCACATACTCAAATGTCCGCTGGTAGAGCCTTGCCTTTTTGGCTAGTTACAAACACCAGCTCTATTATGAGGGCCCGTTTAAAGACATCATAAGCAGCTTTCTTCCATGTTCCTGGTCCCTGGAGTCAGTGATGTTGGCATTTGGGACTCTGTGTCCTGGAAGGAGCTTGGCTTTGCCTACATCAATCACTGCTTCTCACTGGCTTCAGAGAAAACTTTCACCTAATAAATTAAACAGTCAGTCAATGTGTTAGCACTGGAGCCAGGAAGAAGCTCCTTGGGGCCGAGGAATCGTCAGATGAAATATTCCTCCTTCTCTCTGCCCTTGGCTGAATCATTCTCCATCTGGAGGATGGCACTGGGCTCGCCTTCTGCAGATTCATAGGTGACGTAGCTGCCTTTGTTCTTGTACAGGTAAAAGAAGATCAAGATCACAACTGAGAGCAGGGTGAGGAAGACCACGGTGATAACAACTTGGAAAGGAGAGGGAAAATGTAGAGATGTTTCAGGATGGGGGATGCCTCAGTAATTCACTGAATCACCTGAATTAGATGATTTCTTACTCTTCTCATAGGATCCTCCCACTTTAGTTAACTAGTGTCCACTCCCATCCAAATCCATGTCACCCCACCAAGCCCAATGCCACGGTACAGAATAGCTGCAGTCTCTTGGTGCTTAAGCTAAGGACACAATGCTTTTGATTTCTGACAAAACTGAATTCCTCCCAAACCAGTTCCTGATGATTATGATAGAAACAGGAAGGAGAGAAACAGGAAATACAGCTTACTCCAACAGGAAGGGTTTTTTAAACACATATATCCTCCTCCCTACCCACGTACTCGAGTGTAGTGTCCATATGCATAGCTATTTGTGGCCACCTCCTAACCTGTCATTTACTGGCAGTGCCTCTGACAGAAGCCTCTGAGTCTTTTGTAGCCACACGTGTGTGTGTGTGTGTGTGTGTGTGTGTGTGTGAGAGAGAGAGAGAGAGAGAGAGAGAGAGATTGTGTGTGTGTGTGTGTGTTGAGAGAGAGAGAGAGAGAGCGCCTGCGTATCAGAGTGAACCCATTGATAGATTTGGTCCCCAATGTTGTGGTGCTTTTCCTGTATAGGAAAAATCTTAGTTCATCAGGCTGTCTGTGGAGAGAGGTGGCTCCTGATCCCAGAAGGTCCCTTGGCTTTGGCTTAGAGCCTTTGTTACCTGCAATGAGTGCTGTGCTGGCTCCAGCTTCTGGGGAAAGGGCCTCTGTGGCCTGCAGAATTGGGGTAGTCATCAGTTCTTCTGGAAAATTTAGAAAAGTATAAAAGGAAATGGGGTGAATTCTTTTGTTTGAAAGCATATGTTTGTCCTTCAAATTTTACTGCTCCACCTTTTTCCCTATTCAAAAGTTTATCATTCAATGCCTATAATAAATCAGAATAGAAAAACCTGGAGAATAGAGAAAATAAACTACTACCCAAAGACAACTGACATTTTGATGGCTTTTTCCTTGCCTAATATAGTAGGTAAGAATATGGACTTTAGGCCAGGCGCCATGGTGCATGCCTGTAATCCTAGCACTTTGGGAGGCCAAGGTTGGTAGATCGCTTGAGCACAGGAGTTCAAGACTACACTGGACAACATAGTGAGATCCCATCTCTACAAAAAATAAAAAAATTAGCTGGGCATGGTGGTGTGTACCTGTAGTCAGCTACTTGAGAGGCAGAGGCAGGAAGATCTCTTGAGCGCAGGAGTTCAAGGCTGCAGTGAGCTATAATAACACCACTGCACTCCAGCCTGGGTGACAGAGTGAGACCCTGTCTCTAAAAAAATAAAAAATACTATGGGCTTTATTTTTTTTATTTTTTTTGAGACAGAGTCTCACTCTGCTGCCCAGGCTAGAGTGAGTGCCGTGGCGTCAGCTTAGCTCACAGCAACCTCAAACTCCTGGGCTCAAGCAATCCTTCTGCTTCAGCCTCCCAAGTAGCTGGGACTACAGGCATGTGCCACTATGCCCGGCTAATTTTTTCTATATATATTTTTAGTTGGCCAATTAATTTCTTTCTATTTTTAGTAGAGATGGGGTCTCGCTCTTGCTCAGGCTGGTTTTGAACTCCGGACCTAGAGCGATCCACCCACCTCGGCCTCCCAGAGTGCTAGGATTACAGGCGTGAGCCACCGCACCCGGCCGACTATGGGCTTTAGAGGACTGACTGGGTTTCAAACCCCAACTCTGTCCTTCAGTAGCTGTGTGACCTCAGGAAAATTACTTAACCCCTCTATGTGTCAGTTATCTTATCTGCAAGATGGAGGTAACAGTACCTACCTTACGGGTTGTTGTCATATATAGTAAGTAACTTAGTAAGGATAAGCCATTATGAGGAATGCATATTTTTACATAAATGTACATATACTCACCAATTGATTTCCATACATATATGTATGTATATGCACACATATATTTATTTTATATTATATAGCACATACATTTTCTTCAGTGTTCTTATAAGCTCTTTGTAACATTATTTTAAAACAATGAAATAATGCTCCTCTCCTATTAAAACCCTTTTTTACACTTCCAGGACAGGCCCTGCAATTTGAAACATTCTGAAACAGGCCTCTCCTACCCTAAAACATATCCTGCACCCGCTCCAGCTATGGGCCTATTTATCCTTCAGAGCCTGAAAGCCCCACCCTAAAGTCATTACCCAGGGTCAGAACATTATAAAATTAGTGGTCTCTAGAAGTCCTGTTTAGTGTTCACACAGAAAGTCAGGAAGCCCTTTAATTCTTTCCTAATTAGCATTTTAATGTAGAGGTTTGAAAAGGTAACAATTAAGTAGAGGTCACTGCAGGACAGAGGTGCCCTGGGGAAAACAGGCTGGCTGACCCTGGAGTGACCCACAGGCGACATCTCCGCATTATTCAGAAATAACAGCAGCAGCACAGATTGACCCTCGTCTCTGCCCAGCCCTGTGCCAGACACACTGGGGACAGAATGGTGAGCAAACAGACTTCGAGGCGCTTACCCTCCACCACACCCCACAGATCACACAGTGAGGAACTGCAGCCAGTACGACAAAGGAAACACCCAGGCACTTGGGAGAGTATGTGGCAGAGGGGCCTGACTAGTCTTCCAGCCAGGAGCTACCTCCCAAGGAAGGAATATCCACGCAGGGAGCCAAAGCAGGAGTAGGAGTTTATTGGGTGACAGGGGTGGGGCACATTCTAGGCAGAGAGAAGGGGCTGGGTCAAAGCTCTGGGACAGGAGGACTCAAAGGCCAGTGTGGCCAGCACAATGTGAGCATGATTCCTGTCTAGTCCCTGACACGTTCAGATTTCCATCCAGGCCAAGTAACATTAACTTGTCAGCGGTGGTCTGGTGAGTCTGAGCCAAGAGGGGCCAATGGTGTTGAGGGGATTTTCCACACAGGCCAAGGGGAGCCTGAGGACGTCCTGGACCTATGACAGAGAACGCACAGGTGGGCTGCCTAGAGTGCTTCCCCCTCCCAAGGCCGGGCCAAACCCTTTTCTCCTTGTGTCCACTCCTTCTTGAGGAATGGTAGTATACTAAGCCACTTTGTGGCCTTGGGCAAATGGCTGTATATCTTGATTCAGTCATCCATTCTCATCGGCTACCCATGGGGACTACATTAACCAACTTTGCAGGTCTATTGTGAAGATTAAGGAGAGAACATGTGAGCATCATATAGTAGCTACTACACAAATATTATTTAATATGATTTTGTTTGTATGCTTAGTGATTTAAAGGGAAAGCTGTTCTGAACTCTGTCTACCCTCCCAAACAGCATCCCCCTCTCTGAAAAATTGTCTTCCATAAAACCAGAGTCCCTAGTGCCAAAAAGGCTGGGGACCACTGATTTAAGATCAATTAATCAACAATTTACTTTGCACCTACCATGTGCCAGAGGCACTGTCATAGATGCTGGGAACATACCAGTGATGAGGTGAACCAGGGACCTGACTACAGAGCTGAATTTTACTGAGTATGCAGAGTACAGATACATATGAGTCTCTGGAAAGAGAATCTGGGAGGGAAGATGGTTCCTAGCTGGGAAATTCTGCAAATGATCCCAATTGTAACAGCTGCCAATTACTAAGTCTCTGCTTTGTGCTAGCTATTTATATACACCATTATCAATCTTTACAACACCAATCACTTCAAAGTAGGTGTTTTTGCTGATATGGACGCCAAGGCCCAAGGAGAGTTAATTGACGTGCCTCAAATTACACATGAAGTAATAATAGTGAATGGGCCGGGTGTGGTGGTTCACGCCTGTAATCCTAGCACTCTGGGAGGATTGCTTGAGGTCAGGAGTTCAAGACCCTGTCTCTACTAAAAATAGAAAAAATTAGCCAGTCGTGGTGGTGCATGCCTATAGTCCCAGCTATTTGGCTGAGGCAGGAGGATCGCTTGAGCCCAGGAGTTTGAGGTTGCTGTGAGCTAGGCTGACGCCACTGCACTCTAGCCTGAGCAACAGAGCAAGACTTTGTGTCAAAAACAAAACAAAACACAGTGGATGGAGCCAAGATCTGAATCTAGGAGTACCCAGTCCAAAGCCCAAGCAAGGTATTTATACTAATCCTTCCTGCCACTGTTCTTTTCTTTTCTTTTTCAATAGGGAAAAATAAGGAGAGGTAATAAAAGATAACTATGAGGCAACACAACAAGCTTTCTAAAAAGTTCAGGGGTTTAAAAGATACAGATAAAAGTAGAAGAAAAACCAGATGGTCACAATCAAATACTGCCCATCATGCTACAGGGAGTGCTCCACTAACGTGAACTCGTTGAGAGGCGACAGGCCAACAGGGGAACTACATCAGGGTAATGTGGAAGGTGTGTGGATTCACGTGCAGATTCCTTAGCTTTAATGTTTAACATGATCAGAAGCAAGCTTTCTCACAACTACAGAACATTCTAACAAGATAGGAAGATCTTAAGAAAAAAAAATTCAACAGAATGCTTTCCTTGAATGCAGTTATTGGTTGGTATCCACTTACACTAAGCCCTCTGGTGAAGCAGTAAGTGCAGATAAATAAGGTGTTAAGAAGTTCACCTCAACATTAAAACAATGGATTAATGAAGTAGGTAGACCCTATAAAAGATTTTTTTTTTTTTGATGAAATGGTTTCTATTAGAAGAGAAGGCTCTCTGGAACCTACATCTAAAAAAAGGAAACAGACACCCCAGAGTATAGGCAAAGGACTGAGTGGAATTCAAGGTTTGAATGCTAGTGGAGATTTAACTCTGCCAATATTTTTATTGGGGTTGTTATTATATTTGTTACGACTCTGGTTACAAAGTTCCATAATTTTTATTTTTTTTTTGAGAGTGTCAGCCTAGCTCACAGCAACCTCAAACTCCGGGGCTCAAGTGATCCTCCTG
>VBSM01002616.1:19156266-19167293 GCA_008086735.1 Cheirogaleus medius | reverse complement strand
AAAAAAAAAAAAAAAGAAAAGAAAAGAAAAGAAAAAGGTAAAAAAGAAAGCCTAGAGAAAAAACTTAAGGGGAGCCTAGAACTTAAATTTTGTCCTCCAATATGCCAAGGGTGACCTGTACAAGAGGACTAATGGCAGAAACTGGAGGGAGAAGACAAATGTCTCCCCAACAGAAGAGCAAAACTGGACAAATGGTTCATGACATATCGGAGAGAGATTTCTAGCACAGAACAGGTAGTTGAACTAGCTGATTGTCAGGACCCTTCTCACCCTTAACTATGGAAGTTTTATAAATTGAAAGTGTTCTATAAGAATTCTCTTCAAAATCGAATTTTTGAACTGGTGAAATCCCTATAAAGTCTGTAGTTTAGTTAATAGTTTTGTACCAATGTTAATTTCTTGGTTTTCACAAAGGTACACGGTCATGTTAGATGTTGACATTAGAGGAATCTAGCTGAAAAATATATGGGAACTCTGTACTACTTTGCAACTTTCCTATAAATCTAAAACTACTCAAAAATAAAATGTTTATTTAGAAAAAATCTTTTTTATTTTTGAGATGGGATATAGCTATGTTGCTCAGGCTGGTCTAGAACTCCTGGGCTCAGGCGATCCTCCTGCCTCAGCCTCCCGAGTAGCTGGGACTACAGGCATGCGCCATCATGCCCGGCTCATTTTTTCTATATATTTTTAGTTGGCCAATTAATTTCTTTCTATTTTTTTAGTAAAGCCAGGGTCTTGCTCTTGCTCAGGCTGGTTTTGAACTCCTGACCTTGAGCAATCCACCTGCCTCAGCCTCCCAGAGTGCTAGGATTACAGGTGTGAGCCATGTCGCCTGGCCTGAAAAATCAAATTTTTGAACTCCCACTCTACAGAAAGAGTTTTTCTCAGACTGAAGGTCATAGAGTGTCCTGGGGGCTTATAAGCTAAGGGTCAAAGTATCAGAATTATAATTGATATTTGTGATTTGCAGTTTACAAGACATCCATTATTTTATCTTTACCCGAAGAATGCGATGTAGGCAGGGTTGGTGTTGTCACAGCCCCAGGTAGCTCAGCCAGGTTTCAAATCTGTCTCCTCATTCCAAGGTTCTTTCCACCAAACACTACCAACTCCACAAGTTCTGAAAACACCTCTCTTTTGCCTCTAGCTAACATTTCATTTACATGTCCACTGGGTTGAATTCTCTGAGTTTTATGGCAGATTGGAAAGGGTGTTCACTGTGGCACTGTTTGCAAGAGTGATTCATACCTGAATGTCTACTGGGAGAGGAAAGATGAAATAAACTATAGGCCATTCATTCTGGAAACACTATACAGTGTTAAAAAGAATGTGGTAGATCTGTAATATTACTGGGACAGGATATATGGTTAGATGAAAAAAGCAAATTGCTAGGTGGTATATGTAATATGATTACATCTTTATAAAAATAAATGAAAACTATAAACATGTACATATATTTCTGTATGTACATAGAAAAGGTCTAGAAGGCTATGTCCTGAGGAGCATGTATTACTTTTTAAATGAAAAAATAAACAACATGCAAATCTAAGTGTTGTGTGAAAAAATAAATAAATAAAAAGAAAAATAGAATAAAAAATAAAAGAAAATAAATTTTTTTAAAAAATTAAAAAAAAAAAAATAAACAACAACAACAAAGTCAACTAAGTTCAGGAAGTCCGGCACGAGAAGGGGGGAAATGGCTTACAGCTTTCATCTCCTGTTCCTACCCCATTTCTTTCCTATCTCCTTGTCCAAACAAAGGAATAATAATGCTACTATCTACCTTACCTTCTCAGGTTTGGAATGACTGTAGCACCATTTTTATTAGAGGTGGAATGCCAGGACAGAGGACAACACGATTTAAGGCTTCACCCAAATCCTATACAACAGCAAATGACCTTCAAGACCTATTCTGCTCATTCCCCTTTTTTGTTAACCCAGATACTGGCCGATTTCTTTGAGGCCCTTGTTCCCAGGTTGAGCTAAATCTCTTATCACCGAGGCATCAGATTCTTTGCCACTCGAGTCTGCCAACCTACTTATTTACTCTCGATCTGCCCAAATGGGGCGGCTCCCCTAATTCTCCTTCTGTGGGAACCCGCCCTGGAACTCTGCCCTCTCTCTCCCACCTTTCCTTTCACTTGCATGGGCCACGGGGTGGAGTGAGACTTTGGGAGAAGTACACAATGACGGAAAGAACACAGGCTTTGCAGTAAATCAGACTCGGCACAAAATCCTGCTTCTGCCGTTAAACAGCTGCACGATCTTGGGACATTTTCTTGACCTCTGAAAATTTCTTAACTTCCCTGAACCTCAGTGTTTGCTTCTGTAAAATGAGAATAAAATCTGTTTCAAAGGGTTGTGGTGAGGAATAATAATAATGAAAAATGCTAAGTGTCTAATACAGGATGAGGACAAGCCAGGAGGTAGCTAGAGTAATTATTAAGTGGCAAGGGATGAGCTTTAGCTGGTGGGGGTGGGCAGAGCCCACAAGGCACATTTCCACTCTGCCCTACTTCCCACGGGGTTGACTTAGGCACTATGCACAAACACAGTGCCTATGGTCCACGGTACTTCTAAGGGCCCATGGAAATACTTTTAATGATTTTCATTTCTTTTAAAATCATAAGAAGAAAAATTGAAACTTTTAGGTCAAAGGAATATTAAGATTATTATACCACTCAGTTAATTATAAATATAAATACTAACTATATTATTATATTAATATTTTCATATTCTTCCTTATACTGATACAGTTGTAAAATATTATTTTATATATATATATACATAGATATATTTATTTTTGGCTAAGTGCTTGAGCTCAGGAGTTCGAGACCAGCCTGAGTAAGAGCGAGACCCCGTCTCTACTCAAAATAGAAAGAAGTTACCTGGAAAATTAAAAATATATATAGAAAAAAATTAGCCAGGCATGGTGGCACATGCTTGTAGTCCCAGCTACTCGGGAGGCTGAGGCAGGAGGATCGCTTGAGCCCAGGAGTTTGAGGTTGCTGTAAGCTAGGGTGACACCACAGCACTCTAGCCCGGGCAACAGAGCAAGACTCTGACTCCAAAAAAAAAAAAAAAAGCCCACAATGAGATACCACCTCACACCTATTAGGATGGCTACTATTAAAAAACCAGAAAGTAAAAAGTACTGGCAAGAATGTGGAGAGAAACAGGAAGATTTATGCATTGCTAGCGGGATTGAAAAATAGTGGAGCCACTGTGGGAAACAGCATGGTGGTTCCTCAAAAAAATTAAACTTAGAATTACCACATGATACAGCAACTCCACTTCTAAGTATATATTCAAAAGCACTGAAAGCAGAGATTCAAACAGATGTCTGTACACCCATGTTCATAGTAGCATTATCTACAATAGCCAAAAGGCGGAAGCAATCAAATGTCCATCAACAGATGAATGGATAAACAAATGTAGTAATTACATAAAATGGAAGATTATTCAGCCTTTAAAAGGAAAGAAATTCTGACATATGCTATAATATGGATAAACCTTGAGGACATAATGTTAAGTGAAATAAGCCAGACTCAAAAGGACAAATATTACATGATTTCACTTATACAGGGTATCTAGAGCACTCAAATTCACTGAGGCAGAAGGTAGAATGGTGGTTGCCAGGGGCTGAGGGAGGGGGAAATGGGAGTTAGTGTTTAACGGATGTGAAGTTTCAGTGTGGGAAGATGAAAAAGTGCTGGAGATGGATGGTGGTGATGGTTGCACGACCACGTGAATGTACTTAATACAGTCGTCCCCCCTTATCTGTGCTTTCTCTTTCCATGGTTTCAGTACTCTTGGTCAACCACAATTTAAAAATATTAAATAGACAATTCTAGAAATAAATAATTCATAAGTTTTAACTTGTATGCCATTCTGAGCAGTGTGATGAAATCTCGCTCTGTCCTGCCCAGGAAATGAATCATCCCTTTGTCTTGCATATCCATGCTGTAGATGCTACCTGCCCACTGGTCACTTAGTAGCTCATGTCATAGGATCACAGTGTTTGTGTTCAAGTAACTCTTCTTTTACTTAATAATGGCCCCAACACAAAAAAGTAGTAATGCTGGCAATTTGGACATGTCACAGAGAAGCAGTAAAGTGCTTCCTTTGGGTGAAAAAGTGAAAGTTCTTGACTTAATAAGAAAAAAAATTGTATGCTGAGGGTTCTAAGATCTACAGTACAATAAGCTATTTTGAGAGGGAGAGAGAGGGACCACGTTCACATAACTTGTACTAAAGAATGTTGCTATAATTGTTCTATTTTATTATTAATCTCTTACTGTGCCTAATTTATAAATTAGACTTTATCATAGGTATACATATGTAGCGAAAAACATAGTATATCCAGGGTTCAGCACTATCTGTGGTTTCAGACATCCACTGGAGGTCTTGGAATATATCCCCTATGGGTAAAGGGGGACTACTGTACCACTGAACTGTACAACAAAGAATGGTTAAAATGGTAACACTTGTATATATTTTACCATGAATTTTATTTCTTTTTTTTTGAGACAGAGTCTCACTCTGTTGCCCGGGGGGTTAGAGTGCCGTGGCATCAGCCTAGCTCACAGCAACCTCAAACTCCGGGGCTCAAGCAATTCTTCTGCCTCAGCCTCCCGAGTAGCTGGGACTACAGGCACGCGCCACCATGCCTGGCTAATTTTTTCTATATATTTTTAGTTGGCCAATTAATTTCTTTCTATTTTTAGTAGAGATGGAGTCTCGCTGTTGCTCAGGCTGGTTTAGAACTCCTGATCTTGAACGATCCGCCCACCTCGGCCTCCCAGAGTGCTAGGATTACAGGCATGAGCCACCTCGCCTGGCTTTTACTATGAATTTTAAAAAAGAATGTAAATAGTTCCCTTTGCCCAGGTCCTAACCCCAGCTGGCTTTTTCCCTGGAGCTCCTCTGCCCTCTCCTCCTGAACATCCTGCAGGGCAAATCCGGTTTCTGTAGCTTCACACACGGGAATGGTATTCTACCTTCATCTAGAATACCTGCTGCCCGTCTATGCCTGTGCAAACCTCATCCATCCTTCAAGAGAAAACTCCCGATCCCCTTCCCCACTCATGAAGCCTTTGCTGACCAATCTAGACTTCTGCCCATTTCTCCTTTTTCTTCTCTTCTCACCAGACAATTAACAGTCTGCACCACCAGTCACAAAGGACACTGTCTTAGACTTCTGCTGGGGGTGTCAGTCACCTGTTTCCATATCAGCAAAAGCTAGGAATGTCTGTCCTAATGACAAATGAGACTATGTGTAAGTAAATATAGGTACATAGACCAACCAAGGGTTTGTTCCCCCGTCACTCTATATAGTATATGCTGAAAACAATCAATAAACATCCGACAGTTTGTCCAGCCCAGCCTGGTTACGAACTCAGAGGCGGGAATCCATTCTCAGAGTGATGAGTGGCAGAGCCCTGCCGTAGCATACCTCCAGGAACAGTGGGGTTTTGGTGCTGGGTCTGTATCATCAGAGGGGTCGAATTAGACTAGCAAAACCCCTTTCCAGGGAAACATGCATTTCTGACAAGCACCCAGTAATAATAACCAATATCATTGAGTGCTTACTGGATACTAGACACTATTATAGGAGTTTTATGTGGGTTGTCACATTTAATCCGCACAAATAGCCACATAAGTTAGGTACTATTTTCCTATTTTACAAATGAAACTGGAGTTCAAGCTTAGAGATACTATCTTTAGCATGTTTTATACAAATTTTTACTTCCCTGTTATCTTTGAAAAATTCCCTTTCCATGTTTAATTATGGGGGTGGTTGCCAAACTCTGCCACAGCTATAAATTATTAGAGGGGTGAATGTAAAGCCCTTCCTTTAGGTTTATAAAATTACTTTATAAATCAAGGTCACAAAGCTTTAAGCGGTAGCACCAGGAAACTGGCCCAGGTCCACCGGACTTCAGATGAAAACTGACTACAGTGCACGCTCCAGTTGTCTCCGGTGTCCTGCCAGGACCTTTTCCTGTGAGGCAGGCAGGGAGAGGTGGGAGAGTCCTCCCCTCTGGGCGGAGGCCTCAGGGAATTCCAGAACTGATCTGGGGTAGGGGATGTTGAACAATTCTCTTCCATTTGGATTAGGGAAGGCTTCACCTACCTCCTGGAGAAGGTGTGGTCAGGAGGCTGGCCATTGCTGCCAGTGGTTGAAGACCTCAAGGAAGCGGCAGATCTGTAGGAAGAAGTGCAAAGGCAGGAAAGAACCGGTTGGTCCCTAGGGCCGGAGATGCCTGTAAATCCCAGGAAAACCTTTGTTGCCAGGTTTTCCAGAGTCCCTTCCTCATTTCCTCTTTTTCTCTTCTGGTTTCCCTGAGTATCTCCCCAGCCTCTCCCCAAGCGCAGATCTGAGACTGCATGCATTTGCGATGCATTACCTTTGAACGCTCTACCCCGAGATCCTTTCACTGGGCTACCAACCACATTTACCTAGGCGGTCTCTCAAGGCCTGAGAAAGTTAGGCAAAGGTATGCAAATCAGCAGCAGACCCAGTTTCACCAAAGCGCGATAACAGGTACCCTGGGATTCCACAGCCCGGATTGTGGCGGAGCCATCCACCAGGTGTCAGGAGAGGGCCAGGAAGGTCAGGACCCGAGCCCGGGCTCGGGAGCTGGGGTGGGGACAACGGGGTAGCCAGGCAGAGAAACTGAAGGTGAGGGCCCTCAGTCGCCTTTTGGCCTGTCTCCGGGCTTGGCCACCCCGCTGCCAGTCCTCGCGTCGTTGTCTGGTGCGCCATGCGCGCACAGCCTACCGAACCCCACCGGCCGACCAAACCTCACTTGGTCCCAGCCTGTGACTCGGGCGCCCCGGGGACCCGCGACACCTCTGCGGACGTCGGGGATCACGCCATGTGGACCGGGCGGGCTGGGTCCTCGCCCCCACGGCCCCGCCCCCAGCCCCCACTCGGAGCCCTCCCGCGTTACCCGCACGAGCAACTCCCGCGCCGACTGGAGCCGGTGCGCGCAGGGCGGTACGTCCCGGGACGCCGCGTTCGGAGCAGCTGCAACCCGCGGCTCCAGCGGAACGCGGAGCTCCGGCCGCTCTCGGTTTCAGTTCCTGCAGTGGCTGAGGTGGCTGCCGCGTGTGTGGGCGACTGGGCTCTCCTGGCGCTCCCGCCCTCCCCAGGTCCCCTCCTCCGCATGCTCACCTTTCCAGTTGGACGGGCTGCCGGGGAAGGGCCGGCGCCAGTCCGCGCGTCCTTTTGAACTCGACCCGGGCGGGAACCGCGGAGATTTCGCGGAGGCCTGGAGAGGCCGAGCCAGAGGGAGCGACCGAGGGACCCCGAGCTGGAGGAAGCCGCGGAGAGACGCGCAGAGTTAGCTGCAAAGGCCAGCCGGAGTGGGGGTGGCGGACAGGCCGACTGGGTGGGACAGGAAAAGAGGAGAGAAACCGCCCTCTGCAGGTTCCCTCTGCCCGCTGGGCCGCCTCTGCTGCCCGGGGAGGAAAGGCTGCCTTCCCTTCTGCGATTGTCACTTTACTTTCCATCCGGAGCCACTTCCTCCCTCGCTCCGGGGCTCCAGAGAGGATGAAATCTGAACAGCGGGCTCATTGGAACCCGTCCCATTTCCCCGGAGTTGACGTTATTTGTTTTTTCAGCAAATGCGAAAAGTTACATTTCTTTGCGTTCGTATATCACTTACATACATAGGTCTGTGTCCCGAAGCTTGGAAGGCCAGCCAACTCAGTAGGTACGTCTACTAAGGGAGGTGAGGTGGGGTGAGAAACGAGGCGCCACCCGCGTCTTGCTTGTTCGTTCTCATCCATCCGAGGCAGCGCAGCGGCGCGGTCATGAGTGTGTGGACTTTGGATTCAAACAGCCCCGGCCTCTCCGCGGCTTGTTAGCTGTGTGGGCAAATTACTTAACGTCTCTGAAACCTGTTTCCTCATCCCTAGAATGGGGCACTGAAAGTGATAATGCCTGTAAAGCCATTTTGTAGCACAGGGTAAGCGCCACAATTTAAATATTAATCAGCGTCGTACTTTAGCTACCTCTTGACTCACTTCTTTGGGAGGAAGTTCCCAAATTAATGAGAGGAACTCAATGACTAAAAGGATGTGACAGTATATAATACAGGCTCTGAAGTCAGCTGTGTGATCTTGGACAAAGTACTTCTGTTCCATTTCTCTTAGGTGGTGTGGGGCAACACCTGTCTCATAGAGTTACTGTGGGGATGGAATGAGTTAATACATACTTACTGTAAAGCATCAGAACCTTACATGGCACATAGCAAGTGCTCACCAAATGCTAGTAGCTATTGTTATTCTGACTTCCCATTTAGGGTTGGAATTCTTGTGGTAAAATTCTGCCTTCTGTCCCAGTGAAACAGACTTCTGTGCTTGCTTCTTATTCTTGTGAGTTCTGTAGGTTTGAGAATCAATATTTATATAGATCCATAGAAAGACAGGTATCATTAGATTGTGCATGTTCATCAGAGGAATAGAGACTAAAAGAGAAAGTCTCAGAAGAGAGAGGGATAAAAACCAAAGCCATAAATAAAGCAAGGGTAGTTGCTTTTATTCCTAAAGTTGGTAAAAAAAAAAAAAAAAAAAAAAAAAAAAAAAAAAAAAAAAAAAAAAGGAGGGGAGGAGAAAAAACAGAAAGTTGGTGAAATTGATTTTATTGAAATATACTGTGTGAGAAATATATATGTGTGTGGAAAACTGCCAATCCAACAAAGGCAAAGAAAGTGACATGTAAGCAAGGTGTATGTAAGGTAGTAAGAGAAAGGTCTGCCTGGCCAGATAAGAGAATATCCAAAAGAAAAAGAAATTCAAATCTTAAGGGCTAAATTCCAAAGGACAGTTGTTTGCATTTACTTGCTTTCACCAGTAGACCATGAATTCCAGGAAAGGCTGAGATCTTGTATCTGGGTCTGTCTCCCTCATTGCATATTCTATTATGTGTTGAAGATTGTTAGAACCACAAACTCAAAGGCCATCTGGTCCAACTCTCTCTCTACTGATTTGCTGACACTTTCACAATTTTATTTGATGGTTGTTAATAGTCTCTCGTAAATATCTTTTTTCTTTTTAAAATGTAACTTTAAAAAGTTTTGTTAATATATAATTTTTTTTTCCTGTAGGCACATACTTCATTTTTAAATATTTTAAAAAATTTTTATTTATTTTTTTTAGACAGGGTCTCACTCTGTCACCCAGGCTGGAGTACAGTGGCATGATCATAGCTCATTGCAGCCTTGAACTCTTGGGCTCAAGTGAAATGATCCTCCTGCCTCAGCCTAAGGACTATAGGCACTCGCCACCATGCCCAGCCTCATACCTCATTTTAAAAGTATAAACATTCAGAAAAATAGGATCCCATATGCCCATGCTCAGCATCCAATCTGGCGTAAAATAAAGACTATTGTAAACAGTGTGCGTAGTATGCTCTTTGGTGTATCTTATTTATCCTGGATTATGTCATGTTTCTAGAGTTCTCTGTCTTACCCAGTCTATCAGTATGGTCCTTCAAATTGTTGGAGGGCAGGGACTGGGTGAAGCTCTTGTAATTAATTCTATGTACAGATGCATACAGATAGATGATGAAGCCTCATGTGATGGTGAACTACCAGTGTTCTCCAAGGATTAAATGCTAAACCTCAGAAACTGGAGCAGCCATCCTTTTGTCAACAAACTTCCAGGGGCCTCAGGGTAGAGGACAAGAGATATTCATCTCTACCTAATTTTTACTGGCATTCAGCCCCATCTTGTGCTGCTGCCAGGATAGCAGTCTTCTAAGCCCCAGCCTTTCTACCATTTTGTAAATCCAGGTAAACAATTTTTTTCCCAAATGGTACTATCCACCCTAGATAAGCACGCTAGCCCTATCCCCTGCCTCCTTCAGTAGGGTCATATGCAAACAATGTGCCAGCCTCACAATTTAGTAAAATTTTCCACTTCAATTGTACCTCTACTGCAGCAGTTACTGCGGCTCTCCCTCACAAGACCGTAAGTCCCAAGAAGTTTTCTCTGGCACACCTCAAATATGAGGGTCAGGGAAAGCCCTGGACAGGAAAAACTTGAACTGTTTTGCAGATGAACACGGGAGGGGCATTCCAAGCAGATCATGGACCTTGTACAGCTAGAGGCCTGTATTCCCAGGGCTTTCCCTGTAGCACTCCCAATAGTGGTTCTGAATGCCAAGGGAGTGGAATGCCTTCTAGGAAAAATATTAAAAGGGAGAGGCAGTGAGGCAGTAGGGCTTTTATAATTTGAAAAGCCACCCTCCCCTCAAGGGGGGAATGCAACCTCCCCATTACTGTTGTACACAGTAGAGATCTTTCGAAAGTTACGCTTTTTAAAGGGTAACAGGATTAGATTTTAGGGAAAAAAATGACTCCCGAATATAAACATGCATTTCCAGTTCCCTAATGGACACATTTACTGGAAAATCCTACAAGTACCTCAAACTCCTTGTGTCCAATGCTTGTAGGGGACTCCTAAGGTTTGTTTTTATAGCTTAACCAAGGCATAACTGATGCACAATAAACTGCCCATAAAATATACAATTTTATAAGCTTTGACGCATGTATATACCCATAAAACTATCACCATCATCAAAATTAAGAACATTTCTATCATCCCCCAAAGTTTCCTCATGTCTTTGAATCCACCCTCCTCACCAGTGACCCCTACCACCACTGATTGATCCTCTAGTCATTATAGACACCAACGTGCCTTCCCCCACCCCCCACCTCCCCACTCCCACGGTAATAGTGCCAATTCTCCATTTCCCTGTCCATAGGATGGACACATCATGCAAACTGGGCTAGTCAGATTCTTTCTCTAAGGAGTTTGGATTTGGGGAGGACACGTTGGCAGGTGGTAGCTGAAGCTGAGTCTTCCAATGGCAGCTGCCTTGAGTAACTGTCCACATATTCCTGCTGTAGACATCCCTGGGCTGGCTCTTATTCTTTCCTGTAGCCTGGTTATTCTTTCAGTTCTATGAGCTGCCTGCTATCCTTGTAACATATCCTTTTTTTTTTTTTTTT
>VBSM01002616.1:19092236-19122074 GCA_008086735.1 Cheirogaleus medius | reverse complement strand
TTCAAACTCCTGACCTTGAGCAATCTACCCACCTTGGCCTCCCAGAGTGCTAGGTTTACAGGCGTGAGCCACCACGCCTGGCCTAACCCTAATATTTCTATCTCTAGTGTATGCTAGTAGTTGCCATCATCCAGCAGTTGGGGTGAACACTTGTTCTAAGCACTGAAGGGGGAAACAAAAGAAGAATGAACTCGTAGTCTACCTGGGAGAGTTAGGGCACATCAGTCACTCAGGAACTTTTTAAAGCACTCCATGCCTTTGAATATAGCAAATATGCACAGAAGAGGGGGGCAGATGGACAGATTAATGCATAGGTAGATCCTAAAATAATACAAAATGGATAATGTACAGCCACTCCCACTGGGCTTAGTTTGTGGATTGGTAATGGTAGCAGCAAAGGGAAGAACCAGCGCACAGATGTGGTGGAATCCAACTTGGGTCTTATAACTAAATTTCCTCTAGAAGGCTTAATTACAAATAGAAAGACACAGTATGATAATGTATATTCAGTTTTGTTTGTTTTTCTATAACTGACTCAATACTCTCTTAGAGTGCTTTTTCCTTGTTGGTCTCAAGTCTACTTGCACACCTAAGAACCATCTTGAGAAGGCTGCCGGACTCAGGAAAATGTTCAGTTGGAGGCAATGGCCTGAAAGAAAAAAGAGTTATGTCGACAGTCAGTAACTTCTGACCACCTCTTTTCTTATTTTCTCAGGGATCCCCATAAAGTGTGGCCCTCTACTGGGTTTATGGGGAGTTGAGAGGGTATGGGGGTGGTGGTGTGACAAGAAGTCTCAGCTGTGAAAGACACCTCAGTGTTATAGGCACATGCCCAGGACACAGTGGCAAGGACAGACTTTGAAGTGGCTGTGAGCAAAGATTCATGCCACAAGTCTCCAGAATGTTTGAAGGCTGGAGGGCACAGTGAAATGTGTTATGCGGCTCTTTTAGGACAGTGTAGGCAGAGTCTTACCTAAGTCTCAAGCATTGTTTAAGATGGTAAAACCTCCTTAAAAGTTAGAGCAAATTCTTGTCATGCCCTTAGAAAAAGCTTGTGGTGCCCTCTTTCCTTGCCCATGAACATGCAAGCCTTTCTGAACTGATTTTTCCCTTGGCTTAGACTTAGGACAGCACTGATATGTGCCTGGTTCAGATCTGATATCGCCGTCATCTTACTCTATGCAGTAAACAATAGAGTGAAGTTTGCTCAATGGGTATGTGAAGGGGAGGGAACTCAGGATGGCATTATTGAAAAAAGTACATTATGGAGGGAAGGGAAAGGAGTAAACACATGAATGTGGTAAGGAACTATGGCTTCCCCAGCCCAACTTTTGCTCCCCAACTCAGCCAGTGCTTGGATTTCCAGGTGACCCTATTTCAACCTGTAATTTGAGAGGACTCACATTATTTATCCAAGAGATGTAAGCAGAGACCCGGGTGAAGACTGTGGGCTTCCTGGAGACATTACAGCCCTGGCTGGACACAAAGCTGGTCACTCCATGGACAGCATACTGGCCATTCACCAAACAATGGAGGGGGCCTCCAGAATCACCCTACAGGAAGAAGAAGCAGAGTCCTAAAACTCCAGATCTTTTGCTCTTTGGCCCTTTGTTTACACTCTGCTCACCCCCATCTCTGCTTGTGAAATCCCGTACAGTTTTAAAGCTCCAAGTCAAATCTCTACTTCCTTCATATCCTCACAATCAAAATGAATCTCTTCTTCCTTTGTAAACAACCACAGTACTTCTTCTCTTTTGCTGTACTTATTTCATGTTCTGCTTGGTATTTTGGTTTCATAACTTGTCTACCTCCCACACATATCTATGAACTTCTTGAGACAGGAACTATGTCTTACTGATATCTTTCCTCTCTACAATGCTAGCATAGAACTTTGAACATCTTAAGTTCTACAGCTTTTATTGACTTAAATTGAACCTGGGATGGGAGAAGTAGGGCATTCTAATAATTTCTTTATCCCCAGCATTTAGACCAATGGGTCTAATTAGACCAAGTATTTGGACTCAGGGTAGATAGTAAGCACACTAAACTAAACTGGAGAGAAGAGGAGAAAAAAATGATGTATTAGGTAGTGGTTATGTGCTCAGGCTTAGAATCAGAGGAACCTGAATTTATAGAATATGACCTTGACTCCCTCCTTATTCAGCTCCCAGAATGCCAGGTCTATAACACCAGGCATAAAAGGGAAGGTATTTCTCTGGAAAATCTGACCAGTCTAAGAGGAAAGACCTAAAGATACTGACAATGGAGATTCCCCCCCTCACAATGACCTCACCAGATAACCTGACAGAAATCCACTGTAGATGAACCCCACCTAAGGCTCAGAGCTACCAATCAGCTTTTACCACCACACTCTGAAATAAAGGCAGATGGTCAAAGATACCAAACATCTAAAGAAAGCCTTTAATATAAAAATAAAGGTCAAAACGAAGAGACAAAGAGCTAAATAAAAAAATGAAGGTAACCAAGACTATGCAGGGAGAAGAAAATAAACAATAAAACTATGATTAATATTGCATTTATGATACAAGAACAGCATGCTACTAAACAGAACATTCAGAGAACAAAAAGAGTCTTTGGAAATTATAAATCTGATAGATTAATAATAGAAATGAAAGATTGGAGGAGTTGGAACATAAAGTGGAACAAAGTATAGAGAAAATAAGAGGATTAGTTTAGGAGGTAAAAATATGAATAACAGAAAGAAAAAACTAAAAATGGAGGGGAGAAAATCAACAAAGAAACAACATTTTCATCAAAGGTCTGGAGTTTCCATGCCAAGACACAGACCACTAAGGTCACGAGAAGATGAAACAGGTTGCTTACAAATTAGTGGAGAGTGTGGGGTTGAATTAGTAATAAGTTGACTATGTATTAACCAAATGAAAGACAATTAACAACAGGGAAAACAAAGTTATGCAGCAAAGGAAAAGTAATCCTAGAATATTACTAATACGTGATTTAGTTGTGAATAGCATTTTACATAATCATAGTAAACACTGAATGTTGATTTAACCAAAATTATTTCAGGAGGTTGAGGTGGGGCTTAAAAAAGTTCATGCTTGAGGGCAGGTATGTGTATATAAAAGGGAAAGAGATCCACATCTGCCATAACTGAAAAATTGAAGTAGCAATGTAAATATATATATATTTTTTTTTTTTTTTTTTGAGACAGAGTCTCACTCTGTTGCCCTGGCTAGAGTGAGTGCCGTGGCGTCAGCCTAGCTTACATCAACCTCAAACTCCTGGGCTCAAGCAATCTTTCTGCCTCAGCCTCCCGAGTAGCTGGGACTACAGGCATGCGCCACTATGCCCAGCTAATTTTTTCTATATATATATTTTTTAGTTGGCCAATTAATTTATTTCTATTTTTTTTTAGTAGAGACGGGGTTTCACTCTTGATCAGGCTGGTTTTGAACTCTTGACCTTGAGCGATCCGCCTGCCTCGGCCTCCCAGAGTGCTAGGATTACAGGCGTGAGCCACCGCGCCCGGCCGTAAATATATATATTTAAAGGTATGGATGTAGACACCAAAGGAATCAGGTATGAAGAGTTGCAAGTGGTCCTCTCTGGGGAGGGAGAACTAAAGGAGTGAAGGGAGCGCAATGACTGTTCTTTTCCATTATTGAGCACTATAATTTTATTTGCCATTTAGTGTAATTTGATAGGTATAGCTTCAATAAAATTGAAAACTTAAAAAAGAACTAGGTAAAGAGACCAAAAGTTCAGATTGGGGATAATTCTTTTAAAGAGGAACTAGCTGGACCCCACCCAAACTACTGCTTAAGAAAAGATGTTTTCTTTCTTTCTTTTTTAAATGTCTCCACTTTTGAAGGATGTTTTCTTTAGATTACTGTACTCAAAACAAACAAAAACAATCAAAATCTCTCCCACTTAAATTCTATCAGGGATTTGGGAGTATTTCAGGGCTAGAGAAAGGGAAGATAAATGAATTGTATTTAATACTATTGTCTTATGCTAATTGACCTGAAAAGAGACCCCAGCTCTGGAGAAATGGAGGGTGGGCTGAGGATTTTAGAGCAGAGGGAAGAGCTGGAAAAGAAATCGGTGGGAATGGTTGATTGAAGTGGGGAAGAGGACTGGGGACCCAGAACTGAAAGCCCAGAAGATATACTATTTGAGAAGCTCCCATGGGAAGGGACCTAGAGACACAATTGCCTCAGAGAATTGTCAGTTTGGAATAGCAGCCAGAAGAAAAGTACCCTAGTGTTTCAGAGTTCAAGGGAGTTTTAAGAACAGCCTGAGCAAGAGTGAGACCCCATCTCTACTAAGCATACAAAAATTAGTCTACTAAACCTAGAAAAATTAGCCAGGTGTGGTGGCATATACCTGTAGTCTCAGCTACTCAGGAGACTGGGGCAGAAGGATCCCTTGTGCCCAAGAGTTTGAGGTTGCTATGACCTGTGATGACACCAGACCAAGACTCTGATTCTGGGGTAGGGGGTGGGGACTGAAGCTACCTTAGGAGGTTATAGGTAGAGCTGGTTGATAAGGCTCTGGAAGAGGTTGCATTATGCATTAATCTCTCTCTTTTTTCTTTTTGCCCTTACTCCCATGTAGAGTTACTGGGATACAGGACTTTTAAGTTTTAATGCCAGGAAAGTTGGGAGCAAACTAGGATGAGTTGGTCACCTTATTTCCATGGTTCTTTGTGCTCACAAAAAACCTGTTAATCCTTTCATTCTATAATTTCAGCCAGCCTACTCGCCTCCTGCTGGCTTCTCTTCCTCCTCTACCTAGCTTGGACCTTGCAGTTGATCAGCAAGCCTGTCCTTTTGCCCCAGTCATGCAGGAAAACCTAGCCCTGGATTAATCCACTCCCTACAATGGGGTTTTGAGTAAAATAGAGTGAATCATACACCCACATGGTCATTGTGTGATCTCCAAACTCAGCCTATCAGCAACATCTTAGAGGACAATCCTTCTCCTGTTCACATTAATTATTCCAGACCCATACGACACTTGCCCCTTCATTTTCAGCAGTCAAGTTGACTCCTCCTAGTTCCCTTAGTAGTTCATGAGTAACTAGAAGCAAAAATGCAGAACACCTGCCAACTTCCAGCTACCCAACCTGCAAACTTTCACATCCATGTGCACATCTGGTACCGCTCTTGCTGTTGAAAGACAGCTCCATCTGTGCGCTTGGTTCCATCTCTTCCTTCTGCTGTGGGATCTTCTGCCAACCGTTATTACCTCCCTTTGACGCCACAGGATCCTTTCCTCTCTGCCTGTTTATGCACTCAGTTTTCTTCCCCCTTCATAACTTGCTATCCTTAAAGCTACCAGACTTTTTCTGTTTTTCCCTTTCAAACAAGATTTTTGGAAGAATAATCTACATTCCCTGCTATATTTCTTAATCTCTCTTTATTCCTTGCCCTTCAATCAAGCTTCTGCCTCACCACACCACTGAAACTGCTCTTGCTGAGGTTACCAGTGACTCACCAATTGCAACCACCCTGTGCTATAGTGCAAAAGTAGCCACAAATAATGCATAAATGAACAACTGTGGCTATGTTCCAATAAAATGTTATTTATGGACACTGAAATTTTATATATATTTTCACATGTCATTACATATTACTCTTTTTATTTTCCCCCTAACTATTAAAAAATGTAATAACCATTGTAAGCAAGCAAGTCATACAAAAAGCAGCAGTGGGCTGGATTTCGCTTGTGGGGCTTCAACCTCTGCTCTGCTCTAGCTGTAGGGAACGTCCTATAATTCTCTATGTGTTCTAGGTTGTTTCTTGGCCCCATGTCTTTATTCATACTGTTCCCTCCCTCTGAATGTCTTTTCTCCTTTTTGCCTGGCCTATTCCTATCTAATCTTCAAGACTTACTACAGGCCGGGCATGGTGGCTCATGCCTGTAGTCCCAGCTACTTGGGAGGCTGAGGCAGAAGGATTGCTTGAGCCCAGGAGTTTGAGGTTGCTATGAGCTAGGCTGACGCCACGGCACTCTAGCTCAGGTAACAGAGTGAGACTCTGTCTCAAAAAAAAAAAAAAAAAATAGACTCACTACAGATTCTACTTTCTTGAGGAAGGCAAGTCTTTTCTGACCCCAGGAGGTAGAGGTAAGTACCAATCCTTGGGCTTCCATATCACCCTATGCATATCTTTGTTATAACACCTAACCACATTGTATTACCGAGTTCTATTGCATGTCTGCTCCTCTGGTTCCTCCACTTGACACTGATTCATCTTTGTACACTTAGCACTTAGCACAGTGCCTGGTATATAACAGATACACAATGAACATTTGTTGAACAGCATTAAGAAATCTGTACAATGGTTCATTGCTGATTGATCTTGTCTAAATAGAGGAAGATTCCATTTATTATGTACTTTGTTTAAAATATTAAAATAAGTTATTTTGTATATTTCCCCCTATCATACTCACCTGAACATACTGTCCAAAATACCACTGGGGTAAAGGGGCGGTAGTGGAGGAACTAATAAGAACAGTTGGGATTGGTGGGAGTGAGGCTATCTTACACACAATTACAACCACCCCTCCATGCCTGGGGTGGTTGTTACAACCACCATCACTGCCATAAAACAAAAATCTGGATCACAAACAAGTATTAAGAACACACAACATACACTAATACGCAAATATTGGACCAAGTCCAAGCTTTTGAGGTGGGAGCATTGACATGCTGAATTTTAAGGTTCCTTTCAACTGTAAGAGTCTGTGAGTATAGAGTTACTAGCACAGAATCATTCTCACTCAGATGCCAGAGTGGAAAGTATAGTCTGTACATGGGTGTGAGAGTAGGTGCGGAATAGGGGGTGATGAAAAGGTGAGGGGGGCGGTGAGAGGCAGAGAGGGGAGGAACCTGGAGTGGGACTTCTGACACCTCCTGCATGTGTTCACCTGGCATCCAGAGCGAACTCCGTCTCCACCCGCACACACCATGGTGTTCTTCACAGTAGAGCCCCAGTAGGAAGAGCTGGAGCAAGTGGCATAGTTCACGGAGGGCAGGTAAGCCTGCTGCAGGGTCTGGGACAGCTGTCCGTTGGCTGAACAGGACACACAACATTGGAGGTCAGCCCCAGATGCTATCCAGGGGAAAAACCTTCCACGCTTGCTAAACCTCGAGCTCCGGTGAAAGGAAAACTCCTTTCTACATGTTAGGGATCCTCCTTTCTTCACTCTTAGATGGCCATGACAGGTCCCTTCCTTCAGAGAGTCATCCTTACTTATTGTTCCCAGGCCTCAAACCACTCCTGTTTTTTTCACTCATGGATAACTTAGTTAAGTAGTTAGAATGGTCTTATGTATTGATAACTTATGTCTGCTCTGCTTCCTTTGACTGTAAATCCCAGCAGAACTAGGATTGTGCATGCTTGTTCCATTTCTTAAGAGCTTGGTGCAGTTTTCCTTTCTCTTGCTCTTTAGACTTTTCAAAGTCTTTGCCTTGTCTTATTTCTTTGTTATAGATCAAGACATTGAACCTCAAAAACAATACATGAACAGAGCGGAGCTGAGTTAGAAGCCTGTGTCTCTTTCAGCTCCAGGTTTTCCTAGACTTGCTGCTCATAGCAAGGCCTTGCCTTGCCTCTAGAAGCCCAGATACTGCCTGGTGGCTGATAGACTTCTATATCAGGCTTAATGTTTCTGCCCTTCTTAATGATCTCCATAGCCCTCCCACCTTTCCATGTTATCTGTATAATGTTCCCTACCTGAAATCTTCCCATGATGACCAGAAAAGAGGTGAGGCTTCCTCTGCCCTATAGCTGCCCCTGGTTCATTTACTCCAACTCATGGCCCAGTGCCTGCCTATGGAAGTAGCATGATGGTATAAGAGCCAGGGCTGGGCACAGTGGCTCATCCCTGTTATCTCAGCACTTTGGGAGGCTGAGGTAGGAGAATTGCTTGAGGCCAGGAGTTTGAGACCAGCCTAAGCAACATGGTGAGACCTCATCTCTATAAAAGAGTTTTCTAAATTAGTTAGGTATGGTGGCGTGCCCCTGTAGTCCCAGCTCCTTCTGTGAGCTATGATCACGCGACTGTACTCCCACCTGGGTGACAGTGGAGATCCTGTCTCAAAAAACGAACAACAAAAAAAGTGAGAGCCAGGATGCCTGGGTTCTGGCCCCAGTTTTGCCTGACTTATCATGTGACCAAGATCCTTAATTTCTTTGGCCTCAGTTTCCTCGTGTATACAATGAGGGGCTAGTACAAAATACTCTCTGAGGCAAGTCTTTTTTTAGTTCTAAGAGTCTATGAATCTCTAACTTGACTATGCTACCATCCATTCTTAGCTTGATTTATTTAATGCATCGATTATTTTATCTATGGTTCCTTTGGTTCCTGGTCTCTGGCTATAATACCTAGGACTACAGAAAAATGTGCCCCAGAATTTAGCTACCTATTCAAGACCTCTGGTGGATGCTGCCAATGTAGGTGACTTACTCTTGGTCCTGCCCCAGCCTGTGATGTAGCAGGGACTGTTGTTAGCCAGGATGGTTCCTGCCTGGGGCAGAACACCCAGCTGGACGTAGCCATTGAGGGTAACGCTCTGGGCCAGGCGCAGCACGGCGATGTCATAGCTGCAGGAGGAAAGGAAACTACTCACTCCTGGGATCAGTGATTCCCTCAGGTCAGCATATGCACTGGTCCTCTCTAAGCCTTTGTGTCCCCATGGAATTGGAACGCAACCAACCACCTTGAAAAAGGAGGAGCCTAACTTGCTAAGTCTCAAACTTGAGAAATTACACATTTAGGTTGTAGGACATTATATGTTTAATAGCAGCATCTGCTGGTAGGATTTTGGTATTGCAGCCTAATGCTGATCACAATCCAAGGAAGTGGAGAACCAGGAATTTGAAAGGAGCACAGTGGTGTGATCTTGGTGGCAGACTTCTCAAAAAAGAAAGATGTAAAAGACTGCATGACTCTGAAAGCCAGCAGAATATCCCAATTACTTAAACCCATCCCCACCTCCACACTCTACAGAACTGACCAC
The DNA here is from genome assembly GCA_008086735.1 of Cheirogaleus medius. NCBI lineage: Eukaryota > Metazoa > Chordata > Mammalia > Primates > Cheirogaleidae > Cheirogaleus > Cheirogaleus medius. The sequence continues at coordinate 19,113,064 of VBSM01002616.1, read as the reverse complement.
CATTTTCATGACTTCCTTTCCATAAGTTTACTAGGAGGTCTTGACGTTTTCCCATGTAAGATTCACTTTGAGGGCCAGGCACAGTGGCTCACGCCTGTAATCCTAGCACTCTGGAAGGCAGAGGCAAGAGAATTGCTTGAGCTCAGGAGTTTGAGACCACCCTGAGCAAGAATAAGACCTTGTCTCTATTTTTTAAAAAAAGGCGGGGAGGGGGGAAGAAATTTACTTTTGCTGGTAGGTAGAGTCTGTTCCATAAAGTAAATAATAACAATAAAAACCAAACAATAGAAATGGGAACATTAAACTCTGCAGAGAGGGAGCTTCAGGTAATTCAATCATGAAAACCAGCCTGAAGTCCCCAAAATTTTCAAAAATTCTCAAGTCCTCTGAAACCCAAATTCTCAGTCTTCCTGGATGAATGAGCCAGCTTGTTGCTCCCTCCAGGACATGGTGCCTTCTCTTAGGCTCGATGCGCTCCTCAGGCAAAGGACAGGCCATGAGACATCAACTGGGTTTCAGGCAATGCAATCCCTCCAGCCCTCTTGAGAGAACACGTGAAGGAAGCCAAGCCCTAGCTGCTGGCCAGGCAGTTTTCCACCTCCTAGCCCAGCCCGCCCAGCCCATGCTTACCCGGCAGCCACGTTATTGCTGTTCCAGTTGGGATGCACTACGATCTTCTGCACCCTCACGTATTGCTCGGTGCCGTCGTTCTGGTTCAGGTTGTGCTCTCCAACCACTACACGGAAGGTCATCTGGCTGGAGTGAGAGAAGGAAGCCCTGAGTGGTCCAGGGGCCTCGAACCTTCTCTTTGCCCCCTTAGAGAAAAGTTGGGGGGCCATCTCATATACTTTCTTCAGAACAGGAACCCATCTTAATCTGGCTCAGGCGAAGGAGGAACGGAAGACCCTCAAAGATGAGGAAGTAACAAGCTCTCTCCCTAATTTACTAACTTGTGAGAGTGAAAAAAACTGTCATCAACTTCATTTTCAAAGTTTATTAAGCTGAACATCGTAGACTGAAGATCTTGTAACCTCGGAACAGTGTGGTGAGCATAAATGAAATAATAGCTCTCAACCGCAGAGATTTTGAGGGAAGCATACACTCCTAGACTAGCAGTTCTTAAAGCGTGGTAGACTGGCAGCATTAGGATCACCTGGAAACTTGCTAGAAATGTAAATCATCAGGCCTCACCCTGGACCTACCAAATCAGAAACTCTGCTGTGTGGGGCTCAGCGTGCCTTTCAGGTGAATCTGGTACATGCTCAAATTTGAGAACCATTGCCCAAGACAAATATGAAAAAATAGTTACCAGTGAGACATTGACTAGGCACTTAAATATTTAGTCAATCCTCACAACAGCTCTACAAACTAGGTATTGGGACCCCGTTTTAGAGAGAGGAGAATGGGGGCATAGAGAAGCTAAGTAAGTTGCCCAACGTTACATAGCTAGAAGTTGGGGGAATGAGGTTTGAACCAGAGCCTGCGTGACTCCGAAATTTGTACTTTTCACCATGCTACCTCTCTATGGGCCCCCAAACACAAACGAGCTGGGCCATGGCCCACTGCTCAACCCCTTGAAGTCCTGCCCTGAGGGGCTGAGGTTACAAATTCATCCAGAAGGGCCGGCCTCTTCCCCACTCAGGGCTCAAAACAGCTGCTCTTTGTTTTTCTTACGAGTCCACACAGTGAGCCGCCGTCATCACCCAGTTCTGTCTGATGAGGGTCCCTCCACAGGTGTGATACCAGGAACCTCCAGATAGGTACTGGAGAGAAATCTAGATGGGGAGGAAAGAAAGGAGGGATAGGTTGGTGTTTATCAAAAGGTTTGCCTCAAACCCCTGGCATCCCTCACAACCTCCAACTTTCTGGGCTAGGGAGGGCAAATAGATGCCAACTGCTGTTGATTGGTTGGTAGTGGCTACCTGGAGTGGTGTCGAGGCAGGGTGTATAGATGCCTCTGGGGGTCAGCAGGAAAGAGTGCACCATCGTTTGGTGGTTTGTTGTGTACATGGACGGGGTAGTAAAGGTACACACACACGGTGTATTTGACATTCTTTCTCTAGGTTGTTGCAATGGCCCTAGAACCAAGGTGCTATCTCCATTCTCTCTTGGAAAGGAAATGTAGCCAAAGAATTGCCCCATCACCTAAGCCCAAGTTTAGGTCTCCGGAGCTCTGCCTTCAGTGTTTTCAAGATATACCCTGTCCCTCCACTTCAGGAAATACTTAGAAATACCAATGGAATGTTCATCTTTATCAGTTCATGTCTCTTCTTCTAGCAACTCACACTATACAATAGCTCTATTCCTGAAAATTCAGGCTCAAATTCTGTAAATTGAATATAACTCTAATGGCAGTGATTCAGAGTGTGGATATTCACCAGTTAATTTGCCAGTTTTACATACACATGTAGATTATTTAAGTCAGGGCCCAGCTGCCCCGTTACGAAAGTGGAAACTCTTTAAATAGCCAACTAAGCAACATACTGTATTTGGGTGTGTTTGTGTGTGACACACACTGTGTGGACTGGTGTGTGCATGTGTGTTTCAAGGTTTGTAGAGTCTGAGGTGTGAGTCTGGCACAATCTTTAGAGTGTGGCACAAGTGTGGGAGTACAAATGTGATTTGTGTTTGGTGTGTGCCTTGGGGAATGAGTGTGGTTGGTGTTTAAATCTCCTCCTCCAAATCTTTTGCATTTGGAAAACCAAATAAGCCTGGGCCCATCCGTCCTTAAAATCCAGAATTCAGACAGCTGGAGAGCTGCCTGTTAAGAACATATACAAACACATGTGATACGTTATGTCAGTGCACAGCAACTCTTATTTGGGTGGGAGTCTGGGGCTGCGAAGGGACACCCACCTGAGAAGGCCAGGAATTCTTCTGGGCCTCAGTCCCTCCAACTACCCGGGCATTGGTTTCCGGAAAGACCTGGGTGCTGTGTCCTTTGTGGGGCAGAAGAAAAATGAGTGATGACTAAGCGTGGGGTCAGCCAGGGGTGGGGGTGGGGGCGGTGGTTGTGCTTTGAGGAATGTTAGCCTTGTCTGCAAATTCATAGCTCCTCCCTAACAAATGAGGGGCCCAGCTGTGAGTTCTCTGAGCCCCTTTTGAAAGCAGGAGAGGCTGAGTGTCTTCTGCTTCCCCCAGGTGTCCCCAGAACTCTGGCATGCTATGAAGGACCTATCTCAAATCACCAGCCTAGGGCCCCAGAGGCTCCTTGTAATCTGGGCCTTACTCGAGGTCACCCCTTGGCTTGAAGGGATGCCACCCCACCAGCCCTCAATACCCCTGGATTCTTTGGCAGGATTCTCTAGGGGGCAGGGACAGCAGTGCACATCCCAGCCAGATACCAGCTGAGCGTGGTAGGGAAGCCTAGGCTCCCTGGAAGGGGCTTCTCTCTGCCTTATGACTCAGGCACTTGCCACCCAGAGGGGCCTGCTTGACCAGTGGCCCTGACATTTCCTATCTTGGGCTCCAGGAAAATAAAGCTTTTGCTAGACCTATAGGCAGAGCGTCCCACCACTGCTCTGGGATGGCGAGCTGGCCGGGGCTTAGGGACCGCTTTCCGACCCTCCACTCAAATCCCCCTCACTATAGAACTCAAGCCAAATGATCCACTTACCATAAAGGACCAGGGCAGCGAACACCAGGAAGCGCAGCATGTTGCCAGTGAAGTAGACCACTGCCCCCTTGCCATGAACCAAGCTCGCTTTATACTTCTTTTATCAGCAGCTTTGCTGACCTTCTTCCTGCCAGCTGGCAGGGCTGCGAGGGGAAGGCAGGGAAAATCACAGGTGACATGGAAACACAAATGAAAAGATTTCTTTTCAAGTAAACTAATTTATCTGTTATTCAAAGACAGAACAAGGCCGGAGCTGAATTAATCATCTGCTTTTAGTTGAAAAGCATCCAACAGACTCTTTTTCAGAAATAAGATGGAGCGCTGGGACTGGCTTTCCCCTCAGGGTATTCCCCTCAACATCTAGCGCTGCCTCACTGTTCTCAGTGGCACGGTGAAGGCAGAGACCTGTCCTGTGCACTAGCAGGTAGGGACGATGTAGTTGTTAGCAAGAGAGTAGTTAGCAAGAGGAAGGAAGACACAGCAACTCCCTAAGAGGGAGATGGCGCATGCCCACAGGATGCAGACGTAGGTGCAAAGCAGCGGACAAAAGCAAAGTAGGTGCAGTGGAGAGAATTCTGGTGGAGGGAAGTACTGAGAAACAGGTTTGGGGAGACTCTCAGATGGAGAGCCAAGAAGGGGGTTCCAGAGAAGGAGAATGTCGGGCATGTTAAGAGAGGAAACCCTCAAGGACAAGGAGAGCGTCAGAAGGCTGCTAAGGTGCAGAGCAGAGGGAGTAGGAGGGGAGGAGCAGGCGGGTCCTGTGGAGGGAAAACGCTCGCCCATCAAAGTCCAAAGAGGAAGAAGGAGGGAGGAGCGCTGTGCACCACTCTGTGAGGTGGGCAGATGACCTTGGGTTGGGCACAAAATTATCAGAGCCATTGCAGGCCCCAGAGCAGAGGACTGTGGGTGGAGCAGTGATGGTAGCAAAGGCGGGGAATTTAGGCAGAAAGAAGCCAGGAACCTAGAGGAAAGCAGGAAACTCACCTGGCCCAGCTGCAGCTTTTTGTCACCTTGACCCTCTGGAATTCATTCGCTTCATGCCTCACGAGATGTGGAAAAGGCTGTTCATAGGAGTCAGCATAGACTGGCACCTTTTCAGGGTCCTTGATCTGTTCAGGGCTCTTTGATGCTCAGACAACCTGGAGGGCTCCCTCTCCAGCCCAACCTGCCTCATTCTGACACAAAGTGGACCTCTGGGAAGAGTGCTGAGCTGGGCTAGGGAACCCAGGGCCTCTCTTATCATTCTCCTCCCACTTCCCTGCCTCCCCTGGAGAGTAAGGAGACAGCTCTAGCCCCAGGATGAGGAATCTGAGAGGAAGCTTGAGGGCCTCCTAAAGGTTACCTCTTGACATCATGTACTCCAAAGTGGTGAACCTTTAAGGGCAGGGCCAATTTCACATCTGTCTTTGTACCCTTGGCCTCGCCCAGAGAAGCCCAACCTGTATTTGCTTAAAAGCCAAATTCTAGGACTGCATTTAAGACCCTCACAATCCGTGCCTAATCTCCCATGCTGATCAGTCTCTTTTATTCTCTTAGAGTTAGGTCTAGACAATGGCCTTAAATTTTGAGGCACTGCATTTCTTCTAAGCAATTCTAATTCTAGAAATGCATCCTTTTGAAATAATCACAGGCATAAATGTACTATGTACAAAAGAAATGTACAAGGTTGTGGGTTATAATATAGTTTGTCACAAAATTAGGAAAAATGCAAGTATTCATAAAAATAGGAGAAGGTTAAATAAGTTGGGAATAAATTCCCTACTATGGAATACTATGCAGCTTTTAAAAAGAATGAGGTAGACTTAAATGAGCTGACATGAAAAGGTATCCTTAGTATACGTGAAGAAAGTAAACTGCAAACAACATGGTACTGTGTATTTGTATATTCATAGAAAAAGGCATGGAAGGGTCTATATACCAAGCTGTGAACAGTTATTACTTCTAGAGAATGATTCAATAGGTATGGGGGCACCATGAGGATGAATTTCACTTTTTTTAACCTCATATTATTCTATATTATTTGACTTTTCTACACAATATTACTTTTGTAATTAAAAAGTAAAGAATAAATTCTGGGACATTTTTGGTAATGGCCCCCATACTCTTCAAGTGGGAAATAGATCCCCAGAGGGGACCAGCCCTTCAGCGCTAAAGTGAGAGGCTCCTGGAGCCAGGAGATTGCAGCACAGGGCTAGCAGCAAGGTTTTAAGAGTTGGCGGCCTTAGGTTAGTTAGCTCTGAGAGTGGCCAGAGGGGTGGGTTTTAAAGAAGAGTACAGGTGTAATTTAGGGCAAGGCCAGCCTTGGCTAAGGGGAAGGCCATGAAGCAGGTGCCACTCACTCCCACCAGCACCCTCTCCCTCTGCTGGATTACTTCCCTTCCCTAGACCTCCCCACACCCCCAAACCTGAACCATCTCACTTCTGCTGCATCTCTCACTCCCTGTGAGTTCCTCTTAGCTGATTGCTCCTGGGAGATGCCATTTGGGGGCAGGTAGAACCTTCTTGGCATCACAACAGGGCACCTTGGTTGGATACATATCACAATATGATTGGGCCGGGGAGCTGTTGGGTGATACTATAGATGGAATGAGGGTACTGGGATTAATGGCAAATGATCAATGCCTGATAAATGTTTGGATGTTTAATGCAACCAAGAGTAAGGCTGGGATTAGGGTCCGGGATCACGACTCTCTATGGCTTACCTTACCTATTACCATAGCATTCAAAGCCTTTCTCAGTTGAGCCCCAACCCACTCTTCTACGGAGTTGACTTACCCTGTAGGTACAGTAGGCACAGTGCCCAATACTTTTAAGGGCCTACAAAAATGTTTTAGATTCTTTTAAAATAAATATAGTCAGCCTGGATTATATTTGTCTTTAGACCAATGCAGTTATCAAATATATATATATGTTTTTGAGACAGGGTCTCACTCTGTTATCCAGGCTGGAGTGCAGTAGCATCATCATAGCTCACTGTAACCTCAAACTCCTGAGCTCAAGGAGGATCATTCCTCCTCCCAGATGCTCAGCCTCCTAAGCATCTGGGACTACAGGTAAGTACCAATACACCTAGCTAATTTATTTTTTTTATAGACACAGGGTCTCGCTGTGTAGCTCAGGATGGTCTTGAACTCTGGCTTCAAGCTAGGATTACAGTGCTAGGATTATAGGCATGAGCCACCACACCTGGCCTAACTTTTAATATTTTTTATGGAGCAAGGGTCCTATGAAGGGAAAAGCACCCAGGGCCCACAAAAGTCATAATGTGGCCCTGATCTCCTAGTTTCTACGCCCATCACTCACTCACCCTGATGTCCCCTTGGTTTCCCATACCCACTTGTACTTTTTTTTTTTTTGAGACAGAGTCTCACTGTCTTGCCCCGGCTAGAGTGCCCTGGCGTGAGCCTAGCTCACAGCAACCTCAAACTCCTGGGCTCAAGCGGTCCTCCTGCCTCAGCCTCCCGAGTAGCTGGGACTACAGGCATGCACCACCATGCCTGGCTAATTTTTTCTATATATTTTTAGTTGTTCAGCTAATTTCTTTCTCTATTTGTAGTAGAGACGGGGTCTCAAACTCCTGAGCTCAAACGATCCACCCGCCTCGGCCTCCCAGAGTGCTAGGATTACAGGTGTGAGCCACCGCGCCCAGCCCCCACTTGTACTTTTGTCCCACTGTGGCTTTGCTCATGCTAGATCACTGCTTGTGTGACATCTCTGCTTACTGAGCCCTTCCCACCTGAGGACTCATCGTTTGAGGTCATAGGTCTGACGTCACCATCTTTGTGAGGTCTTCCCTGATTTCCATAAGCATTAAGAGTTGTTCCTTCTAACTCACCTAGCACACCTTTGCACACCTCCAGGCTTGTGATGATTTGTTTCCATTTAGAGTATGAGTTCCATGGGAGAAGGACCTCATTTTACATTTCATGTCTACACACGCTTGGCACACAATACATGGGCTAGATCTGGGCCCAGACCATGTTTGGGGACACAAGACCATGGCTGTAACAGAATATTTCAGGTGTGTGGTTCTTCACAGCCAAATCAACTGATTCAGCTAAGGGACAACACGGGAGAAGAGGAACTCAATACAGACTTCCTTTACCAATGCCATAAAATCTTTATTTCCACTGGGATCCCATGTGCAATTCTCTTTTCTTTCTGGGAATGAACTTTTCCTTTCTCCAGGTAACACCCTGGCCACTCTCCTTTCCCTTTGGCTGGGCTACCTCAGAATGTCCCCTCTACAGGGTCTGGAAGGCTCTCAGGGTGAATTGCATGGGAACAGGAAGCAGCTGTGGCCCCATGGCACCCTCATGTGGTGACAGCTTGCTATTGAAAGTCAAAATCAGCCTTCCTGGATAGAATTTTTGTCCTTTGGGCAGCTGGGCAAAGGAGCCATGTGCCTCGGTGAGTCCCTGAGCTTCAAGAGCTGTATTCACAACCGGTCTGCTCCACAGGGGGGCTTCGTGCAAACACAGCAGATGGGATCAGTCTTCCAGTCAGTTCAACTCTGTGTGCTGTCCCTGGTGCCTCGGACTTCCTAAGACTCCAGTTAGTCTTACCTGAGTCTTCAGCTTCAGGGATGCCAATACTTGGCTGGGTGAGTGACCTTGGACAAATTCAGCTCTCTGGTCTTGGTTTCATAATAGGAAAATGATAGGGTTGGACTAAAACAACAGTTTTCAGGTTGTGCTTACAGACTTAGAAGTTCAGAGGCTAGAGGGCATTGCCCACTCCTCCCTCAATTTCACTCCTGCTACTTTGCTTTTTATCTGCCTTTTCTATGGGGCTTAGAAAAAAGGGTTGTGGGACTTAAACTTGGGAATCACTGGTTCTAGCAGCTTTCTTTCAACACTAACATCCCAGGATTCCCAAATGTGGTCTCCTCTCCAATGGCTACCTGGCTTCATTGTTCTGCTTTGTGGAGGCCAGCTGGCTAGAAATGACCAGGATGGAAGGCAGAGGGGACGAAAGGGCTGGCAGCTAGTTGCCTAGTGTTCTTGTGGTGTAGTGGAAGAAGCCCTGACTCAGCATGGAAGATTGAGCCATCTGCTAGCTATGGGACTATAGGTAAGCTCTTTTACCTCTGTCTCAGTTTTCTTATCTATAAAATGGGCACAGTGGTTCCTGTCCTGTCTTTCTCATGAGATTATTGTGCAGATAAAGGACATGTGTCGGGAAGCTTTCTGTAAACAGTTATACAAACTTTGGGCAATATTAGCAAGAGAGGCTCTCCTAGACCTCTAATCCTTTTGTCAGAATACACCATTTCACTGGATTCTGCAGTTGCTGTGGATGGCCAGGGATTCAGGATGTGGCTACAGAAGTACTTTTCTTGAGCTCAGCATTGCTGCCCCGGGCCCTCCCCCAGCTACCTTCTCTGCTTTGGAGGCCTCTGTTTCCAGGACAGGAGGAAAGCCCTTGGCCAAGCATCATGTGCCCTGATGGTCTGTTCCATCAGTGTGGAGGAAAGAAAATGGGCCCAACGTTGTTGCAAGGAGTAGGAAGGTCCTGCCTTGATATCCATTGGGTTTAGAAACCCATCTTTAAGGCCAACAGAGAAACTGATGGTCAGGTTCCCAGACATCAGCAATCCTGTTTCCTGAGAGGCTTGTGGGGGCTTCCTCAGGGGATGATTCAGGTCCTAGACAAAGAGCCACAGCTGGTGGGGGTCACTGGGATTGCAGGGGGCCATGGCTGGCTTTTTGTCCTTGGATGTCAGGCAGGTACCAGATCCTGAGTTCCTGATGAGTTGATCCTAAAAGATGACACAGCAAAGGGTCAACCTGGACCACAGACTGTACTACTGGGGGTAATGAGATGGGGGACAACTGGTAAAAGGCAAAGGAGACCCAACAAGGTACAAAGACACTTCTCGATTTCTTTCCTGGGATGCCAGACTCTCTGATGAGATGCATTTCCAAGTGTCCATGTCTGTCTGGTATTAATTCCCCATCCCTGGCTTTAGCCTGAGTGGATGGAATAGAAGAAGACAAGACCATGGCCAACAGAAAAATGCCTTGAGGGTCTCCACCTGCCCTAGATGGCCAGGCTCAAAGATCTGGGACCACTGCTGCCCACTCCCAATTTTCTGCCTTTGATTAATGTTTAGACTCCTTCCTTCCCTATAGCCTCAAGGTTAAGTTCCTCTTTTCCTAAGCTGAAGTGGGGTGTGTAGGCTCACTAGGGGTGCTGGCTTGAGCTAAGTACGGTAGCACTCACGTCATATATCCTGAAGCACATGGTGTAATGGAAAGAGCTCACGTCTGCCATTTACTAGCAATGGGTCTTGGGCCAGTCACAAAAAAGGAGACGCAGATGTGGCCTCAGGTTCTTGATTCTGAGCCTTCTGGGCGACTGACTCACCTGGGTCAATTCCCATTCCTCGTCCTTGGGGACCTGGCTATTTTTGCCAGTGAAGTGACAGCTCCTGAGGCCCAGAGTGTCCATGCTGGCATGTAGACACAGCTGTTTGGCTATGTTGTGGCGAAGGTCCCTCTGGGTTGTATACTCGAAGTACTGGAAGTGAAGACAAGAGGAGGTCCTGAGGAGCTGGCGGAGAGTTTGCCCACCACCTTCTAAAGCCACCTGCCCTGAGATGCCAGCCATGGATGCCTCCTGGGGAGGAAAGTGAGTGGGCAAGGCCATGGCAAGATGTTGTAATTTATATTCTGCCTTCATGATTTTTGCCATATCTGGGTTAGACTGGAATAATGGTTACTTTTTTAAAATTAAAAATTAAAATTTAGCCTCACTTTTTTTCTTTTTTTATTTTGACAGAGTCTCACTCTTTTGCCCAGGCTAAAGTGCCATGACACCAGCTTCGCTCACAGCAACCTCAAACTCCTGGGCTCAAGTGATTCTCCTGCCTCAGCCTCCCAGGTAGCTGGGACTACAGGCACGCACTGCCGTGCTCAGCTAATTTTTTTCTATTTTTAGTTGTTTGGCTAATTTCTTTCTATTTATAGTAGAGATGGGGGTCTCACTCTTGCTCAGGCTGGTCTTGAACTCCTGACCTTGAGCGATCCTCCCGCCTCGGCCTCCCAGAGGGCTAGGATTACAGGTGTGAGCCACTGCCCCCGGCCTTAGCCTCATTTTAAACATCTGTGAAGTCATGTGTTTGATATGCTGATTCTATTTTAGCTAATAAATTACTATTAAAATTTTAAAAATGTTCTTCAGTGTACCACCTAAAATCATCTTGCAGGCCAATGGTACAGGAAACTGCATTAGAATGACTGTCTTCATTTGCATAGGCTGGCAGTCTGTTCCACGTCCCATCCCGTGACACTGCCTTCCTTGCTTCTGCTCTGTTTTAGGTGGCTGTCATTTACCAGGTGCTGGGCATTCAGGGTAGACTGAAGGGCAGGAGATGGGAGGTTCTAGTTATTTCTCAGGGACACACTGGGTCATTGTGAGGCACGGGGTAAATTCCCAGGACCTCGGGTAACGAAGATGTCAGTAGGTGGTTGTTTTGAGGTCACTGCTAAGTGATAGGGTGGTAGCTTTTGGGAGGGGAGGCATTGAAGATAGAATTTTTTTTTTTTTTTTTTTTTTGAGACAGAGTCTCACTCTGTTGCCCAGGCTAGAGTGAGTGCCGTGGCGTCAGCCATGCTCACAGCAACCTCAAACTCCTGGGCTCGAGCAATCCTCCTGCCTCAGCCTCCCGAGTAGCTGGGACTACAGGCATGTGCCACCATGCCCGGCTAATTTTTTCTATGTATTTTTAGTTGGCCAATTGATTGCTTTCTATTTATAGTAGAGACGGGGTCTCGCTCTTGCTCAGGCTGGTTTCAAACTCCTGAGCTCGAGCTATCCGCCTGCCTCGGCCTCCCAGAGAGCTAGGATTACAGGCGTGAGCCACGGCGCCCAGCCGAAGATAGAATTTGAATGTAGATAAGGGAAAGTGCTAAAAAGTTTTCCATACTCACTCCCAAATATCACCCAGCAGCTAGCCTCCTCCAGCAAACCTCCTCTGATTAACAGTCCTCCCACCGATCCATCTCCAACACCCATCACTGATGCCGTGTTCTCTCTGGATGTCCCTAATTCAGACTTCAGAGTGTGTGTGTGTGTGTGTGTGTATGCTATGCATTCCCCCTCAGTCTGGAAGCTTCCTGAAGGCAAGGATGGTATCTCTTCCTCCTTCTGGAGCTCCTCCAACCCAGTCCTCAGGAAAGGACTATTTAAGGGAGAGAAAGGGAGCCCATGAGGAGAGGAGATGCCTCAGAGACAGGTTTCTCTCGGGCCTGCCCTGCTGCGGTTGGGCCGTATACCTGGTTGCCGCCAAGGCCATGGCAGGAGTACATGATGAGGGGCTTCCCTCCACGGTTGTTCTCACCCACATCCAGGCATTGGTTGATGCCAAGGTTCTTGATCTGCAGAATGGTAAGCAGAGAGGGAGCCAGGATAGCACAATCAGGTTTCCTAGTTTGTGGTGAGGCACCCAAAGAGAACAAATTCTAGTCAACTGGAATAAATTTACATGGCCAGATTTCCCCTCTGTGATTTTTCTCCTCTGCTCATCTTCTCTGCTCATTAACCCACACGCCTGGAGTTAAAAGCAAAGTGAGGTGCACAGCCGTAGAGGCTGGGAAGGGCAGGACTGGGTACCCATTGTGGGCCAGGATGGGGAACCTCTCAGGATGCCGGGTCATCATATGGAAGAGCCCTTATAAGCAGTGGTTCTCAAAGTTCAAAGTTCGATCCCCAGACCAATCTGGAGACTAGTTAGAAATGCAGATTTTCACACCCCACCCCACCCCAGCCCTTTCAATCAGAAACCCTGCAGATGGGGCCTAGAGTTTTAACACTTCTTCCTGGTCATTTTGATGCATGCTAATGTTTGAGAACCACTGCTCATGGCTGTTTTCCCCTTATAAGGATTTTTTTTTTTTTTTTTTTTTTTGAGACAGAGTCTTAACTGTGTTGCCTGGGCTAGAGTGCCCTGGCGTCAGCCTAGCTCACAGCAACCTCAAACTCCTGGGCACAAGCAATCCTCCTGCCTCAGCCTCCTGAGTAGCTGGGACTACAGGCATGCGCCACCATACCTGGCTAATTTTTTTATACATATATATATTTTTAGTTATCCAATTAATTTCTTTCTACTTTTAGTAGAGGCGGGTCTTGCTCTGGCTCAGGCTGGTTTTGAACTCCTGACTTTGAGCGATCCGCCCGCCTTGGCCTCCCAGAGTGCTAGGATTACAGGCGTGAGCCACCGCGCCCGGCCCCCTTATAAGGATTTTATCTAACTCTAGAAGCCCCAAAGTGGTCTCTCAGTCCTCTTCCTGGATAAAGGAGGGAGGAGGGTAAAAGTCAACTTTTATTTGTTATCCATCTGTGGGGTAAGTGGTCTTGAACTTCTTCTCTAGGGGGTGCTATGATGAAGGGTTGGCAGGTGGGTCCTCAAGACTTACGGCTCCAGAGAAGGTGGGTGTCAGGTCAGGAACAAACATCTCTGGGTAGATGTTGTGCAGGAACCAGGAAAAGTTGTGACAATGTAATTGTTCCCTCAGCTGCAATCGTTCCGAAATGTCACCAAAGGATTTCTGTCAACCAAGCCAGGCCCCTAAGGGTCAGTTCTACCAGTCTTGACCTTCCTGTCTGGGCTAAAGTCCAAACCCCCTGCCCAGCTTTGGAGCCCCCCACCCATAGCTCCCCTGCTCACTCATCTCCTGTGACTCCCGGGTCAGTTCTCTCCCAGTCCCCAATTCCGAGCCATTCCTCCTGTAAGAGGTTCTTCCCCCAAATCTCTTCTCTCCCAACCCCCACCTGGAATGCAAGGACTCTTCAGGTAGGGACACATCCTCTAGCCTTTAAAATCTTTGTGCCCTGGGGCCCTCCCCAGTCTCTGGCTCACAGGGCTCTGAGGGGCGAAGGGAGGCACCAGATGACACAGATGGGATGGGCTGCTGCCCTAAAGCTCTTGACCAGGGTCTGAGATTTGTACTTCTCTCCTTCCAAATACCTCTGAGCACCATTTCCTCTTACCTCTTGAGCAATCTTTGCTGCCTGCAGATTTCTTCTGTAGAAAATCATCTTGTAGTTGTCCATCCAGACCTCAGCCAGGCGCACTTGATTGCGAGCAATGACACTGGTGCCTTTGGGGAAGGTGTGGGGGCTCTTGGTACGGAACACGTGGCCTACCACAGAGCACGGGATGATCTCCAGTTGGCCCCCACACTGCCACACCTGACATAAGAGGAGACAGGGTGGGGCCTTCAGGAGGGCTGGTGGAACAATCCCCTAAGGAGTTCTGTTCTGTCCCCAGGGTGCCAAACCTCAGGTCCAAGGACTTGGGCAAGTGCTGCTCTCTGTCCCTGGAAAAAAGGACATTGACTAAGCTTCTTCTTAGGCCATGACTACATAATCCCAGGCTCTCTGACATTGGTTCATTCTGATTTAAGCAAACAGAGAGTTGCAGGGTCCTGAGGTTACCAGGGCCCACTTTAGCAAAAAGACTTGGTTAAGTTTTGTTACTTATGTGTATATACCTACTCTGAGCTCTGATCACTTGGCTTTTTGACCTGGAAATGTGATTTTTATCAGCTCACCCAGGCATAACTGGAAACTCAAGCTCTCCCACATCAGAGCATCAATGTATTAATTAATAGCAAAGATAGTCAACTGCCAGGTGGCCAGTGGTAGTCATTGGGACCCTTAGCTACTAGCTTATGAGCAGAGAGATTGAACAGAGGTCAGGGGCTCACTGAGGAGCCTAGGATCAGAACACTGAGTTATGATGCTTGGCTGGTGACCCTTCTCTACACTGGTGGGCTGGTTTAAGACATCCCTCCCATTGGTCTTCTCTCTTAGGTTTTAGATGGGTAGGTATGTTGTTATTTTTAGTTTGGCAGTAATAGAAATACATAATCATAGTTATAGTATAGGTAAAGTTATAGTACCTCCTATAGTATAGTAGGTATCAACTAAACGATTAATATGTGCCAGACACTGTGAGAGGTGACTTCATTTACTTACTAATTACTTTTCCATGTCATGGGGATTTGTGTAGGTTTCATGGAGAGGCAATCTTTTCTTCCTGACCGAATCCTGATTTGTCTAATTCCTGGAATCCCTCAGAGTTCTGGGATGCACCAGAACTAGGGCCACCATCTTCTACAGTTATGAAGAGCTTGGTGGTGAGCATAGGTAGGCAAACTCCAAAGGCTACCAGAGCATAAGTCCTTTGGCCTGGGAAGGGGAACCTGATTTTTCCAGAAAAAGGACAGTGACTGGTAACTGACCTGTTTCCACCTTCACCCTAATCCTATTCCCACAGACATCACAAAAGAGTCCCAAGTCCCCAGATGTCCAGTCCTTATTATCCCTTCCTGCTGAGAAGTTCTGTCCAGTAATTTGTTTCAAGCTGGCCAATCTCACTGCCAAAGCCCTACTGCCACAGACAGGGACGGGAGCAAAAGAAAGGCGGAGCCATGATGGAAAACAGCCGCCCTGTTAAGTTCAGCTCCAGATGTGATATCACTAAGGCTGCTGCTGCCAGTCCCCTGGGATGTTGTGGGTCCCCCCCGAAGCCCTCTTCACTCTCACCCGGAAGGACATTTCCACGTTCTCCCCTCCCCAGATCTCCATCTGATTATCATAGGTACCGATGTGCTCAAAGTAGGACTTGGAGATGGAGAAGAGGCCACCAGCAAACGTCGGGGATCTGGAGAGACAGAGGGAGAAGTATGTGCATCTTCTGGGGGAGGAGGAGCAGGAGCCTGGTGGGGAAAGCTGTTTGTGGAATCCCCTCCTCGGCCTCCTACCCTGTATCTCCCCACCTTTCCTCTTTCCCAGGATGTGCAGTCCCTCCTTCCACTAGCCCATTCACTTAGCTTTGACTCTGTCTTCTTCCTATGCAGGACCAGGTCAAGGAGAGATATAACTATCCTTACTCTAAAAGGCACTCACTCATTCATTTGTTCAACCAAGGGTGCATGAAACACTGGCCACCAGGGCCTGTGCTGCATGTTGGACATTACAGAACTGAGAAAGACAGATCTCATTCCCTGAGAGCTCGGTCTTGTAGAAGTTAAAGCTGCCTTTGTTTACTTTTTGGCAACAAAGTGCCTGGAGCATAGTAGATACTCAATTTTCAGAAGCCCTGTGAAATTGTTTTTGAAAATGAGCAGGATCCAAACTAGGAATGAATAAATATTATTAGCTAGGCTGACCCCATTGTGTTTCAGGATCCCTGGCCCTTTGGGGACTACAAAGCCACAGTATTAGTAGGAGCCTAGCCTCAGTGCTTTTTACTGCATGAGAAACTTTAGCTTTGGGGAAAAGCCATCAGTTGCTTTGAATAGGGGAAACTGGTAAGAGGTGCTTTCCACCAGAGACAGGGTGGGAAGTGAGGTGAGATCAAGCTCAATTTGGATTTAAGGGGCATTTGGGAGGTTATAAAAAGATTCTGGCTTTCAGACAAAGGTAGGGAAGCATAGACCTAAGTTAAGATAAATGAGAAAAAAAATCTCATTCCTAGATTTTAGATACCAGGTCACTCATAAGAGGGGCTAGGCTATGGGTTCAGGTACCCAAGTGGACAAGGGGAGGTCTAAGCCAAGGGGAAGACAGGGGCAGGAGCACATCATCACTAGCTGTTGGCTTCCGTGTCTGGGCCAGGCTGGCTTGGACAGGGCTTTGCTGCCCTCAATGGGCGGCTTCACGTGGTACAACCAAGTGGAAAGATACCGAAACCTCTGTAACTCCAGACTCTATCAAGGTACCTTATACACAAAGTGCCAAGGCCAATCAGCGTTCATTGTCTCATCTATCAAGGTGACTACACAGGAGCTTGACCTTGGTGTTACGCTGTGGCTGCTCCTGTCACCCTCAAGTTGGCTCCTGCAGCCACCTTCTGGAAGGACTTTCAGTCAGGAAACCTTCTTGCTCAGGCTGGCTTCCTGTCACAGGTTCTGGCCTCTTCAGGGGTCCTAAGCCAGCCCAAATAGTACCCTGAGAGGCTCAGAGAGTCCTGGAACTTCAGGCGAGTGCTTTGAAGCTAACCTGCTTCCTCTTGAGGGCCTCCCCGACAGGGGCCTGTCTTTGTCTTTGCAACTGAGAAGTCACTGGTAAATTAGCTGTGAGGACAAATTCTCCATAAATCCACAACCAATAAGCAACCTCTAGGAAACACCGTGTATTTCCTGGCCTACTTCCTAGTATTCCCTGGGCCCTCTACCTCTCCTCGTAGCCTCCCATTAGCTTGAGAGGGTGGCAGGGTACCACCAGCAGTCCTCCTGGTGGGATACTACGAAGTGCCTTGACAAGCTGTGAGTGCCACCAGGGCATTTGGACCAAGGAGCAAATTCATTCCTCAAACACCAGAGCTTTGTCTTCCAGTTGTGTGGTCCTTGGACATCGGAGCCGGGGACGTCAGCACTGGGCAGGGGCCAGGTGCCCTGTTCCTGTCTGTGCCGCTGTGTGCCTGGCCTCCAGCTGGGGCAGGGGGTGAGATTTGTTGCAGTACACACCAAACAAAAGGTATCTATGGAACAAGTGGAGGGGCAGTAGGGAGTTCCAATTTCTTTTCTCTCTCTTGCCTTCTCTTTTCCCTCTCTCCTTTTAATGGAGCTAGAGCAGCTGACTGTTCAGGATCCACGGGATTCCTCCCTAAGGCACCCATCTGAGCCCTCTCTCCTGAGACTTGGGTGGCATTCTTCAGATTCTGGGCACGTGGAGGGGGAACAACTCCAACTCTCTCCCCCTTTCAAACCTTCCCTCTATCTCCAACCATGTTTCCCCAACCTCTGCTTTCCCCCATCCCTGATGTATATTCAGTTGACCCTTAAGTTTCCTGGCCAGTAGGAAAGCAATGGCACAAATAATCCCAAACCATAGAATCCTCTAAAAGTCACTCCCCAACTCAGTTTGCCTGAGACAACTGTTAAAATAAACTTGTGGTCTCTAACAACAGCAATGGGCAACCTGGAGAGGGACGGACAGGGTAGGTATGAGAGGGGAAAGCAAGCCCAGATGGCCATTAAAGAGTGGATTAAGGCCGGGCGTGGTGGCTCATGCCTGTAATCCTAGCACTCTGGGAGGCCACGGCAGGTGGATCGTTTGAGCTGAGGAGTTTGAGACCAGCCTGAACAAGAGTGAGACCCCGTCTCTACTAAAAAAAAAAAAAAAATAGAAAGAAATTATCTGGACAACTAAAAATATATAGCAAGGTGGCGCATGCCTGTAGTTCCAGCTATTCGGGAGGCTGAAGCAGGAGGATCGCCTGAACCCAGGAGTTTGAGTCTGAGCTAGGCTGACGCCACGGCACTCTAGCCAGAGTGAAACTCTGTCTCAAAAAAAAAAAAGAAAAAAATAAAGTGGATTAACTTTCAACTATCTGCCCTATAGCTCAGAGGCTGGCATGCTATATCCTGTGGGCAAAATCTGGCCTAGCTGCCTGTTTTTATTAGGCTTAGAGCAAAGAATGGTTTTCACATTTTTAGAGAATTGTTAAAACAACAACATCACAATAAAACAAAGAAGAATATGCAACAGACTCTATGTGGCTGGCAAAACTTAAAATATTTAGGATCTGGCCTTTTACCAAAAAAGTTCGGGGCAATTGCAACAAATTTCAAACTGCAAAAAAACTTATTTTCTTTTAATATGTTCTTGGTATTTTCAAAGACAGTGACCTGGGGGCACATGCCACTCTCTGTTATTACAATGGCTATTCCACAATGGCCTCAACCTGCCATCTCTCACCCCCTCTGCAAGCACTGGCCATGTCCTTCTATGAGTAGGGAGGAATAAATGACATAAAATAAGTATGGTCCTTAGTCCAGTGCCTGGCACACAGTAAGTGCAACAGCTTGCAAGAGCAAGCTGTTATGCTGGGAGGCAGTATAGCGCCACGGTTAGGGCTTTGGGTCAGACAGCCGGGATGTTATCCTTGCTCCATCATTTACTAGCTGCATAGTCAGCTGTTTATCACTATGAGCCTTAGTGTTCTCACCTGTAATATAGGTTAGTCATAGTACCTACTTTGTAGGGAGTGAGAATTAAATAAAATATGTCAAGTGCTTGATAAGTGCCTAATAACTGTTGACATGAGCTGGCACAGGTCCCTGGAAGTGGGTGGGACTGGGGCCATGGAGGCCAGGCTGGGGGCTCACCAGGCTGTGGTCCTTACTTGATAGGGTAGGTCTCATCCTTGCGCCTCTGCTTCTCATGTGTAGGTAGAGTTTCCCAGCCAAAGGTCAGGCTCCAGTCAAAGTTGCCACGGCTATGGACTCTGCCCCTCTGGACGGGCTTGGAGAACTCAAAAGTGTTAAGGTCGATGGTGACGATGTCTGGGCTCACCACCACTGTCTTGTCCTCGGCGATCCGAGCCAGGAGGGGCTCCAGCCAGCCGTAGAAGCACTCGCCTGCAGGCCCAGCCCAGGAGGCAGAGTCAGACTCCTGCCCACAGCTAAGCCCAAGCCCCATCCCCGGTGGGGAGACCCAGGAGGACAAGAGGACCCTGTATCCGTTGCCTGATTATGGAAAGAGAAGCACAAGCAAGCCCCACAGCTGCAGGGAGCATGGAGAGATCTGAAACCCTCCTCCCACCCCCACCCACCCCCAAAGGGGGAGGCAGCTTTGGGAGGATGAATGGAGGTCTCAGAGGAGTAATGTGGTCAACTCAAACTATCGAAGCACAGAGAAGGCCCTAAAGATGGCTGTCTTGGGGGTTGCCAGCCAATCCGTTGAGTCGGCCCTCTCCACCCAAGTGTGGACTTCAGAAGGGGGTGTTCCCTCTCCCAGGAGTATTTTCATCTCAAGCTTCAGCCCCAACTGTAGAATAATAATAAACCCTTCCAATTGCCTAGGCATTTGAGATTTTCAATGAACTTCTGCATGTATTATTACATTTGACCCTCAGAGTAATAACTGTGTTAGGTAAGGCTGGTATCCTCATTCTCATTTTACAAATGAGGAAACTGAGGCTCAGTTAGTGGCAGAGTCAGAATGTAAACCCAAAACCCTGACTCCAAGTCTAGCACAATCCCCAATATATATCACTGCTCTTAGGGAACAATTATTTCCCTGACAATGGGGGGAGGTGTTTTGGTTTTGGGCAAGAGGGAGGCCTTCCTGGTCCCATGCGGCCCTCTAAAAAGGCCCCACACAAACCAGTTCTCAGTGCTAACAGGAGGCCTCTGTGAGGGGGCTGAGCTCAGAACAAGGTATGCATGGGGGTGAGGGGGAGGGATGAGTGCCTGCTGGCCCCAAAGCACACTCCCAGCTGGTCTAGGGTCACCAGTTGTTTTAGGGCTATTTGTGTCTCCTGATAAAACATTCTTGGCATTGCGGTGAGAAAGGGGTAGAAGCGGCTAGAGTGGTCCCAAGCCTCCCTCGCTCCTGGAACAGCAGACCAGGAAGGGGCCTTGTGCTCCCCACTCCCGCTGGGTGGGAGGCGCCGGGCTACAGGCAGCCCCGCACTCTGTACTCACAGTGGGCGTCCAGGAACGTGAGCACCTCTGCCTGTGCCACGCTGGCCCCCAGCAGCCGGGCAGTGATCAGCCCCTTCCGCTCCACCTGCCGCACCACCCTCACCACCTGCAGCTGCCGCACATACTGCTCCAGCTTCTCCTTTAAGTACTCTGCAAGGGACAGGGTCACTGTTACCAGCTCACCCCTTTGCTGCAAACCTAATCCCCTATGGGTACCAAGCCCAGGGCTCCTGGGCCTCCAGCTGTGGGAATTTTAACCCTCTCACACCTCCTGCACTAACCCATTCCACAGAAGCTGAAGGTGGAGAAGAGGGCGGTCGGGGAGGATGGGGAGAGGAAGGAGGAAGCCCTGCCTGTGACCAGGCCCACGTTGCCAGGACACTGGCTCTGCGGTGCCGGATCCTGTCCTGTTTACCTGGGTACGATCTCTAATGTCCGGGACGGCACCTCAGAGTTGTGTTTCTTTGGTCTCAAATCAAGCACAAACTTCTGACACAGGCTCTCAGGTGCCCCTCTCAGACTCTTATGCTCTCAGGCCCGACCTTTCAGAGCTGCCATGCTGGTTGCTGCAGTCACTTCCGTGTCTGTGAGTCCCTGTTTCCCAAGCTCTTCACAGCAAGTTTGACAGGCAGAGCACACAAAACTGTTGCTTTCTTACTAGATCAGCCTCAAGAAATCTTACTCTAATTCCCTTTATTATCTTCTCTGCATATGGAATTTTTTTTTTAATTAAGAGAGGGGGTCTTACTCTGTTCTCATTTTTTTTTTTT
>VBSM01002616.1:19063458-19088303 GCA_008086735.1 Cheirogaleus medius | reverse complement strand
TGAACTCCTGACCTTGAGCGATCCACCTGCCTCGGCCTCCCAGAGTGCTAGGATAACAGGTGTGAGCCACCGTGCCCGGCCAGTTTTCCTTTTTTTGCTCTAATTCAGTTAAGCTGGTGGAGCGTGCCAGGCCAAGAGTGAACCCTGACTGCTGACCCGGCCACTCAGGAATGAGTTCTGTGCCCTGGTTCTGAAGTGGCAAAGAAAAAGCTTCGCAGTCTGGCACTGGGTTTCCTCCCTCCCAGTATCAAATGCCCTTATACTCATGGGCACAGGGCTGCTGCTGGGTGCCTGGATAGGAGGAGAGCAGGGACATTGTATTTCAGCAGAGACACAGCCCTTGTTTGTGTGTGTGTAATGAGAGCCAGTTAATCTGATCAAACAGTCAAATGTGGAGGAAATTTTATCCCACTGTGGGCTGCAGAGATTTCTGACCATGGATCTGAGGGTGTTTTTCTTTTCCCCACTGAACTGAACATTGCTTAAAGTATCTCTAGAGTTGGAAAGCCCCCAAGGTAGGGATACTTATCCTAGGCTCCATGAACTCCCTGGAATTATATGCTAAGATGTGGGTGTTGTATTTTGTGGGCAATGGTGTATTATTCTAGGAAGCTTTTAACAGATTCTCAAAGGAGGCCAGGACCCAGAAAAAAAGAATGACTGGTTTAGGCTTTTCAGGCAGGTGACTTAGAGATGCTGGATTTAGCGTTAAGAGAGTCCAGGGCAACAGAGGGAGACAACCAGAGAGAACACGAACATGTGCCTGGTGGCCTGCTAGGCACAGGCACTTTGGAGGGGCTGCTGGGGTTCCTGCCAATTCCATCCTGCTGGGCACAGGTTGCCCTGCCCTTTAGATGCTGCCTGGGCCAGCCTGGCATCATGTCACGTGTCTAGCTAGTCAGAGGAGTTGCCCAACTGGGCATTTGTATCTTATGGGCTCACAAAATTCTGGATGATTAAGTTAAAACAGTTTACGACTGCCATCACATGTGATTCAGGGCAAGGAGCTTCTGAGGGGCGGGTGGCATAGAGCTAGGGGGAGAAGGGTTATGAAGTGCCCAGTTTTTTTTTTTGTTGTTTTTTTTTGAGACAGAGTCTCACTCTGTTGCCTGCCTAGAGTGCTGTGGCGTCAGCCTAGCTCACAGCAACCTCGAACTCCTGGGCTCAAGCGATCCTCCTGCCTCAGCCTCCCGAGTAGCTGGGACTACAGGCATGCACCACCATGCCCGGCTAATTTTTTCTATATATTTTTAGTTGGCCAATTAATTTCTTTCTATTTTTTAGTAGAGACGGGGTCTCGTTCTTGCTCAGGCTGGTTTTGAACTCCTGACCTTGAGCGATCCACCCACCTCGGCCTCCCAGAGAGCTAGGATTACAGGCGTGAGCCACCGCGCCCAGCCGAAGCACCCAGTTTGAGAGGAAGGGCCGCTGACAGACTTGCTGCCATTCCACACAACCATCCATTGCTACCAAGATTCCCCAGAGGCTGCTCCCAAGTCCCTTTCATCTCTGCAAATTCTTCACCACTCCCCTTCCAGAAGCCTAATCTATACATCCCTTGTGCACTAGACCCTTTCACTGCATCCTTGGAACTTGCTTGCCTTTGCTTTGCAAGTGCTAAGTGTCTGTCTTCCCCAGCCTCGAAGGAGTGAGCTCCCTGAAGAAATGGGCTCAACAGTGCTCATGCTCAGCCCCTCCTTCCACAGCCCTAGTTCTCTTTTCAACATCACCCCAACCGACAGTGCAGGAGGGAGGCTGGGGGAAGCAGGAGAGGCAGCTGCTCTACCAGAGTGGCTCCAGAGCTTACACTCAGAAGTGTGGAGCCAGTTCTTCCTCTCCTGGTGGGAACTTGAGCACAGGTCAACCTGGAAGAGCCTCAGATACCATGTGCCACCTGCAAGGAGGGCTCAGCTCCTAGAGACTCCCAGTCTAAGAATGCATCAGTCCCATAGCCCCTTTCTTGGTTCTAGCCTCGTCATCCTACTCTCAAGTCATTACCAGAGCGTCTTTTTTTTTTTGAGACAGAGTCTCACTCTGCTGCCTGGGCTAGAGTGCTGTGGCGTCAGCCTAGCTCACAGCAACCTCAAAGTCCTGGGCTCAAGCGATCCTCCTGCTTCAGCCTCCCGAGTAGCTGGGACTATAGGCATGCACCACCATGCCTGGCTAATTTTTTCTATATATTTTTAATTAGCCAATTAATTTCTTTCTATTTTTCTTTCTTTCTTTTTTTTTTTTTTTAGTAGAGACGGGGTCTCGCTCTTGCTCAGGCTGGTTTCAAATTCCTGACCTCGGGCGATCCACCTGCCTTGGCCTCCCAGAGTGCTAGGATTACAGGCGTGAGCCACCGTGCCTGGCCTATAAGAGCTTCTTCTCTGGCCTCTGGGTCTGTGCCTCTTTTTGTGCCAATTACCCTCTTCCAAAGCTGCCATCCTTCTGAAACAAGGTCACACTCCAGATGAAATACCTTGAATGACTCCTCATTTCATTCTAGATAAATACTTTTATCATGACATGAATGTTAACTCAACATCTTTTTAGTCTCATTTCCTGCAACAAACCTAAGCTTCAGACACATCAGATCTGCCAAACACACACATTCATGGCTATGCTGTTCTCACTTGCAGGAGTGCCCTTCACCAGCTCTTCTCTCCTAGACACTCATCCTTTAAGGCCCAGTTCCAATCTGGCCTCCACTGCAGACGAGCCCCAGCCATGCCAGGTAGAAATAACACCTCCTGCTACACACTCCCAAGTGCATTCTTCCCATGCAATGAATAAAGTGAAACTAATGCTTATTTGTGCTCTGACTCAATGCCAAGTACTCTGTGGCACAGGATGATCTCATTTATGACTTATCTCAGATCTCTCACCTACCATGTGAGCAAGCCAACTGTCCTCATTTTGAGAAGAGGAAACTGAGGTTCAGAGAGGCCAAGTGCTTGTCCAAGGTCACAGAGGTAGGAAGAGTCAGAGCTAGGATTTGAATTCCTGGGTGTTGGACTCTCTAGTCCACACCCTTTCACATCTCTTCAAGGTGGTTGGTGTTGTAAGTGGCCTTCTGACCTATGAGGGTTATTAGCCTTTTGGGGGCAGGGTCTGTCTTATTTGTCATGGTATCCTCTTATGCCTAGGACAGAGCCAGGCACAGAGTACTCAGTAGATGTTTGTGGAGTTGCTTTGAAGTGTGGAAATTTGGTGAGCAACCTTACATACCTATTAACAACTATAGCAACAAAGGCTGGAGGTGGAGCCTTCAAGAGCAGCAGAGGGGTCTAGCAGGTAGGAGACAGATGGGAAGGCCTGTCCCCACCCTCTGCCCTGGCTCTCCCAGCATTTCTGAGTCGGGGTTGGCCTTGGCAACACTAAGGGAGTCTTGAAGGCCAAAGCTGCAAAGCTCTTGGAGCTCGTTGGGTGAAGTGTGAAGGAAGTCCAGGCTCCAAGAATGTGGTCTACCTGTCCCCTCCCTGCCTTCTTCCTGCTCCTGGCCTAGATGAGCTGGGATGCCAGGCAACAGGCTGTGAGGTAGTGCTTGCTCCCTTGAGAGGACCTGCCCTCTTTATCCAAGTGCCTGTGGGAGACCCCAGCCCCCTGCTCAGGGCCCCTCTAGCCTCACCCTCAGTGCTGGCATCATCCACCAGGATGATCTCCTTTAGCAAGATGGCAGGGGTGGTGTGGAGGACACTGTACACTGTTCGCAGCAGCGTGGACCAGGCCTCGTTGTGGAACACAATGATGATGCTGGTGGTGGGCAGTGGGGGACAGCGCCGGAACTTCTGTTCCACACACCTGGAAGGATGAAAGCATGGACAAAGCTCTCCAGGCCCCTGGGAGTTCCAGGGGTGGGGAGGGCTCTATCCAAGGATTCCCAAACCATCCTTTGCTCCTTTGAGCCACCAGCCTACATTTTCTGCTGCAGTTGGGAACAGCTGCTCCCTGTCCTCGTCTCCCCCTATATTTGCTACCCACTCTGAGGCTCTCCACAGGTTCTAGCCAAAGCACTCCAAAATCCACCCCCAGCGGTGATGCTGAGGCTCCCCCACTCCTGCTCTCATCTGCTCTCTGCTACCACGCCAGGAGTTCCCAGGGCTGATGCTCTCCCTCCGTAACATGTGTACCGTACAACGTGTAATCCAATCCAGCGCTCCCAGCGGGGAAGTAATAAAGGGCGAATTTGACATCTGAGAAAAGTGACTACAATTTCCATACTCAACAAGAGGAAAAGGCTCTTCCCTTTACAATTTACAGTGTCTCTCTCACCCATTTCCTCATTAACTCCCTGTAATCTGACTCTACTATCACAAATAATTTCCTATGACCTTTTTTTTCTATTCTTATCCACTCCAAACATTCTGTGGCACTTGGCCACACTGCCACCTTCTTGACACTCCATCTTGGGGTGGGGGTGGGAACATGTGAATCCTGGGTCTCAAGAAATCACGTGGCCTAACGCCTTTTCTCGACCTCCTCTGTTGGTAGCAGGATTTCTCAGGGACCCTCCAGAGAGTCTCCAACATGTTCCACTGGCTGTCCTCATGCCCAGCACCCTTCTCTGCTGAGAAGCTTCTGAGAACTCCAAGTGGCTCCTTGTCCCAGGGCTATAATACTTGGTCCGAGTCAGAGGAACCCAGGTTCACAGCTCTAAAGAATCGTGAATTTGGGGATGAGGGCTGCCATGTGAGAAAAGGCCAAAAAGGGTATAACTCTTGATTTGGAAAAGACAAAGGCTAAGTGGGGAAGACACAAAATTTTTAACTTGAGGACAGCAGGAATACAGCCATGGCTGCATTAGAGTGAGGGGCTGCTTCTCAGAGATCTATGTGCTGATCTTGTTGTCCAAGACTTGGAATATAAACAGCTTCAATTCATGGCATTATGGGCCTTTACTGGAGGAAACCAGATTCACGTGAGGGTATTCCTGACCTCCAGGGCTACTGTCAAGAAATGTCCCCTCTCCTAACAGCTCAGCATTAGAGTCCCACCATCTCAGCAGAGGGCAAGGCCACCAAAACCGCAGCCTGGTATCAGTTCCTCCCAGTCACCCCTGTGCCAGGTCCTGGTGCCAGGCCGCATTCCTTCTTCTGTACCCTCTCACCATCATAATTGCATTTCATTTTCAAAGGCCTTCCTGGGCCTCTGGCTGGACTATCATGATCCTGAACCCCAAGCCCTGGGATCAGTACAGTTGGTTTGGGAAAGAAGTGAGAGCTTAGAGGAAATTCTTGCCCATATTCTAAAATCTTCTTCAGCTCTTTTCCTGGCACTTGGCCTATGGCCATGGCCATACCAGCCACTGCTCTGGCAAAGCCTTTACCTCCCCCCAGGACTCTGGGTGCTACTTACTCAGGGGGTCGGGTGTCTGGCCCCAGGGCCCTCTGCAGGGAGATCCGGTCACTGGCAAAGGCATTGAAGCAATGCTTCTTATAGCCTTGTTCCTTTTCCTGGGTCTCCACAGGGGTCCACTTGCTCTTCTGAAATGCTTTCCCATCTGCCCCTGGTCCACTGGGGTCTTGTGGTGGCCGTTCCCAGAAGGGCTTCAGCTCAGCTGGGGTATAGAACCCAGGGAGGCAGGATTGGTTTGTGGAGATCAGAGTCTGCTGGGGTTCCGGAGCCCTGATTTGGAACTTGGGCATTGAATCCCTAAGGTTGTTCACGGCCTCCAGCATGAGGTCCAGGACGTGATCCTTCTGGCTCACCAGGGACTTCAGCCATGGTTTCTCCGTGGCCTGCTCCCTGCTACTCACATCCCTCTGCAGGATGAAGAGGAAGAGCACAAAGGCACTGCCCACCATGGCCAGGCGCAGGGGCATGCGGCGTCTGCGGAGGAGCCTCATCCTCCAGGACCAATGGAGACCCCAGCTGGATCAGCTCCAGAATCTTGGGCCCGACCCTAGAAATAGCCTGGTATGCTGTGGTGGCCACACGTTGGGGCCCCAGCCTGAGAAGGGAGGGGATGAGAGAGAGAGAAATGAGCCAAGACAGGCTTAGAGAGGGAGTTGGGATTTGGGGTTCGAGTCTCGGCTCTGTTGCTAATTGTGACATCACCTTAACAGTCACAACTTTCCTGTGTCTAGATTTCCTTTATCCACAAAATGAAGAGTCTAGATTCAGTGTTTATTTCCTGCCCCAAGATTCTGACATTCAGTAACCAAACACTGAAACACTACACAAAGATATTTAATTGTTATAACCACTTTGGGAAACAACTTGCCATTATCAAGCAAAATTTAAAATGAGCACACTCTATGAGCCAGCAGTTCCACTTTTAGTTTTATATCTCTGATTAACTCTGGTCCATGCAAACCAGGAGGCATATACAAGAATGTTCACGGCAGCACTGACTAAAAAGGTAAAAGCTGGTAACAACCTACACGTCCATCAGCAATAGAATGAACAAATACAATGTGAAACATCCATACCATGGAGTTCTCTGCAGCATTGACAAAGAATGAACCACTTCTCCAAGCACCAACATTGGGTGAAAAAAGCAAGTTGCAGAAAGACACAGATAGTATAATTCCACTTATAGAAAATTTAAAAACATGCTAAAAGGAAATACTATTTTATGAATAGAACTATGTGATAAAGCTATAAAGAAAACTAAAGATTCAATATAATCAAAGTTTCTGAAGAGAAAGGGAAAGGTATAGGATTAGAGATGGAGGAAAGGGGACTTTAAGGTGCTTTTCCTTATATTGAATAGTGACTGCTGGTGGTATTGTTATTCTTCATACCGTACACACGTTTTATTTTTTTATTTTATTTTTTATTTTTTGAGACAGAGTCTCACTCTGTTGCCTGGGCTAGAGTGCTGTGGCATCAGCCTAGCTCACAGCAACCTCAAACTCCTGGGCTGAAGCAGTCCTCCTGCCTCAGCCTCCCAAGTAGCTGGGACTACAGGCATGTGCCACCATGCCCGGCTAATTTTTTCTATATATATTTTTAGTTGGCCAGTTAATTTTTTTCTATATATTTTTTAGTAGAGACGGGGTCTCGCTCTTGCTCAGGCTGGTCTTGAGCTCCTGAGTTCAAACGATCCTCCTGCCTCGGCCCCCCAGAGTGCTAGGATTACAGGTGTGAGCCACCACGCCTGGCCGTACACACATTTTAGAAATATTCTTCTTTATCTACTCATATTTAATGAAAAGGAATTTAAAAGAAATCTAAGATTCCATGACAACATCTTCCAGTCAGGACGAGGCACAGGCATTCGCCACCTTCCACCCCCAGGCACGTGGCCCCACGTCCCAGAGGACGAACGCTTGCAGAACCTTCTGTGGAGAGCTGCGGAAGTATAAAGCTCGCCGGGTAAGCAACTAGATGTTGGTGGCAAGAGACCTGGGCACACATCCT
This sequence comes from Cheirogaleus medius, assembly GCA_008086735.1. Lineage (NCBI taxonomy): Eukaryota > Metazoa > Chordata > Mammalia > Primates > Cheirogaleidae > Cheirogaleus > Cheirogaleus medius. Next base: position 19,080,953 of record VBSM01002616.1, on the reverse strand, counting down.
AGTTCTGCCTCTTCTAGTAATAGCACCTACCTCCTAGGCTTGTTATAAGGATTAAGTTCAAAAAAACAATTCATGGAAAAAGCTTAGCAGCCTCCGCATAGGGGTAAGCTCTCAAAAGGTGTTAATTTTTACCATTAGCAAGTGTGTGGCACTTGGGTGATTTACTTAATCCCTCTAAGCCTCTATATCCTCATCTATAAAGTGGGGGTAACTAATACCTAACTCACAAGGTTGTGGTAAGGATTAAATCAGATAATGTATGTAAAATACTCAGCAGCATACCTGTCATACACTGAGCCCTCAATAAATGGTATCAATTATTTCTATTATTATAATAAGTCCCTGCTCTGCTTCCCAGCAATTATCCTCAAGTACCTGGTTCTTGGCCAAAGCCACATTCATCACCCCTTGCGTGTTTTGCTTAAAAGTAACTCTGGTTGAACTACTTAACGGTGTTAAACCCACAAGTTCCCGCCTGTGGAGAAGCCTGGTGTCTGAGATCTGGGGAATACGTGGCCGGGATGATCTCAGTGGGGAGCTGGGTTCACTCTGGACTGGGGAAGATAGGTGGTTTCTTTCATAACATTAGATTCGGCAGCAGCATCAAAAATCGAACAAAAATATCTTTGAGCATCTATTTTGTATTAAGTATTATCTAGGAGGTAGAATAGAAGATTTGTGTATTGCACCAATATTTGTTGAATACCTGCTACCTGCTTGGTCCTCTGCAAGATTCCAAGGATGCAGAGATGAGCAAGCCTAGCCCTGAGGGAGCATAGAGTCAGTGGAGGGGGTAGGAGTTTAAACAGAGATTACCCACCGAGAAAGCAGCATGAGATGGTGCCCTAGAGTGCTGCAGGGGAGGGGGGACAGGAAACTCAGCAAAGGGGGAGGTCTGTGAAGAAGTTCTGCAGGGAAAGAAACTTGGGCCAGCTTGGGTGGAGCACTAAGCCATGAGTAGGAGTCAGCCAGGCAAGGCAAGAGCATTTCAGGCAGAGGGAATAGCATATGCAAAGGCCGAGGAGGGGGGGCGGTGGGACAGCACAGCCGATCAGAGAACGGCAAGTAGTTTGGTATGGCGGCAGCATGAAGTCTGATGAGCAGAAGATGGGCCTGCAGAGGCGGCTGAAGCCAAGTCATGAGGGCCTTGTTCATCAGGCTGAGGAGTTCGCCCTTGACCTGAGACATAGGGAGCAATAAAGGATTAGCTGGGAGCCCAGCATTACAGGAAGAGCAATGCCAGCTGGTGGAGGGTGTCTAGGAAAGGGACCCACTTGGCAGCTGGATGGCCAGTTAAGAGAGGCTTAGGGATTTGACCCAAGGTAGTAGCAAGGTGGATGGCAGACAGAGGACATGGTGCTAGGGAAACTCCCTTGGGTGAAGTGGTGGGATGGTTTACCCCATCTGGAATACAGAGGGACACAAAGGGGTATAAGGCTCAATTCCTTTCCCCAAGGGATTTTTTGTTTGTTTAGTATTTTTTTTTTTTTTTTTTGAGTCAGAGTCTCACTCTGTTGCCCAGGCTAGAGTGCCATGGCGTCATCCTAGCTCACAGCAACCTCAAACTCCTGGGCTCAAGCGATCCTCTTGCCTCAGCCTCCCGAGTAGCTGGGACTACGGGCACGCGCCCAGCTCATTTTTTCTATTTTTAGTTGTTTGGCTAATTTCTTTCTATTTATAGTAGAGATGGGTCTCGCTCTTGCTCAGGCTGGTCTCAGCCTCCCCAAGGGATTTTAAAATCTTGTTGGAGAACAAGAACTAGTAGCACTGGGTAAAGGTAGTCTTTACCAGGGAGGAGACACTGAATACCCTTTTGTACTTTGAACCCTATGTTATCTACTCAAAAATTAAAACATAATAAAAGCACATAGAGTAAGTGCCAAGCTAGGAAGGGTAGATAGAATTCCCTATAGGCTTGAAGTAGGCTTCAAAGGGGAAATCCGGCTTCGGTATAGAGGCAGTTTCCTGTCCCAGGGGTGGAACTATGCTGGGACCAGCACAGGGAGTTGAGGGTTTTGCTTCAGCTAGACACCCCATTGATTCTGGAACTGAATTCCAGACAGAGGGCCTGCAGAGCCGGGAGCATTTGCCTGTGACAGTGTTGAGCCATCGAGTGGTCTGCATCTTCCCTGCTACTTTCTGTTACCTCCCCGCTCCAGCAAGAAAGAGAGAGCACTGTTAGAAACAAAGGTGTGGCAACACTGTAGTTACCAGCTGTTGCCGTGCTCAAGACTCATCTCCTTCAGGAAGGCCTCCTGGACTGATTCACTCAGAATCACGAGGTAACTTCAACTCCTTTATCCTGGCACTGTCCTGTAGTCCTAAGCAGTGGGGTTTGCCTTTGTTCCTTTTATTTCCCCTGGACAAAGAGACCTCGCGTTAAATTGAGCTCTTCCTAGGCATCTGCTCTAACGATCCAACCTGGCTGTCTACTTTCTCTGTGAAACCTGCAGTTCCTCAAGGTACGAACCACATCCTGAAACAAAAGCAGACACCTGTGATTAGCCTTGGTGGTAAGGGACTCCCTCTCTAGTTTGTTTGCTCAGTATGCAGGCAACAGGAAAGAGTCCCTTAGAAGAGATACATAATCCAATAGAAGCCACAGGACTTTGGGATTAAAGATTCCTGCTCCCTGCATAGGAGATGATTCCCAGAAGTGTGGTTAGCAAGGTCCAGGAGGTCACCTCTCCACCAGCCTTGGAGAAGGAATAGCCCCTGTTATAGTACTTTGCCAAGTACGGGGCTTCACAGGGTTCCACCCCCGGTGTCCTGCGGATCTTCCTCGCCTTCCGGCTCCTACAGCCTGGCCTCCAGGTCCTCATCGACTCACTCCCCGCCCCCTGCTGCTGAGCATTTGTTCCGGTCTTTTTCCTCCAGTCACCCTTGGACTTGCAACTCATCAGACTGTCTTAGTTTCGATACTGAGATGATGCCAGAAATCCTCTTCTTCCTAGGAAGCCTTCCTAGAGTGAACAAATGAGACTCACTTCCCTGGCCCCACTGGCCAGAACAGGAACTTACCTACTCTCACTGGTGTAAGGCACTGAGGCTTCACCTAGCCCAGTGTCTATCAAACCACTGAATACAACTCATTATAGCACTGTAAAATCAGTTTAGAGTGTTGTAAATCAGCATGAAAAAAGATTATTTAAAAGACAACCAGAATAGAATGAAAAAGAAAATATCAAAGTGAGTCACATGTAATATGGGTAAATATGGTTTTGTTAAATTTTTATTTCAGTTACTGTTTATATATAGAGTATACCAAAAGTCTTAGTGCAGTTTTAAGGTTTAATAACTTCAAAAGCATAAATGCTATAGACTTAATAAAGAACACTGATGGAAAATATTATCTACGATTCTTTTGCCTTTGTTTAGTTGTATGAATTTCAAATAATAAATTTTAAATTTCAATTTTGTATCAGGGCAATGTTTATCATCTTCAGTAGACTGAAACAAACATTAAAATAAAAATTTGTTATTTAAAATTCATGCAACTATATAAGATAAAAGAAGTTTAAATGACTAAATTTCCAGAAGATGTTTTTTTGTTATTAGTTTGTAGAATTTATACTTCCAATATGATTAAAGTATAAAGCTGCCCTAAGATTTCTGGGATATCCTGTCACACATATGTGGGTACCAGATCTTATTATAAAATGTCTTTCTTACTTTGGTCTAGTCATAGAAGTCTGATGCAGTCCAATCCCTCCATTTGATACTCTAGCCTCCTCCAAGAAGCATTCTCAGATCTCCTAGCAGAAGGAATCTCTCCTCGGCTTGCCCCCTGAGCACCCTGTTTTTCCTTGTACTCCAACCTCATCACAGCCTGCCTTGTGTCTCCTTCACGTGTTTGTGAACTCTTGGACCAGAAAGGCCATGTTGTTTCCAGCTAGTCATCACTTGCAAAGTCTCGCAAGTTTTATATGTACCAGGTGTTTCATAAACTCTTGTTAAATGAGACAAGGCCAGAAGGTTAAGCCCTAGCTTAAGCACTGGTTTCACTAAATGACATTCTGAATGCACTTACTACAAGTACTTGAGTTATAGGATGTTCTGCCATTGCATGGTAGCCCGCATTTTGACTAGGTCTGTCTGTTAGTCCACTGCCCTCATTTTATGGGTGAGGCCAGAGTGGTTAGAGGACTTCTCTAGTGACACACAGCAAGTGGCTCCCAGGAACAGAACCTGGTCTCCCAACTCCCAGGCTGCTGCTCTGTTCACCCACCTTGGAGGGTACATGGGGATTCTGGGGACTATAGCCCCCCTGAGCCTGGGGCAGGGCTGTTTTCCTGGGCCTCCCCCACTCTACTCTTAGATCCCCTCCCTGGCATTTGCCCTCCTCCCACTCAGGGATACAAATGCTTTAACGATGTCAAAACTGCAAGACCCAGGCAAAGTCTTGGCTTTTGTGAAAGCCAGGGTCAGCCATTCAGAACACACCCTTGCTGGCCAGGTGGCCTTTTTGTAACAAAGTTTCTTTCTATTTATCAACTGAGTTGCTCACCTCCTGTAGACGTGGCAGCAGGAAGTCGTGGAGCAGTCACCGACATCCCCACAGGGATGTTTGCTCAAGTTACTCAGACTTGGCTCAATTACAAGCTTCTTTGAGAATGATGACTGTCATCACTCTCACCAAAGGCATAGGTGTGTGTGGCTACACATCATTTGGGGAGGGGACAGGTCAATTTCAAGCTACCAGTAGGGGGAAAGGCCTGGGAGGCTGTTTGGCCAAATGATCGTCCTTTCTTCCTTGCAAGCACTTTCTCTCCATCAAACACAGCACTCATTTAGAGTCTTCTGTACTCACACTGTGAACAGAGGAGCAAATTATCTCCTCTAGAGCCCCCCTCCCACCTCTGACCCTTTTGATCACAGAATGCTGGGAGGTTTTCACTTTTTCCCATAATTATACCTTCAAGACACTTCAGCTTTTCCCCAAGATTCAAGATGCAGTACTGCGGCTTATTTTCCCAGCAAGATGCACCGAAAGGTATTTCTGTAGTTAGTCTATAAATTACCCCCCCCAGCATATCTAGGTTCGTTCTATATTTGCATACATTTTAAGCTTAAGTTATACAAACACAGATTTTCAGTTGAAAAAACCCAACCCAACCTTGCTCACCACTGTATACTTAGAATAATGCTGGCTTATGGTAGGCACTTAGTAAATGTTTGTTGACTTATTCCAAGTAAAAGTCACCAAAAATCAAAATAATATGCCACCTAGCAGGAAGTTCAACAGCTCACAGATTTCGTACTGGAAGATTTCTAGGTGCTGCCAGGTGGGGCAGGGGTGTGCAACTGCTCATCCCTAGGAATCCAGGATGGAGGGTCCCAGGAGGGGATGAGATGGGATTCTCTAATCACCAAGGAACCCCAGTGACAACTAGGCTGGGCTTGAAAGAAGGCAAACAAAAGAATTTGAATTGAGTCTTACTATCTGTTGGTTAGGCACAGGGGCAGGGAAGGGATGAGAAGGGGTATAGCAGAAGGACTATTCCTGAAGGCTTACGCTAGTCTACAGATTGGGAAGGAGGGTTATTGAAGAGGGCAGAAACTGAGGTTTTTTTCCTTCTCTCCTCCCCACAGTCTACTCTTGGCGGTAGAACTGGAAACTCAACATATCTCACCCTGAACTCAGGGTCTGTGCCCAGCCCCCTTCCCAATTTCTCCGCTGCGGCCAGTAGCATGGAAATCCTTCAAACAACCCTGTCCCTGCCCCACTCCCAGGCAGATAGTTTTGAATCCCTTCTCAATGTCAGGTCCACCCCACGCCCACTCCCACTCCCAAGTCCTGCTGATTCATTCTCTGCCTCCTGGATCCTCCCCTTCCTCTTCACTCTCACAACCATCATTTGAAACTGTGCCTTTATCGGCCAGCATCTGGAGGCTCAGCAGTAGCTGCCTGCCAGCCTGCTTCGCCTCAGGCCTCTCTCTCCCTTTCACAACCCCAACAGCCATATGCATATCTTTTAGCGCCACTGGATTGTGGCAGAAACTCCTCGGAGGGCCTGGACAGTCTGTTTCCTGTTTGCTACTCATCCTTGAGCCTGACCAGATTCTTGGCACAGGCTCTTTTCCTCTCAAAGTCTTTCCTTCTTTTTTGTTATTTTCTTTTTTTTTTTATTTCTGTAAAATTTGGATTCATGTCTTTCCTTCTTATTCTTGCTAAGCAAGCAATTTCTTTTCTTTCAAATTCTTACTAGAAACCCCCTACTTCCAAGAAGCCTTACTAGACTAAGGATCATCTCACCACCCTCAGTTTGCAGGGGTATTTGTTCCCAAATGTCACCCACTTTCCCCAGGTGAGACTTCCCCACTAGATTTTATGAAGGAGGGCAAACCAACAGGCCCAGACACTAGGCCACCTACATCCTATTTTCCTTCTCTTCTCAATCTTTAAATCCCAGTCCCCATACTTCTGCCTCCAGAATGCTTTTCCTGAGCAATCCATGTGGCTTTCCAATCCCTGTAGCATCCCTCTGCCCTGAGGTATATGGTTATGCTGTCTTGCTGCCCCGGTTCTGTGTCCTTTGTTCTCTCTCATCTGCAGAGCTAAGGGTGAGGATTGAGTTTCTTCCTTCAAATCTCTACCGAGGGCTCAGGACCAGGTTGCACAGGGTACAAGTGAATAACCTGACCCCATAGGGCTTTCAGGTGCCATAAAACAGTCCTTTTTCTCCCTGGACTGAACCCATCCTTGTTCACCACGCAAGCCTTTTACACAGCACAATTACAGCATTGAGCTCAGCCCAGAGACAGGCACTGCCCTGCACTTGACCTCTTGCTTATTCAAATTCTCACTCTCATTCCCAACAAATGAGAATGGACATTTTGGGCTTTCCCAGAGAGGGGCTGAGGACTATATGAAGAGCTGAGTCCACCCAAGCTGTGCATGGCCATTTACTGGGTCTCTCTGGCATAGACGTACCCACCTTGGTCCTCAGTTTCATTTCCAGGGTTGGAGGTGTTGGACCATGTCCATGGGAGGATGTTTAGGACAATACCATCATTTTAATATCAAATCAAGTTACAATTATCTGCTCTGTTTTATACAAAAGGAAACTGAAGCACAGAGAGATTAAGTAACTTGAAAGAAATCACACAGCTAGAAAGGAGCAGATGCAGAATTTTTGCACTCAGGCCTATGTGTCTCCAAAGCCCACTCTCTTAACCATGACACCATATGGTCTTGCATTTGGCTGGTGCTTGGAACTTTGCCAAAGCACTTTCATATATACCTTCTCATTTGTTCCCCACCCAGGGAAGGTTTGGCAAGGTTATACAGCTAAATTAGTGACAGAGCTGAGTCAGCTGCCTGCCTCCCTGCATTGAGAAGCCCTTGGCCCTAGGGTTAGCTGCCCTCCTAGTCTTGACTTCTGTTCTAGGCAATGGCAGCATGAACTAAGTCCATGCTCATATTTCCTGTCCAGATTTCTTTCAGCTGAACTTGGGCTAAGATGTTTCTGATCTCAGAGGGCATATGACACACATCAGGTGCCCTCCCCTTTTTGGGCCTTAGCTCTTCCATGCTGCTGTGGGTGGGAGTTAGCTGTCCTGCCAACTGTGGGCAGGATTTCTGTGGTGAGGTCATCTTGAGCAGCCCAGTATCCTTCCCCAGACTTCCCTCTTCCCTTTGACGGTCCTGTTCTACTCGCTGCCCTGGTGCCCTGGAAGAAGTTTTTTCTTGGTACCTCTGAGTTCCTAAAGTGCATGGCATTGCTAAAGAACAGGAGTTCGGGAAATGCTGGCGATGATACTGGCTGGCTTCTGTTGGATAATTTGAACCCAATTATGTTTCAAATCCCTTACCTGACCTGGTTCTAGTTATCACATGAATTTGCCTGTCTCATCCTTCTTACCCTTCTTCTGATGGGGAGGGATATAGCTCATCTGTCTGGAGAGAATAGGGCCAGCATGATGCGCACACATCTCTGGTAAAATGAGCATAAGCCCTCAAGGCTCTTTGGTGTGTCCAAAATTATTAACGTCACCCAGTGTCTGTAGACTGCATTTGGTGCCTGGGGGTGTGCTGAGAAGCACAGCATCTGCACCCTCTCTGGGACTGCTGTGATGGGTTATTGGCTAATAGACAGGGTCTCTTCCAAGCTTTGCTGGCAAACTGACCACCATCAGCCCTACACATGCAGGAGAGCCCCCTCCTATCCTCTGCAGAGCTGTGGGTCTAGGAGCACTGGCCCTTGGGGCAAGTAACAAGCTGATTCTCTTTTCTGTCAGCCTAGGGCTCTGAACAAGTGAGGGGAAATCGGGAAGTTGGTGACAGTCACAGTCATGAACACTCACCAGACTCCCTCCCTCACAATACCATGCAGATCCCTCCCCACGCCCCAAAGCCCCAAGCCTCCAGAGAGGTTAACCAAGCAGGGCTCAGACCAACCCCCACCAGCGAGCCTTCCCCTTCTGCTCAGGCGCAACGTGGCATCGGCACCGGCAGGAGGGAACCTCTCTGAAAGATTTTCTGTACCAGAGCACATGCGGTGGCCCAATCTGGGGAGACGAGACGGGGCACAGAAGGAATGCGGAGGCATGGGTGGGTGAGGGGAAGAGGGTGCAGAGCCCTGGAGGGAGGGCTAGGTCTTGTCCCCATCCTACTCTTGCAAGTTCCAGAGGTCTGGGCTCCCCATTCATCTCTTAGTTCCACAGGCGAAAAGAGGGGGGATCCCACAGGGAGGAGCTAGAGGCCACCGCGGCAAGCAAAGAGCGAAGGCAGGAGGGACCAGTCTGGCCCAGCCCCTTCATTTTACAGGGGCGGGTGGTGAGGAGAAAGAGGAGGAGGAGAAGGCTGGCGGTTGGGGTGGTGGGCAGTGAGGACTTTGCCGAAGCGAGCGCAACTGGAGGCCAGTCCCAAGAAGCCTGGGAACTTTGGGTGCCAGGGCCGGGGAGAGGGTCGCGGGCTCTTTCTGCCGCTTACCTGTCGCGCCGAGGCAGAGCCGCCGCCGAGCCGCTTGCGGTTTCCAGACGGGACGGCCGGGAGGGTGGGGCCAGGGCGGGCCCTCCTCGGCTGCCCGGGCGCGCCCGCCCCGCCCCTCCCGGGGCCAGGTGCAGCCCGGCTCGCGCCGCGCCCATCGGCGCTGCTGCGGCTTGTGCTGATCTCAGCCCACCCCGGGGTGCAGTCTCCGCGGCCAGGTCTCAGCGCCGACAAAGATTGGCGGCTCTTAGCCACCCCAAAGACCACAGGCACTAGCTGAGCCGCGGGCTGCGCGTGCATGGAACCGCAGCGTACTGCGCGCCCGCTGGAGCGCTCAGAGCCCGGAGGCCTCAGCGCTGGAGGGGAAAAACGCGGCCGGGCAGTGAGGAGCCCGGTCCCGGTCCCAGGTTTGCTTCTCATTTGCTGGGCAGTCTTGGGCAAATGACTCTTCTCCTCTATCCAGCAAGAGCTAGTATTAACCATGTGCCACTAACGTTGCTAGGGGCTCCAAGTGCCAGGTGACACGGAAACCCCAGCCCCTGTAGTTGCCTACGATTATTATCCCGAATATACACGACAGGCAGCTGATCACACAGCTAGAAAGTGTTTCTCAGAGTGTGGTTCCCTGACCAGAAGCCTCATCATCATCTGAGAACTTGTTAGAAATGTAGATACTTGGCCCCACCATAGACCTAAATGATCCGAAACTCTGGGAATGGGGTCAAGCAATTTGTGTTTTAAAAGACCTCCAGGTGATCCTGGTGCACACTCGACTTTGGGAACCATTGCACAAGTAGTGGCAGGGCTGGAATTAGAATCCATGTAAATCCAGTTCCCAAGCCCACGTTCCGAATCTTCTGGCCAGGGCCTTGCTGCTGGTGGGTCCTCACCAGCTCTGTAGTTCTATGATGCAATTTTTCCGGTCCTTATTTTAGTAATAGAGAAGTAGCATGGATGACTCCAAATAGCCTATAATTTGGAAACTTTCTCTGGTAGAAACTTGAGCCAACAATTCTGTTTTCGTTTTGATATATAAATAAGTTTGTATTCCTAAGACCCCAAGACCTAGGAGCAGGGGCATGGATGGGTAGATCCTAGCAAGAGGATAGGTCTCATATAAACTGGAAAGGGCAGGGAAAGCCACTTGGAGATTAACAGTTCAATAAAGAAAAGTAATCTTGTTTTCTAATCTGGGGCCCCAAGGTAGGGTTTAGCTATGGAGAAAGAGGCCAGAGGCAGAGGTGTTACCGGATAGAATCTGGAGCGAAGGCCAGCAGAGCGTGGAGAAGAAGAGCTTGTTCAGCTACCTGAGATCAGAGTGATGGGGAAAGACTGACATTCCCATGTGGGTAGAAAGGGAGGCGTCTATCTGCCCTACTCTAAACAGCTGATAACCCCTCCTCCTCCCACAATTCCCTTCCTTTTACAGCAGAGACTCTGGGGTTTAAGCTCCTAAAGAGAAGAAGCTGGCTGTCTACAGATCGCCTCTTTTAGCTCCTTTGCAGGCTCTCAGGGTTCATTCTAACTCACGGCCCCAGCTGCCTCCATCTTGTCACCTGCCTTACTCAAGAACTATCTTTCTCAGAATAGGGGCATTTCCTGTGGAAGATTATGGGATGCTTCCTCTCATTTCTCTCTTCTTGGGGGCTAGACTCTCCCTGTACAGGGTTGAAACTATTGTCTTTGCTCCTTCCTTCCTTCCACACTGCTCTGTGACTTTCAGGGGTTGTGTAATCCTGACCAGGGTCTTGAGCCTTAGTCAGGACCCAACCTGACCTGAGGTGGGTAATCTCTATTCTTTCCCGGGACAGGGTCATGACCACTATCCCCAGCCTAGAGCTCCTGAGAGCCCTGTGCCCAGCTTCCCAAAAAGGAGCATCAGTGTGTGTTGTGTGCTTCACATTCCAGAAGCAAATTACTCATCCGATTTTACTTCAGCTGACTCTGATTTTAAATGTGACTTTGAGTCCTCAGAATAATTAGCTTCCTAATTTGGAGGCGGATGTAGTCCACAGAATGTGTGACCCACCCCTAATGTGTCATGCACTGAGCTATTCTCTCCTAGCAGGAAGAATACCTCCTCACTGCTCCAGGAAGGCTTGTAGATAAGCCACCACAGAATGGTGACAGTGACTTCAGCCTCCACTGGTGGCAGGCCACTTAAAGAATGGTTTTCTTTAAATGAAAAAGTTAAATATGCAGATTTTTAAGGCACTATGAAAAGACACACATTGAAAGCTACATTTCCTACCTCTCTGGACCTTCATCCCTCTCTCCAGAAATTATCTATGTATGTTCATAACTGAAACTTCCCATAAGCGCCTCTGCAGGACATGCCTGAACTCCCCTGGCTGCGAAGACCCAAGGTGACCCCTTCTTAGGAAGTTGTGTGAATTTCATTTGTTCCTCCCAGTCTTGTTTTTATTTCTTGGTCATTTTAGATCCTGTTTTTGGATGTTCCGAGTTTCACTTTTCACATCAGTGTGCTTCAGGGGGTTTCCCCACCAAAGGCAGGAAACCTGGTGGAGAGCAGATCAGTTGAAGTGAGATGAGGGCAGCTCTGTGAGGCTGTTGACGTCAGCTCCGGCCCTTATCAGGTCCCTTCCACACACAGTCCCTTGCGAGGGGACGCCCACCTCTGAGTGGGGCAGAATGAGAAAGACCTGACCTTTAGTGGGAGGTGCTGGCTCTACTAGCTGGGGAAGTGTGCGTGTTTGTGTGTGTGTGTGGGGGGGGGGATGCCATGAGCTTGCCCGGAGGTTAGGAGGGAAGCCAGCTGGCCCAGCTCACCCATTGTTACCTCTTACCTCACTCCCCCCGCCCCCAACCAGGAGGAACTGAGCAAGTCTCCCTTCGCATCCTTGTGTCATAGTTTCTTATCTATCAAGTGAGGTTAGTGATGTTTCGAGTTATTATGAAGCTCAAGTGAGATAACTGATATGAAAGTATGACAGTTTGGTTCTTCTAAATTACATAATTTTTTTACCTTTTTTCTCCCCATATTCATGTTTCCTCCTCATCTCATTCCCATGCTCAGAAGAGAAACAGTCAAAGCAAGAGATGTTTTGGGAACCCATGCAGATCTGCTTCAAGTTCTGCCATAATCACTCATGCATTATAATTCACTCACCTCTGTGTGCCTCTATGTCCTCATCTGTTAAATGGATATATTATTTTTATTATTGGGTTGTTAGATTAAATAAGCAAAGTGTTTAACTCATTACCTGGTACACAGTAAACACTCAATAGATGTTAAAATTGTTAGCCATTATTATTAGCTGTTTTTCTTCTTTCGTTACTTCATTCTTTCCTTCAACATAATGCTGTTGAAGCCCACCATGTGCCTGCCTCTGTGCTAGGTATTGGGTGTCAGATGCAGAAATACAAGGATAGATGAGCTATACCCCTCTCCTCTAGACACCCATGGTCTATCAGGGAGGATGATAGGAGGCTGATAAACGTAAAAAGTGTTATGACTGGGTCAGGGCCAGGACTAGGTGAGGTCAGTGAGGCATTTGCCTTGGGTGCAAAATTTAAGGGGCCACCAAAAACACTTAGTAGGCAAGATAAATAATACTTTAATGCAGTATTTTAAAAACATCAAAATTAACGCAAAAAATTCATGGTGGACAAAGCATCAAAAATTTAAAGAATAGAGGCAAAAAGAAAAATGTGCACCACTCCATACAGGTTTTTCTGTATTTTTTAATGGTTATTTTTTTCCTAGAGCATTAAAGTAAGTTAAAAAGTAGGCATATTAAAACTCACAACATTATTTTAAGTATTTTATTTACTCCAAAGCAGAATTTATTATGATTTTACTTCTGCTTAAGTTAATTATAATTTATTTAAGGTTATCACTTGATCAAGAGAAATTGTCAAACATGGCAATCTCTCAATTGAAAGTGAAATAAGCAAAGAAATAGATTTTGAAAATATTACTGAGTTGGCTTGTATTAAAGCCAGGAGCTCATATTTTCCCTTTTGCCACAAGCTCCAATACTGTTCAGTATGGCACTGGATTGGGATCTGGACAAAGGACCTGAAGAGAATAGAGGGTGAATAAGAGAAAAGGAGAAAGGTCCAGGTAAATGGCTCATGCCTTTAATCCCAGCACACTGGGAGGCCAAGGGGGGCAAGAAGTTCAAGACCAGCCTGGGCAACGTAGGGAGACTCTGTCTGAAAAAAAAGAAAAAAAGAGAGGAAAGAAGAAGAGTTGGGTGTGGGTTGGGAAATATATTGTTTTTTCCAATTATCCAAATATCACCTTTTCAATATGCAAAATTTAGAATGCACAGAAAACCATAAAGAAGAAAATAAATTATCCATAATTATATCACCTAATGATAACCAATGTTTCTATTTTGGTATAATCTACTTTTTTTCTATGCATATGTAGTCTATATGTACATATGTATTTCATTAGTTCTAAGATGCATCTTTTACTTTTTAACATTTCTGAAACTGGGATCTATCTTAAATTGACACTGTTATAATTTAGCAGTGTTCTTTCATTTAATGGCATATAAGATAATTTGTCCTTATAATCTTATGTTAGATGACTATATATATAATTAAATTATACATAGATGAAATTACATGTGTGTAATTGCTATATGTATATTACAAAACTGGGATCATATTGAACATACTGTTTTGTGACCTAATTTTTTTTAAATTAATTTATTTTTTTCAGCATATTATAGGGGTACAAATGTTAAGGTTACGTATATTGCCCATGCCCTCCCTCCCACCTCGAGGAGAAGGTTTCGCATTACATTTATTGTGCGGTCAAACCTCTCTGCTAACGATAATATGTATTTGCAGCTGCTCCCTAGCGCTAGCATCACTGTTTCAGCTCCACCTCAGATCATCAGGCATTAGATTCTCATAAGGAGCATGCAACCTAGATCCCTGGCATGCGCAGTTTACAGTAGGGTTTGTGCTCCTATGAGCATCTAATGCAGCCGCTGATCTGACAGGAGGTGGAGCTTATGCAGTGATACGAGCAATGGGCTGTAAATACAGATGAAGCTGTGCTTGCTCGCCTCCTGCTGTGTGGCCCAGTTCTTAACAGGCCACAGACTTGTACTAGTCCATGGCCTGGGATTTGGGGACTGTAGCTCTAGAGAACTCTAATACAGTGGCCATGCATGCATAAGACTGTGGACATTGGGCAGATACTCAGAGTAGAGACTGCACTAGAAAATACAGCTTATCACAAGTTTAGGCCCAAATTGTCCAGGCCTCTGTACCATCTGTTGCAGAAGATGCTGGTATCTTTATCTTTCATGAAGCCTGGTATAACACAGACAACATCACAAGTAACAACACCCCTTCTCTGAGGTAGGACTGGGTATCTCTTTATTGCTTTCTACTGGAGTGGATACTATAAGTATCCCCATTTTTATAAGTGAGGAGTTTATAAGCATAGCAGGTTCCTGTGACTGCAGAGTCTGAGCTCTTAGCCACTACTTTCTGCACGTCTCTTCATTTATTCAGGGCCCCATTTCATATGATCCTCAGAAAAGTTTTCTGGTGTTCTCTGTTCCCAATCTGCACAGTTCTTGTTAAAATGACTCCTTTATATTTTATATTTTGGTTGCTGTGGTAAATATTACCTATTCTAAGAGACTCTTGGTCAATTTTTCTTTTATATAACTATAGCCTTTTAATATACAATTAATAATTTTTCCTTTCTTAAGAGACACATGGGATTGGCAAACTGACTATGGACACTTCTAGTTAAATTACACAAGATCATCTCCTTAAAAGTGATCAAGATGCCCAAGATCTGTGTGTACCTTTTGCAAAAGAGAAATTGCATAATTGTCATGAAAAAACATCTAAATCCTTGTAAAGTTTTGCTGTGAGAACTCTTTCTGCCCCAAATTATGATTTCTTAATGTTTAATATCTCTCTTTAAAAAAGAAAGAGATACGTACATTTAACTTTCTGAAACAGAGTTAATTGGATCTCAGTCTGACAATCGTTTTGCCCAAAAGGGAAGTAATAAAAGGGGTTATAAACTGTCCTCCCCAGAGCAAACTGTCCTCCAGCTAAAAGTAAAACCTCTGTTCTCTATCCCTAAAAAATAGCAGAGGCGATTCCTATCTTCTTAGACATTTTTAAAAAATCATAAATTTCATTAGAGAGGGTTGAAATCTATGTGATAGCATCTGGATGTTGTTTAATATTATTTTGGATTGAAAAGTAAAGGAGAGGTGATAGAATGACTCATTGGCAGTTCTAATGTCTTGATGTCTAATATCCTCTTAACATCCTGAAATTTTTGCCTCATTGCTTATTAATTCCCATGGAATCTTATTTACTTTATTTCCAATAGATAATATGTGCATATGGAACAGCAATCTAAAGCTCAAAAGTATAGTGAAGGGTAAGTCTTCCTCCTTACCCCCATCCTCAGTCACCTGATTTTCCTCCCAAAGGGCAGCCATTGCTACTAATTTCTTTTTATTCTTTCTAGAAACTTAGCTCAGAGAAGGAGTCGCCTTGATTTTGGCAAGTGCCTTCAATAGTAATTTTTTCATTCTATTGTCTGAAATGGTTAAAGTGGTTTTAAACTCAGTCAACTTACTGAGCTCTCTTTGTGGCTCTGATAGATTTCCAGTTGATTGTCTTGGTTTTCTAGGTAGAGAGACATCAACAGCATGTGATTTTGGCAAAGAGAAAATGGTTTTGGAGTGAGTCATGGGTTGAATCCTGACCCTTCCAGCTACCAGTTGTTGGATCTTAAACTTAAATCCAACCTTTAAATAATGTTGGCACTGTCCAAAGGCAGCAAGTAGGTACAAAGTGGTCCCCAGGTGTGGGAGGTGGATTGGGCAGAGGCTGCACAGAGCCAAGTACTGCCCCTTGGCCCTCTCCTGGGTTTTTCCTTTCCTTTTCTTTTTCTTCTTTTTTTTTTTTTTACTACTGACCACTGGTTCATCAGTCAGCTCCTGGGTTTTTTTCCGCCTTGACCTGCAGGTAACTCTAAAGGGCTTTGATCACAAGGATTTCTAACCACCTAGAGATCAGGAAGAGAGACTGAAAAGGAAGCCCTAAACTAGAATATCCTTTTCTTTCTCCATGAATGGAATGTGGGTTGTGTTGACAGCACATTGAAATAGATTTTATTGTTTGAAATCAGGAATTTACAGAAATGCTTTGAAGAGCTACTGATTATCATTGAGGCCCTATAAACCCCCCACCATGATAGTGGGTAAAACAGTTGGACACAATGGGGACATGTATAGGTTTTCTCAGAGTTGGGGCCCGCTGCCAGGCACGGAGTTGGTGGTAATTTGGTGTTGGTTTTTGGTGAGGAGTGGTAGTAAGAAAAAACTGTGGTGAGGGGGAAAAACAAAAAACAAATACACTCTCTTGTCCAAACTGCATTTTTTCAGTTTCAAGGGATGCCTCAGAACATCTCAGGGATCTCCCTTTAGCCATGCAATGGAAAAGGTGGCTGGAGGTAAGGGTTGTCTAGTTTGTTATATGACATAACATTTTTCAGTAGGACCTTAGAGCTGCATGAATGAACTCTGTCATATCTTTTATTTATTTATTTATTTTTTGAGACAGAGTCTCACTGTGTCGCCCAGGCTAGAGTGCCGTGGCGTCAGCCTCGCTCACAGCAACCTCAAACTCCTGGGCTCAAGCGATCCTCCTGCCTCAGCCTCCCGAGTAGCTGGGACTATAGGCACGCGCCACCATGCCCGGCTAATTTTTTCTATATATTTTTAGTTGTCCTGCTAATTTCTTTCTATTTTTAGTAGAGGCGGGGTCTCGCTCTTGCTCAGGCTAGTTTGGAACTCCTGACCTTGAGCGATCCTCCTGCCTCAGCCTCCCAGAGTGCTAGGATTACAGGTGTGAGCCACCGCGCCCAGCTGAACTCCGTCATATCTTAATGATGAGGAGAAGACAGACCTGAAGTGACACCTTGACAGATGTGTGTGTTCTGTCACACTTGGGCAAATGTTGTCACAACAAAGGGCGAGCTCAGACATTGAAAAGATATTGGCTCCACTTACTAATTATGAAGCCTTGAAATATCCTGGGGTTCAGCTGTTATAAGAGGTGTATGAGAAGCCATTCCAGGCTTGCCAAGCCATTGAGTGACTTAACAGGTGCAAAGCCAAGATGCCTCACTAGAGGGAGAGGGCACCTCTCTTCACTACCCACAATGCTCTGCGGCACCAACCTGTGGCAAAGGCAGCGTTTAGGGGCGAATGAGCCTGCAGTGGGGCGATGGCGCCTGGGTCTTCCTCCGCCTCCTGCTGCAGGGCCAGATCTCCCGACAGCATCCAGCTGCGCTTACCTGTGGTTGGTGTCCTCTGTCTCCGCAATGACCCCAAGAAACAGGCTCAAAAGGTGGAGCAGAAAAAGAGGGAGAAGATTATTGAAGACAAAACTTTTGGTTTAAAGAATAAGAAAGGAGCGAAGCAACAAAAGTTTATCAAGGCTGTCACACATCAAGTTAAATTTGGTCAGCAAAAACCACGTCAGGTAGCACAGAGTGAAGCTGAAAAGAAATTGAAGAAAGATGACAAGAAGAAAG
>VBSM01002616.1:19052367-19063358 GCA_008086735.1 Cheirogaleus medius | reverse complement strand
AGATTTAAGCCTGTATATCCCAAGAGATGTAGATGAGACAGGTATTACTGTAGCAAGTCTTGAAAGATTCAGCACATATACTTCAGATCAAGATGAAAATGAATTAAGTGAAGCCTCTGGAGGTAGGACTGAAAATGGTGAAAGAAGTGATTTGGAAGAGGACGATGAAGGTGAGGGACAGGAAAATGGAGCCATCGATGCTGTTCCTGTTGATGAAAATGTTTTTACTGGGCAAGATTTGGATGAAATAGAAGAAGAATTAAACACACTTGATTTAGAAGAACGACATCAAACAAGTCGATGAAAAAATTAAGTCAGCTCAGCATGAGTTGAAATTGACTAATTATTTTCTGCCTAGAATGAACAGGATGTTTATTTCCCATGCTGATTCTGGAAGGCTTAGCCTCCTCCAAAAAAAAAAAAGGAATACTCTCCCTACATCTTCTCTTCTGACTTTGGCTACGTTTCATAGTAAGTTCAGAGTAGTTCATGATAAATTGAAAATATAATGGTTATTGCAGAAAATGATTGATCATTGTAATTATCCATTCAAGTAGGAAGTGTGACTGCTTTTCCTGCTTTTGGTTTTCACTGGGCATGTGTTATTACCAAGAACAACATAAATTTAAATTTAAAATACCCTTCGTTTGACACAGTTTTTAATGAGTGATTTAATTTCTTTTGTATTTATATGTTTAAAAGACTGCCTAAAAGCCTAAAACAAGAGCACTGTACTTCATAAAAGGATATGCAGATTTAGTATTGTATATCTTTGGGCAATTAGATGGGTGTTTAAAATGGAACTACTGAGTGTTGGTTTTCCGCGGTTCTTGGAGTAGAAGGGTGGTGAAAGCGGCAGCGAAGGGATCACTGAGGTGTGGGTATTCTCGTGGCTGTGCAGGGATTTAACCGCAGCCATGTCTAGTAAAAGGGCAAAGACCAAGACCACCAAGAAGTGCCCTCAGCATGCAACATCCAATGTATTTGCCATGTTTGACCAGTCACAGATTCAGGAGTTCAAAGAGGCCTTCAACATGATTGATCAGAACAGAGACGGTTTCATTGACAAGGAAGATTTGCATGATATGCTTGCCTCACTAGGGAAAAATCCAACTGATGAGTATCTGGATGCCATGATGAATGAGGCTCCAGGCCCCATCAATTTCACCATGTTCCTCACCATGTTTGGTGAGAAGTTAAATGGCACAGATCCCGAAGATGTCATCAGAAATGCTTTTGCTTGCTTTGATGAAGAAGCAACTGGCACCATTCAGGAAGATTATCTGAGAGAGCTGCTGACCACCATGGGAGATCGGTTTACAGATGAGGAAGTGGATGAGCTGTACAGAGAAGCCCCTATTGACAAAAAGGGGAATTTCAATTACATCGAGTTCACATGCATCCTTAAGCATGAAGCAAAAGACAAAGATGACTGAAAAGAACTTCAGATTCCAGCCAAACGTTCCTTGTTGCCACTTTGGGTATTTCTGAGATTTTCTCTTAGAGCCTATTGCATGCCCTTAGCTTTACAGCTTTTGCTTTTCCTGTTGTATTTATTTTCAGCCATTTTGGGCATATGTATCTTTATAATCAGACTGGAAATGGGACTTTTTATTATTTTCAGAATAGAAAATATGGTAATTTAACTTACCAGCTCCTATACCCCAAATAACTGCAGTCTACAGAGTCAATATATTTTTTCAGAGAAAATTATTCACTCAATTTTTTCTGAACTATAATTAAACTTTACAATAAATACTTGTTTAAACTTCAAAAAATAAATAAATAAAATGGAACTACTTATATCTGACAGAATCAGCTACAATGGCCTGTGTTACCTGTTTAAAAGTTTACCCTCTTCTTTTTTGCCAATAAAGTTGTAAATAAAGACCATCATACATTAAAATCCAAAAAAAAAGAAAAAAAAAAAGAATAGAGGGTGAGCTTGAGACTGGACTATTACAACACTGATGAGCTCTGCAATGTGTTATCCTGTCCTGGCTCTGCTACCCTGATGAACTGAGAGGTGCTAAATTTGAAGGCTAAAGTGGTGAGGTTAGTTGACTCCTTGGCATTTATTGAGTCTAAGCTCAACGTGGTGATCCCATTCTCCTTGCCCATGATGGGCAAAGAGGGGTGTCTGCTGGGGGCCTCTGGAAAGCTTTCATTCATTTGAAAGAAACAGATACAAGAATAAGCCAGTCCCTTAGGAGTCTACTTGAGGACAAAGCCCATACCATGAACAGAGTGGAGCAGAGGAAAGACAGAACCTGGGCCCTGTTGACACTGTTGACTCGGAGCTTATACTGTTCATGGGGTTCACCTGATCCTTGAGTCTTATGTGAGAAAACTCAGTAGGCTGTTCTGGAGCCAAAGGAGAGACCAAAGGGGAAAATAGAGTATACCAGTCCAAAAGGATCTGGTCCTCCTCCAAGGGCATTTAGATTTCAATTTGAATCTGCAAAAACTAGAATTTTCTGCAGAACCTGGAATGCAATAATGGAAATAATCCTACCCAGGCCCAGAGAACCTTGCAGCGAATATGAACTAATATTTTACTCCAGTGGCTGAGAAAGCAATGTCTAGATGGCTTAGCCTGCTGCCCACGTGAGAGCTGCTCTGTGACCTGCAAAGGAGTGAAGTCATGGAGCTGGGCTTCTGCACTTCTTGCCTTTGGAAGTAGAGAGTTGGAGACCAGGGAATATTCTGGAGGTGCCAGGTCACTTCACCAGTTCTTCACAGCATTATGCTACAGCCAGATGCCATGAGAGGGACACATCTCAGTATATGGGACTGGGGCTGATAGAATTTCCCCTAATCAGAGGAGAAACTCTGAGAGTGACTACGTGAAGTCCCTCAGTTAGCTGGTGGTTCTATAATTATGGGCAAGTTGTTTAACCTCAATTTCCTCTTTTTATAAAAGAAGATAATTATATAGGTCTGCTGTGAAATTTAGATAAGATAATGTATGTAAATAACTCAGAATAGTGCTCAGGACAAAATAAATGCTCTGTATTCATCAACAACAATAGCAACAATATAGACACTCAGGCCCACTCCTCACTGCCTCCAAGGAGACCCAGGATAATTGAGCTCTGCTAAATATGACGGGGCCACTCAGCCCTGAAGAGAAGTGTCAGTGGAGACAACATGTGGCTTTCTTTTTTTTTTTTTTGATACAGAGTCTCTGTTGCCCTGAGTAGAGTGCTGTGGCATCAGCCTAGCTCATAGCAAGCTCAAACTCCTGGGCTCAAGCGATCCTCCTGCCTAAGCCTCCCAAGTAGTGGGGCCTACAGGCATGCACCACCATGCCTGGCTAATTTTTCTATTTTTAGTAGAGATGGGATCTCACTCTTGCTCAGGCTGGTCTCTGACCCCTGAGCTCAAGTGATCCTCCCGCCTCGGCCTCCCAGAGCGCTAGAATTACAGGCATGAGCCACTGCACCTGGCCTCATGTGGCTCATGTGTGCCTATAATTCCACCAGAAAGCTTTACTTACTCATTTTCAGAGTTTGGGCAGGAGCCTCCACAACTTGTTGATGAGCTTGGCTGAATTATGAAGTTTGGTCGGGGGCTGAGGGTGTGTAAGAATGGCCACTTGGATCCCACTCAAAGTTCTTTCATTTTGGTTTGCTCCCAAAGCAGCTGAAAGCAGGGCAAAGGATAGGAATGAGACAAGGAAGGGTACATCTAGGTGGGTGGTTGCTGCTCCCCAAAGCCTCTCGTATCACTCACAGAGAAGCTCCCGTCAGAGTTTGGCTGTGTTGGCAATCAGCAGGGGAGCAAGATGTTTGCGGACTGGAGGAGCCCAGCACTGCAGGTTCACTGCCCTATACCCCAGCCACATCACACCCAGAGGCACTAAATACCTCAGAAGGCAATAATTCTGTTACTCAAGCCATGTCACCCAGGTCTACAGTTCAAGCCTTGAAATTCTTCCCAGGTCAGCCTTGGGGCAATCATCTCTTTTTTGTATCTGTGCTGTAGGCAGGGCGGTTGTTAGCCCATAAAGAGCACTGTTAAAAGGCACCCTTTCTGCGGGCAGATGTGGACTGATAGATCAGGATGCTTGGCTTGACAAGCCAAGCTTGTGACGAGCACAACTTGCATAACCACATGTGGCTGTGGCTGCAGGGCTTGGAGTTCTTATTTCTGTTCAGGGCCTGCCACAGTGATCTCTGTCTTGTAGTAGGCAAGGGAAGTGGGTTTCACTCAGGGTGAAGTCAGACTTGTGGGCAAATTATGGTACTCTGACTGCTTAGCCACTTGTTGCTGCTTGCTGCAACACAAAAGCAGACACAAATATGATATCCAGAACTACATGATGGGGATGGGTGGCTTTGGAACCCTGGGTTTCCTGATGAACATAAAATTGTCAGTCTATGGAGGCTGACTCCTGATCAAATGCAAGAGAGACTGAGGAGCTTGACTATGTACAAGGACAGGCAGAGATTGGGATGGGGCAGTCAAGTGCAAAGAACTTTTTTCTTTATCTAGCATCTTTAAGGGTACTACTTTCCTTCAATTCTAAGTCCATGAAATTCAGATGAGCCCTACCTCACCCTACAGTACCAGGGGTGGATCTATGATCCTTTGGCCACAGTGGTTGGCTTAGGGTTAGGCATATTACCCAAGCCAGACCACTTGGAGCCTTCTCTGAGACATTTCCTGGAACTAACGAAAGAGATGAACCCCTTCCCCCACTATTTATCCTCCCCACCCCACGACTGCCAATGGAATCATTGGATGGGAAGGTGTGTAAGTTTAGAGTAGCTAGTGACCATCTTTGCTATTACATGAGGAAGAAGAGTCAACCTGAGCATAAAGCCAACACTGAGAAAGCAGAGAAAGATAAAGAGTGGGAGGACCCTATCTTTTGGACTCCTGGATCCTGCTGTACCTGAAGTCATTTATTCCTAGACTTCTCCCTTCTTCCACTTTCTTTTCTTTCTTTCCTTTTCCCTTCTTGTCTTTCTTTTCTTTTCTTTTTTCTTGTTTTGGTTGAAATTTGTTTGAAGGTGTTTTTGTCACTTTTAATCAAAAGAATATGATCAATAAATAATATGAATTATTTATGAATTAAGTAATTGCTATAGAGGAGTTGGTAAAAGGGCTATGTATGTTCACTTCAACCCAGGTCTGGCAGAGGGGAAGTAGAGAGAAACTCCCAAGAAAAGCTTAGGAAATTATGCTTCCGATCTCCAGGGAGAAAAGAAAGGGAGGTGAGTGGTGGCTCACAGTGGGGAGGTGGGGCCATATTGGATTGGGAATGGTGGGCCACCCATCCTTCTAGACTTTATCCTGTGAGATGCCCTTGAAATAGGCAATTTCCCACGTAGGTCTTGGAGATAGATGGGAGACCAGGGAACTGGAGGGCTTCCCCTTAGGAGAGGAGGTGGTCCCAAGAATAGAGAAGCAAGAGGCTGGTTCAGTGGCCTATTCCAAGCCCCTCAGGGCATGCTGTACCTCAATCCCTCTGAACACTGGAGAGATCCCCATTTCTCTACTACATTACAACTTTAGGCTCAGGCCTATTGATCCTATGTGGCTAACCATGTCCTTCGTATTTGCTTTGGAGAGGTTGCACATAAATTCCCCACTGGAATCTCCCCATTATATATAAATAATTCTGCTATAAACCCTTTTTGTGCACATCTGTGGCCATTTTCTTAGGGTAAACTTCTAGAAGTGGAACTAATTGGCTCAAAGGCTATGAACATTATTAAGGTTTTTTATTCATATTGTAGGAAAAAATATTATCCATTACTAGGAAAGAGAGATAAAAAGTTCCAGCCCTCGTCAACTAGGAGAAGGCTGATTGCCAAATAACGAATGTAAGAGGTGACCTGTTTTTCAGAAAAAGAGAGCCATGTCACAGTGTCTATAATAAATTAAATTAAGGCCATAAACCTTGATGTGGGTGCAGCAGATCATGTGGCATTGAATAAATTGGACTGTCTGGTTCCCTTAGAGACACAGAGGACCAAACACACCAGAGAGATGATGCAATGGAGTTGACAGGGTGCTTTCTTGAGAGTATACTGAGAATAGGAAACGTAGCAGCAGCAACTGTAGTTGTATTTACTTCTGTGTAAATGGGGTTAGGACCAGAGGAAGGCAAAGAGCTAGCATTTCATTATCAGGAAACTCTTTGTCAGATGAGGGATATCACAAGCTACAAATAAAATTATCCCAAGGGAAAGATTTTCACCCAGTATAAAGAAGAACATTCTAATAGTCTATCCACAGTTGGAAAGGTTAATGCATTTGAAAGCATCATGGGCATGGTGGCTTATGCCTATAATCCTGTAGCACTTTGGGAGGCCGAGGTGGGAGAATTGCTTGAGGCCAGGAGTTAGATTAGTCTGAGCAATATAGCAAGACTTGATCTCTATGGAAAATACAAAAATTAGCTAGGTGTGGTGGTATGTGCTTGTAGTGCCACCTACTCAGGTGGCTGAGGCAGGATTGCTTGAGTCCAGGAGTGGGAGGTTGCAGTAAGCTATGATGCTGAACCCCCTTCCATATAACCCCCCACCCCTTCAATAAAAATTTTTTAAAAATTTAAAAGATCTGTTTAGTAGAGTTTTTTAAAAAAATTGCTAGTGATTTGAAGTTTGATTACATTATGATAACAGAATCTGTTACCTATAGAATTTATTGAGGTTTTTTGGGGCCTAATATATATATATATATGTGTATATATATATATATATTTTTTTTTTTTTAGAAAGAGTTTCACTGTGTTGCCCGGGATAGAGTGCCGTGGCATCAGCCTAGCTCACAGCAAGCTCAAACTCCTGGGCTCAAGTGATCCTCCTGCCTCAGCCTCCCGAGTAGCTGGGACTACAGGTGTGTGCCACCATGCCTGGCTAATTTTTTCTATATATTTTTAGTTGGACAATTAATTTCTTTCTATTTTTAGTAGAGACCGGGTCTCGCTCTTGCTCAGGCTGGTTTCGAACTCCTGACCTTGAGCGATCCTCCCACCTCGCCTCGGCCTCCCAGAGTGCTAGGATTACAGGCGTGAGCCACTGCGCCTGGCCTCGGGCCTAATATATTTTGATGAATATTCCATGAGCCCTTGAAAAGATGTATTCTTTGTTTTCAAAATATATAATTTAATATATATCAATTAGATCCTATCAATTATGGTACTCAGGTGTATATCTTTACTTATTTTTTTAAAGTTTTCTTATTGATGCCCAATACTTGTACATATTTATGGGGTACATGTGATATTTTGATACATGCATAGAATGTGGAAGGATCAAAGCAGGGTATTTAGCATACTCATCACATAGAATATTTATTATTGCTTTGTGTTGGGAACATTTACAATCTCTTCTAGTTATTTTGAAATATACAAATTATTTGTAACTATAGTCACCATATTGTGTTATCAGACACTGTGACTTATTTCTTCTATCTAACTGTATGTTTGTACCCGTTAACCAACCTCTCTTCATCTCCCACCCCCTCTTCCCAGCCTCTGGTATCATTCTACTCTTTACTTCCATGAGATCAACTTTTTTAGCTCTCACATATAAGTGAGAACATACAATATTTGTCTTTCCTTGCCTGGGCCTTTTTCACTTGACATAATGTCCTCCAGTTCCATCCATGTTGCTGCAAATGACAAAATTTCATTCTTTTTTATGGCCAAGTAGTATTCCATTGTGCATATATACCACATTTTCCATATCTATTCATTTGTTGATGGACACTTATGTCGATTCCATATCTTTGCTGTTGTTAATAGTGCTGCAATAAACATGGGGTGGAAGTATCCCTTTGATATACTGATTTCCTTTCCTTTGGATAAATACCCAATAGTGGGATTGTGGGATTACATGGTAGTTCTATTGTTAGTTTTTTGAGAAACCTCCATACTGTTTTCCATAATGACTGTACTAATTTACATGCTCACCAACAATGTATAAAAGTTCCCTTTTCTCTGTATCTTTACCAGCATTTGTTATTTTGTGTCTTTTGATAACAGCCATTTCAACTGGGGTGAGATGCTATCTCATTATAGTTTTTTTTTGTTTGTTTTTGTTTTTGAGACAGAGTTTCACTCTTTGCTCAGGGTAGAGTGCTGTGGCATCAGCCTAGCTCACAGCAACCTCAAACTCCTGGGCTCAAGCAATCCTCCTGCCTCAGCCTCCCGAGTAGCTGGGACTAGAGGCATGCACCACCATGCCCGGCTAATTTTTTCTATATATTTTTAGTTGGCCAATTAATTTCTTTCTATTTATAGTAGAGACGGGGTCTCGCTCTTGCTCAGGCTGGTTTTAAACTCCTGACCTTGAGTGATCCTCCTGCCTCGGCCTCCCAGAGTGCTAGGATTACAGGCGTGAGCTACTGCGCCCGGCCTTGTTATAGTTTTAATTTGCATTTCCCTTATGATTAGTGATGTTGAGCATTTTTTCATATACTTGTTGGCCATTTTTATGTCTTCTTTTGAGAAATGTCTACTCAGATCCTCCACTCGCTTTTTAATGGGATTATTTGGGTTTTTTGTTTTGTTTTGTTTTGTTTTTTGCTGTTGAGTTGAGTTCCTTGTATATTCTGATGAATAGTTTGTCAGATGAATAGTTTGCAAATAATTTTTCCTATTCTGCAGGTTGTCACTTCACTCTGTTGATTGTTTCTTTTGCTGTGCAGAAACTTTTTAGTTTAATATAGTCCCACTTGTCTATTTTCATTTTTGTTACCTGTGCTTCTGAAGTCTTAGCTATGAAATATTTGCCTAGACCAAGGTCTTAAAGCATTCCCCCTGTTTTATTCTAGTAGTTTTATAGTTTTAGGTCTTATATTTAACTCTTTATTCCAATTTGAATTGATTTTTATATGTGATGAGAGATAGGGTTCCAGTTCCATTCTTCTGTATGCATATGGATATGCGGTGTTCACAGCACCATTTATTGAAGAGGGTGTCTTTTCCCCAGTGTATGTTTTTGGCACCTTTGTCGAAAAATGCCTATAAATGCATGGATTTATTTCTGGGTTCTCTATTCTGTTTCATTGGTCTGTCTGCTTTTATACCAATACCATTTTGTTTTGCTTACTATAGCTTTGGAGTATATTTTGAAGTCAGGTAGTATGATGTCTCCGGCTTTGTTCTTTTTGCTCAGGATTGCTTTGGCTATTCCAGGTCTTTTGTGGTTCCATATGAATTTTAGGATTTTTTTTCTATTTCTGTGAAGAATACCATTGGTATTTTTATAGAGATTACCCTGGATCTGTAGATTGCTTTGGGTAGTATGGTCATTTTAACAATATTAATTCTTCTGATTTATGAGCATGGGGTATCTTTCCACTCTTTGTGCCCTCTTCAATTTCTTTCATCAGTGTCTTGTAGTTTTCCTTCTTTCACCTCCTTGGTTAAATTTGTTCCTAGGTATTTTATTTTATTTTTGTAGCTATTGTAAGTGGGATTGCTTTCTAGTTCATTATAGGTGTATAGAAATGCTGCTGATTTGTTGTTTTTTTTTTGAGACAGAGTGTCACTCTTGTTGCCCTGGCTAGAGTGCTGTGGCTTCAGCCTAGCTCACAGCAACCTCAAACTCCTGGGCTCAAGAGATCCTCCTGCCTCAGCCTCCTGAGTAGCTGGGACTACAGGCATGCACCACCATGCCCGGCTAATTTTTTCTATATATTTTTAGATGTCCAATTAATTTCTTTCTATTTTTAGTAGAGACAAGGTCTCACTCTTGCTCAGGCTGGTCTTGAACTCCTGAGCTCAAATGATCCACCCGCCTCTGCCTCCCAGAGTGCTAGGATTACAGGTGTGAGCCACCACGCCCGGCCAATGCTACTGATTTTTGTATGTTGATTTTTTTTATCCTATAATTTTACCGAATTAGTGATTTTACCCTATAATTTTACTGAATTTGTCAGTTCTAAGAATTTTTTTGTGGAGTCTTTAGGTTTCTCTCTTTATAAAATTGCATCATCTGCAAAGAGGGATAATTTGAATTCCTCTTTTCCAATTTAGATGCCTTCTATTTCTTTTTCTTGACTGATTGCTCTGGCTAGGACTTCCAGGACTATGTTGAATAAGAGTGGTGAATGCAGGCATCTTTGTCTTATTCCAGTTCGTAGAGGAAAGGCTTTCAGTTTTTCCCTGTTCAGAATGATGTTAGCTGTGGGTTTGTCATATGTGGCCTTTATTGTGTTGAGGTATGTTCCTTTTATTCCTAATTTGTTGAGTGTTTTATCATGAAGGGATGTAAGATTTTATTAAGTGCTTTTTCAGCATCTATTGAAATGATCATATAGTTCATATCCTTCATTCTGTTGTTGTGATGTATCACGTTTATTGATTTGTATATGTTGAAGCATCCTTGCATCCCTGGGATAAATCCCACATGATCATGGTATATTATCTTTCTGATGTGTTGTTGGATTTGGTTTGCTAGTATTTTGTTGAGGATTTTTATATCTATGTTTATTAGGCCTGTAGTTTTTTTGGTTTCTGCTGTTGCATCCTTGTCAGGTTCTTCTTTATGTTTGGTAGAATTCAGCAGTGAAGCCATCTAGTCTGGGCTTTTCTTCATTGGGAGACATTTTATTATTGATTCAATCTATTACTTGCTATTGGCCTGTTCAGGTTTTCTATTTCTTCCTGGTCGAATCTTGGTAGGTTATGTCTCTAGGAATTTGCCCATTTCCTCTAGGTTGTCCAATTTGTTAGTTTTACTTATTTTTTTTTGTCTTGCTCTGTCACACTCTGAGAGAAGTAAAATAAACTTTTCTCATAATAATATGAATGTTGATTCTTCCTCATATGTCCAGTAAACTTTGTTTATCTTTGTTGCTATGTTATTTGTTTACGCAGGTGTTTGTTAGATCCTCACTATAAAATAAACCTTTATTATTATAAAGTGTACCTATCTTTGTCTGGTTTCCTACTTTTTGGCTTGAAAGCAGTATTACAAGAAGGTAAGATCATGACCTCCACTCTCTTTCTTTTCTTTTTTTTTTTT
>VBSM01002616.1:19010885-19048699 GCA_008086735.1 Cheirogaleus medius | reverse complement strand
TGGGCTCAAGGGATCCTCCTGCCTCAGCCTCCCAAGTGGCTGGGACTACAGGTGTGTACCACCACAGCTGGCTAAGTTTTCAATTTTTTCTAGAGATGGGGTCTCGTTATATTGCCCAGGCTGGCCTCAAACTCCTGGTCTCAAGTGGTCCTCCCATCTTGGCCTCCCAAAATGCTAGGATTACAGGTGTGAGCCATGACGCCCAGCCCTGGTACCATTTTTACAGGACAGAGCTTCTCACCTCCTCAGAGAAACTCTCCTCACCCCATGCCAGTTACTCTATCACACAACCCTTTATTACTTAACAGTAACGATTATAACTTGTAATCATCTTGTTTGTTGACTTACTTACTGTCTCCCCATTCCATTGTAAGGCTCATGAGGCCAAGTATCCTGTTTGTTTTATTGCTGTTTTCCCAATACCCAACACAGGGCTAGATACATAGGTTCTCATAAACGTGTTTTGAATTAATAAATGAATAATTGAATCCCAGCTGAATGACTGCCTGACCTTGAGGAAGTTGTTTAACTTCTGTGAGCTTCGGTTTTCTTACCAGTGAAATGGAGAAATAACAAGAGATGTTATGACTGTTAAATGACACAATACACATATACCACCAAACCCAGGGCCTGGTGCAGGGAAACGTTCCTAAAACCTTCAGCAGTGTCCTACTTTCTGTCATATAAGAAAAACAAAGCCTGAACTAATTAGCCAGCTCTACAATTTGAACACTGCCTTTCTTTATGACAACTTTTACTTCCTACTGCTTTTCTCAATAACTTTCTGCTCTGGCCCAAATTGTGGCTACACTGAATAGGCCATATGCATTTCTACTCTTTTTAAAAAATGATTTTTAATTAATTGATTATATTTTTAGAGACGGGGTTTCATTCTGTCACCCAGGCTGGAATGCAGTGGCACGATCATAGCTCACTGTAGCCTTGAACTCTTGGGCTCAAGTGATCCTCCTGCCTCAGCCTCCTGAGTAGCTAGGACTAGAGGCACATGCCACTATGCCCAGCTAAGTTAAAAAAATTTTTTTCAGAGATGGAGTCTTGCTATGTTGCCCAGGCTGGTCTTTAACTCCTGACCTCAAGCAATCTTCCTGCCTTAGCTTCACGAAGTGCTGAGATTACAGGTGTGAACAACCACACCAAGCTTTGCATTACTACTCTTAAATCTTTGCCCAAAGCTTGAGATGCTTGCTCTCCTTACCTTAACTCAACTAAATCTTACGCATATTTTCAGACTTAGCTCAAACTCATATCCTCTGTGTCACCTTCCTGAAGTGCCTTTAAGTTATAAAGATCATTTTCTCTTCTGAATTTTTGTAATCTTTGTTGTCTATATTATTCATATGGCTCTTATTGTATGTTGTATTGTTTTGTCATTGTATTAACGTATATCCTGTTTCCCACATTAGACTGTTAAGCTCCTTGGAGATACATATTTTAGATTTCTCTGTATTTTCAGTGCTACTGAGGCCTATATGTTAATAGGTGTTCAACACATTTTTAATTAGGTTGAATTAAAAAGCATGTGTATTTTCTAACTACTTTCTATGTGCCCAGCACTCTTTGAGACTCTGTGGAGTATACAGATGGGCATAAGAAAAATAATCATCACCTCCAAAGACCTTATAATATTGTACTAAGCTAAAGTCAACATATAAAGTACTTAAATAACCACAGCATGGTAACTGCTGTAAGAAAGGTCTGAAGTGCTATGAGGATTCTGAGAAGGGAGAGATGACATCTGTTAGAGATGTCAGGAAGAGTGAAATAAAGAAGGGCTTCTTGGAAGAGGTGGCCTTTGAAGGATGGTCAAGATTTTGATGGGCAAAAATCGGGGTGACGGTGGGATGCGATTCTAGGGGGACGATTAGCAAAGAGATGGACAGATAGTGTGGCAAGGAACACTGAAACTCAGAAACTGCACACGGGGCTTACACAGGAGATCAGAAATATGGTTCTGCTTCAGGGATACTGAAGCCCAACCTTGTTTCCAATTTTAGGGCTAATGCAAGAGATGGTATGCTGGGACCAAAACATGTACCAGACTATGTTCCCCAAGTGCAGCTTCTTTGGAGGCTGAGAACTATTTGCAACAACTCTTTGCCCCTAATAATGTGAACTCACCTACAGCCTGTTGTGATAGTACATATAAAACAAAATGCCCCTTTCCTCCTCTTGGTGATACAGAGTTGTTAACGATTTTAGCCATCCTCTCTTTCCTTTCAAACCCAAATCAAATTGAATGCATTATTCACGATTTTCTAACCTTGCCTTAGATCAGTAGTTCTGTTGTTAAATAACAACTTGCCTTACATCATTTCTTGGAAAAGTTGGAAGTGTTTTTGTGGAAAGACTTCAACAATTATCCTTAGCTCAACTCTGTGCTTTTTGCTGTCAACCCGAGACTCAGGGAGAACACCTAAGTCATAGTGAGTATGTGAAGGGGCCTGATCACTGCCTGCTTGCTTCTCTTTAATGCTATTTGATCTGGCCACTAGCTCAGGGATTAACAATTAATTTTAGAAGGCCCTCTCCCCTCATCCTCAATTACTTCCTCCTGTAATTCTGAGGGACGTTTTCCCGAAATTTAAAAATCACTTCCTAAGGAATAAAATCAGAATGGGCAAAACCGACCCTTTCCCAGTTTTTAAGGGTCAGGTGCAGCTGCAAATAGAAGCAAGAGATTTTCAATTTCCAGCAAGCAGTTGGAAGGACCTTCAAGCCCAGAGGCCCCTGAAGGGAGGGAGGCGGTTTCCACGGCAACCAGGCCCTGGAGCTGTTGGTTCCTCCGGCTCCCTCCTCCTCCTCCTGGTAGCCCAGGGTACCGCCGGACAGCGTCCTCCCGTGCTCCGCGCCCTGATTGGCTGCAAAGGCCGCTCGCTGATTGGCTGCGGCGGATGCCTCGCGGGCCGGTGGCTATGGAGGCGGCGGCGGTTGATGGTTGACCGTTGGCTCCAGGGTAGGGGTCGGCGCTTGGGTGATCCGCTCAGACGCGACCAGACTGACGCTTGGTCTGGAGCCCGTGGGGGAGACCTAGTTCGGCTCCGCCATGCCGGCCGGGAGTAACGAGCCGGACGGAGTCCTCAGCTATCAGGTAGGGCTCCGCCTACCGCCCCTCCCCGGGGCTCAGCCTCCTCGTCCTCTGCCCACCCTCCTTCCTTCTGCCCCCGAGCCCCGGCTTCCCAGGCCACACTCCCTGAGGGCGCGGGGAGGCCAACCCGGGACACCAGAGGGCGCTCCGGGCGGTTGGGGATCGGGCCGGGGTTGCGAGAGGGTGACCTTGGCCCGAACCTGGGAGCCGGCCCTTCACTGCCGCATCCCTTGCGCCGCTGAGGAGCCCCGACGGCCGGCGGGCGGTGACCTCTGTTCTCCTCGGGTCTTCCCTGTTGGAAGAGGCCGGCTTCTGGCCTCGCGTTGTCCTGCTGGAACGTGGGCAGAAAGGGTGCCCGGGGACCTTGCACTGGTGGGGCAGGTCTTCTCTTTGTGTTTTTCTTTCTGGGGGTTTCAGGTTCCTCAGTGGTTTGAGGAAGAGCCAGAAAGACTGAAGCCTGGGACCAATCCCAGTTAGTGTGGCCAGCTTTGTGAATCCCTCTGCCTCATTGCATAGACACCTGCCAGGTTCTGGGTAGCGAAGCACAAATGGGCTGGGGAAGTGTCGAGGGGTCAGGAACAGGTAGGTGCTTGTTTAAGGGAATGAGAAAACCAGGTTTAAGTAACTGGTAACGGAACTGTTGGGGTTGCTAATGTAAGGGAAAGCATTGAACTAGGTGTTAGAGTCTGTAGGTTCAAATGCTACATCTGCCTCACACAGGCTTTGTGACCTTGAGTAAGTCACTTGCCTCTTAGAACCTGTTTCCCCATCTATTAAAATGGGAATGGTATATCTGCTTTGTCTACCCCACAGGGTTGTTTTGATGATCAAACAAGGTGCTATTTGTGAAAAGGCTTTGTGAAATAATGTTTATCATGTGACGGCTAGAAAGTGAGTGGTAGCTCATTGAATTCTCACTTCTCCTTTCCTGTGCAATCAGATGGTGTGGTTACTGCCCTGGAAAGAGGGCTTGAAGGGGGAGTCAAGTCTGAAGTGGAGGGCTGTGAAGAGGATGATGGACCATCTCAGGAGGGATGACAGGTCTTGGAAACAAGTGGCATGTTGACGTCAGGGATTGTTTTCAGCAGGGAAAACATTCTGAGTTAGTAGCAAAATGGGTACCAGATGCTGGTACCCTCTTCTTCCTGGTAATAGTTTGCTACTTGAAAGAGCCATACTTCCCTCTTTGCTTGCTCAGTCAAGAGAGGAACACTATCTAAAATTTTGGAAAATCTTTCCATATTTAATCCTCTTAAGACTTATTAAGTGCATTTAATCTCTGTTTGGGATACATCGATGAGCAAAATAGGCAATTTTCTTGCCCTCCTGAAGCTTACCATCTAGGGGGGAGGGGAGAAATGTAACCATTTCTAATCAAATAATCACACAAATAAATATTTTAAACTGTGATAAGTGCTTTGAAAGAAAGATAGTGCTATGAGTGTATATAACAGTGGTTCCAGCCTTGGTCTCAGATCAGAGAAGATTTACTAGGGAAGAAAATTTGAGCAAAGAGCTAAAGACTGAATAAATGTCAACTGAAGGAAGAGGGAGATCAAAGGGTCTTGGAGACAAAGAGAACAACATACATAAAGGTCCTCTGGCAGAAGGGGCCACATCTGGTTAGAAGACCTGAAAGGCCAGTGTGGTGGAGCCATAGGGAGTGATGAGGGGAATGGTATGAGATGTATTCCGGGGTCATAACATACAGAGCCATTATAGTCTATACCAAGGAAGTTGATATTTATCTGAGGAACAAGGGGAAGCCACTGGAAGGGTTTAAGCAGGGAGGGGGAAAAGGAGGGCAAGAGAGAGAGAAAGAAGGCATGAGAGAGAGAATGAGATTGTGATCAGATTTTCCTATTGAAAGGTTGCTTTGGCTGCAGTGAGGAGAATAGGCTGGAACGCATGTGAGGAAATAGCGTCTTTAACATCCACAGTGTGTACTGGTTGTATTATTGAGGGCATAATTATGCTTAGGTTTCTGTTAGTGTCCTGTGAAATTGGTAATCTGTGAGTGCTTCTAGGGTGGGCTGGAAGATAATTATCTCCTTTATATCTAGTTTGTGAAAATTTCATGGGTGGTGGTATGAGAAGAGGAAAAGGAATAGAGTGGGAACTATAGGACCTCATGAAGGCTGGAGTCAGGTAATGGGCAAATAAGAATCTGAGAGAGAGGGAAGAAAAAAGAATGAGAGTAGAAGGATGACGGGAAATGGGGATGACTCAGAGGAGACACAGTCAATTGATTGGCAATTACCAATAAAGCCTCCTGTGTGCCAACTAGACTGTGTGCAGGGGAGATGGGCCTTGCAAAGTGAGTAGATTGTGGAATTTCATGTCAACAGGTTCCAGACATCACATCTAAATATCATAAGTCTATGCTGCCTTCTCCGGTGTGGACTATTGCCTTAGCCTTCTAAAAGTTCCCTCTGCTTTCCTTCTCGCTCTTATACAATCCACTTTTCACATGTTAGCCACAGGGAGCTTCTAAAAACACAAATCAATCAGATCTTGTCATATCGTATCTTGAAAACCTTCAGTGGCTTCTCAGTGCATTTTAGAATAAAATCCAAACTCTTTATCATGGTCTACCAAGCTTTAACATGATCAGGGACTTGCCCACCCTCCCAGGACTGCCTCCTCTACTCTCTCACCATGTACCGCTTCTCTGGCTTTCTTTCTATTTCTTTAATTTGTCAAGCTCCTTTATACCACAGGAGCTTTGTTCTTGTCATTCCCTCTGCCTAGGACGCTGTTCTACCCAGGCCTGCTCATGACTCAGTTTGAATGGCACCTCTTCAGAGCGGCTTTTCCTGATCTTTACCACTAATTTTCCTCTTTATATGTTTCTGTTTTATGTTCTGATATTTATGTTTCTTAATAGCACATATATTCCATCAGAGTAGGGGAGGGGGAAAAAAAGGCACATATAACTGATTGGAAGTGTTTTTGTTTTGATTTCTTGTTTATTATCTTTTCAGAGGCTTCATGAGAGCAGGAGGCAGGCAAAAAGAATCTTATCATCTAGCACAGTGCCTGGTATAAAATTGGTACTCAATTGCATGAGTAAGTGAACAACTCTCCCATATCCAAAGCCAAGGTGCCTCTACTTGAGGAACTCATGGTCTAGATAGGATGAGCACAGAGCAACAGATGGCCATTACTTGATTACACAAAAGCTCTCCCTTCTGTACTGCCGTACCTTTGCTCAGGTGTTGAAGCTAGAAAATCTTTCCCCTTCTCTCAACCTAGAAAGTTTCATTTTAACCATCAAGGATTGGCTTCATATCACTCTATCAGAATTCATCACTCAGTTTCCCCTGCTCACGACACCTACCAAGTACTATCACTTCTCCTACCCACTAACTTATGAAATATACATATTCATCTCTGCTGCTCACCTGAGGCTCCCTTTGTTATTACTGTCGAGTTAACTTTTACTGAGTACTTGTCACGTGCCAGGCACTGTGTTAAGTGTTTTCCGTGCATTATCTCATTTAATGCTCTCTATAACCCTGAGAATTATGTACCTTTATTATCCCCATTTTTCAAATGAGGAAACTGAGATATAGAGAGGTTAAGTAACTCCTAATAAGTGCCAGAGCTGCCTGTGGCTCTGCCAAATCCAAGGCTGCCTTTCTCCAAAGGATGTGCCTTTAAAATCACTGTGAATTACTGCAGATGTGTCTTTGACATCTAGATCAGTGCCTGGCTCTGAGTGAGCACTTTTTTTTTTTGTTTTTTTTGAGACAGAGTCTCACTCTGTTGCCCAGGCTAGAGTGCCATGGCATCAGCCTAGCTCACAGCAACCTCAAACTCCTGGGCTCAAGCAATCCTTCTGCCTCAGTCTCCTGAGTAGCTGGGACTACAGGCATGTGCCACCATGCCCGGCTAATTTTTTCTATATATTTTTAGTTGGCCAATTAATTTCTTTCTATTTTTAGTAGAGACAGGGTCTCGCTCTTGCTCAGGCTGGCTTCGAACTCCTGACCTTGAGCGATCCTCCCACCTCGGCCTCCTAGAGAGCTAGGGTTACAGGTGTGAGCCACCGCGTCCAGCCTGAGTGAGCACTTAATGAGCGTTTGGGAAGATAGGAGTGGGAAGAGACTGGAATGAGGGAGACCAGCTAGGAGGCTGTTGGTGTAATTTAGGATAGGTTCATGAAGTTCTCCATTATTTTGATGAGATCTCTGGAAGTGGTTATTGAACTTTTAAGAGTCAACTAGCTCTTTAAGGGGTGTAGTAATAGAGTAAGAAGTTCAGAAAGCTTTAGAGAAAGCCTCTACTTTGGACTGGAACTGGGGCCATGTTATAGCTTCACAGTTCTCCTCATCAGTACTTTCAGAACCAAGCAGAAGGAGAGGTTGGAGCCCTCAGCATTTGAGCTGAGTGGTGCTGGGAACTGAAAGGAAGTCCAGGGAGGGTGGAAGTGGCAAAGGGGGAAGCAAGTGAATTCAGGCAATTACCAAGGCTTTTATGTGGATCAGGCCTGCTCAGAATGGAAAATTTTGCCAAAACCTTCAGAATAACAAGTCCTGGTAAATGGGTGATAATTGAGAAACATGGCCGATGGGAATAGAGTCACTGGGCCCCATGTCTTGTGGTGGACCTGAAAAAGCTCCAAGACAAGAGTTTCTGGAGGAGGCCTGAATTCTAGTGCCCAGTGACTATGGCATATGTTGGAGCTCAGTAAATATTTGCTGAATGAATGCTCTGTAGAAAGCAGGTCAACTTTTCTGAGGGTCAAAGTCAGTTTATGGTAAGCAGTCAGTAAATATTTGCTCAATGTTATTGAACAAAAGTATCAACCATAGATAGCAATTTCTCCTCTCAGCATAGAGGATACCCCTCTATCCTCTCCTCACAACATGCTAGGTGTGCTTTCCATATGTGAGAACTGGGGAACCTGTAGGCATTCTCTTTACCTGGTCTTATCAGCTCTGCTTTAGTAGGAGAAATGTGGGCTGACTTGCCAAGCGGAGACTTGAGCAGAGAATTAGGGGACAATTCAGGCTGCAAATTTACTTCCTTCAAAATCTGTAGATAATCTTAGCTCGTGATATGCCTTGACAGGGTAGACAGGGCTTACAGGAGTAATCAGGACACAGAAAAGCAATCATGTTTTTTCTAAATCTGCTGCTAGGTAACAGCAACAAATCTTAGATAATGGAAAGGTTGGTTGTTACCCATAAGGTAGTAACAAGTTTACTGGTCTTGGTAATCAGAAGGTCATACTGTATATATTAGTTTCCTGTTGCTGCCATAACAAATTACCACAAATTTAGTGGCTTAAACAACACAATTTTATCATCTTACAGTTCTGTGGTTCAGAAGTCCAACACAGGTCTCACTGGGCTAAAATCAAAGCGTTGGCAGGGCTGTGTTTCTTTCTGGAGGTTCTAGGAGAGAATCTATTTTCTCCCCTTTTCCATATTCTAGAAACTGCCTGCTTTCCTTGGCTCATAGTTCCTTCCTCTGTCTTCAAAGCCAGAAACATAGAATTTCTCAGATGCTTTTGTCATCACATCTTTCTCTGACTCTACTCTTCTGCCTCCCTTTTCTACTTTTAAGGATCCTTGTTATTACATTGAGATTATCTTGTGGTTTACATACCCCAGGATGATCTCCTTAATGTAAGGGCAGCTGATTAGCAACCTTACTTCCATCTGCAGCCTTAATTCCCCTTTGCCATGTGAGGTAACATATTTGCAAATTCTAGGGATTAGGATGTGTATCTTTTTAGGGGGCCATTATTCTCCCTATTACAATGTACTAACTAGTAATCTGTACTAAACAGGAGTGACTCTGAGTGGGGTTTGATAAAAGAATCACTGAGAGACCAGAGCCATTTTAGAATTTTAGGTCCCTAGCATGCTGCTGAAGAGTCAGAATGGGAAGCTCATGGATATTCAGGAATTCATGGCCACTGAGAACAGGAGGTCTGGAACAGCTGCACAAGTCCTCATGGAACCAATTTTCTTGCTATAGGTTGTCTGCATTGAATGAGGAAATAATTGAGTGCATTAGAGAGTTGGGGATCTGTGGGTCAGATTCAGTGATGAGGTCTAACAAGGGGTCAGAATTCAGAGTCTCTGCTGGATGAAGAGGAAGATGGAAATGAACAAGGAGATGGAGAACTATTAGAGGTCTAGTCAGTAAATAGGAAGTTTAGAATATAAGGTTCTGGAGCACTAGGATTTAAGAAGGTAATAATGTGGATCTGGAGCTATTCACACTGTGGGCATTAAGCTGTGATTAGGTGATCGGTGATCTGAACTCTCTTATAATAACCAGATTTTTTGCTTTTGGCAATATTAACATATAATGTTAATAAGGAACACAGACAGACTTGACTTAGAGTTCTTCCTATATCACTTAGCTCTTGTGAGATCTTAGCTTTGATTTAGGATTGTTCTGAGGATTCAGTGAGGTAATCCATATAAATCACAATGCTAGCCATATAATAAGTGCTCAATAAATATTTGTTCCTAATACTAGTTGTATCAACAGTTTGCTCATTAAAAACCCTGAAAGTTGGCCAGGTGCAGTAGCTCATGCCTATAATCCTAGCACTTTTGATGGCTAAGGTGGGAGCATTGCTTAGGGTCAGGAGCTTGAGATCAGCCTGAGCAAGAGCAAGACTCTATCTCTATAAAAAAATGGAAAAATTAGCCAGGTGTAGTGGCACATACTTATAGTCTCAGCTACTTGGGAGGCTGAGTCAGGAGGATCACTTGAGCCCAGGAGTTTGAGGTTGCAGTTAGCAATGATTGTGTACGTTAGCTGGGGTAGCAGAGGGAGACCCTGTCTCAAAAAAAAAAAAAAAAAAAAAGAAAGAAAGAAAGAAAGAAAATTAAAGAAACCCTGAAAATCATCTCTATATTTGTTGATTTCAAAATGGTTGAATTTTTTTTTTTTTTTTGTCTAGGTGGGGATAGAGGTTAGGAAGGCACTATATACAATTTCTGAAAACACTGAATCCTTAGAGAAAAAATGAAAGGGTTATTTTGAGGTAAAAAGTCAGACCTATTGCAGGAAAGGAGGTGGAGTTTAGTTGGGCGGGTCGACCACTACATAGGTGCAGAGTGGAGCAGCAGGGGAAGTGTGTCAGAGAGAAAGCTCCTCACCTTCCCCCTCCCCTGCAGCCTCTGTGGCTGCTTGCAGCAGCTGGGGCCATTATGTAAGACTCAGCTCTGCCCCTGCCTTTTAATTTGTCCATTAACTGTAAGTGAGAATATGGTCTGCTACTCAGCTATAATTCATTCATTTTTCAAGGCTCGTAAAAATGCTTTCTCTCTCAAGATGTGCCTTGAAATTTCAGTGTTTTAATGTGTATTTAACCCCTTTAGTTCTTTTTATCTTATCTAGTCCTTGAGGTAAGCAGTCAAAATCAATTCACATTTATGTGGTGGGTCATTGTCAGTGAGCTGGGAGGAAGTACAGAAAAGAGGATACTTAGAAATAGAGCTTTTTCTCTAGTTCACCCTTCTTTTCCTCCCTCCTTCTTTTCCTTTTTCTCCTAAGCATATATAATGTGTTTCTTAGGATTCTAATTTTTTCCAAGTCACAAGCCCCTGTAAGAATCTGATGAAAGTTATGAACCCTCTCCCAAGAAAAATGCACATTCACGCATATTCTTACAGATCCTCTGAAGCCCATTCACCCTAGAAATCCATGCACCCAAGGTTGAAAAGTCCTTTTTTCCTAAATAATGATAGTATCAGAGGAAATAATAGCCAACTGGTGAGGAATCTGCAGCAAGCACAGACCATACAGACCTGATGTTCCTTTCTTTTCATTTTTAATGATTTCAAGCAAACTCTGTATAAATTTCAAGCACATACCAAAGTAGAGAGATTTGCATAATGAATCATCATGTACCGATGACTTGGCTTCAACAATGAACACACCATCTTGTTTCATCTGTGTCTCCATCCAGTCTCCAAATCTCAGACATTTCATCAGTAAAAATTTCAGTGCGTATCACTAAAGATTAAGGACTGTTTTCTAAATGAAATAACTGCCATATCACAAGATTATTATTATGCTTAATAAGTAATAGTAATTCTTTAATATAATCAAATATTCATTTAGTTTAAATTTCTGTGCCTTGTAATTCTTTTTTTTTTTTTTTTAACACTTGGTTTATTTGAACCAGTATCCAAACAAAGTCTACGTATTCACATTCAAGCCTGACCTTTTGAATGCTTTGGCCAATGGTTATTGACAGTGGCTCTGTTTTCTTTGGCAAGAAAAGTGGAGGAACAATTAGTCAATGAATTTAGGCTGTGGTTAACCAATCTAAATTAAGGAAACTACAAACAACAAGTTAATTTCTTAACCTGAATTTTTCACATGATTAACCTTTCTCTTCATATTTTGCTTTTATAGTCTTGGAGTCAAGAAATCAATCTTCTCTTCCTCCTGCCCTCCTTCTCTTCTTTTAGATTCCCACTGTGTTTTGTGCTGTGTCAGGTGTCTGTGGACAGTACTAAGTACTGTAATCCTCTGGATATTAAAAACTAGTGGGGAAGCCAAAATGAATAATTATTCATATGCATAATTTTCATATATATGGTTTTATGAGAAAATATATGATCAAATATCAAATAAAGAGTTCATAAAACTAAAAAATATTAATTGACATTTATTAGATACTTACCATGTGCTGTACATTGTACTGGGTGCTAGATACATAGTGGTGAACATAAGTCAAGTACACATGCTCCTGGAACCTACAGGAGCACAAGTTACAGTGGTAAGCTACTGTAATGGGTGCTAGGAAAACAAGGATGAAAAATACGTGGTTCTTGCTGTCAGGGAATTCATGATCTAAAAGGTAAGGTAGGTTAGGAAATACTGTGAGTCTAAAATACAGCTCAGTTTTTTCCACTTAAAAATTATTCCTCAGAAAGGACTCTATGTGAGAGTCTTAACAACTTAGCTGGAAGTAAAAACTGATATTCCTTGGGAAATTGTGTTAATTCACTCAAAGCATCCATGGTGATGAGGAAGACACTGAAGTTAAAGGTGCATTTGAAGATTTTGAATACCATTATTTCATAAAATGTGAAAAAAGTAATATTTCTAAATTAATATATTACTTTATATATATGTAATTTTTCAGTTTCATCTCTAAATATTTTAGTATGTATCTCTAAAAGATTCTTGAAAAAGAAGCATAGTATCACCTAAAGAGAAAATGATTTCTTTAATATTATAAAAGTTCTAGTCAGTATTCAAATTTCCAATTGTCTCATATGTCATATTTTTAATTTTTAATTTTTTAAATACTTGATTTTTTAGGAATAATTTTATGTTCACAGTAAAATTGAGAGGAAGATGCAGAGATTTTCGAAATACCTTCTGCCCTGACACATGCCTAGCTTCCCCCATTATCAACATCCCCCACCAATTTGCTATAATTGATGAACCTACATTCATACATCATTATCACCCCAAATCCATATTTTATATTAGGGTTCACTGTTGGTGATGGACAGTTTTGTGGGTTTGAACAAATGTATCATGACATGTATCCACCACTATAGTATCATACAAGTATTTTCACTGCCCTAAAATCCTCTGTGCTCTGCCTATTCGTCCTTCCCTATCTGCTGACCCCTGACAACCACTGATCTTTTTACTGTCTCCATAATTTTGCCTTTTCTAGAATGTCATATAGTTGGAATTATATAGTATGTAGCCTTTTCAGATTGGCTTCTTTCACTTAGTAATATGTATTTAAGATTCCTCTATGTTTTTTCATGGCTTGATAGCTCATCTCTTTTTAGCACTAAATATTCTATTGTCTGCATGTACCGTAGTTTAGCCATCCACCTACTGAAGCACATCTTGGTTGCTTCCAAATTTTGCCAATTAGAAATAAGGCTTCTGTAAACATCTGTGTTCAGGTTTTTGTGTGAACATAAGTTTTCAATTCTTTTGAGTAAATACCTGAGGAGCACAATTGCTGGATCAGTTTTGTAAGAAACTGTCATTTGCATTCTCACAAGCAGTGAATGAGAGTTCCTGCTGTTCCACATCCCCTCCAGTATTTGGTGGTGTTGGTGTCCTGCATTTTGGCCATCCTAATAGGTATGTAGGTAATGTTTTTTTAAGCTTTCAGTTTGTTTGAATCAGGATCCACATAAAGTCTACACATTGAGATTGGTTCACTGTCTCTTCTAACCCAGTTCTAATTCCTTTTAGTAGAAAATGGTATTTTAAGAGACCATAATCTAAGTGCTCATGATACTCCACTCATTGCTACTGATTCATTATCTTATCTAGGCCTTTTGAGAGGACAGAGTCTGGATTTTGCTGACTGCATTCCCATCGTGTTGTTTTTCATGAAACTCTGTTTTACTGTATTTTCAGTAACTTAGTATTTGGAGTTAGAGGCTTGATCAGATTCAGGGACAGTTTATTTGGTAAGATTACCTCATGGGGTGGTATGGTCTCCCATTAGGAGGCATATAATGTCTGGTCGTCTCTCTTTTGTGATGTTAGCTGCTGTTGAAAATCAGTGCAATGCAGTAAAGATTACAAAATAGTGATGTTCTACTGTTCCTGTTTTTTTTTTTTTTAAATCATTCCTTTTTCATTTATTCTCTTCCATAATGAGAAACTTTTCTCATCTACTCTATGGTACCACTCTATGGTACAATTTATATAGGAAAGCTCCAAATAAATTATTTACCAGTTTTCAAAATGAGTTGGTTTATTAGCATTATCCTTCAATGGTGACCAATTAGTTAATTTTTAAAGTGACATTGTGAGCTCATGGATCTTCATATATTTGATATATTCAGTCTGTGGCAGGTATTACCCTTTTTGATGCTCAAATTGCCCTAGTTTTGGCAAGGGACCACTTTAAGTTGGCTTCTGAGTCCTTTTTACACAACTCTACTTGACTTTGAGTGCTCCCTTAGTGTCTGATATGACATTTAGACTCATCTACTTCATTTCCTGCTGACACCTATGACCAGGCATTTCTCCGAGGAGCTCCAATTCCTTTTATTAGAAAACGGTATCTTTAAGAGACCACAATCTAGGTGCTAATGATGCCCATGGCTACTGATTAATCATTTTTTTAGGCCTTTTGAGTGGGCAGAGCTAGAAAGTATAAAATTTATAAATTTAAAAACATTTAAAAATAAAAATACATCATATAGTTTTGTTGGTACTTCCAATTCAAATTCAGGACTACATGGTTTTTA
The DNA here is from genome assembly GCA_008086735.1 of Cheirogaleus medius. Classification (NCBI taxonomy): domain Eukaryota; kingdom Metazoa; phylum Chordata; class Mammalia; order Primates; family Cheirogaleidae; genus Cheirogaleus; species Cheirogaleus medius. The sequence continues at coordinate 19,034,368 of VBSM01002616.1, read as the reverse complement.
CTTACCTTTTATCTTATTAATACAACTATATCTCCTTTCTCCCCGATTGAGAATCCCAGCTGTCAAACACATTGAGAGTGACAGAATAAGTTCACATAGCCACTCATTTGTTTTATCTCACAATACACAATGGCCTCAGAATACCAATACCAACCCTACAGTCAACAATATGATAACTAAATAGCAATTTAAGATCTTTTAAAATTCTTTTTTCCTTAAGAGAATATGCCACTAAGGATGTTTGTTTTAATGTTACTTGGAATAATTTCCCTTGGAATAGTTATCCCATCAGTTTGGCCTTTGCTTTCATTTTGTTTTTGATTTTTGGAAATTGCTTTTTTTCATACATACCATGGACTATTAAGGAAACTTCTTTTTAAACTTTTTAATAAAATTATGTGAATTATTTATAAAATAAGATATATTCAAAAAAGTCTAACTTCTTTCCTTGTCTCTTCTATCCTATTCCCTCCCTCTTTTATAGGAACTATCTTTTTTGTGGCTTACTCTTATTTTATTTTTTATTTTTTTGAGATAGAGTCTTGCTCTGTTGCCCAGGTTAGTGTGCCATGGCGTCAGCCTACCTCACAGCAACTTCAAGCTCTTGGGCACAAGGGATCCTCCTGCCTCAGCCTCCCGAGTTAGCTGGGACTACAGGCACACACCATGACACCCCACTAATTTTTAAAATATTTTTAGTGGAGATGGTGTCTCACTCTTGCTCAGGCTGGTCTTGAACTCCTGAGCTCAAGCAACCCTCCTGCCGCAGCCTCGCAGAGTGCTGGGATTACAGGCATGAGCCACTGTGTCTGGCCTCTTTATTTGTTTTTAAATATGAGCAGATACCTATATTTTAATACCTTTTCTTAGATAGATAAAAGGTAGAAAATGATACCATTTTTTCTTCCTTGCTTTTTAAACTTAATATCTTGGAGATTTTTCCATGATAGTAATAATATGTAATTTTTAAATACATCTATAAAGCTAAATTAATAACTAAAACATTCTAAATAAACATTCAACTATTTTATTTACTTCCCTAAAAGTTTGTTTATTCAAATTGGCCTCAAAAACTTTTTTTGAATCTTCTCATTGGGAAAATGGATTGCCTTATGTTCAACATTATCTTATTTGGGGGCATAGATAATAACTACAAAATAATAACATTAGAAGAGTAAGCTGGAAATTTCAGCAGAATCTGGAAGGAAAGTGAGGATTTAGTTTGCTAGAGAGTTTGGGGAAAGGGCATATTAGATGGCCAGATGACCAGACAATGTGAGCAAAGGCATGAAGGTAGAAATGTGTGTAGTACCCTTGGGATCGGTCAGCCGAGCTGGAGTTGCAGGTTTTAGAAGGGAAATAGATTGGCAAGGAAATCAGCTAAGAGTTTTTTTGAGATAATTCAGGGTCTTGTTTTTAAAATTTACAAATAATAATTGTACATATTAATGAGGCACCTAGTAATGGTTCTATACATAAAATGTATACTGATCAGATCAGGGTAATTAGCATATCCATCATTTCAAACATTAGTTTGTGTTGGGAACATTCAATATCCTCCTTCTAGTTATTTGAAACTATATAATATTAATGTATTATTGTTAACTATAGTCATCCTAGGCAGACTAGAACTTACTCCTCTTATCTAGCTGTAATTTTGTATCCTTTAATAAATCTCTCCCTATTCCTTCCTTCCCTTTCCCTTCTTAGCCTCTAGTATCCTCTGTTCTATTTTTTTACTTATATGAGATCAGCTTTTTTTAGCTTCCACTTATGAGTGAGAACATGTGGTGTTTGCAGCTTATTTCACTTAAGGTAATATCCTGCAGGTCCATCCATGTTGCCATGAATGACAGGATATCATTTTTTATGGCTGAATAGTATTCCATTGTGTATATATACCATACTTTCTTTATCCATTCATCTGTTGGACATCTAGGTTGATTCCATATCTTGGCTATTGTGAATAGTGCTGCAATAAACATGGCGATGAAGATGTCTCTTTAACATACAGATTTCCTTTCCTTTGGATAAATTCACAGTAGTGGGATTGCAGGATCATATGGTAGTTCTATTTGTAGTTTTTTGAGGAACTTCCATACTGTTCATAGTGGCTGTACTAGCTTACATTCCCACCGACAGCATATAAGAGTTCCCTTTTCTCTGTATCCTTGCCAGCATTTGTGTGTGTGTGTGTCTTTTTGATAATAGCCATGCTAACTGGGGTGAGATAATACACCATGGTGGTTTTGATTTTCATTTCCTTGATGGTAAATGATGTTGAACATTTTTTCACATATTGTTTGGCCATTTGTATGTCTTCTGTTGAGAAATATATATTCATTCTTTCAACAAAGATTTACTGAGCACCTACTATATGAAAAGTCTGTACTGGTATACAATGGTGAGGAAGACAGATACTGTCCTTCCCTCAAGGAGCAGAAAGAGACATTACTAAGGAGAACAGCAGTGCGCTACAAAGGTATATAAATGGCAAGGGAGGGGGTTGCCTAGCTTAGTTTGGAAGTGAGGGGATAGTTAGGGAAGGATTCCAAGGAAGTGCATTTAGGCTGAGATCTAAGAGATGATGAATAAGTATTAGCTGCTGGTAGTGAGGATGGGAGTATCAGGGAGAGAATGTTTCCAGGAAGGGAGAGCAGCACTCAGTAAAGAAGGTGGATGTGGTTCCAGAACTGAAAAAGTGCCCAGTATGACTTAAAGCTGCGGTCCCCAACCCTCCAGGCAGCAGACCGGTATCAGTATGTGGCCTGTTAGGGACTGGGCACAGATCTCCGCAGCCCCACCCCAACCCCTCCCGTCGTCAGTGGAAAAATTGTCTTCCATGAAACTGAGGAAGGGAGGAGGTGCACAGCAGGAGGTGAGCGGTGGAGGTTGAGGTAGCAAGTGAAGCTTCATTTGTATTTACAGCTGCTCCCCATCGCTTGCATCACTGCTTGAGCTCCCCACCCCTGCCCTGTCATGGAAAAATTGTCTTTCATAAAACTGGTCCCTGGTGCCGAAAAGGTTGAGGACTGCTGAAGGGCTGGAGAGTGTGGGGTAGAGTGGATGACAAATGAGATTAATTTTTAGAGAAATCGCAAAGGAGGACTTGATAAGAAAAGGGAACTAACTCCCTTAAGGTATATGGTGGGCCCTCAATACATGTGGAATGAGTAAATAAGTAAGTCTGAAATTTCAGATGTGGGTAAGAAATGATGATGCTATGGTAGGAATAAATAAATGAGCACAGAGTGCTAATTTTGGAAGGAAGTTTAGTTTAGTTTTAGACACATGCATGCATGGATCGTGAGGTATGACATTCTAGTGTCTTATCAAGTACTAAGCCACACACTTTCAGGCTGCTGTTGAAAGTGTAAGACTCAAGCTAGAGAAACAAGAAGGTAGAGAGCTCTTCCTTGGGAATTATGGTCAGAGGAAGAAAATGAGCCTTAGGGTGAGACAGAGGAGACCTGCTAAGAGAAGCAGGATGGAGACTTTCAAGACAGCATGGTAAACAGGCTCAAATGCTGCAAAGAGGTTGAGGAGCCTAATTTACACCAAATGAAACAACCTGTTTGACAACACTTGCAAAACACCAACATGTTATACAGAGGTATAGGTGGAGTGGGTAGGTGGAAAAGGCATGGGATCTGCAGTCAGAAGACCTGGGCTCAGTCTAAGCTCTGCATGTTACCACACTTGTGACCTTGAGCCATAATTACTTAATGTTCTCCAAGTCTGAGGTTGCTCATTTATAAAGTGAGAAAGAAAATGGCTGCCATACTTGCATCTAAAAGGTATTGTGAGGTTCAAATGTAAAATTCTATGTAAACCATTGTGTTTTCCCCCAAGTATCTCAAAAGGGTCTGGCATACACAAGGTATTTAGGTGAGTGTTTGAATGAATGTATGTGTATTACTATCACTACTTATTTGTGTTTAAACAGAGACCAGACGAAGAAGCTGTGGTGGATCAGGGTGGGACCAGTACAATTCTCAACATTCACTATGAGAAAGAAGAGTTGGAAGGTAAGAACTGGCATTCTGTGTGATCAGGGAAACTGGCGAGAGGCAGCCTGGTGTGGGAAGACCTAGCGTCATCAGGAGACCTGAATTTGAGTCGTAACTCTTTCTCATTAGCTGTAAGACCTTTTTAGCCTCAATTTCCTCATCTGATAAATGAAAGTAGGGGTAATGACATCCCTACCTAACAGGAATATCATTAGCATCTCATCGATAGCATGCGAGACGGTGCTTAGAGCACTGCAAAGTCCAATATAAATAGTAACAAATAATTTGTTCCTTGAGAATGTGAAGTACTCGGTTCATTGCATTGGTTCTTGAAAACTGCCTGGAAATATATACAAAATTTCAAAAGAAAATAAAATACAAATAGTTTTAAAAACTCAATTTGGCTATAAAACCCCATTTTTATCCCATTTCCTATATTTGCTCTAACTATATCCATTTCTGCCTGGTATTCTCATCTAAACAAGAAAAGGGGAAACAGGAACATGCCTGTGACATACTCCTATGAATTCACAACACAAAGTTATACAAAAATCCAACTGGAGTGGAAGGAAGGAAGAAGCATTTTTGTTGACCTGCTCTGTCTAGTTGACCTTATTAAGGCTCTTCTTCCTTTCTTTGCTCCCCACATGACATGTGTGGTGTCCTGCTTTCCTTTTTCCCCGGGGCCTAGTTGGAGCGTTAGCAGTTGGACGCACACCTGGCCATGGTTTCCCGATGACTGGTGATGCTCAGTTTTATTAGAGGAAGGCTCAAGTCCAGTATAGCTTTAATGAGAAGCCACATTTGGCTTAAAAGCCTCTGTGAAATCTCTGCAGCATCCCCAGCGATGTTGTGGCTGTGATACAGCAACTTTCTGATGCCCGAGACAGCATGTGAAATGTTCTCTCTGTACTGCTTGTTCCCGTGACGGTTTTTTCATCAAAGTTGTACAACCCCCAGAGAAAACTTGTCCTTTTGATGGGGAGAATGGAAGCTGTAGAGGCTGACTCAGCCTTTGGGCCTGTTACCATGAGAACTTATGTGGGTGGCTCTGTGGAGGTCAGTGGTGTTTAAGGATATCAAGGTCAAGTTTTCCAAGTTATTTTGACCAGATAAAGGAGAGCTAATGTGGGTTTCAGCAATTGGGAAAGAGTGGGAGAAGGAAAGGGTGTGGAGTGGGAGGCTGACATTTGTTGAATGTCCCTTGTGAGTTAGGCATTAGATTAGGTACTTTATACAAGTTGTCTTTTTCATATTTATAGCACACGAGGCAGGTAGGTATCATTATCCCTATTTTACACGTGGAGAAACGGCTCAGAGTCATACAACTTAATAGCCGGTGAGGCTGGGATAGAATCCTGCTTTTTTCATTCTGCCATACTGCTCACAAAGGAGGACAGTATCCAGCATTAACCACCCAACTTTAATATCATGCTCCATCATACAAACATTTTTATATGTTGCTTCTGCTTCTTTTTCTGTCTGGATAATCCTGTGGTCTCTCTGCCCTTTCATGGCACCTCAGGGGCATGTTGTTATCAGTTTAGTTATCCTCCAGCAAGCACTCACTTGACCTTTGCCCTCAGCAAGGAGATGACCATTTATGAACACTCTTGTCTAATTGGGATTAGAAAAATAAACCTGGGCAAGCTCTCTTGAATCCTGAGGTCTGGTTCCACCCACAAGGTCAGCTGAGTAATTGGCAGCAAGAGCAACTTCTCCAGATGACATCATCTGTTTCTTATGCTTGCTCTACTTTGCTGTAAAAGAAAGCCGCCTATGATGATGGCACTGCTAGGGCATAGTGTGTTGGGAAATGGTCCTTTATACACAGACTTTTCTGAAAACTAGAATCTTGTTTATGTTAGCACTTTTTAAAAAAACACTATAGGCAAATGAAGGACAAATGGTGTCTACTCCTCAGGCCTGTTGTGGTTCTAGAGCAACTCTGGAGAAAAGAAGAGGGAATTGAGATTGCTGTAGAGTTGGCTGTGCTGTGGGTTCCGCCCAGACTACTCTGAAGAGCAGCCCTAGCACTCAGTGAGGCTGTACTCAGAGTGGTGTTGCCTCCTGAAAGTGTAGAATAAAATAAGTCCCATTTTGATGGAAAACAGATGTAAACTGTGTTCTAATTTAATATACATGCCATGATACAAGGTTCTGTGGCTGCAGAAAAGTCTCCAGGTCTTCCTTACTCTTTATTCCATACCTTCTACCCACATGACCTTTTTACCGATTTTCTTACCCCATTTTCGGAACTATTTCTGAGATTTAGTCTCTGGACATTGTTAGAAGCTTTGTAAATGTGAGCCTTTTTGCATGATTTAATTCTATCAGCAAGAAAAGTGTCATTAAGCCATGATGTTGCTTTTTTTGTGTGTATGGGAAGAGTCGAAAACAAACAGAGCAGCTTTCCAAAGATAAACTCAAGAAGAGCAAGAGTTCATGATGTATTTCAGTGGGACTCTCCCAGTCCCAGAGGAACACGGGGCAGTTGCTTTAGTTAAAGGAATGGCTCTTTTCATTTTTTCTGACAGATCATTATTCCTGATTAACTACTAGATTTATGATTCTTGGAGTAAGTTTAATGCCTTCTAATAAGTTTTTAACAGAGGTAAGAGCTATTTGATCATATTTGAAACTTAAAAAAAAAGCTTGCATCTGCTTCACATGTTAGATTCCCTGCTGTGGTTATTGACTTTGAGTCAACCTGTAGGCCCAGAGGAGCAGAACACCCTATTGTATGTGCTAATGAGCTCTGCGTGAGTGCTTGGCAAACAGTGTGCATGTACTGTATTGTATGCTGATAGGCCCAGTCTCCATCTGCAGGGTGGGTCACACCTATGGTTTCTGTCCTGCTCCGCAAGATTCAGTGCCAGTTCACTAATGACTGCTCTCTGTATGTGTATACATACATATTATAAATATATACACTAAAATTATATCTTTCCCATAAGTTTTACTAAATTAGAATACTTTATTTGCACACAGATAGCCCCAAAAGACTAGGTTTGATGGCTGACTGGAAGAAAGAATGGGGAATTAGATGGAAAGAAATGGAGTTTGGATGGGTTGGTAGGTAGATGAGGGGGGGCAAAGACTGTAGGTAGGAGAGCAGTTGAATGGCCAACAGAGTGACCATAGGATTAGTTTAGTGAAATCACTAGACTGCCAGAATCTAGTTAGATGGACTGGATTTTATTTGTGCTATATTCATCTCCTAGTATTTATTCATTTATCATCTTTTCTGCTAATTTCACTCAGAAAATCCAAATCCCTGCTTCAGAATCCCCAGCCAAAAAACTGATACCTAATTTTCTGACAGCCACTTCATCCTTCTTAGCTCTGACTTCCTGCTGAGCTTGTTTTCATTTCCACCTGTCTCTCTGGTATTTTCAAAAGGCAGGCACTATGATTGGCTAATGTTTGTGAGACTTAATTGGTCCAAAAAGACGACTTAGAGAAGGAAGTCATCTTTCTCTAAGATTTAAGCTTTGCCCTACTTCCTGCAGAATCATCAAAGGCATCTGAAGGATGTCTTCCCCATTATGCCTGAGAGCTGCCTAGTGGGAATTTAGATATCAAGCAAAACCATACATTGTTCACTCAATACACATTTACTGAGCCCTTTCTATTGTTTCTTTGTGTAGCAATAGGTAAAGATAGTGAGAAAAATCGAGCCATCATATGTTCTCCAAAGAATGACCTAGTCTGAACCTTTCCTAGGTCTTGAACGTTACAACCTGGGAAATCACTTGGTCCAACCTTCTTGTTTTACTTTAATAGTGGCAGTGAGTAAGTTAACCAATAAGATGAGATCTAATAACACAGATTTTAACACCCAATCACTGCCTCTTCAATTTCTCCCTTACAATTAAATAATACTAGTAATATACCAGTGTGACCCCAGTGGAAGTATTTGAAATGTGCTCAAGGAGAAGTAGAAGGTCTAGCCTGGCCACTAATCCTCTGGGGGTTTTCAGGGAAGCGGAAACCCATGGTTGGGATGGTTCTATGGAAAGACTGAAAGTCACCCCTTACTGGGGCTGTTCTTAACCTAGGTCCAGCCATACCTAGATGCTCCAGATTTTATAACACTGAGGGCCAATTGAAGTGGTTGTCTAGGATGTAATTATACTCTTCATAGCCTATGAATTCTGCATGATCTACCCCTGCCTATCTTTCTGCCCTCTTCCATCTCCTTTCCTTCCTTTTTCCACCTTACTCTGGCCCTAGTGGCCATCCTTTTGCCTTGGAACCAGCTCCTCCTATTCCCACATTAGGGCCTGTGCACTTGATCTTCCCTCTCCTTGGAAAACTCTTCTCCCAGGTTTTCTCATGTCTTTTTCTCTTCACTCAGATGTCCCTTCTAATCATCTTAGCTCAAGTCTCCCTTCTCCACCCTACCCCTACTCCAGACACTTGAGCACTTTACCTTATTTGGTTCATAGTAATTATCATTATTTAAAATAATTTTTTTTTGGTTTTCATGATGTCTGTCTCCCCCAACCAGAATATGTTTCTTGAAGACTTTATGCTGTTCACTACTATATCCCTAGCCCTTGGGACAGAACCTGGCACAATTAGGTGACCCCAGACTACTGCTAATGCCACTGCCATGTGGGTTAATCTCAGTAGTGTACTACAGGGACTTCATTAACATACTGTAGTGGAACATAATTAGTTAACAAATGGTATTTTATTAAAATGGTATTCAATTTGGTCTTTTCACACTTTATACACTTTATAGTTTATCCTGATAATGTTTGGAATTCCACATCTTAGCAGATGACCTCCTCTGGCTCTATATTTCTGTTTCTATGAAGTTTCAAGATGACTACATTATGCCCAACAGACATCTACCTGTTAAAAATGTCCTGAGATGTGCATGAGGCAACACAGGACCATCCTGAGACAGGATAAGGGTAAGAGGTTTGATTCCTCTAGATACTAAAATATTTTATCCTCTGCCTCTCAACATTCTAACGAATCTCTGGCCATCCTCTCCTCCAATCCTCACTGGTTCTTTTTTATTTTGTTTCATCACCGTGGAATTTGGAAAACAGGAGAGGGCAAATAACTGGAGGGAGAAATGGAGAAAGGGGTGTTAGAGCGGCACCTGATGCACTTTATCCCCACTTGGGAGTGGAGAGCACTGTTCAGGAAGTTGGTGCACAGTCTTAGGAAACCCCATTGCTGGGAAAAGAAGATGAGGATGTGGCAACTCTTCCTGTAAAGTCTCCTTCTCTGGAAGTCTTTTCTAATTAAGCTTTCCGTTGTCATATCAGCCAGGACCTTCTCCATCCCCCCATGCCCTGGTGAGTACTTATTCACCTAAGCACATTCACTTTCGCTACATGTTCCTTTTGTGGCCCCTTTCAGCTCAGAGTCAGAGGCCTTCTTAGGTCAGATTGTGTATTCCTGTGGACGCCTAAGGGGTTATGCTCCTGGGGGATGCATTTAGGAGAGATTCCATTTGCTGAACATTTGTGAAACAATGACTGGTATAAGACATTGTGCTTGATTATGTATGAATTCTGAGAAGAAAGTCTAATCTGGGATGTTGGGGAGCTCACAGATGAATAGTGAGTGATAAGATAGATAGCTGCTTAACTTTAATGCAAGGCAGAAAATAAGTGCATGAGAAAAGTGTTAGCCAAGGGCTCTGGGAATTTAGAGGAAAGAGGTGGCACATCTGATTGGGAAAATCAGAAATAATACCGAGAAGGAAGGTATATTTGCAATGAACCTTAAATGAGTCAAGACAGTGTCAAGAGAGCATTGGCACATTTGTGGAATAGCAGTTTGGTTGAAGTAGAGAAAAGAGTGTGAGATGCTGGTGGGTACAGCAGCCAAGGCCATAAAGAGGGGATGGAATCAAAACCAGGCATTCTGTTGCTGGGGTAGATGCAGAAGTTGTACGTCTCTAGATTTTTTTTCCCTAGAATATTTATTCTATGCGAGCATGTAGGGTTTCCACCTTTATCTCACTTGAGCTGATCACTCAGTTATCTTAGAGGTCTTTCCTTTTATTTTTCCCATTGAATGTATAATTTGTACTAAAGGAAGGAAAGACTAGAAAGGAGTCTGGAGACTGAGCATGAAGAGTCCTGAATTTATACAGGTGAGCCATGATCAGAGCCGTGACCAGAAGGGTTTAGTTTGTAGGCTTAAATGGTTAAATTAGTGTGGAAGACAGGAAAGAGGTTCCTGCTTTGTTAAAATGGGAGGAAAGAAAGGCTCAATACCCCTAATCTATAGGATGTACAATGAGGGGCAAGGGAATAGAGCTGGAAATCTAAGAGAACTCTGAGGTTTCAAGCCTGAAAAATTGAGAGAATGGCAGGGCCACAAACAGAAACGTGGAAGAAATGAGTACGAGCCTGATTCGAGATGGAGGGTGGTAAATTTTCTATAGGACATGTTCAATCATGGTAGATAAAGATTTGGAGGTCATTGTAGAAGTGGACTTTGAAGTCAGGAGAGTGGATAGCACTAAAAGCAGAGAAAAAAAGGGCCAGGGACAGAAACCTGGGGAGCCGTCCCTTGGTGGACTGTGGAGGAATGGAGAAGCACATTCAGAGGAGTGTGAGTGAACCAGAAGAGGGCAGTGGTGCAGGAGCCAAGGGAGCCCAGAGCACCAGGGAGGAGGACGTGGCAGAGGATATTGCCTGCGTGACACATGGGGAGTTCTCAACAAAGTCTTTTGAGGCTGATCTGAATGTAGTGAGTTATCTCACTTGATTTTCACAGTCAATTACAGATTGAACTCCTCGTTCTACTCTCTCCCTCCTCACCACTGTACTTGACTAGTCTTAAAGAAAAAGAAAGAAAGTCTTTTGAACAGAATGGAGAAAGATGTAAGATGATAGAGATTTGGTGATTAAGTGGTGTCTGGTGTCCTGGATGAAGGCAGCTTCAGTCGAGAGTGGAGTCGGGAGGCACACGGAATGAGCAAGTGGTGAGGAAAGGGAGTTAGGTTGGTTACTGCTCTTGAAAGTAGTTCGACAGAGAAGGAAAGAGGACAGGGCAGGAACTTGGGAGAATAGCACTGCGAAGGGAAGGTTTCTTTTTAAGATATGTCAGGAGAAGCCTGTGGAAGGGACATTTGGAAAGAAGAGACAGAGGATAACTGAAGCAGTAGGACTCCAGAGGAGTGGGAGGTGATGAGATCAAGAGCCATGCCCATTAGCTTGGCAGAGGAGAAGCTGGGGAGGAGAGTGAGCCAGGTTGAGATGGGGACAGGAAGGGCCACAGTCTTCTCAGTAAAATCTGAAGTAAGGTCACCTGCTCAGAGGGAGGGAATGTGGATAAGGTTGTGGATTTGAAGACAGTGGCTAAAGATTGGAACAGCTCCTGTGGCAGAAGATGTGGGGAATGGGCCTGAGATCTTGAGTGCTGAGCAGCAGTGACCCAGCAGAAATAGAGGAAGACCCAGGCGCTGTGTGTCGGGTGTGGGAGCAGCCCTCAAGCTACTGATTCTGGCTACAAGCTTGGAAGGAAGGCAGAGGAATCCAGGTGGAGGTGACAGAGGTCTGGAAGTCAGGATCAAAACAAAAAAGTTTAAGAAGGAATAGGAGAGGAGGAACTAAAGAGGAACACTTCTGGATCACTTATCTTTTCATGTTCCCTTCTCTTTGTACAATATTCAATATCTCTCTTTAACCCCAGCCTCATGCTCCTTATAATTTATAACTAGTCTTTCACCACTATTCTAGATTGTATATTCTACAATGCAGAAAAAAAAATAATGGAAGCTGATCCTAGAATGTATTGGCTGCTAAAATTTATTATAGGCATTGTGTTAAGAATTTTGCATATACTATCTTATTTACTGCTTATGAAAACTCTATGAGTTAAAAAAAAACTTTTAGTATCTTTTTAAAGATGAGTCATAGAAAGATTAGATAAATTATTCAAGGTTCCATGGCTAGTGGATGATGGAATTCAGTTTTGGACCCAGGTAGGCTGACTTCTAAACTCCCTCCCTGCCAAGACTTGCCACAATTGTCATAGAGCGACTGTATTGCCTTTTTAAAAAGTTAGTCATATTGTTGTAATAATACTAACATCAATATTAGCCTTTACAGTTTGCAAATCATGTTCACACACATTATTTCTTTTGATCTTTATGACACCCTGTGAGGTTTACAGCTATGTGCAGGACAAAGGAAGAAACCCTCAACTCCAAGATCTCTGTATCTTTAGTCCTGGAAGTCTTTGAAGTTTTGTCATTCCAGAATTGTGACCAGGCCAAAGAATTGCAATCTTTTTTCTTAACTTTGCCAGGCTTCTTTTACTAAAGGAGTTCTCTCCATAGACCTTCTGCTTCTTTCCAGGTCACAGAACTCTATATGTGGGAGTTCGGATGCCACTGGGCCGGCAGAGCCATCGGCACCATCGCACCCATGGCCAGAAGCACCGGAGACGAGGGCGGGGCAAAGGAGCCAGCCAGGGGGAGGAAGGCTTGGAACCCCTGGCCCACGGTAACAGCTTTGAGAGAGAGGGCGGGTGTCCATAGCCTGAGGTGTGGTGAGGCTGAGGGGACGTTTGAGGGATATAAGCAGGTGGTCTTGATGCTCTAGCCCTATTGTAGGGTTTTCAGAGCTTGCTTCCAAGAAGAATGCCTCCAAGCATCAAAATTATCTTCATGAAAACTTCACAGTTCAGGCTTTCCAAAATCAATACCATAATAGGTGAAATCCTTTGCTAGAGAATTAGCCATTCCTTTTGATCAAATTTGTCAGTTTTCCAGTTCTTGTGGGTTTTCCACAAGTGGCTTAGTTCATAAATTTTTCCTCCTATGAAACTACTTCCACAGAATAACTTTTTCTCTGAGAATAAAGAAATCTTTTTGATCTGTATTCAGGATTGTCTTCTATATATTCCTCAAGTTGTTAGGTAAGGCAGAATGCTATTTTTATTCTAAGTTTGAGGCTAGGAGCAGACCTTTCTTTTTGGTTGATTTCCTAGACACACCATCTCAGCGTGTTCAGTTCATTCTTGGCACCGAGGAGGATGAAGAGCATGTGCCTCATGAGCTGTTCACAGAGCTGGATGAGATCTGTGTGAAAGAGGGAGAAGATGCTGAGTGGAAGGAGACAGCTAGGTGAGGCCCTAAAATAACCTGCATCAAGATCTGCTTGGGGAGGCAAATGTGTACCTTTCAGCAATTGACAGGCCTGCCTGTCTTTTATTTCTTCTTGGGAGAAGTGATGCCTGATGTTCCAGCATCTCCTGTAGGAATCTTGGTGTTGGCCTCTTTATAATGCCTCTGGTCATACCTATGCCAGGTAACCTGGAGCATGGGATTGATGACATAAACATGGGATGTTCAGGGGGTCCTCTCTCATATGCTTTGGGCTCAGAGTATGGACTATTTTGATATTGTAGGTCTGGTGTAGAAGATGTGGAAAGTGCCACCTTGGTCGGGATCTCATCCAACAGACATCGCATAGGTCCAGACTTTTTCTGCAGATGAATCGTGGGGTCCCTTGGGTTTTAACTACCTAGCAGTCCCAGAATTTTTGAGATTTTAACTTCCTCTGGCACAATTCAATCTCACAAAGACCCTTGGAATTATAGCCAGCCCACATGAGGCTTCCTGGGTTAGCTTTAGAGTGATGATGCTTGTCTTAGATTTAAATCCCAGGAGAGCCCCCAGGATAACCAGGGCTGTGTCTAGGCTCCTGTAGCCTAACTGAGCCTTGGGAGATGAAGTGAATAACTAGAAAAGCATGGCTCCAGCTCTCACTGAAACAGCTCTTCCTGGATGCTTGCTGTATTGCCAACATTTTCTATAAGTAGAAAGATTTAAATAGGCCAATCAACCTGATAACAATTGAAAAGGCAATTAGTCTTTTGTCATTCTGTCTTTGCAAATTTCTAAAGGTCACACAGGACACTGATAAGAAAAATGCTACCATTTTACTAATGTGATTTGTCAATGTGTCCAAATGATATAGATTAGATCTATTTTTTAATTGTGCAGGTGATGCATGCTCATTATAGAAAGCTAGAAAATAATGATAAGCAAAAAGAAGAAAGTAAAAATTATCTGTAATCCTACTACTATGAGGATAATGAGGATAATGAGGACTATGATATTTGGTATCTTATTCATGTGTGTGAATGTTTGTATTTTTAAATTTTCTTTAAATAAAAATGAAATTAAACTATACTCGAACTTGCACTGTTCTATAACCTGCTTTTATCCACTTACCAATGTACCCTTAAACATGTAGATTCGATTTTATAATGTTCAATATGACTATTCAGATATCTTTATGGCTTACATTACAGATTCTCTTGAAAATTCCTCATTTTCTTGCCAGCATCTGTTGCTCTTAAAAAAAAAGAAAGAAAATTCCTCATCTTCTATCTTTGGCATCCAGTTATGTGTAATGCTTTCAGGTGGCTGAAGTTTGAAGAAGATGTTGAAGACGGGGGAGAACGCTGGAGCAAGCCGTATGTGGCAACCCTTTCCTTGCACAGTCTCTTTGAGCTGAGGAGCTGCCTTATTAATGGAACAGTCCTTCTGGATATGCGGGCAAATAGCATAGAAGAAATTTCAGGTAAGAGTAGATGAGGGAAAACAAGGGAACTTCTGTGTAAATTTAAGAAGTGTGGAAAAAAAAAAGAAGTGTGGTGTAGCAGAAAGAATAAAGTGACTGTGTATCCTTGGACAAGTCACAACCTTCCCAGCCTCAGCGTCCTCAGCTGTGGGATGGGTTTCAAACTAATAAACTAACTACTCTACCTATTTCACAGGCTTATTATGGGATTCAAATGCCATGGTGTTTAGTCTTCCATTTGCCTGTTCTTTCAGCAAACGTATCTACTATATGCTTGATAATGTGCTAGGCACAGGGGAATAAAGATAATACCTTCAAGGAGCTTACCTTCTAGTGGGGGAAATAGTCATGGAAATAATAATAAAAATAAGTGCAGTGACACAGATATACTTGGTAATAATTAGACAAGGGGGGCAACTTGATAGTTGAGCAGAGAAAAAGAAGTTAAAGAGAATTTCAAAATTTCCAATATGGCATCTAGGGCAGACATGCAGGAAATTGAGCCAAAGTATGTGGAGGGGGGATGTCTGATAGAGTTTCCTCTGATTGAGTGATTGAGTGTTAGATTACTATGTTTTGGGAACAGGGTTGGAGAAACACCTGGGGGCATGTGGGGACTTTTCCCTTGGATTGGCTTTGTTTGGCTGGGTAGGTTAAATAAAAATTTCTCCAAACCTTTTTCCATTTCAAGTATCTAAGTAATTCTGCCTCTCTGGGGTTACATGAGGACCCAGGGAAGGGGTAAGCACTGATGGGATCCTGTGTCCCCCTCCTTTTTTAGGAGGTGCCCCAGAAGTGCCACTCATACTGCCTGGGAAAAATGGAGTTCTGGTGTTCACCACTGGGTTGCATCTATACTTTGCTAGCTTTTGGCTGTGTGTCTGAAATCCCATGAGAGTCCCGTAAAAGGTTTGTGTAAGGTAGAAGAATCCCTGGGAGCTATTGAAGCCGATTATAACTCTGTGTAAATAGAGAGCCATTGGAGAGCTTTGGGCAGGGTAGTAACCAATCAAATTTTGCATGTTAGAAAGATAATAATGATAGCAATATGGAGGATGAGTTGAAGAGAGATATGGATTAGGCTGTTGCAGTAGTTCAGGCGAGATGTCACCTACTCTAAGGGCAGTGGCAGTAGAGGATGGAAAGGAGAGGGGGTAGTTTCCTGTGAGATTCAGGAGGTAGAATTGATGAGACTAGTTTGGCAAATTAGTTGGGAGTAATGAAGGGAAGAAAGTTAAGGATTCTGGCTTAGGTGGCTGAGTGTCTGGAAAATAAGCAGGTCTGGTGGGAAAGATAATGAGTTTGATTTTGTACTTATTGAATTCTAGGTGTTTGTGGATGAAGATATCTAATGAGTAATTGGAACTTTGATCTGGTGCTTAGGGGAGAGATCTGAAGAACTGGGATATAATTTCAGGGGGTCCTCAGTTCATAGGAAGTTTGTATTTATAGTCTTGGAAGGGGTTGAAGTTATTATAGGAGGGAAGATCAGAGGACTGAAGACAGAAATCAGGGGAACTCCTTTTTTGTTTGTTTGTTTTAGAGACAAGATCTCACTTTGTTGCCCAGGCTGCTGGAGTGGTATATAGCTCACTGCAACCTCGAACTCCTGGGCTCAAGTGATCCTCCCACCTTGGCCTCCCAAAGTGCTGGAATTACAAGCATGAGCCACCATGCCTGGTGGGAACTCCAATTTAAGGGTGGCTATTGAGGGGTTGTGGGTGGATTAGAGGAAGAGAGGTCAGTCAAGGAGACTAAGGAGTGGTCAGAGAGGTAGGAGGAGAATCAGGTAATGGCCATGAAATTGGTATTCATTTCTTAGGATTGCTGTACCAAATTTCCACAAATTTGATGGCTTAAAACAACAGAAATTTATTCTCACATTTCTGGAGGCCAGAAGTCCAAAATCAAAGTATTATCAGCTCCATATCCTCTCCAAAGTCTCTAGGGGAAAATTATTCTAGGGGAGAGGCTTGCTTCCTCTGGCTTCTAGCTTCTAGGTATCCCTTGGCTTATGGCTATATAACTCCAGTCTCTGCTTCTGTTTTGATGTGGATTTCTCTTCTTCTATGTCTCTCTTCTGTGTGCCTCTCATAAGGACATTTGTCATTGGATTTAGGCCCAACCCAATAATCCAGGATGACCTTGTCTTGAGATCCTTAATTACATCTACAAAGACCCTTTTTACAAATAAGGTCACGTTCACAGGTTCGGTGTAGGGAGTCACTGTTGAACCAGCTACAGAAGCCAAGAGAGGAGGGAGTTTCGATTCATCAGTGTGAAATGCTGCAGAGAAGTCAGGTGAAGTAAGGACTAGAGACATCTATTAAATTTAGCCACTGGAAGGTTACTGATGATTTTATCAAAAGCAGTTTCACTGGAGTAGCTAAATTATAGGGGGCTGAGGAATTTTTCTTCTGAGAATTTTAAGTAATAGAAGAGAGAGAGAGAGAGAAGAGGCAGTAGATGAAGGGGACATAGGGTGGATGGTTTTTGTTCCAAGATGAAGGATCTGAAATGTGATTATATAATAATATGGGCAGAAGGAACCAATCAATATAAAGGTTAAAGATATAGAATGTGGATCTTCAGCTTGAATATGAAATAGATTTTCCTCATTTATTGCTTCTGGCACTTGTATAGTCATGGATAGAGTTAGAAATTGAGAATAGGTTGAGGTTTTAGGAAGGCTTTGTAGAGGTATGTAGGATTGAAGTAAAACTATGATTCTTCACATCAGGTATCATAATGTTAGTGATATGGTTCAGTAAACTGCATCAACTGACACAGCACTCTCTATATATCATCTCATTTAATTTTCCATAACAACCTTCTAAGGTGGGTGATAATACTAGCTCCATATTACAGATGAAGAACTGAGGTACAGAGAGATTATGTAACTTGCTCAAGATCTTACGGCTAGAAAGTGGGAGAACTAGGCTAGAATGTGGGTCTTTAACTCCACAACCCATATTGTTAATTGCTGTGCTGACTGCCACTCATCACCAGGTATTGGGATTTTTTTGTTTTCCCTCAACTCTTTTGGGTTTGATAGGTTTAAAGGTGATGCTTGATGACAATTATCTGGGGTGAGTGGTTAGTTAACTTAATTTTTCTTATAGATTTCACTTTTAGATAGCCATGTGTGAAGTTCAACAGTTATAGTTCCTCTTGACAATCACAGCAATGTTAAAGTCTTAGAGGAAGGGAATATAGGGGAAATTTGGCAGATGACAGGACAAAGTGGGTAATGATGTGGGCTTTTGAGTTAGATAGTCCTGAATTTGAATCCCAGCTTTGTAACTTACTAGATGTGAGACCTTGGGCGATTTTGTAACATTTGGAGCTCAGTTTCCTCATCTGTAAAAATTGTTATAATAATACCTACTCCCAGGGTTGTTATTTTTTATTTTTTATTTTGAGACAGAGTCTCGCTATGTTGCCCGGGCTAGAGTGCCGTGGCATCAGCCTAGCTCACAGCAACCTCAAACTCCGGGGCTCAAGCAATACTTCTGCCTCAGCCTCCCGAGTAGCTGGGACTACAGGCATGTGCCACCATGCCCGGCTAATTTTTTCTATATATATTTTTAGTTGTCTAGGTAATTTCTTTCTATTTTCAGTAGACATGGAGTCTCGCTCTTGCTTAGGCTGGTCTCGAACTCTTGAGCTCAAATGATCTGCCCACCTAGGCCTCCCAGAGTGCTAAGATAACAGGCGTGAGCCACTGTGCCTGGCCTCAGGGTTTTTATTAATAAAAGGATTAGTTAAGATAATGTATGTAAAGTTCACAGTACAGTTCCTGGCACATGTTTAAATGCTCAATAGTTTCTATTCCTAATAATAAGGATTTGTTACATGAATAAAGTATAACTTTTCACAGCCACTATTATCAAATAGCTCTTTCAGACACTAAAGCTAAAGTTGTACCTCAGTGACCCTAGTGGAGCTGCCTCCCCCTACCCCATGTCCTACACCCCCACCCCACCTGGTGTTGGCTTCCTCCTTGGGTTCACTGACCCTCAGTTTGAGTGTTCATCTGAGTGCCTACTTTTCAGACCTGATCCTGGACCAGCAAGAACTGTTCAGTGACCTGAATGACAGCATGAGGGTTAAAGTACGAGAAGCCCTTCTCAAAAAGCATCATCATCAGAATGAGAAGAAGAGAAACAACCTCATTCCCATTGTTCGTTCCTTTGCTGAGGTTGGCAAGAAGCAGTCTGATCCACATTCGATGGATAAAAATGGTAAGATTATTAGGAGTGATCATTTTCTCTCTCTATTAATAAGGCATTAGGGAACTAGTTGAAGATGCTGAGTTACTAGAGGGTAGGGACTATCTTTGTCTCATGTGTTTCCATGCCCACTTAGACACTTAGTACTTTTTGGAGACTGGTAAGTTGGGTGGCTGGAACTGGTGCCCATCTGCCTCTCATGGCACAAGGGATGTGTTCTTCGGATAGTTCTCAGTGGACCCAAGGGGAGGGACTTGTGCCCTAGGGTGTCCTCAGAACTGATGTGGCTTTTGGGATATATCCACATTGGGGATATTTGGGACTAGAGATTGTGAACTGAGTAAACTAATGTCTTAGGATTAGGGAGGCAAAATACAGTAGTGCAGGCTCTTGAGTCAGGCTTCTAGGTTTGTGATTCTGGCTTTAGCACTTGCAAAGTGTATGACCTTGGGCAACCTACTAAGCCTCTTTAAGCCTCACTTTCTCACCTGTAAAATAAGAACCATTATTATTGGTTCATCCAATTATTGGTTCAACCATTATTATTGGACATCATCTGTAAATTTATTGTGAGGCTTCAATGAGTTAATCCATGTAAAGCCATTAGCTGGGTACATGGAAGGTTGTAAACCCTCAATGAAATTTCAACTGCTGATTGGTTCCTTTTCCTGTGGCCAGGAAGGGCCTCATGTATATTTATCTCCCAATATCCACATTTACTGAATCACCACATGTGGGAGATATGCCTGGGAATCTATAGTTTTGAAAAGTTCTCCATAGGGGTCACTCATATATACTTCTGGTTATGTATTACTGCCTTAATAGAGAAATACAAGAGGGTCATGAATATGTTCAGGAAGAAGGTGTAGAATTAGTAAGACCTGTGTCCTCCCCTTACCCTTGACTAGTAGGTAAAGAGATAGATATGGGTAGGTCCTGGCTTAGTAGTCATCTTAACCTCTTCTCCATGTAGGCTTTTCAGGAGAAGGCATAGCCAACTGGTGATGAGTGGGGTGTGTCAGAGAGGAAAAAGACAGGGACTCAGAGGATTCTGTTTGGTTTTCTCCACATAGGTCAAACTGTATCTCCTCAGTCTGTTCTAACTACAAATCTTGAAGTAAAAAATGGAGTGAATTGTGAACACAGTCCTGTGGATTTAAGCAAGGTGAGCAGAGACATGGGAAGTTGGCCTCTAGGCCTAAGGTTATTTCTAGTGGAACCAAATCTATTCGTTGAATCTGAGCTTTGGTGTTTCAAGATTCTTACTCCAAGACCGGAGCCCTTTCTGCATAAAAGGAGGTCCATTTCCACTTGTCTACTCCCTTTTACCCCAGCTTAGATGAGGCTGACAGAGCAGTTTGTTCCTCCAGATTCAATATGCTGAAAACGGAATCTTCTGTAACACAGACATCCTGATTTTTCAGTTGTTTTTTGGTACCTGCTCGCCAGCATTTCCTTCTCACCTCAAAGGGTTTTGACAAAATAATATTTTTGCTACTGTCTTTTAAAACTACCTCTTGGTTGAAACTCTTCTTGAGGAGTGTGACTTAGGTATCTGAGGTCTTCTGCAGTAGCAGTGCCTTACTGCAGTCTGGTCCAAGCCTTGGTCTCTCTGCCTCCAGCCTCTCCTTGCTCTTTCTAAAACAGATAGTGTCATGTCACTTTCTCTGCTTACCAGCCTCCCTGTTTTATTTAGAAAACCTGAAATCTCTGACAAAGTGTTCAAGTATTAAAAAGGGAAAGAATATGACCCAGAGCTTCAAAAATATTCCTCTTTGAGGCAGCTTGGTAGAATAGGATTGAAATCAGAATACCTGGATTAAAATTCTGATTCTGTATCTTAAAAACTCTGTGGTCCTGGGCAAGTCAACTTCACTTCTCTAGGTCTCAGATACTTCATTTTTTAAAAAATAGTGGGACTAATATGATCTGTCTTGCCCACCTTCTGGAGTGTTTGTAAGGATCAGATAAAATAGTATGAGAAAATATTTATTAGCCATAAAATAACATATGAGTGTAGGAGGAGGATGACTGATGTTTAAGGTGATGGCTCCCAAATTGTCAGAGGGTTCTTTTGGACTTTCAGGTGGACCTTCATTTCATGAAAAAAATTCCCACTGGGGCAGAGGCCTCAAATGTCCTGGTTGGAGAGGTGGATACTTTGGACCGTCCCATCGTTGCCTTTGTGAGGCTGTCTCCAGCTGTTCTTCTCTCAGGCCTGACAGAAGTGCCCATCCCGACAAGGTAAAGGCAGAGACAAAACTCTATGCATTCTGTCTAAAGTGCAGATTTATGTAGCACTGGTGGAAGAAACCAGCTAATGCCAAAATTTAGGATTAATTAATTTTAAGAATAATGTTTAATATTCACTGGTAATCTTAGAAAATCAGGGTATATTTGATTAACCACCATGCAGAGAGGATTTCTGAGACTTTTAAGGCTATGACTGCACAATACTTATAGTCTTGGAAATAGAGAATTAATGAGCACTCAAAGGGCATAGCAAGGGCCAATCACTTGTCATAATAGGAAACCTAAGTCATACTCTCCCAGTTCTATAGAGCTATATCCCAGGGAAATGTTTCTGAGCAAAGGAATTTCTGTCTCTTTCCACAATTCTAGCCGGGTTTATGTGGCTTGCCCACATTTGTTCAAAAGTCTGTTCATATCCTCTGAAGGTGATGCTGCCGGTGATTCAGAGCTCCTGATTACAGAGAGTATTCAGATGCCCAGGACACAATTTAGATTTCTCTACAGGGCTTGATCATTTCAACTTCTTTATCCTGCTCTTCTCCCCCATCATTTTCTTATTAGGACAATGAAAGGGATTCAGATAACCTTTAATTTGCACTACAATGCCATGTTTTGATAAAGTGTCCTTTTTATAACTAGGAATTGTCTCTATAGAAAGCCTAAGAAATATAACCACATAATTAAATGATATCACACAAATAGCTTCCATTGCCCATAGTAGAGCTATTAGGTCAAGGCAACTTGAAGTGCTCCATTATTGGCATGTTTGCTTTTTTTGATGGTATAGTGATGATTTCTGTTTGATAGGAGAGAGAAATGTTATGCTCTTTAGAGAGGAGTAAGATGCCACTTCTTTATATTTACTTACATAATTTCCTCCTCTGTGTGTTTTGCCAGGTTTTTGTTTATCTTATTAGGTCCAGTAGGGAAAGGTCAGCAGTACCATGAAATTGGCAGATCCATGGCCACCATCATGACAGATGAAGTATGTGCCAATTCTGCTTCATTTATTCACCTCATAAATATTTATCGAGTGTTTACTCTGTGCCAGGGACTGTGCTAATTGTTGGGGATAAAATAATTATAATTGCAATGTCTGCTAGGAAGCAGTTGAGGGCACCTCTCTCAGAACCTATTATAGGAGGACAAAGCCCTCTGGGGGATTTTTCTTCCTATGTTATCTCTCCTTTTTTGAGTAATCAAGGATGCAGAGAAACCTTTGTTTTTGGAAAATTATTATTGCCAAGTAGGGTATAGAGAGAAATATATTAAGGTTGACTTAACTTTCAAGAGAAGTCTAAGCTATTTACATAAAGAAACCTCACTTCTTTTCCATGTAATGAGATCAGTTTGTATAAAGTCGCAGGTATGATCTCAGGCAGTGTAATGTCAATGTCCTGACTTGTCTGTATCAAAGCAAACAGACGTTGGCATTGTGTTGAATCCACAATGCATACCCTGGTGAGCACTGCGCTGCTCATGTAAGCTACAAAGCAGGGCTTTCAAGGCATGTGTCTTAGAGGCAGAGGACTGTGTGGGCTGTGTTTCATCAGCTCTCTTTGATTGGGAGGCTTATTTCATGGATGACCTTTATTAGTAATTCTACCCAGTGTTTCCAATCATTATGATCAAGAAAGTGTCCCATGCATCTTTCCTTTTCTTTCATTCTTTGTGGAGATATTATAGTTGTATGACTTTAATGTCATGTCTTATCTCTTCTTATACTAGCAGACGTATATTTAATTCTTTTTGACCTATCTCATCTCTAGGTTCACTTTTTTAATCCTTTTATCCTTGTACTTCTCTAAGTGCTAAAGTTTTCTGCATCTCGGATCCTCATTATAGAGATAAAAATCAAAAAATCATTTTTTAAAAATCCTTTTATCCTTGTACTTCTCTAAGTGCTAAAGTTTTCTGCATCTCAGATCCTCATTACAGAGATAAAAATCAAGACGTTGTATCCATTATTCACCATATCCATTGGTGATTGTTTTAAGTTACTTTCAACTTTCCTGAGGATTTTTCTCTTCTCTGTAGATTTTTCATGATGTGGCATATAAGGCAAAAGAGCGAGACGATCTCCTGGCAGGGATTGATGAGTTCCTAGACCAGGTGACGGTGCTCCCTCCAGGGGAGTGGGACCCCTCCATTAGAATTGAACCACCCAAAAACGTCCCTTCCCAGGTAATGTATGAACATTAGCCAATGGTGGCTAATGTCACTTACTGAATGCCCACCATGAACAAAGCAAAGACCATATGGATATATGCTAAATAAATTGAGATGTAGCCCTGTTTCAGGGCACCTAGAATGTTGGAACAGTAATAAAAAATAGATCTGCCATAACATAGATTGGCTCAAGTGTGATGGGATTAGTCAGAATTACCTGGGGATGAATTGTAAGCCAAATTTTG
>VBSM01002616.1:18979946-19010785 GCA_008086735.1 Cheirogaleus medius | reverse complement strand
ATCCCTATGATGTGGGTCTTGCCCCCCCCTCCCGAAACCCTGGTGAACCCAAATTTTGAAGGATGGATGTGGAATGGCAGAGAAGAAAAGGGAGAACATTTTGGGGGAGTATATTGTATACATAGTCATCAAATAAAAAGAACAGTTATGTATAGAGAGCAGCAAATAGAGCTCTCTGTATTTTTCTGACACATTAAGGATGGAAGGGACCTCCTACTGTGCACTAGACACCAGCCAGGCGCCTCATATATGTGAATTCAACCTTCCCTGCAAAATCTCCCAGAAGGTATTGTTATCCCTAGTTTTACAAATGAGGAATAAAACTGTCTTCCAAGACAAGATTTTAAGGTAAAATAAAATTATACGGAGGCAGATTTGAAACTGGAACTTAGGTCATAAGTGATGCCAAATCCCCCATTTTTCTGTTTCTGGGCAAAACATTGTTAGGAGTCAGGTACTATTAGAGAGGAAGAGAAATTATATATTTTTTTCAGGAAATGCGTTCAAAAGCTACAAAAATTTGAGCATTTTTGGTTGCTTTTGGGTTATCCCATTGCCATTCCCCCAAAAGCAGAAAGGACAGAGAGATGCTGACTTTACTAATTTTATGGTCTTCTGTTAAAAGGAGAAAAGAAAAATGCCTGGAGTTCCAAATGGAAATGTTTGCCACATCGAACCGGAATCACATGGGGGTCATAGCGGGCCAGAACTTCAGCGTACTGGGCGGTAAGTTCTGGGACATTTCACAGCTGATGCTGCTTATTGGCCAGAAGTTGTGTAAAGAAATGAGGTGTCCTGTTCCTTCAGCTGCCTTCTCTGTAGTGGGAATTTATTGGCTGGGGATGACTTTTCAAATGGAAGCACTGACTAGAAGTATTATGAATATATCAAATATTGTATTCATTCATTCAAGTTTATCCAACCACCTACCATGTTCTGTCTCACCTCTACTCCTTCCTACACATTGTTCCCTCTGATTTGAACACTCTCTCCTTCCTCATTTCCTGGCTAACTCCTACTTATCCTTGTCTCAGCTTAGGCACCACTTCCTTTAGAAAGTCTTCCAGGACTCTCTAGAGATGAGGTTAGGTGTTCCTGCTATAATAATATCACAGCATCAAGCTTGAACTTCCCCCTGCATTATAGCCCTTATCATACTTTATTATTGTTTGATTTCTTGTCTTTCCTACTAGACTGTTTGCTCTAAAAGGAGAGGGACTCCACTAGATTCCTAGCACAGTATCCTGCATAGAATAGGCACTCAATACCTGATGAATGAATGAATACTTTTAGAATGATGCCTGTTCTGTAGCATGGAATTGACTGGCTATGGATAAATGTTGAGTGATCATTTTAGGTTAAGAAACTCCCTTAGGGAAGGAAGATAGGTAGGTCCTATTTTAGGTGTGTGTGCCTCAGAATAGACAATCTACTCTTCTAGGCCAAAATTTTAAAGATGGATGTCCAAGGAGGAGATCCTTTATGGTAGGTGAGGGAAGTAGGCCCTCAGACTAGGAGCTTTTACTTCCTACCCACCTTTCCCAGGTAGGAAAGTGATAAAAGAGGATGATGATATTTTAGGTTGGTGTGACATCCATAGGTACCCCCAGATCATGGGAGAAGGTTGAAACTATGGATCTGGCTCTTTAAGTTGTGTTGTGTCTAAAAGGATCTGCTGGGTGGAGATTCTCAGGACAGGACTTAGATCATAGAAAGAAACTTTTACATCCGTTACTATCTTGCCTTCACCTACTTTTCTTTCCCCTTGCTTGAAATTGCTTTCCTTACTCTTCTATTCTCAGTACTCTATGCAATGGAAAATCAGGATTGTTTTGAAATTATGGAGAGCAATTTATTTTTCTACTCTTGGAAATTCAGGGAAAAGTGAGAAGAGGAGACAGAGAAACAGGATGAATGGCAGGCACTTAACTGACAGTATCCTGGTAGAGGAGTATGTTTTCTGATTGGAGGAATGTATTTGAGGGTGAGGGAAGATAGCTATCCTCTGGGAGAGAGAATTGGTGGAAAGGGTGGGCCCTTTGATTTGAAGGGGTCACTGAAAAGAGGGAGCGACCTTTAAGAGTGAGTTAAATATTTTGTTTAAAGTTGGGAGAAATCTGAGAAGTCTGAATTGAGTGGTGAGGCCTGGTATGGAGAGGCAGTTCGGGGGAAGCATCTTAGAATATGTTCCAGGAATACAATTATTCAAGGAGATGTGGAGTTTTTTTAAGGAAAGTGTCTCAGGTATGGATTTGATAACAGTTCAGAATTATAATTCATATTTTAGATATAAAGAGTTTCCACATCTTAGGACTTAGAGTTTGAAAGTAGTGGAATGACAGGCAACAGAGTTTCCCCCAAACAGATATCTGTGCAGAGGTGAGATTTTGAGTTTCTGTTGGTGCCAAAGAAAATAGAATAAACTCAAGTTGCAGGCTTTTTGAGAGGATCACTTATAATCAATTGCACGTGGGGGTTTGGGAGACCATTAGATTGGATCTCAACTGTTAAAAGATCTTAGAAATGGTACCTGATATCCCCAAAGAAAATCCCATGTTGCCAGGATAATTGTGTGCTTAATCACAAATTCCAAGTATCTTAACTCACAAATTCAAATGGAGTTTGAAGGAGTTCTCCCAAAATGTTGTATCAGGAACTTCTGGAACTGACAAAGCTAAAAGGAAGCTCTGGGTTCAGAACTTAGTTCTGCTTGGTATGGGAGATATTTCTTTGTTCTGAACTCCTCAGAGACCTTAGTAAAGGACCTCAAGACACATGACCTTCCCGCCATTGTAGCCTCTTAAGCCAGGTGACATAATGCCTGCATGAGGGATCACAGTTCCAGGCCAGCTCTGGCCCCTTTCCCAGTCTCAAATTACATGGGAGGTAAATGTGAGCCTTTCCTGCAGATGACGTCCTAAAAGTTTCTATACTTTCCTGGACTGTACAAACTAAAAACACATTAGCCTGGGTTTTATAATTCTTCAAACCAATTAATTGTGCTTCTTTGAGATGCAAAACCTGCTTTATGCTTGTCATGTTGCACAACCTTGGGGCAAAACATGGAGACTTAGCGGATGTTATCCTTGTTGGATGGAGAGGTATTTGAAGGTGGGCTGGAGTAGACTCTAAGAAGGTGGGAAAGGGGACAAAGTTGAAATGGCAGTCTGAGTTCTGTATGATATGACCCTTCAAGCCAGGGCTAAGACAGTGTCTTGAACCTCCCTAACGTAGACTCAGGCAGGGATGCCATACATGACAAAGAAGAAAGTATGACTACAGTGTTCCTAGGCCAGAAGCTCCACAGCAAGGAGAAGAAACTCTGGAAAGAGGCTTTTCAGGATAGATTTTTGTCTCTTATTGGAGATGCCACTTTTGGGAAGGGCTAATGAAAAAAAAGAATCAGGAGCTGCTATCTCGATGATCCCCCACACTTCAAACAGGTTTCTTCCAAAGCACACCAGACAAATGGATGGCTGGCCTGTCCCTAAAGCCCTCCAGGGAAGGGCTCCCTAAGTCAGTGCTCCAGATCCTAATGACCCTCTGCACGGGTAAGTCCTTTCTTGCATCAAGCTTAAATTCATATCCCTGTGTGCCTTCTGCCCCCCAAAACTTAACATCAAGGACAGTCTTAAAAGGGAAAGGAAGTCTCAAATATGGAGAGAAGCATCAATGCCTGATTAATATCTGTTGTAGATGTTCAATTATGGTCTGATTTTATGCATGAGTGAGGTATGAAGCTGACTCCATAAATACTATTCAGAAATTATTTTATTAATTAACAGTTATACCACTGATGTGAGCCTCAGATCTTTCCCTGCCTGTTAATCACTGCCAGGTAGACAGATGTCTTCACTTTCTATGGCTTCTCATAAATCCATTTCAGTAAATCTTTTGTCTGTTGCTCACAGACACTCCTCCCTGAAGATGCCTCCTGTGTCCAGGGCCTGACCAATCATGGCAGCATCTCAAGTGGCCTCATTGGGATGGGACTCACTATTATAGAAGGAGATTCTTTTCCTAGAATAATGCCCTTCAAAGGGAGGTTATTGATGATGAGAAGGTGATATTCACATGATTAAAGATGCTATGTTAGCTCCTTAGCTTGGAAACCTTAAATCTTACCCCAGACTAATCACTGCTGCCTATAAGGTCTTTGAGGGGCTATTTACCCTGAGGAGAAAGAAAGAGAAAGTGACACTTTACTACTAACCAGAGCTTTGGTCCCAAACCCCGAGATGGAACTCTTTTTTTTTTTTTTTTTTGAGACAGAGTCTCACTCTGTTGCCCAGGCTAGAGTGAGTGCCATGGCATCAGCCTAGCTCACAGCAACCTCAAACTTTTGGGCTCAAGCAATCCTCCTGCCTCAGCCTTCCTAGTAGCTGGGACTACAGGCATGTGCCACCATGCCCGACTAATTTTTTCTATATATTTTTAGTTAGCCAATTAATTTCTTTCTATTTTTAGTAGAGACGGGGTCTCACTCTTGCTCAGGCTGGTTTTGAACTCCTGACCTTGAGCGATCCACCTGCCTTGGCCTCCCAGAGTGCTAGGATTACAGGCGTGAGCCACCACGCCTGGCCGAGATGGAACTCTTGACCCTGTAGATAGCACTTATACCTAAGCTAGGTTTGCCAGATAGGCTAAAACTAGGGCAGGTCACAAGGTTGGCCTTGCCTCTCTCCCCTAAGCCCAGACCCAGACTGTGATGTTATAAGTTGAAGAAAGATGAATCCCAACTACACCCACTAAAACCAGAGGAAAAGAGCAAGTAGGTAAGGTGAAACAGTGTCTGCCCTGTGTCCACTTGCATGCCCGTTGTATTAGCTAGGTGAAAACTAGCATTCGAGTGGAGAAAGAGCTGTCTGGGCCAGCATATAGGTCCCAGGCCACCGGATACTCCTCCAGGATCCTAGGTGACAGAAGGAAAATAAGAGTTGGTCAAGACTCCTTCCATGAGAGAGTAGCTCGTTTGTTTGTTTTAGCTTTCTATTATAGAAAATTTCAAACACATGAAAAAAGATGACAGAATAGTATCATGAACCCTCATGTACCCAACCCATCAACAGTTATTGACATTTTGCCAAGCTTGTTTCATCAATTTCTTCCCACTTAATTTTATTTTTATGTTTTCCAGATTATTTTAAACCAAATCAGAGACATTATATCATTTTACCTGTAAATACCTCAGTATGTATCTCTGTTGGATAAAGACATTAAAAAATTATCATGCCATTATCAAATCTAACAAAATTAAGTCATTCTTTAAATTATCTAATGCTCAATCCATATTAAACTTTTTATGATTGTCTTAGCAACATCTTTTTAGAGTTCTTTTGTTTGATATAGGAGTCAATCAAAGTTTGCATTTGATTATTATGTTCCCATTCTAGAATAAGCCCCTCTTCCTTTTTTGCTATGTCATTGATTTGTGGAAGAAGCCAGGTGATTTGTGCTGTAGATACTGAGTGGCTCTTTTTGTTACTCACCTGACAGCTTTCACCCTGGTGCAGTGACTACAGTTTTAGAGAAAGTGGCCAAATCTGAGAGCACTCTTCCTCCTTAGTGTGGGATACCTTGTTATTGGTCTGTCTCATCTTTGGGAAGTGGAGAGGGTTCCTGCCATCAAATCCTATTGATTCTACCTCCTCATTAGTTTGAATCCATCCACTTTTCCTCATCCCAATCCATGTTCCATTCATCACACCACCGCAAGAGTGATCCTTCCAGAATCATGTTTGATTATGTTGCTCCCCTGTTTTTAGTTCTTCAGTAATTTGACATGCAATTAGGATAAAGTTTTAATTCCTTAAAGCCATTTACAAGGCCCTTTGTGACTCAGATTCTGAACCTCATCTGTTGGAATTTGCCCTTCACGCTTTATTATCCAGTCTTAACTCTTTCAGCACCCTGAACCTGCAATACACTCTCACCTCTAAGTGTCACCCATGCTAGGCCCTGTGCCTCATCTGACTTGAGTCATCGCTGAAATGCCCTTCCCTGTTCTATGCTGCCATAGCACCCTCACAACACTGCCTGTCTCCTGCACTAGACTGTTGGTCTTGTAGAGCAAGGGCTGTGTTTGTCTTGGTCACTGCCGCATCTCCAGTACCTGGCACAGTGCCTGTCGCCAAGTGTCTGCTGCTACTAGTCAATTGCATGAATGAATTATTATGCTAATTTCTCACGAGTAAGGTGGGTAGTTCAAGAAACTGCATGTGATAGGGGCTTTTTATCTAGAAAACATTTAATAAAACTAACAATCATAATATCTTGAGTTGGTTTTATACATTTCCTAATAACAGCTCAGAATTTAAAGTTTGAAGCTAATACTTGCTTTCATATTAATTTTTTTGAACTTTTTATTGAATGGGTAATATGCATACACAGATTAATTCTTTTTATTCTTGGGATAATCATTCAAATTTACTGCAAGTCATGCCCTTGGTTGCAAAGAGACTCTGTGCTGACCCCAGGAAGTTCTCCTCTACTTGGAGTCAAATCGAATCCAAAATACGACCTCAATACAGAGCACATTAGAAATGCTTTCAAATGCTTTTGTGGAAGAGGGATTGTGTTAGAGGCCTATCTGCCATGTTTCCACAGGCTATTTGGGGGCTTGGTGCTGGACATCAAGCGGAAGGCCCCCTGGTATTGGAGCGACTACCGGGATGCACTCAGCTTACAGTGTTTGGCCTCCTTCCTGTTCCTGTACTGTGCCTGCATGTCACCTGTCATCACTTTTGGGGGATTGCTTGGAGAAGCCACTGAGGGACGCATAGTAAGAACTTTTAACCACTTTCAGTGGTCTCAAACAAGACTTAAAATACTGCGGTGGCAGCCTAGTCCACTGTGAGGTGGGGTAGGGAGAAATTATCTAGTCTAGGACTGAGGAGATTGGATTCTTTCTCCTGAATTACCATGAACTTCTGACTGTCCTTCCAAAGAGCAACACGGTTCTCCCTTTAGAACAGACTCATCTGCTACAATATCAGTTTCAATAACTGTTGCCCAGTTGAATTGTCTATCAATTTAAAGATGGAAAATAGTTATATTGATGCCATTTGAAAATAAGATTTCAAGTGACTCTATATGAGAGCCTATAGTGTGAGTGTTATCATCATGCTTTCTATATACTTTGAAATACTGAATTGAGTCACTAAAGAATAGGACTTAGTTGTGGAATCATATGTGAGTGGATTTGGGCACCTGGATTATTAAAGTAATATCTGTTTAGAAGAGTATTAGCTGTATTAGCTGGGCTGAGTATGGTGGCATGTGCCTGTAGTCCCAGCTACTCGGGAGGCTGAGGCAGGAGGGTTGCTTGAGGCCAGGAGTTTGAGGTTGCAGTGAGCTATGATGGTGCCATTGGCACTCTAGCTGGAGCAACAGAGTGAGACTGTCTAAAAAAAAAAAAAGTATTAGTGGTGTGTACACATCACTCTTGCTAAGATGAAATATAAGCAAATGACTGTCAAGGCACACATGAGAGCTAAGTGAGGAATGTACACAAACCGACATTGCTCTTTGCTGATGGGCTATGGACTCAGTGATTTTTTTTTTCCCTTCTCAGAGTGCCATTGAATCCTTGTTTGGAGCTTCCATGACTGGGATTGCTTATTCCTTATTTGCGGGACAGGCTCTCACCATCCTGGGAAGTACTGGGCCAGTGCTCGTGTTTGAAAAAATTTTGTTCAAATTCTGCAAGTAAGACACTTGTTTTTCTGAAAACTCTAATTCAATGTGGTTATTGTGCTGCCAGGGTTGATTGCCAAGGCCCTATGTGAGTACAAGCTGACAATATCATTCTAGATTGTAAGAAACCTGAAAGAAGAACATTATTTGGTCTGTTGTCCTGTCCTCAGGTAATAATACCACACCTAAAATAGCAGATCTATTCTTAAAGAGCTTGAGTAATGTCTCTCAGTCATTACTGAAGTCTTCACTTATCTTTAAAAAAAACCCCTTTTCCTAGCTAATTCAAACTCCTCCATTTGCATTGCAAGTCAATTTTTAATTTATCCTAATATCCCCCCTTCATATTCTGGTTGCTAGTCATAGTGGGACTCAACAGTGCTCCAGTTTCCCTACCCTTCCTATGAAATCTTGTGTTTTTTTTTCTTTCATTTTGTATTAGAAATAGGAACACATGGGACTAGGGCCAGCCCCTTTTTCTTACTGCCAGAAGAAGATCTTAATCACATTGCATAGTAGTGGCAGAAATGTTGTGAGACAATTCCTTCCTTCTCCACTTTTAATATCCTTGCCCATATCCCATGAGACAAATCTTTATTACTGCTGTGCCAGGGCATTGTTTAGGAGTGAGATGCAGTCAGAATTAGGGATAAACTGGATTCCAAGCTGGCATGGATTATATGAGATGAATTAACTGTATTTCTGACCCTTTGTCTCTTAATGCCATCCATCCATGCTTTTTGATGAACTTTGGTTTTGTTTCAGAGACTATGCTCTTTCATACCTCT
Source organism: Cheirogaleus medius (assembly GCA_008086735.1). Classification (NCBI taxonomy): domain Eukaryota; kingdom Metazoa; phylum Chordata; class Mammalia; order Primates; family Cheirogaleidae; genus Cheirogaleus; species Cheirogaleus medius. Next base: position 19,002,302 of record VBSM01002616.1, on the reverse strand, counting down.
CCCTTCGAGCTTGTATTGGACTGTGGACCGCCTTCCTGTGTATTGTCCTCGTGGCAACTGATGCCAGTTCCCTTGTCTGCTACATAACCCGCTTCACTGAAGAAGCATTTGCCTCCTTGATTTGCATTATTTTCATCTATGAAGCAATAGAAAAGCTGATTCACCTGGCAGAGACCTACCCCATCCACATGCACAGCCAGCTGGACCACCTTAGCCTCTATTAGTAAGTGTGCTTTTTGCTTACTTTTTTTTAATTGAGCAAAGCACCTGAGTTTAATTGCTGATGTAGTGTGCCAGGCAGTGCTTGCAGTTTCTGGTAAGGAAGTGTCATGGCCCTCTGGGAGACAGAGCTCAGAGATGGATGAGGAGACTTGGAGGAATGCCAGAGGAGAACAATCAAAAGAGATGACAAAGATAGACTAAGAGGGAAACACAGAGGGGACTTGAGAAACGCTTTCCAGAACGTATCTTTCAGTTCTGTGCATTGAAACAAAAATAGGCTGTAAATGTATCAGGGAGAATTTGAGGTAGTTATTGGGAAGAACTTCTTTCTGCAAGAATTGTAAGCCCCTGGACCATGTTACTAAGTGAGAGAATAGACTCTCTGTCTCTGAAAGTATGTACAAGCAACTTTTAGGAATCATTAGGTAGAGATGTATTAATAATTCCTTTCAGATCCAGGGGTCTCTCTCACCATATCATAAAGATCTAGAAACTTATTTACTTACTAGATTTCAACCCAAAAAGCTATGATTTCTTCACGTGTTCAATATAGTTTGAATTATCTGGAAAAGAAACAGAGAATGTGGCTGTGTTTTCATCCATCCAGGAAAGTCTGGTCCTATAAATCATTTCTTCTCTAGAATAGCATTCTCCAAATTATGATTAAAGATCCTCTTCCTTTAGCTCTGGACATCAAGTTCCCTCCTTCTGGCTGTACAGTTCTGCTGTGGAGGATCTGGTTATAATGCAAACAATTTCAACCTGAAACTGCCTGAGAAGAGAGAGCACACTGCATGGAGGCATCTGGCAACCAGCCACAAATGCACTTTTATATATTCTAGTTATCCATTCATTAACCTTTTTGAAATCAGAATTAATAAAAAATTTATTAGAATTTTAATTATTTTATTACATAGTAACAATGAATATAATCTTCAAAGCCTAGTGACAAGCCTAGCTTGTTAGCATTGGAATTCTCATTTCTGTAAGTAAGGTTCATTCTTTGACCTCTTTTTATCATTCATTTATTTATTTAACAAATATTTATTGAGCCCCTGTTATGTGCCAGACATTGTTTTAGGCCCTGGAAGCATAATGGTAAACATGACAAAGGATCTATCTTTATGAGGCTTATATTCTAGTGGGATAAGATAGACATAAGTGACCAGCCCTGGATTGGGTAGACTTTGGACCTGGAAATTGTAATTCTTTGTTAGTAAGGCTCAAGATGATATTTTTCCTGTATTTCACTTTGGTTCATATGGTGCTGATGTGAAACTAGAACTCCCCAACTCTTTACATGAATTTATGTTAATATGTGTGGAATTGATTATTTAAAAATAGACTTTATTTCTTAGAACAGTTTTAGGCTCATAGCAAAGTTGAAAGTAGAAAGTAGAAAGTACAGAGAATTTCATATATCCCTTGCTCCAACACATACATAGTCTCCTCCATTATTCACATCCCACACCAGAGTTTTATATTTGTTACAATCAGTGATACTATATTGACATATCATTATCACCCAAAGTCCACGGTTTCCATTAGGGTTGATACTTGGTGTTATACATTCTATGAATTTTTTTTTTTTTTTTTTTTTTGAGACAGAGTCTCACTCTGTTGTCCGGACTAGAGTGCCGTGGCATCAGCCTAGCTCACAGCAACCTCAAATTCCTGGGCTCAAGCAATCCTTCTGCCTCAGCCTCCCGAGTAACTGGGACTACAGGCATGCGGCACCATGCTCGTCTAATTTTTCCTATATGTTTTTAGTTGGCCAATTAATTTCTTTCTATTTTTTTTTTTTTAGTAGAGATGGGGTCTCGCTCTTGCTCAGGCTGGTTTCGAACTCCTGACCTTGAGCGATCCTCCTGCCTTGGCCTCACAGAGTGCTAGCATTCTATGAATTTTGACAAATGTTTAATGACATGTGTCCACCATTATAGTATCATACAGAATAGTTTCACTGCCCTAAAAATCCTCAGTACTCTGCCTATCATCCCTCCCTCCTCCACCAACCCCTAACAGCCACTGATCTTTTTACTGCTTCCATAGTTTTGAATATTCCAGAATGTCATATAGTTGGAATCATACAGTATGTAGCCTTTTCAGACTGGCTTCTTTCATTTAGTAATATGTACTTAATGTCCTTCATGTATTTTCATGGCTTGATAATTCATTTCATTTTAGTGCTGAATAATATTTCATTGTCTGAATGTACTATATTTATCCATTCATCTACTGAAGGACACCTTGTTTGTCTCCAAATTTGGAATTTTTCAAACTTAAATGTAGGGCTTTAGAGCTTTCCCTGTTACTTTTAATTTTGTTGATTTCCTCCTATTATTCTAACCTGTTAAGATCTTTTTAAATTTTAATTCTGGTCATGCTATATCTTAGAAAGCATGCTTATTAAATTCACAGATAATACAAAGTTGATAAGAATGGCTGTGTCATTTGACCATTTTTTTGGAGCCAGTTCAGGTATGAAACATACTGGAACTGGGAGTCAACATTGCAGCCAGTGGGACAGGTGTGGTCTGGTCTGGTTGATAGAAGAGAAGGCCTGGGAAAGTTAATGGAGCTTCCAGGCCTGGCTCTAGCATGAATAGCCCAAAATGGCCAAGGTAGTAGAATATTATCAAGGATAATGCAGTGTCAGGAAGTACTTGCATCACAATTCTAGGAGACAATTTTTAAAACAAGAGTGTGACGAGGGCTTATAGGGAATAAGATATGCAGGCTTGGAGGAAGTTGTTGGGAACTGATTGGGGTATCAGTAGGACCTCCTTGTGATATAGATTGAATTTCATAACAAGAGCCTAAGAGATAGAAACCAAACAAGAAAACGACCAGGACTCATTCTGGGTATATCATATGCCAAGTGTGGTTGTCAGCACAATTTAATCCAAGACCTACACACTGATTTGAGTCCATCTTTAGTAACGCTCAAATGAAAAATTGGAGTGTAGCTAGGCCTACAGATGGGCCTCAGCCAATAGGACCCGCCTCAGGGATCTGAAGTATGCAAAGGAGAAACAAAGCAGGCTCTGAGAGAGCCTTAACTCAGTCATGGCTAAAAACATTTAATCGAATATTTACCTGCTTTTCTTAGGAATCTTTTTTATTTTTCCCTTCAGCTGCAAGTGTACTCTCCCAGAGAATCCAAACAATCACACCCTACAGTACTGGAAGGACCACAACATCGTGACAACAGAAGTTCACTGGGCTAACCTGACTGTCAGTGTAAGTCTGGGAGCTTCCAGGTGTCTTAGCCTTGTGACCGGGTTTAGGAGGGACTTCTAGGTGGAAGAGGGGTAGGCCTTTGGCAAACTCTGGCATTTACAGAAATAGAGCTTTTTTTTTTTTAAACAATAACCCTATTCTTACTTATTTTCTTTTCCTCTTACCAAAGTTCTCTGGAACATAAAGGGAGAAGATTATCCCTCTCTTTTCTCCTACACACACCCTACCCAGTAACCCTGCACTAAGGATAGGTGGGTTTAAAACCATGCAGGGCAAGGGGTAGATCCAGGCTTTTTTGGGCTTGAAGAATATTCAAGTTTGGAAGTCCTCTAATAAAAACAGTACAAAATTGCTAGGGTCTTCCTAGAGCCTCAGAAACAATGTTTGTTCAGAGCAGTTCTGGTTTCATTTTGAAGTGTCTTAGGTAGGACCATAAGTAGTCATCTTACTTGAAAGAGGCCCGTGCAAAGGAGAGCCTCATAACTACACGGAGGTCAAGTGGATGCTGCTGGCAGCCTGAGCTCCCCACCAACTATGGGGTGACAGTGAGTGGTGGACTCAGAAGGAAACAGGTATTTATTCCCTGTTTCTGCCTTTCATTACCCAGAAATGCTTGTTCCTTTAGGAATGCCAGAAGATGCATGGAGAGTTCATGGGATCTGCGTGTGGCCATCATGGACCCTACACTCCGGATGTGCTTTTTTGGTCCTGTATTCTCTTCTTCACCACCTTCATTCTCTCGAGCACCTTAAAGACGTTTAAGACAAGCCGCTATTTCCCAACCAGAGTAGGTAGCATGTTCATGCATTTCTTTTGTGTTAGAATCTAATATAACAGAACCTGTTCTCAGCCTCTCTGTTGCTCGTGTAGTAGATTAGCAGGGTGGAGAGCTCCAGATGTCTTGATGAGCCATACTGGCATTCTCTTTAGTGTCTGGCAGTGTTTTTCATAGATCTGTGGTGTGGAATGAGGAGTTAATACTTAAAACTTTTTTGATTTAAAAATGGCAGGTATGGGGGGAAGGGAGTGACTACTGATAGGTACTGGGTTTCTTTTTGGGATGATGAAAATGTTCTAAAATTGATAGTAGTGATGGTTGCATAGCTCTGAGAATATTCTAAAAACCATTAAATGATACATTGTAAATGGAAAAAAAAGTGCCAGGTAAGTTTAAGGTGGTAGTAATGTTGTCTAAAAGCTATTAGAAATAGCATTTCCAGAATGCTGTTAAGTTTCATTACCAGTATTCTGGGACACCTAGCATATAATATTAATAGCTACAGCTGGCTCCCAAATACAGTAAATTGGTATTATCATCTTGGATACTTTAGGGGACCCCAAAGTGTCCTCCCAGGGCTGGCTCTTATGATAGCTTATGAAATCACTGGCTTCATTGACTACGGCAGCCAGCATGCTTTTGACTTGGTTTGCATGACTATTTGAAGCTCCACAACCTTTCCCTGATGCAGATAGCAGTGTTTATATCACAAGCAGGGCTTCTGCCAGTTTTGGCAGGGCAGAATTATTTAATAGAAGCCGAGTGTAGAGTAGCTACATGGGCTGTTTCTTTGTTAAGGGAAGCTAAAGAAGAAGGAGGAGAGTGGCTACTAGGAACTCATCACATGAAGTTAACACTAAAAATAATACATGGATGAATTACTTGCATTCATCAGTCACATGGGAACATCTACAATGAGTGGCCATTACATTTGCCATATCAAAAAAAAAATAAAGAAAAATATACAATGATCACAAAGTTTGTGCCTCAGAAAGGCCCCCCTAAAGACCTGGGCTACATGTACTTTTACCACAGTATAACAAACTAAACCTAAAGCATACAAATCAACAAGAAGAAGCTATATACTTTTTTTTTAAGAGACAGGGACTTGCTATGTTGCCCAGGCTGGTATTGAACTCCTGGGCTCAAGTGATTCTTCTGCCTCGGTCTCCTGACTAGCTAGGACTAAGGCACATGACACCATGCCTGGCTAATTTTTTGTTTTTTGTAGACAAGGGGTCTTGCTATGTTGCCCAGGCTGGTTGCAAACTCTTGGCCTCAAACAATCCTCCTGCTTTGGCCTCCCAAAGCACAGGTATTATAGGTATAAGCCACCATGCCCTGCCATACCTCTTTTTAATTTGTCACACACACAAAAAATAAATAAAAAGAAGAAGTTGTTGGGACAGCCAGACATGAAAGAATACATGGGGTATTTATAGTTTGTTTATTTAAAGAGCATGGTGATTTGATACCTTCAGAAATAGAACTGGAAAGAAACTTCTATTAGTAATGATACACTATTGTAGGTAGTTTTTATGAATGTTCAAGAAAAGGATGATAGAAAAAAGATATTCATATTGCTGGTGGGAGGTCTGCCATCAGCACATCAAAAATGAGGTTGTGCTCCCTCTATTTTGCTTCATGGGTCTGTGGTAGTGGCCTCCAGAGAAACCTATTAATGTGGTCAGTGGTGTGGCCTTACTCACAATAAATGAAAAGCCCACTTTTGTTTCATATAGAAAATCATCAATTGGGTGGGACTTTATTTGTGACATAATTTTTTTCATTGCACACAATTTCTGACCTATGTATATATACTGGAGCATTTGCAATGAAAGACATTTTTAGTTTAAATCATATCAAAATTCATAATATAATTGTGTGAATGTGTGTGAGATTGTGAGACCTTTACAGTCTACTAGAAAATCTGTGATGGGTTGGTTTTTAAAGGCTAACCAGTTGGTATTAAGCATATCTAGAAAGAGCAAGTAAACATTTTAATGAAACTATACCTCAGGAACAGTTTAAAAAATGAGCTCCCCCTTTAGATATTAAGGAGTAAAAAGGGCTGAGTTACCCCTTTAAGTGCTGTCAATAATTCACTTGAGTTTGTGACATTTGGTGGTATAATACCAGATGCCCACAGCAGCATAATATTATACTTTGCCAAAGGTAGATAAATTCTGTTTCTCAGCAGCCCTTTCCCCAAAAGGTGTAGAGTTTATTTTTAGTTAAAATAGCTAATCTCTTTTTACCACACCACATGATAACTCCCTGGTATCATGTTAAGTGACCCAAATTTGTCTGTAATTTCCTCATCTCTGAGCTCGTTGCCTGCTTCCATTTCCATGTTTTTCTAGGGCCAGAGTCTTATCTCTGCCCTTTTTTTGGCTTATCACCTCCTGACTTGCCTTCACTGCTTATCTGATGTGAATAACAGTGTGATCTTGGACACTTTAAGGGTTTCAGATGCAAAGAAACTTTATATGATATTATGGAAGATCACCCTTCCCATTTTGGTTATTTCAGCATTTTAGTTGCAACCTACGATTAAATTAGAGTTTCAAATGTATAAAGAGTGGAAAGATAGTGTTCTATAATTTTCCTACTGCTCTGGACCAAATTCCAGAGTCTCTGGAGTTTCTATTTCAGATTATTCAGTCAAATGAAAAAGGACTTAGGTATACTGTCTGCTTAACATGTATTTGGTTGAAAAGATCTTTCTAGAGATTGCAGGAAAATAAAGCAGAACCAACAGGTTGAAATAAAAAACAAACGTTGGATTAGGATGTGGTGAGTGTGAACAATCAGGAGTCTGGTTGTGATTGGGGCCTCTGTCTCACAAGAGATCACTTAATGCCATATGAGTGAGGGGCGCGGTGTCCAAGGCCCATGGCCTGGAGACCTGGGTGCTGCCCTCATCTGGTTGTGGGCCTGGACACGTCCTTCATCCTCCCTGTGCCTCATTTTTCTCATCTGCACAATGATGTGAGGACACCTGCTCTCTCTTTCCAGTCAGAGGATATGGTGAGATTTGATCTGATGAACCTTGGGTGGTATGCCATGGTGGGTCCTAGTAGAGTATACTTCCTGCCTTCTCTCCTCTGATCTTTTCTTCAATTTGGGAATAAATGAGATTAGCAGAAAGTGGGAGCTCATGGTGCAGTAATTCTCTACTAAAGTGTGCTCACTGGAGTCCCCTTCTAATTTGACTTGGATATCCTAAAGCAGTCCCACTCTGTTACTCGAGTCACTGACTCCCTACGCTAAGCAGCCTTACCAAATCCAGTCCCCTCAGGGCTGAGTATTGTAGAATAATGACTCCAAACACACAACAAAAATAGATTGTTTCTAAAGATGTCACAAAGAAAAAGCATTTTGGGGGGATGTGGGGTGATTAGGGGTTTGGATTGAAATGTAGACAAAGGTAGCATATGTATTTTGAACAAAACACAAATTTTATAATAAAATTTTATAAATAAAACTTTGCGAAATCAATGGTGTAAAATCAGTACTTAAGATTATGGGTTATAAATTATTTAATTTCATTAAGTAGAAAAAGAAATTTAGTAAATTTAGCCCTTTTGATGCCTAAACATCTTGTAAGATAGTGTACTGTGGCTGCCTTTTTTTGTTTTTGGTGGGTTTTTTTTTATTTTATTTGAGATAGGGTCTTGTTCTGTCATCCAGATAGAGTGCAGTGATGCAATCATAGCTCACTGCAACCTCATACTCTTGGGCTCAAGGATCCTCCTGCCTCAGCCTCCCGAATAGCTAGGACTACAGACACACCCCACCATGCCTGGCTAATTTTTTAATTTTTTATAGAGATGAGGTCTTGCTATGTTGCTCAGGCTGGTCTTGAACTCCTGGCCTCAAGCAATCTTCTTGCCTCAGCCTCCCAAAGTGCTGGAATTATAGGCATGAGCCACTGAGCCCAGCCAATGGCTGCCTTTTTTTCTCCCATGCTATACACATAAAATATACACCAGAGCTTGAAGGCTTGGTACCAAAAAAGAATATAAAGTATTTCATCAATATTTTATATTGATTACATGCTGAAATAACAATATTTTTGGCTATATTAATTTAATAAAATATTAATAATTTAATAAATATTAAAATTATTTCACCTATTTCTATCTTTTTAAAATGTGGCCACTAAAGAATTTAAAATTAGACATGTGGCTAACATTGCACTGCTATTGGACAGTGCTACTCTAGAGTTGCATGGTGTAGAGTATGGCAGTGAAATCCCTTAGGTGGGAAAGGTAATTCTGGAAGCATCCAAACAAACAGAAGCAACACAAATATTTTTTCTGGAGTCAGGTGCACTGTGAGGCACAGAACACTTTCCAGAAAGCAGAAGATTTTTCTGCCTAAAAACTAATATATATGTAAGACCCCAATTGAAAAACAAACACAAATGAGCCCAAACTGTCTACCTTCAGCTTTGCCTGGGAGCTACTACCTTTGTTGTTATTTTTCTAGTATCTTCCAAGTGCCAAGGCTATTAGCTATATGAGGATATTGGGCGTATTTATTTCATTTTAGGCAAAATTCTCTTTTGGTTTCCCCTCCCCAGATATTGTTTAATCTGTTCAAAGCTGGGCGTGTAATCCTGTGTAAATCTTGCTGCACTTGATAGGCTGCTTCTCTTGGCCTTGGCAGAGGCTGAGCCCATTGCCTGTGCCCACTTGCCTACCAGGTTTCAATGCTGGCTTCTGAAAGAATTTGCATTTATTTTATTTTGCACTAGTCATAGTTGTTTAAACTATATGAAATGTTTTGGGAGAGCATTTGCCTGTGTTAGAAAGAGAGACAGAAGATTTATTGCTTCAATTGTTTTAAATTAAAAGCTATTTTTACACACAAAAAAAAAGAAAGGAAGGAAGCTCAAATCTGGAGGAAATGGTGGTTTTTCTGTAAGTGAGGCTTCCATCAGGCACATTTACAATACAGGGTATACGAATGGGTGGGGGACTCAGTCGATTAGATATTTACTGTACATATGTACATGACTAAACACATTCTTAGGCTTCAGTGAGCCTACACAATAGTTAAGGGAAGCACATATTAAATACATTCTGGGTCTTTCTTTCCTATGTGGACAGATAGTTAACAAGTGGTGATTGGGTACTAACTGCTTAGTCAGGCCTGGGTTAAGTGCTATGGGGGGTGTAACAGAAGTTTAAAAGGTAGTATTTGTCATCACATAGAAAGGGGAAACACATGAAACAGATGCCATATGCAACAATAGTAAATAGTTGGATGCCAACCTGGTGTGTAAGTGCCATAGGAATTCATGGGCCCTAGGATGGTCAAGTGAGCTTCATGGTGGGTGGTGGTGGGGGGATGGATATCAGAGTATTTATATAACATTCAGAGAAGAACTGAAAAAACCATGGAGGAGGGCTGGAAATCTTAGGCTTCAAAACATGGTGAAGTCAGTTTAAAGTGCCAGTGATATTACATGTGGCTAAGATATATTTTGCTCTGTTTCTGTTGGAAGTTCAGATTAAGGCAGGCACAGGTCATTTGATAGGCACTGTATTTTATTAAAGCTACATTAAACTATAAAGTGGGACAGTCCTCTTAGGGGAGGTGCTGAATTGTATGGGAATCCCCAACAATAAGTTGGGGGAGATAAGTGCTATGGAGAAAAATAAAGCAGGAAAGGAGTGCAGGAAGTATTAGGGTGGAGAGTGGCCACTTTTGAGTAGAATCATCAGAGAAGATCTCATGGAGAAGGTGATATTTGAGTGAAGGAGGTGAAGGAGCTGTCCAAGAGGTTACCTGGAGGAAAGGCATTTCAGTTAGAGGGATGAGCAAGAACAGAGACCCCAAGATGGGAGTGAGCCTGGCATGTTTAAGAAACAGCAAGGAGGTCTGTGTGGATGGAACAGAGTTAGCGGGCAGGAGAGCAATAGGATCTGGGCTGGGAGAGGTGATGATGCCAGTTGTGTGGGCCTCAGGACAAGAAGGCTTTTTGGGTTTTTAACTCAGTGAAACCAGAAGCCATTTCAGGGTTTTGGTAGAGGAGTGACATGATAACAACTTGTGTTTTACATTAGAAAGCTGAAGAGGTCAAAGGCAGAAGCAAGTTGGGAGGATGCTACAGTTACCCAAACATGAGCTGATGGTGACTGTGATCCGGATGGGGGCGGTGGTGGTGAGAAGTGCTCAGATTCTGGATATGTTCTGAAGGCAGAGCCAACAGGACTTGCAGATAGATTGGATGTTGGGTATGGGGGAGAAGTGGAGTTGATACTGCTGCTGAGATTTTGGCTAGTGCTAAGAACCCTGGCTGGTCCCAGAAAATATAATTCCAAGTGCTCAGAACTAGAGCCTGAACCTGGCCCTAAGTGCCCCAAACAGAACTTATCAGAGGTTGGGCTGAGTTACATTAGAGTTTGTCAGAGGGTTCATTCTCCTTTTTCATATTCATACTTTATGGGTATTAATTTGGGTGTGCTAATATATTCCTGTTGTTTAAATACGCTTGCATTAATTCCACTGCAAAATGAAAGCATTCTTCTGAAGATTTTAAAACTTTTTATAATACTGAATTCTTTTCTCTGTAGTTAACGTACTAAAACATTTTTCTAATTCCTTTTCATGCTAGGTACGCTCCATGGTGAGTGACTTTGCAGTTTTCCTCACTATCTTCACAATGGTGATTATTGATTTTTTGATTGGAGTCCCATCACCAAAGCTTCAAGTTCCCAGTGTGTTCAAGGTAAACAGATCTCAGGGTTCTTGGTGCATTCATGCAGTTTCATAGAATCTGATCCCAAGTTGATTTAAAACACTTTTCCATATCCTAATCATAAGATGAGTTGTATTATGCATTCCTCTAAATCCAAACCTGCTCTTCACACCTTGCCATTCAGAAAAGCAACTCTTCAGGCTTGACTGAGTTCAAGCCAGAAGAGTCAGAGAACAGGGAAACTAAGGTTGCTGAATGAATGAAAAGTATTTTGTATTGTTAATACCACTTATTGTTTTTAATATGTTACGATTTAAAACAATAGAATGTGTACATTTACATAAATATATACCAGATACTATGGAAACATGGGTCCCTGGAACAAGTCTTGTTAACAGCACTGAGTTACTCGTTAACTCACTGAGTACCCACTCTATGGGGGCACTGGGGAGGGTGGAAAAGGTAAAGGACTTAGCCCTCCCCTGAAGGATCCTGCTATGTAGGAGGGGGATGGAACTAAAGGGGACCTCAGCAGGAGTATAGGACCCTTGCTGGAGTAATCATGACATCTCTTCAACTCTATTGTGTTGTCTTTTTCTATAACTCTCTATAATCTGTAGTATTTTTGAAAAAACCTGTACAAAAAGTAAAACAAATGATTAATACATGAGAACTTCCAATCTGTTCAGTCTGGGGACACTGAGTAAACAAAAAAGATAGAAGAGCTGAGCTCAGTTCCATAGATCCCTGTAGGGTGGAAAGGAGAGAAAACCTGGGCGTACTCAGGGGCTTGAGAAAAATTATGAAATAAGAAGATGGGAGAGGTGAGGAGAAGGCAGACAGGAATAAAGGTAATCCCTGACTTGTAAATGCCCCCATACAGCTGGCCTTGGTCTTCCCTTTCTCTTTTTTCTCTGTGTTCCTAAAGTAGGCCTGGTTAAAAATATCTTTTTCCACATTGTCTGAAAATTTTTAATTTTGTTAAATTTGTTGAAATTCCACTAGTTAGAAGTTTATGAATTAACAAACACCCTCTTACAAGTATTAATATAATACTTCTGAGAATATGACATTCTCACCTTGTGTGAATGAGCACAGTCAGCTTTCTCTCTAACACCTAGCTGAGGCAAGTGCTGAAGGAGGAATAGATTTTGTGTAAAATAGGTAATTTGAAAGCAATAAGCAGTCCTTGTAAAGGTTCCCTGACAGGTAGGTTTAAGATAGTCAGGAGGCACTGAATTTTTGGGACATCTGGACAGAAGGCCTCTGGGAGGTAGGAGAGAGAGAAAAAACAGAAATGGGAGAATGTCAAAGAAAATATTGCTCTTGGCAGGCTCCACTTTCGGTAGACAAGAGAGGAAGTCTTTTTCTTTTTTCCCTTCCCTATTATATCATACAGTTCCTAGCTCCTAAGACCCAATCTGAAGGTTAGTACTATTAATAGGGGTTATAATGTCATTAAGGGTTTAACAAGTTTTTGTGTTTGAGAACTTAACTACCACTTAGAACATTGTTACTAAGGAAACATAGATTCTATAAACTTTTAGAAGCTAACCCATTCATAATTTGGGACTTGGTAGTGTTATTGGAGAGCCTTTGAGTCCTAGAATCATGACTAATATGGAACCAAATGCTTCAGATATGACAGTCTTTGTTCATTGACTTTGGGTCAATTCTGGGTCAGTTTGTATCCCTGGCCTTTTATCTTCCAGTACCACTTGCCAAAAAAGGTGAACTTATCTTCTCTAGAGTACACTGGGTGGGGTGGGGGAAGGGTGAGTTGAGGATCTAGGAGAGTTTAGGTATGTCATGAACATCCCAATAAGATTTATAAACAGTTGTTTTACAGGGGCATTGAAGAGGGTCCTAGGTCAAACAACTGTCCAAGTTCAGCAGCTTTGAGCTCCTTCTCAAGTCTCTGGTGCCTGGGCCTCTGACTTGCTGCTGTTGGGAGAGGGTCCCTGGAACAATCCAATCTAAGCCCAAGAGAGGCCATGCAGCTGGCTCCATTTTGCCTTTATTTGTGCTGTAGACACACCTTCCATGGCTTCTGGAGAAGGCAGGATTAATGAATATTCCACAGCAAGTTGATAATTGAGGGTTGACTATTTCAAAGCGGATTTGGAGGAAGGTCATAGATTTCCTAAGGAGTTGCTGTATTTCAAGCCTTTTTTTTTTCTTTAAAAGGATTCTTATTCAAGAATAAAAAGAAATGTGGATATTGTGATTCAGTTTGATCTTCCTCTGACTATAGTTAATTTAAAATACAAAAATAATGCCTTGTTTTTTCCACTTAGCCAACAAGGGATGATCGAGGATGGATTATTAGTCCCATTGGCCCCAATCCCTGGTGGACTGTGATAGCTGCAATTATCCCAGCTCTTCTCTGCACTATCTTGATATTCATGGACCAGCAGATCACAGCTGTCATCATTAACAGGAAGGAACATAAGCTCAAGGTAACAAGAGGTTCTGCCCTAGAAGACTGCTATGGCAATCTGTTACATTTTTTGATTTTAGGGTAAGCCCATCGAGACCAGGAACTTTAGAACCTGGATAAAAACAATCATAGAAGGGGCTCAGAAGGGATTTCCATTCCCTCCATTAGTAGCAAAGATTGGTTTGGAGATGAGACTAGAGTGGAGCATGGTGGTATGATGTGAAAGAAGCTTGGACTCCATTACTGTCCTCTCCACCTGTAAGCAGGTGGTTGAGCAGAGTTGCTGGTGATCCCTCTGTAGCTACATGCTCTGAGTCAGGCAACTGTATAGCTTGTCTTTCTGAGGTTCAAATCAGGGCCTGAGCCACTATTTCCTAGAGGCAGGTATTCTCCCATTGGTGTGTGTCCCTTACCAGGGTTTCCAGACTGAACCTTAATCCCAAAGATCCTAGAGAGGTAGCAGAATAGGCAACATCCAAATTTGGCAGTGATCTGGGGTTGTTACAGGAACTCAGTAAGGAACTTATTCCCAACTCCTGTAGTGTCTGCCATCTAGAATGGTCACAATGTGGCTTGATCTCTGGTTTCTCTTCCAGGGAAGAATGGATCTTTGAATGTATGAGACTCAGAGTAAACTAGGAGCACTTGGATAAATAATAGATATTGGCATATCTAGGACAAGCCAAGATTTTCCTTTTTCTTGTTTCTTCCAAACCTGGAGGGACTATAAGACTTCTCTGGGATCTCTGGACTCCTTCCTTCTTACCCATAAGCCCCTTTCTACTTTGGACCTGAGACCCTTAGCTCACTGTTCTATGCCCCACTGCAGCCAACCTACTGATGGTGACAGAGACTCTATTTCCCCACAGAAAGGCTGTGGCTACCACCTGGACCTACTGATGGTGGCCATCATGCTGGGTGTCTGCTCCATCATGGGCCTGCCCTGGTTTGTGGCTGCAACTGTCCTATCCATTACACATGTGAACAGCCTCAAGCTGGAATCTGAATGCTCTGCTCCTGGAGAACAGCCCAAGTTCTTGGGCATCCGAGAACAGAGAGTGACAGGCCTTATGATTTTTGTGCTGATGGGCTGCTCAGTCTTCATGACAGCAATCTTAAAGGTAATCATTCTTTTCACTCATTAGGAAAATACTGAATGCTTGATTTGTGCCAGGAATCCTGTTAGGTGCTTGAAATACAGTGGTGCCAAACTGATATACATACAAATCCCTGCCCTGAAAGAGCTTATTCTAGCAGGGTAAGACAGATAAGGGGTTAAGAGAATTAGTTATAAAACAAACATGATAATTGCAGAATGTGATAAGTAACATAAAGGAAATATATAATGTTCTCTGGTGTCACAGAGAATTAAGAGGGTTCCATTTTAGTTAGGGTAGTCAGAGAAGGCCTTGATGAGGAGATGGCATTTAAGATGAAGTGGAGCCAGTATGGAGGGAGGGGAGGAAAGCAGTCTAGACAGGCCCTGAGGAGGGAAAGAGTGATATGTGTTTTAAGAAATATCAGGGCCATGTGGCTCAAGGATGTTGAGTCAGGGCAAGAGCACAGTGAGATGAGATAGAAGAGTGGGGAGGGGCAGACCATGTAGGGCCTTGTTGACAGTGGTAAAAGTCACCTGTGAAGGGCTTTAACAGGAGAGGGACATGATCCAGTTAGTATTTCCAAAAGATCACTCTGGTTGATGTCTAGAGAATAAGTTTTTAGGACTGGGGAAGGATAGAAGCAGAGAGGCCAGTGAGGATCACAGGTGAGAGATGATGGTGGCTTGAGTAAGGAAGTTGGCAGCAGGGACAGATAAAAGGGCATGGTTTCTTGGAGGCAGATCCCAAGGTCTTGCTGTTGACTAGATGTGGAATGGAGGTGAGGAAAATACAAAAATTAAAGAAGCCTTTCAGGCTTTTTCTGACTCTACCATCCGGTGGAGGGTGATGGCATTTATAAAGATGTAGAAGACTGTATGATTTTGTGAGGCATGGGGCTGTGATCAGATTTTGAGTGAGACATCTGGGTGAGGAGGCTAGAGGAGGGTTTTGGACTAAAATATAAATTTGAGAGTCAGCAGCACGAAGGGGGTATTGAAAGCCAAGGGAGTAGATGAGATGATTCAGGGAGAAGGGTAGATAGTAAAGAGAAGAGGGACCGAAGAGAAAAGCAGGGTTTAGAAGCTGGGTTGGGTAGAGGAGGAGACAGCAACAGGGTCTCAGAAGGAGCTGCCAGAGAGGTAGGAGGGAAAGCAGGAGGGTGTGGTGTCAGGGAAGCCAAACAAAGGGAGTGTTTCAAGAAGGAGGAATTGGTTAGAAGCTGTCTAGAAAGATGAAGACTAAACCAGATTGGATTTAGATCGGATTGGATTTACATTGGATTTAGCAACATGGAGGCCTAATGTGACTTGGCAAGAGCAGATTCAGTGGATTGCATTAGCTTCTACTGCCTTTCCATGATTTAGAAGTAAAAGCAAAAGCAGAAGCTAACAATGATTAAAATCATTTTGTTCTGAAATGAAATGATAACACACTTAAGTTAAATCATAGGCCTCACATCTCACCACTGTCTGGCTCTTCCTCCCTGGGGATGGGCAGGCAGACAGACAGACACACCCATGCACCCACACCCACACTTCTTTTACAGAAATGATGTCTTTTAAATCTTCTGTAATCACACAATCATCTCCTGAGGGATTTGGTAAATTTTAACATGGACTAAAAAAATTTCCAAAGACTTGAAGGCAGGAGTGGGAAAGTATCTTATGGGAGAGGGAATTCAGTGGAACTATAGGGCAGAAGTCCAGTTACAGGTGGCTGAAGCGTGAGTCGGAGATGAGGCAATAAAGAGTACGTGTGTGGACAACTCTTTCAAGAGATTTTTTAATGAAGCAGAACAGAAAAATAGCAGTGGCTGGTGTGAGAAGTGGGGCTAAAAGAGGGTTTTTTGTAAAGATGGAAGATACATTGAACATGAGAAAAATTTTTTTTCTGTGGGTGTAAGGCCTGCATCCAGGAAAGTGGGGTGAAAAGGAAAGCTCTATGGCTGTCTTGCCAGGCCCCAGCCATGCTGGAGCACTGTGTCCTTTGTCCCTCTTTTAGCAAATCTTCAACCACCCCAGCCTGCGCTGCGGATTCTCGTCACAGATGAGAATTAAGAGGGATAGTAAAGATTTCTGAACCATCGTCCTGTCCCCTCACTTTCCACTCATCCTTGCCACTCACGTCTCCTCATGCCCCTTACCCCCTTCTACTCACTGTAGAAGCCCAACTCCCTCTCCTACCCCTGGCCTAGGTGCCATCTGGACGGTCCCAAAGTGTGCTGCTCCTCCAAGAATATAACGAAGCCATCACCTGGCCTTCCTATAACTGTCTCCGGAGGATTCTTTTAGGACAGCAGTCAATAGTTGTGCAAACAAGGTTATCACTGAATTAGGATGTCTAGTCACCCTAGAGCTGGAACAACATAAAATCCAATGGGGATTTTCTAATTCTGAGAGGAATTATGTTTGGGAATGTTCTCTAGGCCCAGAATGAAAGCAGGTCAAATTTAGTCTTCAGCTATGAGACTTTCCTTGCCTTGATTCTATAAACCCCATTTCTGTACCTCAGAGTTGCTCTGAAGATTGCCTAGGATGTGAAGGGACAGTCTTATTCAAGTGCTGTGTACATATTAAAGTGCAATATAATAATATTAGTATCTCCCCTCAAATCTATCCCTCTCTGATAAGATATCTCCCCATTCCTGCCCTCAAGTTTCTGCTCAGTAAAAAAGAAAGGAAACTTTTTTTAGCCCATGTTAAAATACACCAAATCCCTGAAGAGATGATCGTGTGATTATAGAAGATTTAAAAGGCATCATTTCCATAAAAGAAGTGTGTGTTTGTGTGTGGGTGTGTCCGCCTGTCTGTCTTCCCATCCCCATGGAGAAGGAATAGGCAGACAGGGGTAATATATGAGACTTACAATTTAGTTTACATTTCATTCCACTTCAGAACGAAATGATTTTTATCGTCAGCTTCTGCTTTCGCTTCTACTTGTAAATCATGTAAAGGCAGCAGAAATTAACACAATGTTTATAGTGACTTGATTTCATTTTTAGAGATTTAAAAGTTTATATAGTCTAGTCTTGAGTGTGCTGTGATACCAAATTTAACTTCTGGTCTTTTTGCCCTTTGCCCTCCAGTTTATTCCAATGCCAGTTCTCTATGGAGTTTTCCTCTACATGGGAGTTTCTTCACTACAGGGAATTCAGGTATGATATGTTTCAGCTAGGACAATGTCATATCACTGTGAATTCACCTGTGCTGTCCAGGGAGGGGCAGCTCCCCAAGGGAAGCACAGTTTCTGAGAAATTATTTCCTAGCCTCTCCAGTTAGGCTATTTTAGACATTTCTTTGGATATGGGGCAAAATACAGTCCTGTTGGGATGAGAGTACAGAGACTTACAGGGTGGCCTGGCATGATGTCATGGTTCCAGTCATTCATTAATTATTCAAAAGACAATTATTTAGGCCGAGCGCGGTGGCTCACGCCTGTAATCCTAGCACTCTGAGAGGCCGAGGCGGGAGGATCGCTCAAGGTCAGGCGTTCGAAACCAGCCTGAGCAAGAGCGAGACTCCATCTCTACTAAAAGTAGAAAGAAAATTAATTGGCCAACTAAAATATATATAAAAAAAATTAGCCGGGCATGGTGGCACATGCCTGTGGCCCCAGCTACTCAGGAGGCTGAGGCAGAAGGATTGCTTGCGCCCCAGGAGTTTGAGGTTGCTGTGAGCGAGGCTGACGCCACGGCACCCTAGCTCGGGCAACAGAGCAAGACTCTGTCTCAAAAAAAAAAAAAAAAAGGCAATTATTTGGCACATATTAAACACTGGGTGCTTGGCCAGGTGCTGGTAAACTTGGATCGGAAAGGTTGGTCAAGAACCAAACTGGCTTTCACCCATGGACACCTCTGGGTTAATGCCAGGCTAAAGAATGAGAGAGGGGGGTTTGATTCTAGGAGTATGCTGGCAGAAGAGATTGGGGAGTAGTGGGAGTTGCTCCAGGTAAACAGATGTCACTTCCTGTTATACTCTGCCTTTTCCCACCTAGCAACTCATTCCTCTGAGTACTTCAAACAGAGAAAATCAGGAGCTTGTCAACAACTTGGGTACCCCAGATAATAAAATAACTTATTAAATATTAATAAAATCACTTAGGCTTATTCTTCTTTGTACTGAATATCCAGTAGTCATTCTTAAAAACTGAGTTCTAATGTGACCTTGGGCAGGGTACTTAATCTCTGGGTCTCTGCTTTCCTTTTTATAATATAAGGATGATCATATATTTCTGTATCCAGAATGTTATGAGGTTTCTTTTCACGATAAATAATCAATGAATAGCTCCTCAAAGAACAAGTAAGAGATTTGGTTTTGATAATAAGCAAAAAGATGCAACTGGCTTATTTTGTTTTCAACACTCCCTGAGAAGGAGCTTTCTTGGGAGCCACAGTGTCAAATAGGAGAAAGGTGTTTGAACCTAGAATAAGAAAAGATGGATTTGAATTTTGACTCTGCCACTTAACAACTTTGGCCAAATTACCTGTTCTTTATGAGACTCAGTTTCCATGTATGTCTAGTGGAAACAGTGTTACCTACCCTTCAGAGTAGGTGATACAAGAGACATGAATGGGTCTGACAAGGTTTCTGGTCAGAGAAGCCTCCTGAAAATAAATGCCAGCTGTTTCCTTTCAGTTCTTTGATCGTCTGAAGCTCTTTGGAATGCCTGCAAAGCACCAGCCCGATTTTATCTACCTGCGGCATGTGCCGCTGCGCAAAGTGCACCTCTTCACCCTCATCCAGCTGACCTGCCTTGTCCTGCTCTGGGTCATCAAGGCATCTCCAGCTGCCATTGTTTTCCCAATGATGGTGAGGTTTTGTTTTGTTTATATATATAAATTATTTTAATTTTGTGGTAAAATAGTGTAAAATTTACCATTTTAACCATTTTAAGAGTACAGTTCAGGGACATTAAATATTAATACATTCACATTGTTGTAGAACCATTATACCATCCATCTCTATAACTTTTTATGATAACTTTTTTCATCTTGCAAAACTGAAACTCTGTACCTATTAAACACTATTTCCCAATTCTCCCCTTCCTTTTGCCCCTGGCAACCATCATTCTACTTTCTGTCTCTATGAATTTGATTATTCTAGGTACCTCTTGTAATTGGAATCATATGGTATTTATCCTTTTGTGACTGGCTTATTTCACTTAGCATATTGTCTTTAAGGATAATACATCTTGTAGAATGTGTCAGAATTTCCTTCCTTGTTAAGGCTGAATAATATTCCATTGTATGTATATATCACATTTTATTTACCCATCCATCTATCTGTCTATGGGCACTTGGGTTGCATTCACCTTTTGGCTATTGTGAATAATGCTGCTGTGATTATGGGTGTATAAATACCTGTTTGCATCCCTGCTTTCAGTTCTTTTGGGTATATACCAAGAGTGGAATTGCTGGACTGTATGATAATTCTATTTTTAATTTTTTTAATCCCCTAGATCCATACCCTCCTGTGAGTTTTCTCAATTTTGTCAGAATATATATAAGGCTCTTGCATTTATGTGTTACTTTCAGAGGCTGAGTGTTTGGTTAAAGATATAGAAAATTCCTGGGAACTCCTGGAAGAAATCTTATCAATTTTGGATTTATTAGGAAAGTAGTCATTAAAATTAGATAGAAATGTGGTTGAATTTAATAAGCCAGATTTGCCTCATTCCTTGTCTAGCTGGTGAACACCAGTCAACCGAGGCAGGTCCTTCTTGGTTATTATGGGTTCCCCTTTGGCTAAAATGGCCTTCATGGAAAGAAAGTGGAACAGCAGTTGAGACATGCTGGACCTGTCTCCATTGAGGAAATTAGCTGTCAGATTTTAGCAAGTCACTTCCTTTCTCTGGGCCTCAGTTTCCTCATCTATAAAGTGAATGTCAGACCAGGCCAGAGGGCAGAGACAAAAACCACTAGAGATGCATGATGCAGGATAAAGCAAGAATTTGGGGAAGGGGGGAAGGTACAGGCAAAGCAGCAGGGAATAAAGACAGTCCTCCAGGGTCCCACCGTCCACTTGCTGGTGAAGCAGGCTTGGGCTGGGTGTGGCTGGCCGCTCCACCATGACTGCGCCCCTGCAGAGGCTCTCCTCTGACTGCTGCCCTGTCGCCCTTCCTGCTGCCTGTGAGCCATCTGCAGATGAGGGGTTTCTCTTTTCAATGAGGGAATTAAATTAGTTGCTCTCTAAGTTGTAGAGTTGTTATGTTAGTTAAAATATTGCTGAATGATAGTTAAAATATTGTGTGTAAAACACTTACCTGGGTATCTGGCACAAAGAGCATTCAATAAATGACAACTAGTATGATTATTATGAGTTTGATTTTGCTTGCAATGTCCTAGTCTGCTGTGAAATTAAGACTTTGCAACTCCAGGAAGGAAATTAGTCCCTTTAACTCACTTTCTTTCTTTCTTTCTTTTTCAGGTTTTAGCTTTGGTCTTTGTCAGGAAAGTCATGGATCTCTGCTTCTCTAAGCGAGAGTTGAGCTGGTTAGATGATCTCATGCCAGAAAGCAAAAAGAAGAAGTTGGATGATGCCAAAAAGAAGGCCAAGGAGGAAGAGGTCATAGTCCTTGTACTAAACGTACACTTTGGGGCCTCAAATTACAGAATATATGGCCACATGAAAATTCAGCATGTCTAGAATCCCAAGCGTTATATTTAGGAGCTGGGAAGATTACCCTAAAGATGTTCTCAGCTGAGAATGGATTAAGGATTCTTGCTCCTGTCTGTCCTTCATTTTTGGATAATAACCAGTGTTTTTTCCTTTGTTTTGTCTATAGTTTACTCACCAGGTTCACACCTAAAATGTGAATATAGATTCTGCTCTTATTATCAGATCCAATGGGTCATATCCTTCCAAAAGGTCTAATTTAACAAGTATATAGAACCCATTATTTCCTAAAGTATTTGTTATGTATCTCATTGCAGATGGTGCTGTAATTGGCACCATGCAAAGATAACTTGCGTAGGACTTTCTGTCCTTCTTCATTTCCCTTAGCACTTGGCACCTTGTCATCTACACAGTGAACCCTCAATCAACGGCCTATACCTGAAAAAAAAGAATGTGTAGCAAAATGAAAATATCAGGTCAAGATATGAATGAGCTGAGAGGTGTTTCCAAATACAGTTAGTGTCCAAAATCGTGTCCTTCAAAATGCACTTTAAAAGATTTTTTACCCTAATATCTTGAATTTTAAAAATGTTATATTACTAAATAAGTTTTAACAATTATAAGTATAAAAGCAATGGAAGAAAACTTTAAAGGTAACATTGATGGAATTCACTATATAAAATGTGAAGCTTTCAGACATCCAAAAGTCTATAAAAAAAATTTTAAAATAAGAGACGGGTTGAGATATGTGTTAATACTCTTACTATTCAAATAATTCTTACAAATTAATAAGAACAATAATGGAATAAAAATGAGTAATGGAGATGAATAA
Organism: Cheirogaleus medius; assembly: GCA_008086735.1. Taxonomy (NCBI): domain Eukaryota; kingdom Metazoa; phylum Chordata; class Mammalia; order Primates; family Cheirogaleidae; genus Cheirogaleus; species Cheirogaleus medius. Next base: position 18,980,361 of record VBSM01002616.1, on the reverse strand, counting down.
TTTATAAAAGAAGAAATACAAATGGCCAATTACCATATGACAAAAAACTCATCCTCACTAAAAATCAAAGAAATGGAAATTTAAACAAGGACAGTATATTTTTCACTTATCAAGTTGGCAAAGATTTTTAAAAAGATAAAAAGAACCAGTGTTGACAAGACTGTAATTGAAATGGTCTTCTCATGTACTAAAGATGGGTAGTATAAGTTGCATAAATCTCTTTAGAGAACATTTAATTATAGAGTCTTAAAAGTGTATACGGGCCGGGCATGGTGGCTCACGTCTGTAATCCTAGCACTCTGGGAGGCCAAGGCAGGAGGATCGCTCAAGGTCAGGAGTTCGATATCAGCCTGAGCAAGAACAAGACCCCGTCTCTACTAAAAACAGAAATAAATTAATTGGCCAACTAAAAATA
>VBSM01002616.1:18935052-18977842 GCA_008086735.1 Cheirogaleus medius | reverse complement strand
CTTGGCCTCCCAGAGTGCTAGGATTACAGGCGTGAGCCACCGTGCCTGGCCCTGTCCCCTGTATTTTCAGTAAACTGGTCATTAGCTCTAGGTTTACTCAGATTCAGGTTCTTTTTTCTTTTCCCAGTACTATTTCATATGTACAAATATCTGGTTGTATCTCATTTTGTGATGAGTCAAATCTATGAAAGAACCTAATTATGTTCTTTTATAATAAATGTGAGAGGAAATTAGATAGAAATCATGGTGGTAGAAGAATGGGCTGGTGGAGACTCATGGTCTTACTTGATCTAAGATATAAAAATGTTTCCTTTTCTTGTAGGAGGCTGAGAAGATGTTAGAAATGGGAGCAGACAAGTTCCCCTTAGAGAGCAGGAAGTTACTAAGTAGTCCTGGAAAGAACAACAGTTTCAGGTAAAACTCCCAAAACACCAAGGACTTTACTGTTTGGATTATTCTATAAACGTTCTGGCTTTGTAGTAAAGGACGCATCACAAAGGCAGCTGCTGGTAAAAAGATCCTCCAAGTTTTCCCCTGTGGAGACACCTTTTCCGTTTCATTGTTTATTGAGTGCCTTCTGTGTGCCAGGCACTATACCAGGTAGGGGAATCACAAGGAGAGGAGGACAGAGGGAGCCCAAGTGCTGAGTGCCTCCTCTGGGCCAGGATTGTGCTGGAAGGTTTATTTATGTGCTCTCAGTTACTCTGTACAACAGTTCTCTGACATGAGTCTCACTATCCACATTTGTACAAGTGAGGAAACTGAGGCCTACAGGGTTTTAGGTAATTTACTCAAGGTTACAATGCTGCTAAATAGAAAGATTAAGATACAAACCCTAGTCTGTCTAGTCCTCAAACCAGTGCTCCTTCTGCCTTTCTTTGCCACCTTCCAACAATGAGTAGGATCTGGTCTTTATTTTCAGAGAGTTCTCAGCCTTGAGGGCATGAAATTCCCATGCTTGGGCAAGCCTTTGGGGATAGGCAGAGACGGTTTATTTTAGCCTGGCTTGTGGCATGCATAGTCCTGGAAGCATGGACACAAAAATTCCTTACTTCTGCCGGTGATTTTAGCCTCTTTCTCTATCAAACCTATTCCTCACCACAAATCACAAGAAGCTAAATTTGTCCATTTGTGGTTTTGCTCCTGGTGTCTCGTTTCTGCATTGGAAGAGGTACACACACAGGCTGAAAGAGCATAGAGGATGAGAGTGGGCAACGAAGGAAGAGAGCAGGGGATCTGGGTACTCTAGATCCTGAAGAATTTACTGCTCAACCATGGTGTTGGTTGTGGTTTATTCTGCAGGGGAAATTGGGAAAGTCTTTTTCTTTGGTCTTTAATAAATTTTCTACAAGTTATTATAGAAGGAGCCATAGGCTTTGGATTATCTGGCGGCAAAGTAGGAGCAGGATGCTGCCTCCTCTCTTGGCATTTTAGGAGACCACGGACCAGGTTTAAGGAGTTGACTCGGTACTTACTATTATTTGACCTTGGATGGTCACTAAGCCTTGTGAGCTTTGGTTTCTGCACCTTCAAAATGAGAATGTTAATAATCTCTGTTGCAGTGATAGTTAAGATAATGTATTATGAAAGTCCTTTGTGAACTACAAATGGAAGAGATTTGGCCATATAAGTGGGAAAATGGATGAAGAGTGCCTGGCATACATCAAGCACTCAATAAGTGGTAGCTCCTGATGCTACACTGTTGGCATCATAGCCATCACATCTCTAATGTGGCCCTTTGGAGGAGTGCACAGTTGTGGGGTGGGACTGGCTGCCACCTGGCACACCAACCCAGCCTTCAGCCCCTCCTCATGGGCTACCTTGCCTCTTCCCATTCCGACCTCAGTGGCTGCAGAAGAATGACCAGACTCCACTTGGTTCTCAGAGCTCCTGAGAACTATTGGCTGGGCTCCCTCAGACCCAATCTTTTCCCTCCTGGTGGGGTGGTGGTCATTATAGACCAAGATATGTATTTTACTTGGATGTCTGATATTCACTATCCTAAGCATTGATTTCAGATGTGACCCCTCTGAGATTAATATATCTGATGAAATGCCTAAAACCACGGTCTGGAAAGCTCTCAGTATGAATCCTGGAAATACAAAGGAAAAGAGGTAAAGAGAAATATAGCTTCTTATTTTTATTTATTTCTGGCTTTTGAAAATGGCAAATAATGTTGAAGGTAAAATCTATTTTAGTTGTGAAATTGAATTTATCTAATAAGTAGCACCTCTAGGACTGCCACTAACCCCACAAGAATAGCTATACAATTAAGAAAAGTAAAAATGTTTTCTAAATATTTGAATAGTCAGGCTGTTTTGAGCAGCCCATTTACACAGGTGCAAAATCAGGATAGAATTATTTTGGGATGTAAATTTGCTTTACCTATTTAGCTCCCTTAATCTTCTTTCTAATTCTCATTTCAAATCTAAAGTGCATCTCTCTGGCTTCTGCAACCTGGAAACTGCAAACTGGAAAATTGCTAAAACATTCAGATAGTGTTGATAGTATTGAAACATTCTTTAACTTGTTCCATAATGAGAGTTATTTCCAAGTAAAGATTTTGAAATATTAAATTGTAACTGTTTTCTTACTTTGTAAACTAAATTCTGTATATCATTTGCTAATGGTATAGATCAATTTTAATCAGGTTAATGAAGAAAATGGAAGGACTTGAGGCATCTTTGCCTGCATTGAGGTAGGCTATGTGCCCAAATTACTTGAATAATTTAGTCCAAACACCATCTAAGTTTAAGTAGTCAAATGACTGAAGGAAAAAAATCTGAGAGCTCATTAAAGTCAACTTTTCTCATTATTATTAAGAAAAGCTAGGAATCAGGAGACCTGTCCTGCTATTAATTCCACAGATAACTTGGCAGACGATGGTTTCTGGCTCTCAGTTTGCTCGGCAGTGAGAAGGGGATAATAACGACTAACTGCCTCACTCCTGAGGCTGCTCTGAGGAGAAACTGAAGTGGTTGGAAAAGTCACAGCCTTCGGTGGGTGGGAGTGATGGTTTATCGCTTCATCGAATGGGTTAAAATAAATCTGTGCTGAATGTGAGTGAAATATAGAATCTTGTTTCCTTCAGAGGAAAATCCAGGCAGCTGTCGAAATGTATAACGCACACGGTTATTTTTAGTTAAGAACTAGTCTACTTGTAAATGAACTTAAAATATAGCCAGATCCAAATTGTGGTGACATCTTCAAAGTATTGTGTTAAAAGCAGGAATGAATCATGTGTTCCCTTTTTGTCTAATTGTAACACTTTTATTCAGTCTCTTCAACTAAGTCTTTGCTGGGATGGAAGATTTGGGCCATGAGGTGCCTCAGGGAAGTTCTGATTACAGAGAAAATGGCGAGACTTAGAGAAGAAGCAAGACCAGCCTTGTCCTTGGTCATCTCAAAGCCATGCCGAAGCATTCAGTTATTCTTGATGTGCGTTGGAGGGCATCCAGCTACCCCTCTACCAGCAGCCAGTCATCAGATGTGAATGTGGAAGCAGAAGACCGCCTCCTATTGGCTCTTCTCCTCCTCTTCCTTCTTTTTCTCTTCAGAACTGCCACCATTGAAGACCTAGCTTACCATTTTCCAGACATTTTCTCTGAACTCTCTGCTGGCCTGCCAAGCCACATGGGTCCATTCTGCCACTGAGGATTCCTTCAGTGAGGTCCCTCTTCCTAAAGGGTAGGGTGGGGGAGCAGGAGGAGAACAGAGAGGAAAGGGAAGGTTCTCCAGTCCTGTTAGTAGCTGCAGGCCCCTAGGCAGCCCTGGGCCTTGGTTTGATTGCCTGCCATGGAGGATGCTGGTCACACCCAGAGGTTGTCAGGAGGTCTGCTACCAGGAGGGTCAGCAGTCGGGGCACTGGCAGTGCCAACCACCACAGCCAGGAAGATGCCTCTAACCTGGCTGCGTCTTCATCGCTCCCTAGCAGCAGCCTGCATAACTCAGCGAGAACCTTGGTTGATACAGGGCCAAGAGGGACACTGGAGTTGTTTAAGATAGGAAAAGGCTCAGGGGAAAATCAATAATGATATAAGTGAGGATGAGCAGCTTCTCTAGGTTTTCATTGAGGATAGAGTAAGAGAATGAGCTTAGATTGCTACAGAAGGAGTTAGTTTAGAGGCCAGGAAGTACTTCATGGCCTGAAGATTTGTCATAGTGTCTGCTTTCTATAATAGATATCTGGGAGAGATTTGATAACAGTTGTTTGTGAGTAGAAAGGGGGATATGGTATTTTTATTGGCCATTTTGTGGGACTATGTGACGTCTTGCTGCTGTCTCTTAAGGATACATTCTGATTCCATCCTGGTGAGATCCAAGTGCTTATGTACTATCTCCTTAGCTGCCTTAGTGAACCATCATCAGTTCAATGGACCAAAACCACCTTCAGCCACGTGGTTTCTTCATTACCGTGGATTTATTTTGGTTGGCAAATGTTCTGGCTCTCAGATGCAAAAAGCCACACTGGGAAATGAACTATAAGTGGTGAAATTAATTTTGGTGTTTCATTTAAAACTACATTTATAGTTTTTCTCATCTCTTCTATGATGCAATGAATGTCAAGGGTTTGGGATCCAGTGTGTGTAGACCTTTCCTTCCTTTGTGCACAGAATGTGACTAGCTAGCCCATTGGCACCCAGGGAATCTGATCATACTAGTTTTCCATCCTGGAAAATCTTTGTACAGTGGGAAGTTCCCCTGGCGTATCTTCCTTTCATAGGTGAAGAGCTGGCTACATCACTTTATTGAATTCTTCATTCCTTAAACTCTTAAAATATATTAATGTATTCTAGCCTTACTCTAAAGACCTTTGATGTTGAAGGAATCCTGTGTTTCTTTCATATTTCCATGTCTCTTAGGGCCACAATTATTTTAATACAGAGATGATTTTCAATATATTTAACAACTGGTACAGGACAGACACCAACCACTCAGAACGGATGCCAGCTGTAAACAAGCAGTATGTGTGGTTGTACCAGTGCCTATTGGCTGAACGTCACACTGCTTTCAAATAATAAAATGACATCCCTCTGAAATGTGGGTGTCGTTCCTGGTTTGTCTGATTTCTACTCACAAGGCTGTCTTAGGGAAAGCTTCGGCTTCCTTTCATGTGGTGCAGACAGGATTGGGTATGCTTCTTTGAACTATATGGGCATTAAAATCTTTGTGAGCCAGAGCTTCAAATTTTATCACTTTAAGACAAATGTAATAACTGTACTCATTTACCTACCTAATTTGGAAAAATTAGAAGGCAGCCCATCAATGGGAGAAGCTCTCTTGCTGACTTCTCCCTGCCCTCTCTAGCTGCTTCCTTGAGCTTGCCTCTTTTTCATCTTCTTTGTTCCCTGAGAACATCCTCCCTTTCTTGCTCTATCTTGCCCCTCCCATCTTCTCCTGCCATCCTCTGTATAGGGAGGTTGGTGACTATTTTACCTCTTTCCCTACCCTCAGCACAGCTGTAAGGAATGTAACAAAACCAGGTGACAGTATCACTCAGAAAAAAATGCCTCTCCTAATACACTGATGTCTTGTGCTGCCTGGTGTACACCAGGTTGCTTGAGGGGAGGAGACCTGCCTTTGTTAACTGTGTAGTGCAGTTACAGGACCCTGTGTGCACCTTTGGGTCCTTCCCAAGCCAGACTCTGCCAGGTCATTGCACCTTAGGAACATTAGCTACTTTGGAAGGTGTTGCCAGAACTTTTAGGCCATTAGGTTTTTCTCAAACAATAGCCAGCCTCATTTCTGCTACGCCTCAGTGGTAGCAACCATTCCCTACTCTTAATCTCTCCTCTTTCCCAAATCCCACCAAACACTCCACCCCAGTCCTGGCGGCTTCCTTGCTTAGATCTGTGGCTAGTGGCCGTGGTGGCAGAGTGAAGATGGGCAGTGTTTGGGGTAGGGAACTGGGAGTGAAGGTGAAGCAGCAGCAGTGCGTGTGTATGTGTGTTTGCATGTATGTGTGTCGACAAGTGAGAGAGTAGCCACAAGATTTCATTGCTACTATTAGCCTTTGTGCACCTAGTTGTGGGGACATCAAAAAATATGGTCATTCTCCCACCGAGAGGTTTCCCATCTTAGACATCTCTGATAGAATAGCTTGAGGACAAATATAGGCAGATTAGTCTTTAGAAAAAAAGTGTTTAAGGTCAACATGAAGGAGAAATGGATTTAGAGATGGAAAGCAAGGCAGATAGTTAGGTGATTTCTGTGCCCACGTTTGTTTGGGCCAGAGAAGTGGTCTACCTTTTTTATGACAAGGGGAGGTTTCAGGAACAGTTTAAGTGTTGGCAGGTCCAATGCCCTGATAGGCTGGTAGTGTAGACATAGGAAGGGAGGAAGGTTGGGGATTTAAGAAAGTGATGGTGAGTAGAATCTTAGTTCTAAGGGAAAAGAACTGGAGTTTCTAAGTGGGTAGGTTACTTCCTGGCCATGACTGTTATGGAAGGGTAGGTCTGGAGAGCAGATGAAGACCAGCAGAAATAGGCTGTGAAATTGCCAAATACATTTGGTTGCATAAAACACAGACTGGCTCTTTGTGGCTAGATATTATTTCCAGCTTTTGAAGACAGAGTTATCAAGAGATATGGTCTTTACTGCATAGGATTCCTAGCCCCATCTCCTTACTTATAGGAACTTGCCTTTCAGGTAGAGGAGGAGTGAACCACATATTTCCAAAAAAGAGTGTGAATAGTCATTATTTTTCTTTGTCTGAGATGGGTTTGGCTTTTAACTTAGTCAAAAATGTTGGATATTATAAAAACCTGGTATATCCTAAGTCCCAGGCTTGGTTGATATTTCAGGCTGTGATAGCTGTGACCTTCAAGAAGCCTCTGGTTTGGGCAATCTGTGGTTTCTGGTCACCCAGAAAAGACAGTTCCTAGTCCTACTTTATTTTCTACTCACTCAACTCTTCAGACTTCCCTTTTCGTAGAGGAATCAGTAATTCTCCCGGCATCTTCTCTGTTGATTTCAATGTCCATGTTCTGAGTTTCAAGTTTTCCTGAAGTATAGAAGCAGCCTCGACCCAGGGCCCCAGCTTTCTTTTCTACTCACATCAGAAACACTATCAATATATTCTCTCTGCCACTTTATCAGCTTTTCTAAATTTCTTTTGCAAGGGAGTCAGCACCACCTTCTAGGACTTTTAAACAGTCATCTTTGCCAGTTTGTTACTGCACCCTGCTCAAACTTCTCAGGTTTCCAAGCCACATCCTAGCAGGGCATCCAGAAACCCTGCAGTGAATGTTCTCAGTCCCTGAGTTTCTTCTGGTTGTAGCCATTGGGCCTCCCATTAGGTAGAAATCCTTCCAGCAGGCCCTGGATGGCCAAATGAGACATCATCCAAATTCCTCTCCCCTTCACCATCTCAGCTTTTTCAAGCATCCTTTACTCCTCTGTTTTCTGCTTTTTCCTCAGTCTTTCAAGTTCTTGGAGAGAAGAAATTCTTGGTCAGAGGTCCTAAAACCACTGGGGGTGGTGAGAGCTGTGAGGTTGGACAGTTTTGGGGCTTCTCAGAAAGGGGACTTTATGCTTATTTTCCTTGTTTAGGGTGAGGGAGAAAGAATTCTCAAGCCCTCAGGCTAATCCATATTTCAGTGTAAGCAGAAAAGGACATTTCAAAGCCAAATAGAAGTGGTTTTTCTACTAAATCTATCCTTTGTGATTCTTTATGCCCTTGGTCTCTTAACATTAATTATATAGAATGAGCGGTTGACTCAGTTAACATTTCTTTATCAGAAGGGAGGGTAATTTTCATAACCAAGAGAGATGTAAAGTAACTGTATTATTGCTTGAAGTGTGAAAAGAGGAAAGAAGTGTTATGTGAACCTTTCCAATAGGAAAATTCAGAAAGCAGAATGATTCATCCATAGGCATAATTCTTTTAGGAGATTCTGTGCTCAAAGGGGATGGAGCTGTTTCTAATCCTTCTGGAGAGAAAAGGAATAGCATTTTTTCTTAAACCTAACCCACTTTCAGCATTAGAGAATAGAGAACTTTTTTTTTTCTAGTTGATGGCATTAATATTTCCTGACAGAGAGAACCCACCCACAGCATTTTTCTAAACCAGCAGAAATCAGCAGAGCTTGGGCTTCTCTTAGCAGGTTTGCAATTGACTTCAACATGCAGGTTTTTCACATGTGCAATAATGTTGGAAACAGAAGCACCAAATTGAATGTGCAATTACTCCTTTTGTAAAAGAGGCCAAAATCCTCCTCTTCCTTCCTTTCGGCCATATTCACTCCTCTAGGATCATAAACCTCTCTCTTGTTTATTTGTGTCTGTCTGTCTGATTGGTTAGATTCGGCTTCCCTTCCAAGCTAACAGTGTCAGGTGGAGAGAAGAGCAACCTTCCCACGGAAGGGGACAACTCGAGGTGCTGGTACATTTCCCTTGTTTTCTATGTTCTTTCTAGTAGGTCTCATGTAGAGATAGAGATATTTTTGTTTTAGAGATTCCAAAGTATATATTTTTAGTGTAAGAAATGTACCCTCTCCACACTCCATGGTGTAGATAGAACTGAGAACAAATGTGTCATTGTGATAATCCCGTAGCAATTTGTAGTAGGAACAAGACCCCTGTCCCTCACTACTGAGTCTCATGGTCTGTGTCCATGAACCAGGGCAGGTAGCTGTGACATTGCATCTCATGGACCCCCTACCTGCCCAGACTTGTGTGTGCTCGCCTCACCGGGTGAAAAATAAAGTCTGTATAAACTATTTGTACCTGATGTTCTTTGAGCTGAAATCAAGGCACCAAGCCAAAGCTGACCAATTTCAGAACCTGTGAGTGAGAGTTCTGAAGATGGGGAAACAAAGGTGTGGTGGCTGCTGAGAGTGACTCAGGAGGGTGTGTGTACCTCCTTGGTGCACAGTCCCCTTTCCTAGGGGATGGTTAGGCTTCTGTTGGGGGAACAGGACCGCAGGAAAACAAAGCCCATTTTGGAGATACAACCAAGCTGATGAGAGCAATTGTTAATATTTAAGGACTCTCCGCTGCCTAGAAATCCAGATTTTAAAATCTGCTGTCACTCCGGAGTTGGTTTATTTAGAGGGAGGGTGCTTTGTTTCTCTTCCTCTTATATCCCATTTTTGGAGAGTTAGAGAAAAGGGGAAGAGGGAAGCAATGGATTAAGAGTAGAGAGACCAGTGAGGGGTGAAAGGAAAGGGTGAGGGAGAGCCATCAGAAGCTCTATTGAGTGACAGGAAAGGCACCACTAAAAGCATCCTGAACATATGGCGCAGTGCGAACATTTATTAAGCGAGAGCTGGTGTAGGTCTGTAGATACAGAACTCACTAGCTCTGATGCCGTTTGCTGTCTTTTTTTTATTTCAGCATATTACAGGGGTATAAATGTGTAGGTTACATATATTGCCTTTTCTCCATCCGAGTCAGAGCTTCAAGCGTGTCCATCCCCCAAATGGTGCGCACTGCACCCATTAGGTATGAATATACCCATCCTCTCCTCCCCCTCCCCGCTGCCTGACACCCGATGAATGTTACTACTATATGTGCACTTAAGTGTTGGTCAGTTAAGTCAGTTAATACCAATTTGATGGTGAGTACATGTGGTGCTTGTTTTTCCATTCTTGTGGTACTTCACTTAGTAGAATGGGCTCCAGCTCTACCCAGGATAATACAAGAGATGCTAGATCACCATTGTTTTTTGTTGGGAGATAGGAACACCCATACACTGCTGGTGGAACTGCAAACTAGTACAATCTCTGTGGAAAGTAATATGGAGATACCTCAAAGAGATACAAGTAGATCTACCATTTGATCCAGCAATCCCATTACTAGGCATCTACCTAAAAGAACAAAAGACATTCTATAAAAAAGACACCTGCACTCAAATGTTTATAGCAGCACAATTCACAATTGCAAAGATGTGGAAACAACCCAAGGGCCCATCAATACATGAGGGGATTAATAAAATGTGGTATATGTATACCATGGAGTTCCACTCAGCCTTTTGCTGTCTTCTGGCTATTTTTTACCCCAACAGTATGCACTGTATGTCCTTTGTCTCACAGAGAGACATGCTTGTGTTGAATAGTGTAGGGGGTGGCTGCTCTTGCAGGAAACAGCCAGATCTGATGCCTTAGGCTGCAGGGGTGGGGTGTGGGTACAGGGAGAAGGCATTTATCATTCTCACTTTTAGGGTTGTTAAGCCTCAGGGTTTTTAAGGATTCCACTCACTGATACATAAAAAGTACTTAGAACAGCACCTGGGTCATAGTAAGCACCTAGTAAACAATAAAAAATTTAGAGGTAGGTGGTTCCTGGGTTAGTTAATTCAAGAATAATCATATCAGGGCTCTGGGTAGCTTCTCTGCAGTTCTTCTAGTTTTTCACCTCATATTCACAAGATGGCTCCTGAGCTCCAGGCATCACATCAACAGCAAAACTTCCAAATGTACTTTCCCAGCTTTTTTCTCTCTCACTCTCTCGAGAAAATCTTTCCCAGAAGGTGCCCCCCATGTCATTGGTCAGAACTGGATCACATACCCATCTCTAAGATGGGAAAAGGAGGATGGGATTATTATGTTTGGTTTGGGCCAATTAAACTTCTTCATCTGGGGTTGGGCCCATCTTCCTTGACCATATTGGTGCTCTAATACCTGTATAAAATAAGGATTCTGTTAGCAAAAAATAAGGCAGGAGTTGCAAGTGATTAAATATCCAGACGTGTCTGCCAATGAACCCAGGAGCATCCGAACCATGTGGTCTCCAGCAGAGCTGGAGCCATACTGTAGAGAGCTGGAACCTCAGCAGCAGGAACTTCGGGAGGCCAGGAAACTTCTCTGAAGGTCAGTGGTTCTCCAACCTGGCTATACCCTAGATTCAGCTGAGGAGATTTCTAACCTATTAATGCCAGGGTCCCACTCTACACCAATTAAATAGAATCTCTAGGGGCGAGCAAGGCAGCCATAGGTGTTAAGTACTCTCCGACAGTTCTTATATAATGCTTCAGCTTTGCCTTGGCTCAGCTCTTCTCTGTCTGCTTCACTTACAGCCCTCCACACTATGCGCTCTTCTACAGTAGAGCTCTGCTGCAATGCCAGTTTCTTTCGCCTGGACTATCACAGCCGTTTAAACACCTCCAGATTCTTTCAGCTTCAACCCCCATTGCTCGCAGCTTCATTGGCTCTATATTTCCAAAGTCAGATTCCCAAGGCTGACAATGTGATTGGTCACTGCTCATCATTTCTCAGCAGGCCACACTAGGTCCCTGACCAGCTTACTGATCAGGGGCCTTTGGGTCTGGAGCCACCTTTGGGCCAACTGGGGAAGAGCGAGGGTCAACTGGTAAAGAATATGGCAGTTGAGGGATGTTCCTTCAGTAGGGGCTGTGACTCGTCAATCTCCTCTAGACGGAGACAAGGACCAGAGACACACAGTAATGATGTAGGAAAAAAGAGGCCTTGCTTGGGCCCCCTGGCCTAAGCCATGTTCCTCCAGTTCAGCTTCTACCTGAACCTTTCAGTTGGGATTAGGAAATGCTGGCCTAATTTTAAGATCGCCAGTAACTTGTTTGTCCATTGATCTTTGGTGTATATAGAGGGGAGGGGGCAGTAGGAGGTTCCCAAGCCCCTAAAGGGTGATGACCATTCTCTATTATTATCACAGTCCCCAAAGCCCCTCTACCCTCTCAGAAATTACACAATGAATTATCATCACCTATTGTCCCTAATAACCACAGTGGATAGGGAGAAAATGCCCGGGTCTTGGCTAACCAGGCAATACAGGGATAAAACAGTTTTCTTGTAACTTTGAGCTGTGTGATCCTGGCACTAATTTTGAGTCATAAGGGCTTCATGTCTTGTTATCAACCTTATCATCATTATCATCGCTATCATCATCATAGGCCTGTCTTGGGCATTTCAAAACCTACCAGCAGGGCTGCAGCACTTCACCAGGAGAATCACTGGCAGTAGTGGCCAGTTTCTGGTGTGTGCGTGTGTGCGTGTGTGTGTGCGTGTGTGTGTGTGTGTGTGTGTGTGTGTGTGAGAGAGAGAGAGAGAGAGAGAGAGGCACTTCACAAATACATTCTGTGATCTAATCCCCACCATGCATGCAATGGGTACTATTTCTTCTACAGATGAGGAAAACTGAAGCTCAAAAAGATGAAATAAATTACTGAAGTTCACACAGCTGGTAAGTGGCAGAGCCAAAGGTGAAGCCGCGTCTGGAATCTGTGCTCTCAGCTTCCACTACCCACTGACTCACAAGGGGTCTGACTCCAGGGTCTTGACTATTGGGTTTGCATCTAAAACACACACCTGATGTATACAGAAAAGTAAAAGGCTTAGCTGGGAACTTGCTATTATAGTGGTATAATGACTTGAATAAAGTGTTTATAAACATGAAAAAAAGAAAAGTAAAAGGGTATAATGAAAAATAAAACATTATATAGAAATGTGAAATTAGTTACATACCAGCTGCATCACTTGTAAATAGCAGAGGAAGTCAAGAAAACAATTCAAATTCTTATTCTGGAATAACCCAACAAATTCACATTCTGGAGTTTGTTTCAGAAAGCTTTCCTAAGATATGGCAGGTATGCAACAATTTTTTTAAATGAATGGACAAGGGTAGTGGTCACTACTGAGCAATCCTGGAAAAGTGTTCTCCGGAAGAAGACAGGACTCCTTGTTAAGATGTGAAGAGCTCAAACACTGATCAAATAGTTTGGGAACCCGAGTAAATAATTGTTTGTGGCTAAAATGTCACATCATAATCCATTGCATCCCTCTCCCTAGCTTATACTCAGGGAAATTATGGTATCACTGTGGTATCTTTGTAGTCAGACCCCACAGAGAGTACTGTGGGCTGTTCAGAGGCTGCTGGAAAAACAGACACCCAAAGCATGCCCTCGGGAGGAGATATCGAAGAAAACGAGGAAGACACTCAGGGAGTCCTGGCAGCAGACTCTCATTGTCCTCAAAGTTCATGCCTTGAGTACCTACCTATGAAGGGTGCGGGGAGGCCTTCATAAAGAAGGCAGGATTGGAGGAAGGAGAAAAGGAGGTATAGACTGGGTCCCAGGGGCAGGAGTGCTAATGAAATGTTCTGATGACAGTGAATTGACTAGTTTGCTAGCAGTTAAGGGTTTTGTATAAGGAAGCAATTGTACATAGAACTGGAGACAGAGGACAGAAGTCCTGGTTAAAGAGTGAGGACTATCCTATAAGTTCCAAGACACCATCAAAGAGGAGATGTATGCTCATTGATGTCTCGGAAAAAATCATCTCGCAGCAGTGAGAAAGGAGAATTGCAAGAGGAAAAGCCTGACGTAGCTGGGCCAGGGCCAGGGCAGTGGGGAAGGAGGGGAAGGGAAAGATGGAGACGAATGAAAAAACAACAGGACTGGACGAGGGGGAAGCGCAGGTGCAGTGAAACAGCACTCCAGTGTCACGTGTCCGAGAGAAAAGCCGTCGTGGAAAAAGAAGAGTAAACTCATTGGACAGCTCCAGAAGATGTAACCAGGACCAGCTTCTGGGAGGCAGATTTGGGCTCTAGATGAAGTTGCACAGCTACTGCTGTCCAAGATGGAGCTGGCTGCCTCGGGACCAGTGAAAACGCCCAGCACCGCGGGTCCAGGAAACTGCAGGTGTGGGAGGATGGCCTTGAGGGCCCGTGACTCCGAGACAGGGCCAGGGAGGGCGCTGCAGACAGACAACATTGCCTGGGAGCAGGATGAGAGATGGGAGGTGGTGATGAAGGAGTGGGTGGGGAACAGATGTCTGAGTTGAGAGCAGGGAGCAAACGGGTGCGAGGAAGAAAGAGTGAGTGGGATGAGGTTGTCTGCGTCTGAGGCTGGGCAGGTGGGTGAGGGCCTCGGCATTTGGAGTCCCCACAGCTCTGGGGCTGGGACTTGGGTTACATGGGACCCAGGTTTCATGGATCTAAGCTAAAACATAGGGTTCCATAAGAACACAGGAAGCTATTTCCCTAGCTGTCCCCCCGCACCACCACCTCTACTGTAGGACCTCCAGACCCTCTTCAAGGCCGTCAGGGCTGAATCATGTCTGCTCCTGAGCGTGGCGACCTCAGTGGCAACGCACTGCTGAGCGACCCTGCTGCTGCCACTGCTTCCACCACCCCCTGCAGACATGCTGTGGCCCTGCTCCCCGCACTGGGCCCACCCTGTGTGCGGACGGGCCCTTGGTGCAGCAATGCTTTCCCTGATCCAGGAGTGAGAAGCCTTTTCTCCCAGCATTGAGGCATCCCCCGCCTTTGCATTCCCAAAGCTAAGTTGCCTTGGTTTCTCCAGTGGGCCAAAGAAAAAGAGTTCGTTACAAGGTGACAGTTGCCTGGAAGGCCCAGGTCCCACAAAGAGGAGGACTGAGCATGTTGATCCCTGCTACTAATTTCCCACTCTGGTCCAATCCGCTGTGGCCAGTGTCAGGCCATGCAGGTGACAGAGGCTGTGGGTGGGTGCTGCTCCTAGAAGGTGTGGGCAGGACCAGCAATGAGAAGCATCTCGAGTATAAAGAGCTGCCATGTTCTGAGTGCTCAGGATGTGCCAACTGCCAGGACAAGCACCTTAAATGCATAATTCATGTAACTTTCGCAACAAGTCTTTGAGGTAGGCATTGGGACTGCATTTTTACAGGTGTGGAAACTGGTGAAGAAAGTTAAGTAATTTGCACGATGCTGTACAGCCAGCAGAGGGCAGAGCTGGGATTCAGACCTTGGTCTTTCTGAGTCTTTTATGAGCCCAAGGCACATTTGTGCTCGAATATACATGCTGGGTCAGCTGGGCCAGTTTTCTAGCTTTGAGTGCTGAGTAATTTGGCCTGGCCGTACCTACACTGACTTGTTTACCAAATTAACAAATAGTGATGGGGCACTTACTCTGCCAGGCACTGTCCCTGTGGCTTAGCACACAGAGGTGAAGGATTCGTGGAGCTTCAGTCTAGAAGGGAGTGACATACATGAGTACATTACACTGAGGAGGAGACTGATCTCACCAACAGGCAGGTAGTTCACATCACCTCTGTAAGGGACCCCCTAGCCTCACAGTCACATGGCCCTGGCCAGGGGGAAGTCAAGAGGTAAAATTCTGGTTCTGGTCCTGACTCTGCTCATTACTAGTTTCAGTTTCCTTCTCTGGGCTCCGGTTTCCTTGTCAGTATAAATGAGGGGTCACATTTAGACAGTTTCAAAGCTATCTTCCAATGTTTCCCGAGTCTATAATGAGGGCAGGAAATGCTGGCAAGATCAACCCTGGGCCGTAGGTGTGGTGAGCCAGGAGCCACAGAAGTGTGACAAGGATGGAAGATTGGGCAGGTATGAGTTCAGGGAATCGTAGTTAGAGGACCAGAGACGTCTAGGAGGATCTGGCAAGCTGGAGTCTGGAATCCAGCAGGTGAGAGCTTGAGGCAGCCACACCAGGGAGAAGAAGTCACTCACAGGACCTAGGCCTTCAGGGACTCTGTTAGGGGCAGTCTGGTGCCCATGTCCCTGACAGGTCTCCTGGCTCTGGCATATATTGACATTGATGAAAGTCCCAAGTAAATGGTCTGTGGGCTTCAATCTCTTGCCTAGAGAAGGGAACACAGCTGCATTGATGTTATCACTACGTCACAGACTCAGCTTTGCATGTCCTTTAATGAGTTACTGGGAAAATCTAAGCAGAGGGAACCTGCAGTATGTTACTGCAGAGATAGCCACACCCCCAGACAGCACTGCGACCTTGCAGATGAAATCCCTGGAACCAGTCTTCCAACCAGCAAGGGTGGAAATGAACACCCAGAAAGGAAGTCGGGGTGTGTCTAGGCCTCCCCATCTGCCCTTCATCATCTCCATGACGAATGTCTCACTCCTGACATCTCACTACAGTTATCTCACCAGCTGCTCTGAGGAGGTGAGAGAAGTCACCCACTTGCCCCTGGTCCCTCCCTTCCCACTGACGACTCCTCCAACACAGCCCCTCTCCCCACATCTTCGCCCACTGGTCCCTTCTCGTCCATCTCTCCCTTTGGACAGGACAAACATACCAAGACGTGCCATGTGTCAGGAGATGCTGTGGGGCCGCCGCCTCCTCTTCCTCCCCCAGCTCCAGCTCTCCCCTGGTTCCTGCTCTCGCCGACCCCCACAGCGCATGCGCAGCAAGGCCGCCAGCTGCCTTCCCTTCAGTCTGCTTCTTCCGGACTCCCGAGAGGACTGAAATTGGATAAGGTAGATGGATGCTGTAGGGCTAGACAGAGTTTCAAGTAAAACATACCTTTCGTGGAACAATGTGTATTAGGTATAATTATTCCCATTTTATAGATGAAGTTAAGTCTCAGAGATGCAAAGTAACTTTCCCAAGACCATACAACTACTAAGTGGCAGATCTGTCTTCAAATCTCTTTCCTCTTTCTTCTACATTGATTTATCTCCCAGGGGAGGCTCTTTTATGCTTTTTAAATTCCTGCCTCACCAGCCAAGGAGATTTTGTCTAGCTTCAATTTCTGTATCTTGTATTAGGAAAACAGGTAAATTTTTTATGATCCAAATACACAATTGTTTCATAGTTTTAAATATGCTCTTTCCCACCCCCTATCCTGCTCCTCTGTCACCACCCCCTCCCAGAGTCTGCTGTGCGCATTCACAGGAAGAGCTTCTCGCCACCCCCACCGAAGCTCCTGAGGGCTGTGAGCTGCTTCAGAGTGGTGTGATTCTATTTGGGGAGGGACCAAAATTCCCCTGTACTCAGCCAGAGCAGCATATCCGGAAAGAAAGTGCCTTAGGATGGGAGGTGCACGCACCTTCAAGCTGAAATCACAGTCAAAGCACAGGAGAGCTGACCTTCCAGGGACCCTAGGGTGGGACCCAGGAGCCCAGCTTTCCTCTCTCCTCTGCCTGGGCCATCGGGTCGGAAGTTCCAGGTCCAAGTTCCTCAGAAAGCAGCTCCCCCTCTGCTCATTTCAGCCCCAGCTGGAGGGAGTGAGAGGGCCTGGCTTCTTTCTTCACAGCAGCCGTTCGCATTCGGTGTCTTATTGCACCCTTGAAACTGAGGGCTGTTACTGTTATTTCCTTTTTAGACAGAAGACCTCTCGGGGCCAGAGGGCCGGTTAATGCTGTCACTGCTGTACCTCAATGCCTCCTGCCTAGGTTTGCACATTTTCTCAGCATTTCCTTTCGAAGTGAACATTTACCTGCAGTTTGTTTAATGGGTCAGATATTTAAAAATTATCATAAAAATAAATCACAGAACTGTGTTGTCCAATATGTTATGTACTAGCGACATGTGGCTAAACTAAATTAAAATAAAATTTTGAAGCTTCAGTTCTTGAGTCTCACCAGCTGCATTCCAAGAGCTCCAGAGCCACATGTAGCCAAAGGCTGTGTATTGAACAGCACAAGCTAAAACGTTTCTACCGCTGCAGGTTCTATTAGAGCTATTCAGAAGGTACAGAAAATTATAAAGTTACATGGAAATATAAATGTATTCATTTTCCATTGCTGTGGTAACCAATTGCCATAACCTTAGTGACTTAAAAAAACACATTTATTATCTTACAGTTTCCAGGGCTTGGGAGTCTGGCATGACTCAGCTGGGTCCTCTGCTCAGGGGCTTGGCATGGGGCTTGGCATGGGGCTGCAATCAAGGTGTTGGCCAGGACTCTGGGCTTGCTTGAGGCTTGAGGTCCTCTCCTAAGATCCTTCAAGTGTTGGGAGAATCAAGTTGTTTATGGCTGTAGGGGGAGGCTCTCCACTCCCAGAGGCCACTGGTCGCCACAACCATGCCATGGCCATCTGCCTCTGCAAGGCCAGCTGGAGAACGCTTCCTACCCCTGGATCTGCTCTTAAAGGACTCATCTCATTGGGTCAGGCCTACCTAAGAGAATCTCCCTTGTGATTAACTTAGAGTCAACTGATTAGGGGCTTTAATTACACATGAAACAATGTCTTCACCTTTGCTGCATAAGGTAATGTAATCACAAGTGACATCCCATTACCTTCGCTGCAGTCTATTGGTTAGAAGCACTTGCTTCTTGTTTTATGGGTTCCATCCACACTCAAGGGAGGGGATTATAGGAAGGATGGGAATCCCAGGGCCCACCTGAGAAGTCTGCCTAACACAATGCAGTTTAATAGTATGAAAAGAAGACAAATCATATACATCCATGATTCTGCCATTGAAGGGAACCATTGTTAACATTTTTGTATGTTTCCTTCTAGTCTTTTTCTGAGCATAGTTCTTTTTACATTATTAAAATCATGCGGTATGTGCCATTTGAATCTGGACATTTTTCAGCTTTATTGAGGTATAATTGACAAAAATCCTTTATGAGTTGTACAACTTGATTTTTTTTTTGGAGACAGTCTTGCTCTGTTGCCTGTGCTAATACAACAACCTAGCTCACTGCATCCTCAAACTCCTGGGCTCAAATGATCCTTCTGCCTCAGCCTTCCAAGTGGCTGGGACTACAGGTGCTTACCACCACACCCAGCTAATTTTTTCTATTTTTAGTAGAGACTGGGTCTCGCTCTTGCTCAGGCTGGTCTCAAACTCCTGAGCTCAAATGATCCTCCTGCCTCAGCCTACCAGAGTGCTAAGATTAAAGGCATGAGCTGTTTTGATATGTGTATACATTGTGGAATGATCACCACATCAAGCTAATTGACATATCCATCACCTCACATAATTACCTTTAAAATTTTTTTTTGTGGTAAGAATCTGGATTTTATTTTTTACCACTATCATGTCATAAAAAAGTTATTACAATCATTATTAATGACTTGATAACATCCAGGGATATATTATGACTTATTTAACCAATTTTCTACTGTGAGACATCAGTGCTGTTTCTAATTTTTTGCCTGTTATTATCAAAGTTGTGACAAACATCTTTATGCATAAAGGTTTTTCTATATGTCACTTTATTTTTTTTAGATTATATTCAATAATGGCAATTATTGGTTTAAAGGATATGCCAATTCATAAAGCTCTTGATATGATTGACTAATTGCTCTCACCAGAAGTACCCGCTGATGCTCCCCCAGAAGAGTATGAGGGTGCCTCCTGCAGGAGGTCACAGTTGGGCACCTCTTGGGTTTTGGCTGAGTAGAGACGATCAAGCATCCCTGAGCAGACCCTCCAGATCCCCACCAGATTGAGCAACACCCCCCTCCAAATAACAAGTAGGGGTAGCACAGATTCTTCACTAACCACCAGAACTTGAACAGAACCTTTGCCAAGAAGCGCGGCTCTTCCCCAGGCCGAAGAAAGCGTCAGATGCCAGGCTGGGCCAGGTCCTCCTCGGACATCCCAACACTGAGAAGAGAAAGAGGGTTCCTACTACCAGTGGGTTACCTGCCGCCTGAGCACAGTACACGTGCACTTTAAGGGACTTCAAGAAATATTCTGAAATTTAGAAAACCTGTGCTTGGATTCTGGGAGATTTCTACATTTTTCAAGGAAAACCCTCCCACACACCCACCCCTCCAGTTTAGTAGAGGGCAACTTCTCCTTTCTCTATTGAGATTCGCATCACAGAGAGGAGAGGGGTTTTCTGTCCCAATAGCGAACATGCTCAGGATTTTTCTCCTGGTTTCAGCCACACAGGCAAGGAGCAAAGGCGAGGCCTGGCCCCTCAACCAGTGGTGAGCCTGCCCCCAGCTTCCTGGGCCCGACTCCACTTGCATCTGGCTGTTATTCCAGCCCCTCATCCCAGCTTTGCTACTCACTACTGTGACCCACCCAGCGTAAGACACTTCCCCACTTTGGGTACCAGTTTCCTTCTCTGTAAAAAGAAGGAATTGAAGGTCACTTCATTGTATCCGTATCATTTTTATGATGTATTTGAAATTGCTACAATGCAATGCACGTATTATGTATTTAGTGTTTATTTTATGATGCATAAATATACAAATGGAATTCACAGAGAGAATGGGTCGCTGTGTTTAATCCACAAGCATTTATTTATGAGCAGAGCTGATGCTGAGCTAAGAGATACAGAAATGATGTAGAGGAACAGAATCTGAGGTTCTAGCTCTGTCCAGGGACTTGAGAGTCTCAAGGCGCATGGGGTGAAGGTGAGGACAGGACAAGGAAATATGCTTGCCTGACACCCTTGTTTCCAAAGTCTTTCTTTCCAGGTAAAGCCCTTCCTGGGCAACTCAGACTGCCACAAGGCTCTGAGAACCACTGCAGCCCAAGCTCCACAGCTGCGATCCACCATGCCCCTGTGGATGGGAATGCTTAGAGCAATTAAGTTTGCTAAACCCCCTTGAACTTGGTCTGCTGGCCTTGCCTGGGCAGGAGAATGGAGGCAGGGCTGCTGTTCCTGCCATGGGGTTTCCCAGGGCTGGTCTGTGCATTCATGTGCAGGTTGTGCCCTGAAAAGGTGACTGGCTAAAGGGGAGAATGGGGGCTGGAACCCAGCTCACACTCCACTCACTAAGCTCTGTGCCCTGACATGGCTGTGTTTGGCTGGAGGAAGGAGCACCTTTTCCCAATGTGCAAAAGGCAACCTGTAGGCTAATGATGATCCTGCGTCTCCCAAGCTCCTATGAGTCCATCCGCCACCCCATCGGTCCATCCTCCATTGCCATGTCTTAGAGCTCCTTATCTCTCCTTTGCTGCTGAAATGTGACTCTGGGACCTCTTGATCTGCCCTTGGGTGTTTCCTCTTGAACTCCTGTTTCTGTCCTTGCTACTGCCCTGGCCTGCTTCCTAGACTTCAGACTGATCTGTCCCAGCTCATTGATTACCTGCACTGGGTATCAGTATATCCTGGGGAAAGTCAGGCTTCAGCGAAAGCAAAGTGCCAGAGGTGTTAGCAGGAAAGCTTCAAGAACACAGAGGAGTACGCTCACTAAAGAAACGGGTTCCTAAGGACCTAAGGAAAGGAAGGGCATGAGCCTGGGATGGGATGGGCATGTGACAGTAAATAAGCACTAGAGCTGGAAGGGGCTCTGGGGGCAGGGCAAGTGACATCTGCTGCTCCCCTAGAATATGAAGTCCACAGAACATCAGGTATGTGCCAGGAATGTACAGGCAGGGACTTGGGGTAGCGGTGAGTTAATATCTGCAGAATGCTTAGAACAGCATCTGGCATGTGGTAGGTGCCATGTAAGTGTTTGATAAGTAAATATGGATAGAACATTGATATTTCCTGGCTCGTATTTTTCTTTGAAGGCAGCCTTGCTCCAGGCAAATCTCCAGTGCCCCGGGCAAACCTCAGAGTCTCTCAGGATCTGCTTGCTGCAGGTTCAAAGTCTCAGCTGACTATAGGGAAGGGGCTTTCTCATGCACATCTTTATCATCTTCACTCCATGGTCATCTCTCTTGCTTGCCAAAGTCCAGGAACTGGCCTGTAACTAGACTAGACTATAAACTTCTTGAAGACAGGGACCATGTCGACCACGTCCCAGTAAAGCACCACATCTAGCACATAGTACATGCTTGCGAACTCTTCGTTAAATATACATATGGCCGAACCCTGAGGCAGAATTAGCCTGCAAGTATACCCTAATTAGGTACAATGATCTCTGAGACGTCAGATCAACACCACATTTGTTAATTGCAGAACAGGCTCAGGTGGGTCTGTGTAGAGTCTGCTTATTGGTGTCTGTGCAGGAAAGGGTTGCTCGAACCTTGCGCATTCCAAAGAAAGGCCGTCTTCAGGACCAACCCTTGACTGGGTCCTGGGAGATGACCTTTGAGCCCTTGGAATATCCTGCCTGATAAGACTTTTTTTCTATGCCTGAGACCTTATGTGGGGACCAGATGTCAGGCCCGTCTTCCCTGGTTCTTGGTTCCCAGTACCGAAGAATGGTTACTGGTATGGAGTCGATGGAGCAAATGAGCAGACCAAGCAGACGTAAGCAGGCAAAGTGTCAAAGCTGATTAAAGCATAGAGCATTCTGAGAAGGAATGGGTCATCCCCGCCAGTGGAGGAGACCCTGGGTTTAACAAAATTTTCCCTTTTATGTTGATTCCCTAATTTTATATTAAGTAGGGGTTGGAATATTCATTGTTGTGTTTTGGGGGGGGAGGGGTGGAGAATTCCCATAACTGGGAACTCTCCCCATTTTTAACCTTGTAAGGCAATTTCTGGGGGTTGCCATGGTATTTGCAAACTCTTGTGGTGCTGGTGAGTGTGATTTTTACTATGTTAATGAGGGTAGGGCACTTGAGGATATACTGTCACCTTACTTGTAAGGCACTCCAAAGAACCTCTTTTGTGGCCTTGGTCATATCTCCACTTTGACTTTTCTAACTCCTTTTGGTTGGTCAGTACTTGGAGACTCCCTATCATAGACCAAACATCTGTTCAGTCCTTAGATGCCCCTTGACATGTCATCTGCTCCTTCTTGGAAGCCCTCTGTGGTCAATTTGTTTCCCCTATTGTAGACAAAGCATCTCCTAGTGTCATCTGCTCCTCAATGGACACCTCCTAGACAAAGCATCTGTTCCCCTTCCTCCTTATCCCTACCTAACATTTAGACCACACTTAGACCATAGTTTATGCTAACAAATGACTTATGGTGACCCCTTGTTTTTGTACACCTGAGGCACTGGACAATGCTTTATCAGTTTGACCTCTCAAAGGGTTGGGGAGCTAGAGACTGAGTAGCTAAGATCAGTCACCCAGGCACTGGCCCCCAGTAAAAGCCCTGGACAACAAGGCTTGGACGCCCATTGGCAGTACTTTGTAGTTGTCACACATAGTTTCTGGGGGAATTAAGCGCATTCCTGGGAGGGGACAGCTAGAAGGTTGAGCCAGATTTCTCCTGGACTTCACCTGTGTTCCTTTTCCCTTTGCTGATTTTAATCGTGTCCTTTCACTGTAATAAACATAACTGTGAGTATATTGGCTTTTCTGAGTCCTGTGAGTCCTGCTAGTCAATCATTGAAACTGAGGGTGGTCTCAAGGCACAAACAACACAGTGTCTGTGATCAAAGAAGGTTAGAAGTGGATAATTTATAATAATCTTTGTCTTCAGTTGCATTGACACCTCTCCACAGAATTACTTCATTCACGCACGCATGCATGCATTCATGCAACGCATATTTCCCCGACACCTACAACATGCAGATGCTGCATTCCAGACACTGGAGAACACTGGTCATGAAACAGAAATTTCTGCCCCCAGGGAGCTGACATTATAATGGGGGTAGGAGACAGGCTGTCAGCAATAAAGAGAATAAATAAAGTGACAGATGCTATGGTGGAAAGAAGAAATGGAACAGATACAGGGATCAGGAGCACAGGGTGGGAATGGGGCTTGTTGAGAAGGTGAGATGTGGTTTGATAGAGGTGAGGGAGTTGGCCATGTGGGTTCTTGCTTCAAAAGTTCTCAGGAGGACCCACCTTGTCCCTTGAGTGTCTGGGCCGTGGTTCTCATTCTTTAATGAACACCAGAATCATACAGGGAGCTTGTGGGAAAAGATTTCCAAGGGTGGGAGAATTCGTATTGTAGCACGCACCTCCAGGGAGTCTGATGCTGGAGGTCTGGGTACACTCAGAGACGCAGGACATTAGGCAGCGTGATGGAAGATGAATGAGAAACGAAGAGCTCACATTACTGATAATAGAGGGGAGATCTGGGTGAAATGTAAAGGCTTCCAGAGCATTTCTCTGCCATTAACACATCGATGGGAAATAGCAACTTCTGAACAGACAATTAGCTGAGAGTAGAGAATTCCGAAGGGATACATTTGGAGGAGATAGGGTAGAAGGGGTCAGGGGACAGAGGTGAGGACTCTTGAATAAAAATCTAGGTTCCCAGGAGCAACAGGGGAGCTGCCGAGAGACCATAACAGGTAAGAGCCTCTGAATCTTCCGAGGTCTCTGCAGAGGCGGCTGTGCCTGAAGGACAGAGTCTTTGGTCCTGGAGAGACTGGATAACTAGAAGGGGCCTTGGAGGGAGTAGCAGGCGCTGTCGGAGCTGCACCCATCCGCCCTCAGATCCCCTTCACCAGCTCTGTGTGTTCGCTCCCAATGTCTCAGCTCGACAACTGTCTTCCAAGGACAAAGCATGGGCTCCCAGAGCCACTTCACCCAGATGCACCAAGAACTGGAAGGGCTGAGTGTTTACATCCCCCAGGCTGAGGTGGGGCAAGGCCTGGGCTGCAAGGGATACTCCAGAGCTCCCCCAAATCAAACCCTTGCCTGGCTTTTACTCCATCCCTATTCTGCTTTTTCCAACACTCCCTTGTAGGATTTTCCTGGGAATATTTCCGTAGTAAACCACCCATGCATGAATCTTTGTCTCCTATGACCTAAGACAGGGAGATACCTCAAGCACCAAAGCAATTCGGGGTACTCTGGCTTACAGTTCTTCTGGGAGGAGGGGAAATGAGCTAAACCTGTTTCCATGGCAACCCAGAGAGACATCCCTCTCCCCCTCCCCAGCCTGAACTTCCCAAACCTGCCTGGCCTGGCTTCTCTAGCACAGGTATGTTAGTGTCCAAGGAGAAGGGGGCACCAGGCTTCAGACTGCCCCAAACCCTGGGAAACTGATAGAAAATATAAATTCACTGCCAATACTGGGCAAAAACAGAGGGGTAAATCTGGAGTCCATACTTGGGGTAAACAACTTCAAAACTCACACAGAGAGGACTCCCCCTTCTTAGTAAGCCTAGAAAGCTGTCTAGACTCAGGCATCCTCAAACTACGGCCCGCGGGCCACATGCGGGTGTTTTTGCCCGTTTGTTTTTTAACTTCAAAATAAGATATGTGCAGTGTGCATAGGAATTTGTTCATAGTTTTTTTTAAAACTATAGTCCGGCCCTCCAATGGTCTGAGGGACAGTGAACTGGCCCCCTGTTTAAAAAGTTTGAGGACCCCTGGTAGACAGTTCTGGGTGTGCTGAGACCCACGTGAGACTTGGCTAAAGAATCGGACTTTCCTTCCCGGCTTTGCTCAGCCTGCCCTCTGCTGGAGGAACTCATGAACAGCAGCTTGCTAGGAGGGAAGGAGCCAGAAGCAGGTGGGCTCCAAAACCCCACTCAACTCTTGCTCATCCTTTAGGGTCCAACTTAAATGTCACCTCCTCCAGGAAACCTCCTTTGATTCCTGAAGCTGGAAGCAAGTTTTTTACTGCAAGCTCTCGCCCTCCTTCATTTACAATTTTCTAATGGTGCTGTGTACCTTGTGTCCTGGTTATGTATTATATATGTTATCTCCCCAGCTAATCTGTGAGCTCTCAGGGAAAAAGGATTTTTTTTGTTGTTGTTGAAATTTACTCCCAAAGGATTTTGCACCTGCCTAGAAATGTCTCCCACACCTAAGTTCTAAATTCACATCGTTAAAGAAAGTCCTTGGAATTCAAACGTTGTATCTCCAAAAAGGCTCAATTAAAATGTAACTGAGAAAATGTAAACAAGTTGCCTGGACTGTGAGTCATTAACTATTTAGGGCATTAGCACATTAGCAGATCCCAGAGCTCAGAGAGCAGAGGTGTTATGAGAAATGTTTTTGGGTGGCAAAGAAAGATGAGAAAAGGACGAAGGGTAAAGAATGAAGGAGGAGAGGGTTGAGCGTGAGGAACCTCTGAAGACAGTTGACTGGGCAAGGCTGGGGAGAGGCTGAGGGTTGGAGGGAGGCAGAAGGGTACTGAAGACTCATTTACCCTGGGGTAGACATTCTGAAGGACAGTTTGGGGGGCACACATCAATAGGGCCATTTGATCTTGTAGGACCCAAAAAGAAATTACTGGGTCTAGATGCAAAAAACAAAGCCCAGTAAAACAAAATTAATAAATGTTTAATTAAATGTCAGAACAGCATAACATTAATTACGTCAACTTCATTCATTGCTAAATTTAGCATTTGTGAATATTTATTTCATTTGAAAAGAATTTGTGGGCTAGATTTTTCTCACTTCCTAAGAATTCTTGGGTAGAGACAGTGACTTCTGAGTAATTGTAGCCAATTGTAAATTAAATATTACTCATGGCCAAATAATTTCCAAAGCAATTTCATATCTATGGAGCAAATTATATTAAATATAGGACATGAGTGCATTTTAATATTAATATATTTTATATAATAAAGCTAGGAGTCCCTGGGGCTTGCAAAGTTCTTAAAAAGGCCCTGAGTATGAAAGATCATTCTCCCGCAGCTGCTGCACAGCTTCACCCTAGAGGATATCACAGTCTTCACCTTCCAGATACAGACGAGCCCCCAGAGACATGCTGCTTTCCTCTCCAGAACACAGCTTGAATGCACTTTCTTGTCCACCTGCACAGGCAAATCCCTTACGATTAATTGGTTGTTTAAGTGCTTGGAAGAGGTAACCACAAAATTTTCCTTCTCTCAAGGAACCCTCCAGAGGGAAACAATGTTATTCATTTTGTGTGTATATTTGCCATGTATTTTGTGGGTTTACAAGCAAACTGAATACATATTCTCCACCGTCCCCTTTTATAAAAACACATATATTTACAAACAGAATATTACAATATATGTTATATATATTATAATGTAATATATATTATATTATAGTATGTATTACAATATATACAAACAGAATATTAACTCTTAACAGTTGCTCACACTGCTATATTTGTCTTCTCCACTGTGTTTCTCCTAAAATAAGACCTACCCATAAAATAAGCCCTAGCAGGATTTCTAAGCATTTGCGCAATATAAGTCCTACCCCGAAAATAAGACCTAGTGATGGGCGTGGCTACGCAGCATATCTGCACAACCCATGCATTTCCTCCCGGAGCGGTAAAGAAGACGAGCAGCCCTTCTCATTTGCTCCATGAGAGCTCTGTTGCTCGACATGAGAGATTGGGGCCAATGGTTCTAAAGGAAATAGAGTCGTAAGAAATTCAGGATGGAATTTGGGTTTTGGAGAGTTATGATGATGTTCCAGAAGAAGACAACTTAACTATATTTGAATAAATGTAGATTGTTGAATCGTACTTAAAAAACATAATGCATCCCCTGAAAATAAGCCCTAGGGTGTCTTCTTGAGGAAAAATAAATATAAGACCCGTATTTTCAGGGAAACACGGTACTTAACAATCGAATCCCCCTTTTAAATCCATAATTGTGAGGAAATAACTTTCCTCTCAAAATGTTGAAAAGGGGACAAAAACACAGCCTTTAAGAAGTAGAATCCAGTCAGAAGACACCGAGCTACAGAATGCAGTCAAAGAGAACTCTGAAGTCATTGTATGCGATTTAGACACAGGGAGAGCATGTCAAAGCCAGGGGACATGCAATGGGTGAGCCCTGTAGAAACCTGATGGCCAAGAGTGACAACTTTTTTATTGAGACAGTGGTGGGGAAGGAAAGCCAGCGCGTCATCTTTCTCCTCCTCCTCGTCCTCCTCGTCTTCCTCCTCCTCTCTTCTTTCCTGTCTTATTCTTGCTAGAAATAAGAATGTTGCCAAGAAGTCTGGAGAAATAGCCACCAGCGAGCGAAGGGAGGCCAGTCTATAAAAGCCGGGCACACACTGGCGGGGCGGGAGGTGGTGTGGGTGGCAGAGAACACAGAACTAAGGCAAGAGCCCGGGGAAGCTGGGTTTGAGCCCATCTTTGAGAGGGGAAAGGGAGGCTTAGTCATATTTTCTCCACTTGTATCTAGAAACTTAGAGAATTCAGCCAAGTGATATTGTTTAGTGGCTGCTGTGCACCGGCGGCAGGACACAGCAGCGAGCAAAACAGGTAGAGGCCCTGCTTCGTACGGCTGACTTTCTAGGCAGGGAGGAAGACAATAAGCAAACACATGGCGCATATATGTGTCATAGTACCGGCTTGTGATAGGGCTACAAAGACAGAAAGAGGGTAAGGGGACAGAGGGTGATGGGGCCATGCATGCGGCAGAGTTCCCTTTAGACAGGGTAGCCACGGGAGGCCTTTCTGAAGGGGTGGCGTTTGGGCAGAGACCCAAAGGACTAAACGACTCATGTCTCTGGGTAACAAGCGGTCCAGGCAGGAGCAACATAAGGATAGAAGCGCTGGCACCCGGCAGTGTGCCGGGCTTGGTGGGAGATGAGGTTGGGGAGCTGGTCACGGGGGGCAGAGTCCCAGGGGGAAGCTCACTAGTGGGCTTGACAAAAGGAACTGGAATAGAATAGGAAAGGAGACGCATAGTGCATAGTGAGTGGTACGGTGAGCGTGGTTCCAGACACGACCGCGTGCGTGCATTAGGTCACCAGGGAAGCAGTGTTTCTCGTCCTGGCCGTCCCAATCAGAACAGCTTCATAGTTACTGATGTGAAGGTACTTAGTCTAGACCTGGATCATCTTCACACACACACACACACACACACACACACACAAACAGAGCTGTATACATAGCATACATATATAAAGTAATAATCCTTTTGTTTTGGAATAATTTTACAGAACAGTTGTAAAGGTAATACAGACAGTGCCCACACTTCACCTTTCCCGGTTTCCTCTAACGTCAGCATCTTACGTTACCGTGGTGCATTTGTTAAAACTAAGGAAACAACGCTGGCACCTTACTGTTAACTAAACTCTAGACTTTGTTTGGATTTCAGTGGTTTTTACAGTTTTTAGTTCCAGGATCCAATCTAGGGTAGCACTTTGCAGTTGGTCGTCATGTCTCCTTAGCCATCTCTGGTCTGTGTTAGTTTCTGTCTATCCTTGTTTTTCATGATCTTGACAATCTTGAGGAGTATTGATATTTTCTAGAATATCTCTCAATTTAGGTTTTTCTGCTGTTTTCTTCACGATTAGAGTGGGGTTATGGGTGTTTAGGAGGAATACCACAGAGGTGACGTGCTGTCCTCATCACGCCACATTAGGGGATATGAGATTTACATGACGTATATTAGTGTCATTAACCTTGGTCGTTTGGTTATGTTGGTGTTGCCAAGTGTCTCCACGGTAAAGTTACTACTTTTCCCCTTTCCATACTGTATTCTTTGGATGTGAGTCACTAAGTCCAATCCACACTCAAGAGTGCCAAGAATTAACTTCCACCTCCTTAAAGGGGGATTTATCTGCACATATTATTTGGAATTCTTCTGTAAGGAAGATTTGTCCCTTGTCTACCATAGACTTATTGAATCCTTAATTTGTACCAATATGGACTTATTTATAGCCTATACTTTGGGTTGTAATTCAATGCCACACTATTTATTTTGTTGCTTTGGCCATTGGAAGCTCTCTCAAGTTGGTTCCTGTGTCTCTTTGACATCCTTTTATTTTTTGAGCACTTTCTTACTCTCTGACACTACAAGTCACTGATCTTTCTATTTTTAATGTCCTGTCCTGCAGTGATCACTATGTTGCGCTTTTTTCCTAGCAAACATGTACATATTTATGCTGTTACGTTAGACATGAGCTGGAAGGAGTGCAGTGAGGAGTTGGAGACTCTTGCTGTTCCCCAGAATCTGGTTTCCCCTTCCTCCCAAACTACAGAGCTTTAGCTGGGGGTGAAGTAAACCTGTTTCCCGGCCTATTTGCAGCTAGATGTGTCTGTCGACTGAGCTCTGGCTGATGATTTGTAAGGGGAGATGATGTAAGCCACTCCCAAGTTCTTGCCCTTAAAAAGACTGAGCGTGCGTGAGCACCGGTCTCTCTCCTCCCTTGCTGGCTGACAGATGGTTAAATCCACAACAGCTATTTCCTATTAGCTGCACTAGCATGAGCCTAAACCCCTGTTGGGTAGTGCTTCTCCGGCAGCTGGACTGAGGGAGTCTCCCAACCTCTTCTCTGCCCCTAGGAGACTTCACGGTACCACACTGGCAGGACAGACAGACAACACTATCAGAGAGTGGACATCACCACTGAAACGGAGCACAGTTGGGCAACCTGCTAAAAACAGGGCTTGGGAAAGTGTACGTAGGGAGAGATGAGATGCCCAGGCATGAGCAGGCGGGGAGCCCCCTGGCCCCAGCCCCGCCCACCGTCTCCCAAGGTGCCAGGGCAGAGAGGGTGCCACTCAGACGCTTGGCTCACACGATCAGATGGAGGTCTGAGCCTCAGCTCCTCACGGTCAGTTGCAGAAAGGGGATATGGTTCTGATTTCACTTCTCTCCCCCCTTCTCTACTCCCTTTTAATTATGGTAAATGCTAAATGATCAGAAACCGTGACATGTTTGAAGACTAGAAAGGGCTAAATGGTATTCTGAATCCCTGAGTGAGGATCAAGGGAAACTAACATTCATCGAATTCCTGCTGTATGCCAAACAGTGTGTCACGCAGATTATGTTACTCCTCGTAGCAATACTGAAAGATAAATATTTTATCTCTGTTAAAAGGGAGAAGGTGGTCAGAAAGGTTAAGTGACTTTCCCAAGGTTGCACAGCAGGGAATTGGCAGAACTGGGATTAGATTTCAAGTCTGCCTGTCCCTAGCTTTCTCTTACCCTGTCACCTCTCTGTCTCCCTCAGTGCTTGGGCGCCTGCTGCACATCTTGTATTTTGCTACTTGGCTTTATTCTTTCTGGAGGTGTTGTTGGAAACTAGAATAGGAGCACTGTCATCCAGACGAGGTGGCTCCTTTCCTTCTGGGCAGTCGGAATGGACTGTCCCCTGCTGTGACATTGGACCTCCATTGGTGGTGTGTGTCCCATCCCACAGCCCGGGAGTCCAACTGGGTTCTTCCCACATCATCAGGGAAGAGCTGTAGGCAAGGGATACCTGAACAGAAGCCACAGAGCCATTGCCTGGCAGTGTAGGACAAGTTCAGGCGGTTCTATGGGGACAAGTTGCTTGTGGTTTGTATTTTGCCTGGTGGTGGCTGCTAACGTTGTCTGAGTAGTCTGGTGTTAATGCACGAACTTCTGAGTCACACAGCCTGGGTTCGTCTCCAAACCTTGCTACTATCCCAGTCATCTGTCGCTCTGTAAAAACAACCTCTTATATATCACGCCTTATGTATCACATGATTTTGTGGGTCAGGAATTCAGACAGGGCTGGGTAGATGATTCTTTTGTCCATCTGGCATCAAGCGAGGTCACTGGTGGCATTCAGCTGACAGCTGAGCTGGTCTGAAGGGCCCGAGGTGGCTTCTCTTGCACATCTGGTGCATGAGTGGGTGAGCTGCAAGGCTGGGCTCAGCGGGCCCCGCTCTCTGTCCATGTGGCCTCAGGGCCT
Source organism: Cheirogaleus medius (assembly GCA_008086735.1). Taxonomy (NCBI): domain Eukaryota; kingdom Metazoa; phylum Chordata; class Mammalia; order Primates; family Cheirogaleidae; genus Cheirogaleus; species Cheirogaleus medius. Next base: position 18,946,809 of record VBSM01002616.1, on the reverse strand, counting down.
ATCAACACAGTCTCTCCAGACCTCTTACACAGCCGGCAGCGTTCCAAGAGACCAAGCTGCCACTCCTCTTAAAGGCCAGGTCTGGACTTCACACAGCACCTGCTCTGCTTCCCCTGTGGTAGGCCAGGGCAGTCAAAGTCCGGCCCAGATTCAAAAGGAGGGAGAAGAGGCCTCAGATCTCTGTGTCATGTCAAACAGCTTGTGGCCACTTTTCATCACTTGCTGTGACTCACAAGACTGTGTCCTTGAGCATGTCCTTAACTTCTCTGAGCTTCAGTTTCTTCATCTGTAACAATGGAGATAATACAAACCTCATGGAATTGTTGCAAGGAGGATTAAATTAGAGAGTTTATGTAACACACTCACGACGTTGCCAGGAGAATATCACGCCCTCAGTCAATGGTAGCTGTCACAGCGCAATGGCTGAGTTCTCAGGCTCTGGGGTCAGACTGTCTGGGAATCGGTTGTGCCACTTGGTAGCTGTGTGATCCTGAGAAAGTTACCTAATCTCTCTGTCTCCATTTTCTCTTCCGTATCTGCCTCATAGGATCTTTTCATCAGGAGTAAGCGAGGTAACCGTGTAATGCACAGGCCCATAGGACACACCCCCGAGTTGTTTGTGTGGTGGGGGTGGGTTCCAAACCAGGGAAGCGCGTCTTCTACCCCTAGCATGTCAGTGACAAGACGTGAGGTTAATGCCTCGGGCACTCCTAAGGAGAGGGAGAGAAAAGTGGAGGTGCTACATGGCAATGAACGCTGCAGGGACCTTTCTGGTCCTAACTTTGAGTCAGGTACCAGGTGAAGTAAGACGGATGCTGCCTTGCAGAGGAGTCGATGACTCCACCATAAACCAGTGCAAAAGAGTGGATGTTGGCTGTCATCTCTGTGCTGAAAGAAACACACCCCACCTCGTGACAGGGTAAGGGAAGATCCTCCTGGAAAAACTTAGAAGAAAATCTCAGAGCAAAACCAGAGCAAAGGAGCAAAACTGTCAGAGGCTTTGGGGAAGGATGGGTACAGGTAGCGCCCCTCAGCCAGCATTTTGGGGTTTGGCAGCCTTCAGGGAGCGGCTGGTGGCATGGAGGGTCCAGAAACTGCCCAGTGGCTTGGCAGTTGGGTAATCCCAGCATCACAGACGCTGAGGATACATAGAAAGAGATGGCGTCATAAGGTCGCAGGGCCAAGAGGAATCCCAGAGGCTGCCAGATGCAGAATAGCTTCCACATTCTGGAAAAGCTGTCAGCGGCGTCTGCTTGCTCACCCTGATGGAAGGTGGCTCATCTCTCACAGTGGTTCATTTCATTTAGGTACATCCTTAATGTAAAGGCTCTCTTAGATTAAAGAACATCTGCTTTCCTGGAATGTCCACCCACTGGCCCTAGTTCCGGTAGCACATACTGTGTTCTGGGCATTTAAATCAGTTTCCCGTCCCCTCTGAGCCTGCTCATCCCTGCCGTGTCTCAGTGATTCCTTCTGCACACCCTTCACCATCCTCATGATTCTGCTCTCGCATTTCACTCTCTAGAAAAAAGAAATAAAACAATGTAGATATCCCACAGCCAGAAAAAAAAAAACTTTTAGTTCATGTGTGTTCCCTTTTCACTCTTTATGGCTATGCTGACATGTTCTTATGCCGCTGGCATCCTACTGTTTTGGGATGATACTTTTTTCATGTAATGTGGTAGATTAAAAATAGTCACAAATTCTTTGCTTCTTTTCCCATCAAGAGGTGGAACCTATTTCTCTGCCCCTTGAACCTGGGCTGGCCTTTTGATTTGCTTTGGCCAATAGAATACGGCAGAATTGATGCTGTAAGACTTCCAAGCAAGGCTCAGGAGACTCTGCAGTTTCCACTTTGGTCCTGTTGGGATTCTGTCCTGAGACCAGCATATAGAGAAGTGCAGGATATGAGACCCGGTGGAGAGAGAGGCGCGGCCATCCCAGACACTCCAGCCACTCTAGCCAGGGCCCCAAACACACGAGTGAGGCTGTTCTATACCATCCAGCCTGGAAGGCAGCCTCAAGAGTAGGGCCAGGAGAGACCAGCAGAACCCCTGTCTCAACCTACAGGATGGTAAGAAATAATAATATTGTTAACATTTTAAGCTACTGACTTTTGGGTAGTTTATTATGCAAAAAATAGATAGAGGATATGTTTGCAGTAGAAGTTATTCTGTCAAGTACTTTTGCTCTACACTTACCCAGAGGGTTTTTTTTCCCTCTTGCAATAGTAAAATATTTATCTACTGACCTTCTCTTTCCAGGTGTCCCCCACTCAGGGACCCCTGCCATTGGGGGCGAGAGAGTCCAGCTATCTCATTTTGCTAATCAGCTATGCCACTGCTAGAATGTGCATGCTCAGCTTGGGAATAAGCTGCCCAAGCTGGAAAACTAGACCCCTGTTTAAAATGACAGTTGTCATAGAAAAACAGGATGTCTGAAACACCAAGGAATAGTGTGTTCTTCAGTGGCTGCTATCTTGCTGCCTGATGCCGGGAGGGAGGAAGTTAGCAAGCCAGGAGGAAGCACGGCGGCAGATGGGAGAGGCCAAGCTGCAGCCTCTCTGGTGGAGTCAAGAAAGGAACAGAATAACTTCCGTTTCCAACAAGATTTTTTTTTTTTTTTTGCTTTTTATAAAATATCTTTTTTGGGTCTTTGGATTTCCAGATAGTGAGACATTAGCTGAGTCATAGAAATCAATTCATTCCAGCAAACAATTCTGAGCACCTATTAAGGGCCAACCCTGTGCGCAGGGATGCAGAGAGTTTAAACAACACTGTGTCTGCCCTTCGGTGGGTCAGTTCAGAGTTATTCAAATCCAGATGCCTTGGTTGCAAATAGCAATGAGTGTAAATATTTCAATTTGTCTGCAGCAGCTGTGATGGGATATGACCATTTCTGTGGGTTTTATTGGTGACAAGTCACAAGTACTGCTAATTCAGTTCTACTGGGGTTTGTTGCCTACATTCATAATTGAAGAAAATGTTAATTTTTCAGTTAGTAATCAGAAAAAGAAAAAGATTTTTTTCCCATTCAAGTCACAGCCCCCTAAACTGATCCCCAGATGCTAGATTCAAACCCCCTAGTGCAACAACGGAAGCGAGAAAACAAAGCAGTTGTGTTCGTACTATCACGGCCCGGTGCTCCCCTCGCCACACAAGATGCAGAAACCGTTCAAAGGAGCTGGGAGAGGCCAAGGCCGCCTCAGATAGCTCTGGGAGCTGGACTGTCAGGTGCCCAGGTTACACCCTTTCTCTTGTCCCTCGACGAGTTCACACCCATCTCTTCTCCACTGACAGAGCCCTCCTCCTCACTTCATTCCTGTATAACTCACTTGCAGTGGCTTTGGCTTGCCATGGTATTTTATTTCTTGAATTCTTAGAAAACTTTTTATTTGAAATCATTTCAAACTTACAGAAAAGTTGCAAAAATGGTACAGAGAATTCTGTATATACTTTACTTATATTGACCAATTTTTAACATTTTGCCATGTTTGTTTTATCACTCCCTATACCTCTATGTATGCATGTATATACATGTACAGTATATATTATACTGTACATGTATTATATTATACTGTACATGTATATACATGTATAATATTTTTCTAAACAATATGAAAGCAGATTTCATATACCATGTTCCTTTACTCCTAAATACTTCAATGTGCATCTCCTAAATGGGGATATACTCTTACATTTCCACATTATGGTGATCCCACTCAGGAAATTTAATGTTGACATATTATTTTCAGCTAATCTACAGCACATATTCCAGTTTCTTCAACTGACCCAATGATATTTTTCATGGCCATTTTTCCTCTATATAGGATCCGACCCAGGAAGAAGCACCACACTGGGTTCTCATGCCTTTTTGGTCATCTTTCTTCTGGAATAGCCTCAGTCTGTCTTTGTCTTTCAAGTCATTAATATTTTTGAAGAATACAGACCAGTTATTTTATAGAATGCCCTTCACTTTGGATTTCTCTGATGTGGCCTCATGATTAGATGTACATTGTGCATATTTGGCTAGAACAATATGTAAGTTATATATTCTTCCCTGGGAAAGCACATCTGGAAATTGTGATATTCATTTGTACCTTATTGGTGATAATGTGTTGCTTAGTTTCTCCATTGAACATTTACTACCTTTCCTTCTGTAATTAATAACTCATTTGTGGAGGGATGTTTTGAAACTATGTAAATATTGTGTTGTTCATCAAACTACCCCCCACAACATTTGCCTTGATTTTGCACGTATTGATGGCACTTACCTGCATCAATTTTCACTATGATGGCTGCAAAATGTCATTCCTTCCTTATTTGTCATTATTTATCTATTGTTTATCTTTTTTGTTATTATGACTCATAGATTTTTATTTTATTCAATGGGTTATAATATCTGACTCTCCTTAATTATTTTTATATTTAAAATTTTTATGGCACAGATTTTGTCAGTGAAAGTGCTGCCCCTTGAATCTGGGCTGGCCTTTTGATTTGCTTTGACCAATAGAACATGGCAGAAGTGATGTTGTAAGCCTTCCAAGCAAGGCTCAAGAGACCCCACAGTCTCCACTTTGGTCCTGTTGGGATTCTGTCCTGAGACCAGCATGTAGAGAGAAGTGCAGGATATGAGACTCAGTGGAGGGAGAGGCCCAGCCATCCCAGACATTCCAGCCACTCTAGCCAAGGCCCCTGTGTCTTTTTGACATACTCTCATCATATTTTCCAAGCACTTCCTTACTCCATGGCATGCCGAGGCATTCCTGGCTCATTTTCTACCTTTCCTGCTCCAGCTCTGCAATCAGCAATTTCTCCAAGGAGCTGTGGTTCACAAAAGAAGATATACTCTTGTCCAATAAGCACATAAAAAGATGTCAACATTATTAATCATCGATGCGGATGACTAAAGTGCTCACCCACTGCTGTTGGAACCACTTTGTAAAAAAAGTTATCAGTTTTTTATAAAGATACAGTTATAAAGTTTTATACTTATGTGATCTAGAAACTTTAATCCTATATATTAACCTAAGAGAAATTAAAATATATGCCCACCAAAAACTTGTGCCTCAATGCTCATAGCCACTTTATTCATAATAGTAAAAAACTGGAAACAATTCAAATATCCATTAACAGGTGATTTGATCAATAAATTGTGGTGTAACCCTACCATGGATTACTGCTTTGCAATAGATAGAAATGAACTGCTGATATACAGTGTAACATGGATTAACCTCAAACACATTATGCTGAGCTGAAGAAGCCAGACCCAAAAGAGTATATTGTACTATTCCATTTGTACAAAACCCGAAAGAAGATACATTTAACCTATGGTGATAGAAGCAGTTAAGTGGTTGCCAGAGGTGGTAGTACATGTAGGGCTTGACTGGGAAGGAGCATTGTGAGGGAATCTTTTGGGGTAATGGAATTGTTCTATATTTTGATTTGGGTGGGGAGGGTGACGGTTACAAGGGTGTGTGCATTCATCAAAGCTCATCAAACTATACACTTAGGGTGAGTACATTTTATTATATGTAAATTACATTTCAATGAAGTTGATGAAAAACTACATAAAAAGGTACACACAGAGAAGAGTCACTTCCTTCCCTAACCTTTCCACTCACTGTTGTGCTGGAGCCAGCTTGTCCTTGCTTGCAAGAGCCAATCCTGTACATCGCTGCAGATAGCTTGAATACAGTGGGAGTTTTTACACCGAAAAAATGCAAATGTTACAAACCAGGACTTCTGCAGGTCTCTTTTTTTTTTGTGGAGAACTGATTTCCCAGCCCACTGCTCCCTCTACCTTATCCATTCCTCACCCCTTATAGGTAACCCATTTCACTGGTTTCTGGTTTACTTTGCCTATGTCTTTTTGTAAAAATAAGCAGATGTTTGTTTTCTTATTCCTCTTCCCCCCCCCCCCGTTTCTTTGACACAAAAGCTAGTGTACTATATTGCTCTTTGGAATTTTGCAATTCAATCTGTGGAGATTATGTCCATGCTTTCTATAGCTGCATAGTACTCCATGTGTGACTACAACGTATTTTATTAAACCGATCTCCTACTTTGGGGCATTTAAGTGCTTCCCAGTATTTTGCAGTTACATATAATGCTGAGATAAACAACCTTGTGCCTATGTAGTTTTGTATTGCTGGGGGTGTCTCTGGAATTTAAATTCCTAGAAGCGGGACTGCGGGAACAAAAGTTACCTGTATCTGTAGTTCTGTTAGATCTGGCCAACTTCCTTTCCATAGTGTTGTGCTATTTTGTATTTTTACCAGCCATGTATGAGAGTGCCTGCACCCCCATGACCTTGCCAATCATGTGTGTTGTTAAGCTTTTACATTTTTGCTAATCTTATGGGAGAGTAACAGAGTCTCAGTGCAGTTTCAACCTGCATTTCTCTTATTATGAATGCTGTTAAACATCTTTTCATGTAAAAGAATATGATACAGACTCTTGCTCCTGTCCTATAAAATTTTTCATTTGTATAGCCTGTTCTTGTCTGTCCAAGCTTTAGTCCCTCTCTGAGAGAAAATCCAATGGGGCCCACCTGTCTGTGAATTAGTTGGTAGCCCAGGTGCATTCAGCTCTGATCAGCTGTCTACGCTGGTACTATGGTAGGGGATGGGTGGTTGAGGGAATTCTCAGAAGAGGGTGTGGACTGAGCATTCATGGTATGAAAGATGCTGAGTGAATATCAGTACTGGAATGTGTGTTGAAACCAAGATGGCCCTTCTGCTTAGGCTGCTGTCTGACAATTCCTTCATTGAACACATCTTTGTGGAGTACCTACAATGTATAAAGTACTGATCTAGGCACAACAGAAGAGGCATTTTTTTTGGTGTTAAAAACATGCTATAGAACACTTCAAACATACACAAAAGTAGAGAAAATGTATAATGAAGCTCCATGGACCCATCATCCAAGTACAACAACTATCAACTCACTTCCATTTTTTTTCATCTCTATACCACATGCCTCCCTCCTCATGGCTTTAAATCATTTCATCTGTAAATATTTTAGCATGAATCTCTAAAAGATAAAAACTCATAACTGTAAGAATTTAACCATAATATCATTATAATACCTTAAAAATTAACAATAATTGTTTAATATCAAGTATTCACTCAGGTGTGCATATTTATTTGTTTTTACAGTTTGTTCTAACCAAGATCCAAATCGGGTCTGTATATTGCAATGGATTTATATGTCTCTCAAGTTTCTTTTAATCGATAGCTTCTGCCCTTTCTCTCTCTCTTTTCCCTTGCAATTTGTATGTTGAGGAAACCAGGTCCTTTTTCCTATCGGGATTTTTATGATCACATGCCTGTGTTATTATGTAAGATATTCCTCCATACTCTATATTTCATTTAAGTTCTTTTTTGACTGGGGTGGGGGCAGGACTCTTTCAGACAAGACAATATGTGTGGTTGTCTTTCCTTTCGGGATGTCAGCAGTCATGTTCAATCCACTATTAGTTCTTTATGGGATCCAAAATGGTCATATTTTAATTTTATCATTCCTTCTTTATTTATTAGCTGGACTATTTCCACAAAGAGAAACTTCTCATGAGCTATTTGGTTATCTATATTTATAGTTCCCATAAGAAAGACAGGATAAATGCCTTTCCCTGTTTTTACCAGTTTTCAGCACAAGAACTGGTTTCCCAGCATGGAAAATAAAAATTGAGTCAGACATGGATCCTGTCCTCAAGGGGCTTCCTGTGGAGTTGGGTGATGAGACATGAGACAGAAGTGCTGAGAGACGCAAGGACTGCGAGCACGCTCAGGGGACTGTGGAAGAAGAGGAGAGCACAATTAAAATAATCCTGAAGTCTGTTAAGGGTAGGGTCACGCAGGATTCGAGACAAGGCTGACTCTCCCTTTGCACTCCTGCAGTTTTCAGCGCAAGATTCAAGCTCAGTGTGTTTCTTCCATTAATGGCTGGGAGGCAGGAGGTATCATTCACGTGCCTTTAAATAATGAAGTGTTTTCTCAAATATTTTACGTATATTTTCCTAAATATCTTATAGAAGATTTAACATTCTTTTATTCACATCTGGTTTTGAAATTCACCCAGAATTGATTTTTAGATATAGTATAAGGACAAAGTTTCAGTTGTTTTTAGAAAATTATTTTCCTATTGCCCTACGGCAATACCTTTGTCATAAATCAAAGGCATTTGGGAGTATCTACTAAAATTGAACCTATGCATACCCTCCGATCCACTAATTCCACTCCTAGTATATACCTAACAGAAATGTATTCATGTATGCACAAAAAGATAGATCAAGAATGTTTATAGCAGCACTATTCAACATAGCCCTAAAATGGAAACAGCCCAAATGTCTATCAGCAGTAGAATTGTGGTATATTCGTGAAATAAAATAACATACAGCAATGAAAACAAGTGAGCTAAAGCTACACGATAACTTCAATAAATTTCACAAACATATTGAGTTAAAGAAGCCAAAAGTAAAATAATATGTATTATTTTATTTATATAAAGTTTTAAAATGGGCAAAACTAATCTGTGATGTTAGAAGTCAGGACAGTGGTTATCTTTGGGGATCAGAGTGGAGTTAGTGACTGGAAGGGACCCACAGAGTTTCTGAAGTGCTGTTGATGTTCTATTTCACAACACAGATGGTGTACATTTTGTGATAATTCATTGAACTGTACAGTTATAATATTTGCATTTTTGTATGTACATTTCAATCAAAAAGTAATTTTAGAAGAATTTTAGTCTTGTGTTATATTCTTTTGTGTGTGTGTGTGTGGTTCTTTTTTTTTTTTCAGCATATTATGGGGGTACAAATATTACGGTTACGTATATTGCCCATGCTTATGTTATATTCTTAAGGAAGTAAAACTGCAGAGAGGCGTGATGCAGTTCAGACAGATCATATATGGAGGGATTGTTTTGGTTTTCATATAGCTGTTGCATTTCTCAAGTGAAGCACCAAAACATACAAGATGTATTATATACATGCAAAACAATGTATGATATTTTATATAAAATGGTGAATGTAACTAGTGGTCAGATTTAAGCAAATCTCAAATATCACTGACCATAAAATGCACCATTATTTTATAAACCAGTAAGAGAGGAAAAACTTGCTGCCAACCAAATATGAAGCAATGCCTTAACCACGGTCTTGGGTAATGCATGCATTGATCATTACCAGCTTCTTATTGCTTTGAGATTTCTTTGATTTATTTCAAGGGATTTGGCAGTTTTTCCTACCTCAGTTGCCTTGTTTGCTTGGCTTATGATAGACATTGCTTTTGCATATATTTCGGGGATGAATTGGAGTACAACTTCATCTAATTGTGGGTCTCTTCCTTTTGTAGGTCCTGTGGAGCTTTGTTGGATCTTATAAGAGAATTTAGAATTGTGGCCATTCCTCCAAAGTGAAATGTTTGCTTTATTGCTGTCAATTTCCTCCTGCTGCTCCATTTCCCTGCTTTTCTGTGGCTACAGTAACCTTTCGTTTCAATGAGAAATCTTTTTAAAGAAATCTTAAACAGCAATCAAACTCATCGACAATGATGCCAATACAACAGCCACAGCCAAGTTCACACGTGGGAAGGCAGTGACACAGCTGCTGCCTGGCCAACAGTGGCTGGAAGAGGCTTCTCAATTTCAGAGATGTGAAAATGTGAAAAAATATGCATCCTAGAATCGATGAATCAGTGTGTTGAAGGAAAAGGCAAAGTCAGAAAATTACTATTTACAGAGTTAGAGGAAGTCTTACATACTTGCATAATTTGGGCTGAAAATAAGCAGTGAAGTATTTCAAGGACCTAGAAGAAAATCAGGGAATAGGTCAAATGAAAATAACATAGCCTGCCAAAAATAAATATACTATGCTTGATGGAGGTTGGTATTAATTAACTTGATATGGAGAAGCGTGGCTGCTCTCCCTCTCCACTTGGGAGGCCAGGTGATAGGATAACTTAGAACAGTGAGTGCTTTAAGTGTTTAGCAAATATGCAGATAGACATATTTTTTCCAGAGAACCAGTTTATTATGTTTATTATAAGGTTTTTTTCCACCCAGGATCAAATTTAACATATGTTACTTATAAATTTTACTGATGTAAAGTATGTGTAAACACAATTTACAGATAATATTAAATACAGGCCTGCCTCAAAGGTATTTCAAATTCAGTTCCAGACTACCAGAATAAAGTGAATATTGCAACAAAGCAATTCACACAATTTTTTTGGTTTCCCAGGGCATATAAATGTTATTTTCTCATTATAATGTAGTCTATTAAGTGTGCAATAGTTTATGTCTAAAAATCCAATGTATGTACCTTAATTTAAAAATAATTTATTGCTAAGAAATCCTAACAATCATCTGAGATTTCAAAGAGTCCTAATCTTCTTGCTGGTGGAGAGTCTTGTCTCGATGTTGATGGCTGCTGAGGGATCAGGGCGGTGGTTGTTGAAGGTTTGGGTGGCTGTGGCAATTTCTGAAAATATGACAACAATGAAGTTTGGCACACCAATCGGCTTCCTTCCACAAAAGATTTCTCTGTAGCATGTGATGTTGTTTGACAGCATTTTACTCACAGTAGAATTTCTTTCAAAATTGAAGTCAACTCCTGCCGCTGCTTTATCAACTAAGTTTATGGAAAATTCTGAATCTTTTGTTGTCATTTCAACAATGTTCACAGCATTTTCACCAGGTTTCTTTCATTCCATCTCAAGAAACTAGTTTCTTTGCTGATCCATAAAAAGAAACTCTTCATCTGTTCAAGTCCTTTCATGAGGTTTCAGTAATTCAGTTATATCTTCAAGCCTCACTTCTAAATCTATCTATCTTACTCTCTCCACCGCGACTGCAGTTACTTCCTCCACTGAAGTCATGAACCCCTCAGAATCATCCATGAGGGTTGAAATCAACTTCTTCCAAACTCCTGTTGATGTTGACATTTTGCCTCCCATAAATCGTGAATGTTCCTAATGGCTTCTAGAATGATGAATCTTTTTCAGGATCGTTTTCAATTTCCTTTGCCCAGATCCATCAGAGGAATCACTATTTATAACAGCTATAGCCTTACAAAATATATTTCTTAAATAATAAGACTTAAAAGTCAAAATTACTGCTTGAACCAGGAGGTACAGAATTGATGTTGTTAGCAGGCATGAAAATATTAATCTCTCTCAACACCTAAGTGGACATGTAGGAATAACATTTATCGGGTGTCGGGCAGGTGGGAGGGGGGAGGAGGGGATGGGTATACACAAACATAATGAGTGAGATGCGCAGCGTCTGGAGGATGGTCCCGCTTGAAGCTCTGACTCAAGAGGGGAGGGGGGCATGGGCAATATATGTAACCTCAACATTTGTACCCCCATAATATGCTGAAATAAAAAAAAAAGAAAGAAACAAGTATGAGATGATAAATACACTTTTTCTACCACATTTAAACATTTTTAAATAAAGGATTTAATATAAACACTGAAAAAAAAAGAAAATATTAATCTCCCTGTACATCTCCATCACAGCTCTTGGGTGAGCAGGTGCATTGTCAATAAACAGTAATATTTTGAAAGGAATCTTTATTTCTGAGCAGTAGGTCTCAACAGTAGGTTGAAAATATTTAGTAAACTGAGCTGTAAACAGATGTGCTGTCATCCAGGCATTATTGTTCCACTGATAGAGCACAGGCAGAGTAGATTTAGCATAATTCTTTTTTTTTATTTCATCATATAATGGGGGTACAAATATTGTTAGGATTACA
>VBSM01002616.1:18897957-18934952 GCA_008086735.1 Cheirogaleus medius | reverse complement strand
ACTCATGAATTGACGGGCACTTGGGTTGTTTCCATGACCGTGCAATAGTGAATGATTTAGCATAATTCTTGAGGGCCCTAGAATTTTCAGAATGGTCAATGAACATTGGCTTCAACTTAAAATCACCAGTTGTATTAGCCCCTAACAAGAGAGTCACCCTGTCCTTTGAGGCTAGGCATTGACTTCTCCTCTCTAGCTATGAAAGTCCTAGGTATGAGACAAAGTAGCAGAAGTAAGAAACCATGTTTGCTCATTTCTGCTTGCCAGCATCATTTCACAAAGCCCCAGACCTCCTCTTTGTGATGACATGCAGCTCTCCAGAAAGATGCTTTGAAGAAAAAGCAGGGTAGAGCACACAGCCCCCCATGTCTCTTGCTTGAGTCACTATATTCCTTAAAAATAAATGACCCCAGTCCTTGACTTTTCTTACTCATAAGATAATGTCTGACAAGGTTAGTGATTATGCTTCTGTAATCTATAACCAAATGTACTCTTACATCCAATCTTTGATGTAATTTTGCATGTACTTAATCTTTACCACCTGTATATAAACTCCGAACTGATGTACTACATTGGAGCAGTCTGGCAGAATTTCTCTGAAAGCCCTTCCTGGGCTACAGGCCTCAATCTATAGTTCTCAGTAAGACTTCTGAATACAACTAATTCTTTAAAAGCTTGACTTTTTTTTTTTTCCTTTAGTTGACACTGTCATCTTATTCTAATAGAAGGCTGTTTCATCTACATTGGAAATCTATCATTTAGTGCAGCCACCTTCATCAATTATCTTAGCTAGATCTTCTGGAGAACTTGCTGAGGCTTCTACATCAGCACTTGCTGCTTCACCTTGCACTTTTATGTTATAAAAATGGCTTCTTCCCTTAAACCTCATGAACCAACCTCTGCTAGCTTCAATTTTGTCTTCTGCAGCTTCCCTACCTCTCTTAGCCTGCATAGAATTAAAGAAAGTTAGGGCCTTGCTCTGAATTAGGCTTTGGGTTAAGGGAATGTTGTAGCTGGTTTGATCTTCTATCCAGACCACTCAAACTTTCTCCACATCAGTAATAAGGCGATTTTGCTTTCTTATCATTCATGTATTCACTGGAATAGCACTCTTAATTTCCTTCAAGAATTTTTCCTTTGCATTCACAACTTGGCCAACTGTTTAGCACAAGAGATCTAGCTTTTGGCCTATCTCAGCTTTCAACATGCCTTCCTCACTAATCTTAATAATTTCTAGCTTTTGAATTAAAGTGAGAGACGTGTGACTCTTCCTCTCACCTGAACACTTAGAGGCCAGTGTAGAGATATCAATCGGCCTAATTTAGATGTTGTTGTGTCTCAGGGAATAGGGAGGCCTGAAGAGAGAGAGAGAGATGGGGAATGGCTAGTTGGTGGAGCAATCAGAGCATAAGCAACATTTATCAACTAAGTTGCTGTCTTCTATGGGTGTGCTTTGTGGTGTCCCAAAACAATTGCAATAGCAACATCAAAGATCACTGACCACAGATCACCGTAACAGATAAAATAATAAAGAAAAATTTGAAATATTGTGGTAATTACCAAAATGTGACACAGAAACATGAAGTGAGCACATGGTTTTGGAGAAATGGCTCCAATAGACTTGCTTGAGGCAGGGTTGCCACAAACCTTCAATTTATAAAAATGCCATATCTGTGAAGCACAACAAAGTGAAGCACAATAATAGGAAGCATGCCTGCATATATTAATAATACTCTTTGTTGTAAATGACCATATGCCAATTGATTCTCACATAATGCTTTTGTTGATTTTTCCTGAACTCTAGATTCATAACCAACCTATGGTTGCAATTGACAAATGAGTACAGTTCTGACAAGAATGTTGGTTGATTTTTTTACATTAATAAATAAAATCAAAGTGGAATAGCAAAGACATATGTTGGAACTTCACTCATTTGCCAATGACATAAATGACTCTGCTGAATTGGAAAACAGTTTTCTCATACTGGAAGAATATTTCCTCAATGTTTTTGTGTTATGCAAAATGTAACAGCTATAGACATGACACACTTTTAAGTTTAATCTATATTGTTAACACTTTCCTACCACCTTTTTAATGCTAAATAATCAACAGAAGGATACATCAAGCCCTAATTTGTAGCATATGCCAATTGCTGTGCCGTAAATACACCAGTCGTGGCCAGTTTCAAACTAACATTGTGATCCTACTGAATTTGGAGTTGGAAAGAGATATTCAGCAGCACATTATATCGTATTTCCACTCTATAGATACAGGAGATGTAAATAACCATAAGAGCATAGACAATAGTAAAAGGTAGTAACAATAATTACAAAGTGATAAATTTTGAGTATTTGCTACCATGTTTTAAATATAAGTTATTTAAGTGTAAGTTTACATCATCTACTTTTTAATAATGGCTATATTTAACAAATGATCACAAAATTCCTGGAATTTTAACTATCAGCTCTTGCAAGCCCTTATAAGTCAGCTCCAGCACACCTCCACTCTGGGTTTCTATGTAGTTTTGCCAGTTCCTTGTTCTCCTACCATGGACAGTTTACTTAGCCTCTTCAAATCTGGTTATTTCTACAGTAGGGCTAATAAAACCTATATCATAGAGTTGAGTGAAGATGAAATAAGATAAAATTTGTAAAGTACCAAAATCAACACAAAGCAGGAAAACAATATTAATTCTTTTCCTTCTCTTTGGCCTTTCTATTGGCCAATCCATCCTGAACATTACCTGTTAAAATTATCTCCCTGAACAGAGATATTGATATGTCATCCCTCTGCCTTACACTGGTATTAAGCACAAACTTCAATTTGCTCTCAAAGTCCACATCTGACCAATCTCATGTTTTCATTACTCCTCAGGAGGATGTCTATGTCCCAACTACAGATCTGTTGACATCTCCCATATTGTCCTGGTGGATCCCATCTCTACATCTTTGTTCATGGCATTCCTTCCCATTGAGATCTTTGTTCCATCAATGCCACTTTTCCCCTTCCTCATCGAACACACCCCCACAAAGCTCCCCATTTCATAATAATATCTGACATGTACTGAGTGCTGGGGATGTGCCAGGAAATGTGCTAAGTGCTTCATTTGCATTATCCCAATTAGTCATTCCCATTTCAAGACGACAGAGAGGCACAGTGGGAGTACATAACTTGCCCAAGGTTATATATCTAGTGGATGGTAGAGCTGGGATTCCAACTCAGGTGGTCTGACTCCAGAACTTGGGCTCTTAGACATAAATCCCACTTATTGCCTGAATAATTACCTTTTAAATAAATTACCTCTGTTTAATGTTAATATATTGTGTTCTTGGCTTTTTTCGTGTCTATTCCATATGCTTTACCATAGTACCATTGAGGGCAGAGGTATTTATTTATAAAATATTTATAAGGTGTCTTCCTTATGTATCAGGTGCTATAGTAGGCATTTGGGATACAGGACCAGTCCTTGGTTAAATAAATTACAAAACACTCATATGGCAAAATACTATGCAGCTGTAACAAAGAACAAGAAGGCTCTTTATATATGAACATGGAAAGATTTCCAAGATATATTGTTAAATAAATAAAAGTAAGGCCCAGAAGACATTGTGTACTATGCCACATTTTGTGTAAAATATGAGGGAGGGTTAAGAATTCTGTGTGTATGTTTTTACTTGTTAAAGAAAAAAGACCCAGTCCTTATCATTATGAAGTTTGTAGTATAGGCAATGTACAATAGTAAGTGCTATAATTGATGTATAATGGAAACTTGACTTTGAAAAAACACATATTCTGAAACCTTTACAAATCCCTACGATAATGCATATCACTGTGTCAGTGAAGGCCAGCTTTTTAATGAAGTCTTATGTTCCTCTTCCAAAATGTAGAATATGGGAAATGGCTTATAGATAAGGACTATGTTTCCCAGCCCTCTTGCATGTGGGGCAATGTGACCGGTTCCAGCCCATGGAACATGGGCTGCAGTGACGTGATCACTTCTAGGCCTAACCATGAAAACTTCCTGTGGGATCCGTAGGCTCTCTCCTCTCCTACCTGCTAGCTGGGTGTTGACGGCCAGGATGTTCCTGAATGATTGTGGAGCAAAGCCACCTTACTCCCCTTCCCACTGCTGCCCAGTGGGCTTTACATGGGAAATAAAATTCTATCGTGTTTCGCCACTGAGATGGCAGTGCTTATCTGTTATTGCAGTTTGTGTTGCCTTCACTAAGACACCACTCTAGCATATACTTTTTATCTTAAAGCATAATTTTAAGTTACTCCATCAGACTCTTAACGACTTACCTCACCTGATGAGCATAGTTTTGTATACCGGCTGGAGCACTTGCTGAGACAGTTTCATAAATTGCTTTTTATTTTTACCTAATGGCCTACAGAAGGATCATCCGTATCACAAAGCTACGCCACAGGCATATGTGACATCTCGGTGAGCCAGTGTTTCCATTTTCTTATAAGAACTATATTTTCTTAGACCTTTAACTTCTGTCTGTACTGTTCACAGGTTCCAGCTCTTCTCTTCTTTTTTTTCTTAAAATTACTTTATTATGAGATGCATCATACATACAGGAGAGTGCATAAAACATAGAATAGAGTTTTCAAGAAGAAGTACAAAAAGAAGATGTGATAATCACCATCCAAGTCAAGAAACAGCACGTTGCCAGCCCCCAAGAAGCGCTCCAGCTGTCCCTTCCCAATTACAATTTCCTTCCTTCCCCTAGTGGGTAGCCACTATGCTGACCTCTGTGATAATCACTTCCTTGCTTTTCTTTATAGTTTTACCACCTGTGTATGGTCCTTAAATGATCTAATGTAGTCTATCCGTTTTTGAGCTTTATATTAAGGGAGTAATGAGCTCTAGCTATTTTGTATCTTGTTTCTGTATTTCACTTTTTATTTGTGAAAGTCACCCATGACATTTGTGTAGAGCTCGTTACTTCATTTTCATTGTTGTAGAGTTGTCCTTTCTGTAACTATACTGCATTTCCTGTATTTTTCTACTTTTGAAGGGCATTTGACTATTGTAAACAATGCTTTTGTGATTCTTCTTTTACATGTGTCCTGGTGCGAGTGAGCACGCATTTCCCTAAGGTGTACGCCTAGTGAACTTGCTGGGATGTGGACTTGGCCTGTCTTGGTTTTCCTGGAGAATGCCGTACTGTGCCGTACTGTTTTGCAAATTGTTGTGCCATGTCATGTGCCCACCAGTGCACCTTTTTCTTCATCTATGCAAACATTTGGTGTTGTCAGCTTTAAACCTTTTTGTCAATCTAGTAGGCATTTCATTCTGGTTTTAATTTAATTTTATTTTTTTACTATTAATAAGGTTGAACACCTCTTTAAAGATTTATTGACTGTTTGGATTTCCTCTTATGTGAAGTACCTATTTAAGTCTTTTGCCCATTTGCTAATTGTTGTTTTACTCTTGATTGTAGAAGTCCTTAATCCTAGACTTGTGCCTGGTGTGTTTCAAATATTTTCCCTACCTTATACCTTGTCTTTTCACTCTCTTTATGGTGCCTTTTGGAAAATAGACATTCTTAATTTTATCAGGTCTGAATTTGTCTTTTCCTTTACAGATAGTGCTTTTTGTGTCTTGTTCAAGAAATCCTTTTCTTTGAGGTCATAAAGTCGTTTTCCAGTATTATATTCAAAGGCTTTGTAGTTCCGGCTTTCACATTTAGATCTTTATTTCACCCGGAACTAGGGGTCTAATTTCGTTATTTTCCATGTGGTTACCCAATCATCCCAACACCATTTATGGAAAAGTCTGTCATTTCCCCATCGAGTGGCAATGCCACGTGTGGTCATGCATCAAGGGTTCACGTATGTGGGAGTCCATTTCTGGGGTTTTTATTCTGCCCCACTGATCTATTTGTTTAACTCTGTGCCAATACCATGTATTTTTCCCCACTCCAGTTTTCTTTTCTGCATTCATTTAACACAGTTATTATGAGTGCTTAATAGACACCATTCTAGGTTCTGAGAATAAAGAGGACAAAATTCCCTGCCCTCCCAGAGTTTAGGTTCTAGTGAGAGTCAGACAATAAATGAATAAAATACACAATATGTTACATAACAATACATGCTAAGGAGAAAAATAAAGCAATGATGGGGAATAGGAAGTGTTGGGGGTGGGGCTGAAATTGTGGATAGGATGGTGAGGGAAGGCCTCGTTGAGAAAGAGATATTAGTGTTAATATCTAAGGGAAGTGGGAGGGCACCCCACGGCTATCTGGAGGAAGAGAGCTGGGGCAGAAGGATCCACAAGTGCAAAAGCCCTAAGAGGGAACTGTGCCTGGTGTGAGCAGTGGGCTTGCCCAGTGAGCATGCGTGGTGTGAGATGACACAAGGACATGAAGTCAGACTGTTAACAGTGGCCCATCATGGGGGCTTTGTCACTCACAGTAAGGATTTTGGCTTTTACTGCCATTAGAGGGTTTTGAGTACAGAAACTTGATCTGACCTATATTTAAAAGAATCCCTCTGGATGTTGAGTTGAGAAGGGACCAAGGAGGGGTCAGGGTGGAAACAGGAAGATCAGCCAGGAGGCTGTTGGAACAACTCAGGTGAAAGATGATGGTGCCTTGGCCCAGTGAGGTAGCCGTGGAAAGAGGTTGCATTCTGGATTTGCCGACAGACCCAATATGAGGTTTGAGAGCAAGATAGAAGTCAAGGATGACTCCAGGATTTCTTCTCGGGGACACTTTCCACAAAGAAACGAAGTCTTTATTATTTGATGAGCATTTCTATACATAGAATGCTGACAGACAGAGAACAGGAACTTTGCTAGGATGCAGGTGCTGGTCTAGACTTGTCCACCACCACCTCCATCTCTGAAAGTCAAGAAAGACTTCTTGGAGAAGGCTGAATTCAAGCTAGTTTTTTTGAAGGACAGATGAGAGTATGCCAGATGAACCCTGGGCATTTCGAGCTTGGGAATGGCATGGGTTAAAGTCTGGGAGAGTAAAACATCACGGGGCAGACATTTCCAAACTTTCTCAGTTTACTGAACCCTTCATGTCTTGGTGACTTTTCATGGCATGCCTAGCCAAAAGTAATGCCTAACAGTTCCATTATTGACTGATGCGGTCCAAACAACTTAATAAATATTTATGTCTTAAAAAAGCTGCTTGAAAAAATAATACAGATAAATCGAAATAAAATAATATTTTAATTTTATTCTTAAATAACTACTATGGAATACTAATGGGATGTGTGCACATGTTGGGCACTACTCAGTTTCTAGATGTTGGAATCTGATTGGACACTACCATAATTTCTGTTCCACATTGCTTTTCACATGGTATTTGCTTTCTATTATAGCAACTCTGGAAAATCCAGCTTTGCAAAGAGATAATGTCACTGAAAGTAATGCTTGTCTTCTAATGTTGACATTGTGAACTACCTCAAGTTAAAGGTTGTGTGGTATCTGACAGATGTAGGATATCAATGCATTTTCCACGAAAAGTTAAAATATCTTTCAAAGCCCCTGTGAGTTAAGTGTCCTGGGATGACTTGGTGCACAATCTGGGACCTGCAGGCCTTGGGCATTTGGGGGAACTAAAAACATTTAAGTGTTAGGAGATAACATGCTTGTGCAGGCAAGAGTGAGAGAAAATGAAGCTAAACTATTAGGCATGGGGCAACTTGTGCAATACATTGTCTGTCATGTTAAGTTTTCCACAGGCCAATGGAGCACCAAAAATGCACAGTCTTAGTCTCTGGAAATGCACATTATAGCTGGGAAGACAGATACAGGCAGATATGTGTGCATACACACATATGTGCAATACATTGTGATTATCCCTCTATAAAAATACATATGAAACAATTGATTTTGACTTGTGAGGCAGTTAGAGAAAACTTTATGAAGCATAGAAGATACAGGCTGGTCCTTGAAGAATGAAGAAAAATTGACTAGGGGAAGACAGAGTCAACTGCACAAGCAAATGAACAGATGTGATAGTGCACAGCATATCTGTGGATTGTGCAGGGCTGGTATGGCCAATGAATTAAAACTGCAGGAAGTGAGAATGAAAAAATCATCCTGGACCTAACTGTGAATAGCTTTGAATGCAATATTGTGGAGTTTAGACTTTATTCTGAGAACTGTAAGGAGCCATGAAAGAATTCTAAGAGGTGACTGATTTGATTAGTTTTCTGTTTTAGAAAGACTAATCTGGCAGCATGAAAATGGACTAGAACAGGAAGAGATGAGAGGTAGGAAGATTATCTAGAAAGATAGGTGTATTAGCTACTGCTGCAGAGTAGGTGTTTCTCACTCCAAGCATTTCTCAGTCATGGGTTTTAGGGTTGGTCAGGCTGCAGGGTGGGTCCAAATCTGTTGCATGCTTCGCTACATTAGCTCTGGACCAGAGGCTACTTGGGGACATGCTTTTCTCACAGTAGATCTTAGCACAAGAGACTAAGCCAAATGGTGCAAAAGCACGTGTAAAGCCCTTGCTCGTAGCATGTCTACTAACTTTCTATTGAACTAAGCAAGTCATGTGGCTAAATCCAAGTTCACTGAGGCAGAGACATATGCTCTGCATACTTCAGGACACCGCAAGGAGAGGGAAGAAAGAATTAACAATACTCCTGTCCCTGTAGTAGTGGCAAGAGATAATTAGGGCAGTAACAGTGGAAAGGAGGGAACAGAATAAAAGGTATTAAGGAGCAAGAGTTCCCAGGATTTAGGGTTCATTAGAAGTGAGGTCTCTATTTTGAGCATATGGATAATAAACTAATACTTACAAGGTGCTTAGTAGGTTAGTAGGTGCTAGGCACCATTCTAAGTGTGTATGTACACTGACTAATGTAGTCCTGTTATAACAACTTGATGAGATAGGAGTTATCCTAATCTCCATTTTGCAAATAAGGAATCCAAAGCTTAGTAGTTATATAAATGCCCAAGATTCAACATGGTGAAGTGTGGATTTGAACCTGTGATGGCTAGCTCCACAGTCCACATGGCTGATCACAATGAGCACTGTCTCTCAACCGTGCTTATCAAGGAGTGTACTTACTATGACACATAGCAGTGCCATCAGCGAGATTCCAGGTGCTGACCTTGAGACATGAGGTACGCTCTTGTAGATGCAGTTTGACCATATTAATTGGTAAATTATTTGTAAAGCCACAATAATCCAAAAGTAGGATAAACCAAGGAAAGTCCACAGGAGGCATATTGTCATAGGGGATTTCATTCTGGCTGCAGTGGAAAGGAGGGACAGAGTGAGTGATATCTTCTACATCGCTGATATTTCTGCAGGGCCTGCCACTGTGGGAGGAGATTAGGAGTAATCTTAGAGATAAAATCTTCAGACTGGAATCTGCTGGCATCACAGGAAGCTAAGGGATTAAAATCTGTCTCCATGGAAGGAAATAGTAAATTTAGAGGAAGCAATAATGTCTGGAACGAGGATAGAAGATTAAGTAAACTATTGTTGGGCAAAAAGGTAGAAAGGAGAAGTGAGGCAGAACATCCAAGGAAGGAAAGTATTTTTTCTTCAGGATGTCCATCAGGAAGCCTTAGATAACCTCTAAAGTTAGTGGTGAGGATGGGGATAGAACTCTCACAGGCTCTCAGAGGTGGAAGGTGAACAGTCCTCCCATGCTTTAAACATCTGTATGCACCAGGCATTGTTAACCTGGGGTTCAATGGTGGGTTTAGCAATTGAATGCAAAATTGTAGGTTATTGTATGTGTGAGTGTGTGTGTGTATGTGTGTGTGTGCATGCACACACAAGTATATGTGCATGGACTGAGCATTTTTCTGGGAAGATAAAAGATCCATAATTTTAATCCAATTTTCAAAGGAGTTCTTGGTCCTGCAAATGTCCGGGACAACTAATTGTAGAGTTTTTCCTTGAACAAACACTGCTGGCTCCTTTCCTCAGCGAGGGCCTGTTTTGTTGCTGATGAGCTCTATTGGAGCATCCTTCCTCACACGGAGCTGGTGTCTATCCTCTAGGAACTGCCACCCCCGGTCCTGCTTTGCCCTCTGGAGCAACACTGGGTAAGTCTAATCCCTCTGTCATCCTTCTAAATGGAAACTCCTTTCTCAGTGTATTGAATTTTTTTTCCTGATGTGAGCTTAGTTGTTAAAGGAAATCTTTGACATTTTTGATGCTTTTAAAGATCCTCATGGAGTCAGCAAATATTCTCATATTTTGAAAAGTTTATAAGTTTAGTTACATGGAATTTAAAGGTAACAGATTTTATTACTACTTGAACCCCATATAATACCATGGAGTAAAGTTTCCATGTTTGTTAAAATATTGGAGAACAGACACAGAATTCTGTTCTCTCTCACTGTTTGGCAAATAATGCTTAATACTAGCTCCAAACCGTCTTAGTTTCAGGAAAAGAAGCTATAATAAGGAAAACATACATTCTGATTGTAACAATCATAGAGCTTCAGGAAATGCAAAATAAAAACTATTTATAAAAACAAATCTATTATGAAGAAAGAATTTCTTTATGTCATAGGACTGAAGTTTTTAAAAAAAAAATCCGTGACATCAAACTTTTCTTTTATGCTTATTTACACACTGGCTTTCTTATAAATTCTGTTATTGAAAGACTTTTGTAGAACTCTTGTAACCGTATTTGTGGATTTTTCTTCTTTTCCTTCTGTTACAATCTCCTTGATTTAGTTACCATACTGGAAATCAATGTTGCATCTCCTTGTCTAGTATGAGGCCTGCTCCAATTGAAGCTAACTACTAGTTCAGTTATCCAGAGCACCCTTCACAGGTAATCAGTAAATGTTTGTTGATGTATGATGAGAAAAAACAAATGCTCATTCATTCAGTGAGTATATATTGAAAATTTACTGCATGCAAAGCACACGAAGTCCAAGAGTCAGAGAACTTACAGTTTGGTTTAGTACCCAAGTTAAGGCAAATATTTAAATTAATGTAGTGGTAACATAATACAATGAAGAGTCTAGCTAATAAGCCAAAATGTAAATAAAATGGAATCATAAAATATATTCCCATTAATTAAAATAATGCAGAAAAGGAGAAGAGAGGAAAAAAAGAACAGATGGGAACAAATAGCACAATATTAAATTTAAACCCAACTATATGAATAATCACATGAACTATAACTTGTCTAACTACTCCAGTGGAAAAAAAAAAGATATTGTCAGGTTGGAAAATAAAATAAGACCCAACCATATGTGGCCTTAAAAAATCATACTATTTTGGGGAGGATTTTAAAATCGACAAATAAAAATTGTGTATATTTATGGCATACAACATGATGTTTCAAAATATGTATACACTAAGGAATGGCTAAATCAAGTTAATTAACATATGCATTACTTCACATACTTATTTTTTTGTGGTGAGAACACTTACAATCTACTCTCTTAGAAATTTTCAAGTACAGGCATATCTCATTTTATTGTGCTTCACAGACATTGCATTTTTACAAACTGAAGTTTTATAGCAACCCTGTGTCAAGCAAAACTATCAGCACCATTTTTCCAACTTCGTGTCTTGTGTCATATTTTGGTAATTCTCACAATAATTCAGATTGGTGAATATTCAGATTTTCATTATTATTTTATCTGTTACAGTGATCTGTGAGCAGTGATCTTTCATGTTACTATTGTAATTGTTTTGGGGCACCACAAACTGCACTCATATAAGATGGAGAACTTATCGATAAATGTTGTGTATGTTCTGACTGCTCCACCAGCTGGCCATTCTCCCATCTCTCTCCTTCTGCTCAGGCCTCCCTGTTCCCTAGGAAACAATAATATTGAAATTAGGCCAATTAATAATCCGACAATGGACCCCAAATGTTCAAGTGAAAGAAAGAGTCGCACATCTCTTACTTTAAATCAAAAGCTAGAAATTATTATTCTTGGTGAGGAAGACATGTTGAAAGCCAAGGCAGGCTGAGATCTAGGCCCTTTGTACCAAATAGTTAGCCAAGTTGTAAATGCAAAGGAAAAGTTCTTGAAGGAAATTAAGAGTGCTGTTCCAGTGAATGTTAAGAAAGCAAAGCAGCCTTATTGCGGATATGAAAAAAGTTTTGAGAAAGTTTGAGTGGTCTGGATAGAAGATCAAACCAGCCACAACATTTCCTTCAGCCAAAACTCAATCCAAAGCAAGACCCTAACTTTCTTCAATTCTATGAAGGCTGAGAGAGGTGAGGAAATTGCAAAAGAAAAGCTTGACGCTAGCAGAAGTTGGTTCATGAGGTTTAAGGAAAGAAGAAGCCACCTTTAGAACATAAAAGTGCAAGGTGAAGCAGCAAGTGCTGATGTAGAAGCTTCAGCAAGTTATCCAGAAGATGTACCTAAGATAATAGATAAAGGTGGCTACACTGAACAACAGATTTTCAAACAGCCTTCTAGTGGAAGAAGATGCTATCTAGGACTTTCGTGGCTAGAGAGAAGTCAATGCCTGGATTCAAAGCTTCAAAGGACAGGCTGACTCTCTTGTTAGGGACTAATGCAACTTTAAGTTGAAGCCAATGCTCATTGTCCATTCTGAAAATCCTAAGGCCTAAGAATTATGCTAAATCTACTCTATCTGTGCTATACCAATGGAACAACAAAGCCTACATGAGAACACATTTGTTTATAGCTTGGTTTACTGGATATTTTCAGCCTAGTGTTGAGACCTACTGCTTAGAAATAAAGATTCCTTTCAAAATATTACTGCTCATTGAAAATGCACCTGCTCACCCAAGAGCTGTGATGGAGATGTACAAGGGGATTAATATTTTCATGTCTGCTAACACAACATCCATTCTGCAGCTCATGGTTCAAGGAGTAATTTTGACCTTTAAGTCTTAACTATTTAAGAAATACATTTTATAAAGCTATTGCTGTTATAAATAGTGACTCCTTTGATGGATCTGGGCAAAAGAAATTGAAAACCTTCTGAAAAAGATTTCTAGATGCCATTAGGAACATTCATAATTTATGGGAGGAGGTCCAAATATCAACATCAATAGGAGTTTGGAAGAAGTTGATTTCAACCCTCATGGATGACTTTGAAGGGTTTAAGACTTAAGTGGAGGAAGTAACTGTAGATATGATGGAAATAGCTAGAGAATTAGCTATTCATGGCCATTAAACAAGTCTCACAAAATGTAAAGGCTTTCCAGTCATATAAATCATGTTTGCTGACTAAATGCACAAAATTAGAAATTGACAGCAGAAGGTAATCTAGAAAATTCTCAGATATTTGAAAATTAGATAATATCCTTCTAAATAACCCATGAATCAAAGAAGAAATCAAAAGGGAAATTAGAAAGTATTTTTAACTGAATTAAAATGAAAATCCAATATATCAAAATTTGGGGGATGCAGCTAAAGCAGTTCTCAGAAAGACATTCATAGCACTAAATGACTATTTTGGAAAAGAAAAAAGGTCTCGAATCAATGACCTCAATTTTTACCTTAAAGAACCAGAGGGGGAAAAAAAACAAATGGAACTCAAAGTAGACAGAAGGAAATAAAAGATCAGAGTGAAAATCGATAAAATAGAATGTAGAAAATCAGTGGAGAAAAATCAATGAAACCAAAAGGTATTTTTTTGAGATCAATAAAATTGATAAAACTTTAGCTAGACTATCCAGGAAAGTGGGAGTAGAGAAGACACAAATTACCAATATCAAGAATAAGAGAGGTGACATCACTATAAGTTCTATACATAGTAAAAAAACTATTTTGAACAATTTTATGCCCATAAACTCAACAACTTAGGTGAAATAGATAAATTCCTCGAAAGATACAACTACCAAAGTTCACTCAATAAGAAATAAAAATCCTGAAAACTCCTAAATCTATTAAACAAATTAAATTTGTAGCTAAAAACTTTTCCTCAAAGAAAACTCCAGGCCCAGATGATTTCACTGGACAATTCTACCAAACATTTGAGGAAGATATGGCTAGGAGGGAATGCTTTCTAACCTGATCTATGAGACCAGGATTACTGTCATACCAAAACTGGACAAGGTATCACAGGAAAACTATACACTTCATGAATATAGATTCACTAATTCTGAATGAAAATGTTAGCAAATCAAAGCCAACAATATATAAAAAGGATATGTCATGAACAATACATTACCCAGGAATGTGAGTTTAGTATGCCATTTGAATATTAATCATTGTAATTCTCCATATTAACAGACTAAAAAGAAAAAAACATATGCAGAAAAAGCATTGACAAAATCCAACATCTATTCTTGATAAAAATCCTCAGCCAAGTAGGAATAGAAGAGACCTTCCTCAACATGATAAAGAGTATCTAGGAGATACCTATGGCTAATATCATATTTAATGGTGAAAGATTAAGGGTTTTCCCCACTAAGTTGAGGAATAAAATAAAGATATCTGCTCTTAACATTTCTATTCAACGTTGTATTAAAGGTTCTAGCCAGTGCAATAAGGCAAGAAAAAGAAATAAAATACATCTATACTGAGAAGGAAGAAGTAAAACTATGTTTATTTGCAGTCAACTTGTTTGTCAGTAGAAAATCTGATAGAATCTACAAACAACTTTGCTAAAGCTAATAAATAAATTTAGCGAAGTTGCAAGAAATGTGATCAATATATAAAAATTAATTGTATTTCTATATAATACCAGTGAATAATCAGACATTGAAATACAAAAATACTATTCATGGGAGGCCGAGGAGGGAGGATCGTTTGAGCTCAGGAGTTTGACACCAGCCTGAGCATCAGTGAGAGCCTGTCTCTATTAAAAATAGAAAGAAATTAGCTGGACAACTAAAAATATATAGAAAAAATTAGCCGGGCATGGTGGCACATGCCTGTAGTCCCAGCTACTCGGGAGGCTGAGGCAGAAGGATTGCTTGAGCCCAGGAGTTTGAGGTTGCTGTGAGCTATGCTGATGCCATGGCACTCTAGCCCAAGAAACAGAGTGAGACTCTGTCCCCCCAAAAAATACTATTCAATAACATCAAAAATATGAAATATTTAGGAAAAAACCTCAGAAACGTGAGCAAGACCTGTATCCTGAAAACTACAAAACGTTTAGAGAAATAAAAGGGGACTGAAATAAACAAAATGCTCATGGAATGGGAGATCCAATTTTGTTATAAATTCTTCCCAAGTTGACCTACAGACTTAGTTCAATCTGGATCAAAATCTCATGGGCTTTTTTGCTGAAATTTGACAACTTGATTCTAAAATTCATATGGAAATGCAAAGGACCTAGAATAGCAAAATCAATATTGCAAAAGAAGGGCAAAATTGAGGGCTTAAATTACCTTATTTCAAGATTTATTATAAAGGGATAGTAATCAAGACAGTGCGCTACTAGTGTTAAGATAGACAAATATATCAATAAAACAGAATCGAGTTCAGAATTAGACCCTAGCATACTTGATTAAATGATTTTTGACAAAGATACAAGGGTAATCAGTGGAGAAAGGACAGTCTTTTCAATAAATAATGTGAGAACAACTAGATAGCTATGCCACAAAACAACAAAAAAGAACTTCAAACTAACTATATTTTGTACATATACAGAAATTAATTCAAAATGGATTATAATCCTAAATGTAAAGCCTAAAACTATACAATTTCTAGAAGGAAACATAGAAAATATTTGTGGCCTTAGGTTGAACAAAAATTTCTTAGCTATGACACTAAAAGCATGATCTATAGAAGAAAAAATAATAAATTGGATTTATAAAAGTTAAGAAGTTCTTTTTTTTTTTTTTCCAACACAGACGGGGTCTCTCTGTTTCCCACGTTGGAATGGAGGGGCTATTCATAGGAACAATCATAGCACACTACAGCTTCAAACTCCTGTGCTCAAGTGATCCTCCTGCCTCAGCCTCCTTAGGATCTAGGACAATAGGCACGCGTCAGAGTATGTAAACTACTCTTAAAACTCAACAATAAGAAAACAAACAACTCAATTTTAAAAATAGGCAAAAGACTTCAACAGACACTTCACGCAAGAAGTTTTACTGATGAGAAGTCCATGAAAAGCTGTTCAACATCTTTAATCATTACTGAAATGCAAGTCAAAAAGCACAATGAAATAACACTACAAATGTTAGAATAGCTAAAATTAAAAAGACTGATCATAGCAAATGTTGGTGAGGATGTGGAGCAACTGAAACTCATATGCTACCAGCGGGAATGTAAAATGATACAACCACTTTGGAAAGCAGTTTGGCCCTTTCTTAATATGTTAAATATACACCTACAATAGGACTCAGTCATTCTCTTCCTAGACAGTTAAACTGAAGAGAAATAAAAGCATATTCCATACAAAGACTTGCACACAAATGCTCATAATAGCTTTATTTGTAATAGGCACAAACCGGAAATAATCTAAATGTCATCAACAAACTGAGGTTCAGAAAGAATAAAGTGACCTCTACACAGTTCCAGATGACCAGATAAACAAATTGTGGTATATCCTTAGAATGAGTACTACCAAGCAATAAAAAGGAATGAACTATTGATAGGCAACAACTGAATAATCTCAAAATAATTATGTTGAGTGGAAGAAGCCATACCAAAAAAAAAAAAAAGAGTTTGTACTGTATGATTCCATTTATTTAAAATTCTGGAAAATGCAAACTTATGTACAGTAATAGAAAGAAGATCAGTGGTTGCCTGGAGAGGGTGTGTGGGGGCGAGCAATGCAGGGAGCGATTACAAAGAAGCAAGGGGAAATTTTTGGAGGTAATGGGTATGTTCATTACCTGGGTGGCGATGGTTTCATGAACGTATACGTAAGTCAAAATTGTACACTCTAAACATGCACAGTTTATTGTATGCCAAATATACCCCAATAAAACCATTTTAAAATGTAGAGGGCACACTGTGTGATAGGTATACTGAGTGCCAGGTTGTGTTAGAAATGTGTGAAATACATTCTTTCCTTTAGTCCTCACGAGTCTATCAGTTTGGTAATGTGATTATTTCTTCCTTTTACAGACAGAACACTGAGGTTTAGAGAGGTTGTTACATGTCCAATGCAGCCTGACGATGCTCTTTCACTCTTAATTGTGATTGGTAGTAGAAAGAGATATGTAGAGAAAAGGCACAATAAAGTGCTAAGAGTTCTTGCACTCGTTGTCTCGATCTTCATAAGAAAGTGTGGAGTAAGCAGTTCACATGCTCATGCCTACTTCACAGATGGACAAACTGAGGTTCAGAAAGATTATGATGACCTCTACACACTTTCAGACCTGGGGGCTCTCAGGAAAGCAGAGTCTCCCCACTCCTCGTACCAGGCCCGCTTGGCTGAAACACAAGCCTCCACCTGCTGTTGATAGACTTCTGCGTTTCCCCAGTTGGCCAAAGAGCACGTAAATTGAGTTTCTTGTGTTTAAAGATGTCAGAAACTCCGACAACTGAGCATTGCACTATTGCCGGGTGTGTTCGGAAAAAAGACAAGATTTAGCGTCGATAGGGGCCACGGAGCACACCAATCAAAATAACACTTTCGGGTTCCAACGCCCGGGGCCGGCGGGCAGCCAGCCGGCGTCTAGCGGCCATTCCCCGCCCCCTGCGCGGCTCGGCGGGGGCGTCGTGGGGGCGGGTCGGGGACGCTCGCTGGCGCTCGGGCACGGCGCCCCCTGCCGGCGCCCTGCTCCCTCGTCCCGGATCCGGTCCCGGCGGCGCGGGGACGCGAGCCTGCGAGCCGGCGAGCCGGCGGGCGGCGCGGCGCGCGGCGGGCGAGCGGGCGCGCCCTGCAGGGGTAGGTGGGGCGCGGGGGCGCGGGCGGGCGCGGGGCGGGGGCGGCCCGGACGGGGGGCGCGCGCTGAGGGGTCGGCGCGGGGGCGGGGCGGGTGGGGCGCGCGCGCGGCGGCGCGCGGCGGGCGCGAGTCATCAATTATGCAAGGACTCGGGCGGCGCGGGGGGCGGGCGCGGGGAGCGCTCCAAGATGGCGCCCACCGCAGTCCCGCCCGCAGCAGCCTCCGCGCCTCTGCAGTCCGGCCGCGCCTCCTGGGCCCCGCGCTAGGGCCGCCGCTGCCTGCTTCGCCGCCGCCGCTGCCGTAAGTCGCCCCAGAGGCCCCGCTCCGGCGCAGCTCCTTGGCCGCCGCGTTCCCCTGCTTACCTCGGGACCCTTGAGCGGGGCTCGCCCGTGTCCAGTCAGGGGCTTTGCCGCAGAGTGCGCGGCGGGGCTGGAGGGGCCAAGGAGCCGGGTTTCTGCCCTCTCTATTTTGGACTGGTGTTTGGAAGTCTTGCTTCCTTCTCTGTTTACTGGGGGTCCCTTAGGAGAATTGAGAACCACCGGCCCCCACCCCGGACACCCTCGCTCCCTTCGTCCCTTGGTTACATTGAGGGACACGGGCCTGTCCTCGGCGCCCCTTCCATGGTGCAGCCCCCCACTTTCCCCCCAGAACCGGGGCAGAGTCGGGGCCCTTCGCCGGGCTGCACTGGGAAGGACAGCGCTGTCGGGATCTTCCTACAGCAGCCCCTCGGCTCTACCCCCTCCCCCATGTCTTACTGCATCCTTCTCCCTCATCGGGCTACAGATTGCTACCAATTGCAGAAGCCTGGGGCTCCTGGGTTCTTTGGGCAGCCAAGACTAACCCTGTCCTTTACTCAGATGCGTCCGTCCCCCACCCAACCGTGTGCTCTGGGACTGTGTTGGGGGCTCCCGGGACCTTTTTCGGCCGACTAGGATTCCTGCATTAGGGAGCACATCACTTTCAGAATATCCCCTTCCCCCACCCCCACCCCTACGCCACCCAATGCAGAGCTTGTTCCTCTCCTCCTCTCTCCCTTCCCTCCCCCACCTTACCACCAGCAGCAGCACCCTTGGCTTCTTGTTAGCGTTGGGGTACAGGACTGTTTGCCCAGCTCCACAGACTTGGACCCTCCTCTAGTTCTCATGGTACCGTAGGAGACCGCAAAGCCTCTGCATTTCTCCTGAGAGCTCAGCTCCATCCCCTCCATTGCCAGCAGCAACCACTGGCTGAAAGACTTGGCAGCTAACTTTCTGGGGGCTTGCCAGGGCTGTGAGACCCCTTCATGGGCCCCAGCTTTGAGTTGGGATGGAGTGGGAACCATTTTTCAGCCTGATAAATAGGATTCTTCAAGCCATGCATTCCTTCCGACTACTCCACCCTATGCCCTCTTCACACTTACACTGCAGTTTTTGAAGCATGGGGGAATACATTTTATATCTGGAGATTCCAAGATTCGCATCAGCGTTCATAATAAACGGATGTCATCTGCTTGGGGGGAGGGTAGAAGAAACTTTGCATTGCATCTGGCTAAATTCAGGGGGAGGGAGAAATAATTAGCATGGAGTTGGCTCTGCCACACAAGGAAAACTGCTTTTAATGCACAGTGGGCACCGGAGAGTCAGGAATGGAAGCAGGAAGTGTGGGTGATGGCCTTGGGAGCAAAGGGAGAGAGTGCTTTTTATAAATGTTTTCTCAAGTTTGAACCTGAAGAGCCTTTATAGAGGTAGTGGTGTGTTAGATCTGGGGGATGTTTTAGCTTTCTAAGGGAGATTTCGGGTGTGGTAGATTTTTCACTGGCTCACAATCTTTCTCTAGTTCTCTTTTCTCCACGTGCATTAGAAGATACTGGGGGGGGTTCTTTCTTTCCTCAAAAATAAAAATTTTTTTTTGATGTGTAATGCAAATGGCTGGATAACATTATCACCCAGTACCACCCTGGTAGGAATCTTGGGGGAATCAGACTTAAAATGCTGAAAGCTTTGTAGCACATTGCCTGTAACCTGGTTCTTGAAATACTGCAGCATTTTTTCTTTGGAACTCATGACCTATAAGGCCTTCAGTTCTCCCTGAAAGAGGATTTGATTGCTTGGGAGGAGGGTGGTAGTGATGGTTTGGTGTTCAGTGAGCATTCTCTGTCCTAGAAATTGAGGCCCTCCCTGGAGAGGGCTGAAAGCATGTTCCATGTTCTCTGAACATCTGATTTAGGGTATATGTAAATGTGTTGTGTTTCTTAGTAGAGCTGGTGTTGCAAAGCAATAATGGTGCAAGCCAGTTTTTGGTTTCTTGGGTTTCATTTGAGTGGCTTTGGTTTCCATTTGTGGTTTTGTCAATTTTTATCAAAATATTTGGAGGATTTTATTTTAAATTAATGAAGGATAATGAAGTGGAATACAACATACTTAAAAACAACCATGCATTCGCTTGTTGCTTTCCTTGTACGACCCTTAACAAATTTTTCTCATGGTTCAGCTTTGGGTTGCCTTGTGTTTAGGCTCATACTAGGATTTCTTGCTGTGGTGCTGAAAGGACAGTTCCCTGGCCAGTCCTGCGGTGAAGTGCACATACGCCGGACATGATTGGGTTTTTCTTTGCTTTTTATTATCAGTAGGCTTTCCTGTGGATGTGTATGTACATGTGCAGCTGGGTTTGTACTTGAGGTTGAAGGCCTAGTTATTTTATTACTCCCACATAACTCTTCATTTTGGCTGTCCCTCATGGAGACAGTGTTTTACAGGCTGCAACAGATCCATATGTAAGTTATACAGTGACGTTTTGCTGACTGCATTATTTCATCTCGTGTCAATCATTTTAAATAGCAAGAAACTTTTTAATATTATGGAAATTCGGTGTCCACAAGAAGTAATTTGATAGCTCACTAAGCTGGATCAGAAGGGCATCTTCTCTGGGTTGAGAAGATGAGCTGGAAAAGAGACTCGACCCAGCAGAGACCAGTGTATGATCCATTGTATTACTAAAGTAGATTTGTCCCCAAAACTATTTCAAAATAGAATAGGAAAGAGGCCATTAGCTCCACCTTGTACAACTTCCCACCCAACACAGGAATCCCCTTTATGGGATATCTCTACTTTGAATACTGCCATTGGTAGGGAATTTACTACCATATAAAGTAGCTCATTCTATTCAGATTCCACAGTGATTGAAGTATTTTAATCTCAGTGAAAAGGTAACATACATAAAGTTGAAAGATGTATAAACTGAGGCTATATCAGGGGCAAATGTTATTCTTGTGCTTGTTACCAAGGAAAGAATGAGAATCAATATTCTGTAGAGATTGTACAAGAAACCTGTACTTACTTGAAAACAATACAAAGATAGAGACATGTCTACCTAAAGCAAGAAAACCTGTGAATGGAAAGAAAAATAATTATCTTTAATGTATTGATATTATATAACTGTTCCGGAAGGCACGTGTTTGAATTCATAAACACTTAATTTGTATGGATTATATCTAAAGACAACAAACCTACACTATATAGACAGTGTCAAAAATACAAAGTTTATGCAGAGTGAGATCAGTTACCATAATTATAAAAATACTTATTGCAGAAAAATTTTAATATATGTAAAAACAGAAAGAAAAAGTCATCCTTAGTCTTACCATCTTAAGCAAAACAATTGTCCAAATTTTTCCAAGTTTTATTGTGTTTTTTCAGTCTTTTTTTTCCATAGAGAAGGTAAGAAGCACTTGTAAAAGTTATTCAAAATGACAATATTTTAAACCAAGCTGTTTAAGCTCTTAATTTCATCATCCTCTACTTGGTTGTTTAGAAACTTAAACACTAGATTGTTACATTTCAATTTCCTTTTTTTTTTTTCCTGAGACAGGGTCTTGCTCTGTCTGGGCTAGAGTGCAGTGGTGTCACCACAGCTCACTGCAACCTCTAACTCCTGGGCTCAAGCAATCCTCCTGGCTCAGCCTCCTGAATAGCTGGGACTACAGGCTCATGCCACCATGCCTGGCTAATTTTTGTATTTTTTGTAGATACTGAGTCTTGCTTTTGCTCAGGCTGATCTCTGGAACTCCTGGGCTCAAGTGATCCTCCCAAAGTGCTAAGATTATAGGCATGAGCCACTGCACCCAGTCCCAATTTACCTTTTTCTTAATCCTTTTTAAATTTTCCAGAAAACCATCTTTAATGTGAAAGAATTCACTCATAGAATTGGACTCCCGTAAAGTCTCTTGATTTAAATTTAGCGTGTTAATTAGAGGAATAAAGAAAGCTTTTCTCAATGAATCAATAGTCTCACTCTGCACCTACTATGTGTAAGGCATTGTAGTAGGCACTAACACTCTTATTAAATGGTAAGTACCAGCTTAGAAAATAATACCATGCTCAAAAACTATTGCTATTAAAGTGTTAAAGAAAGGAAACAGAACTTTCACCCTTTGGGTTTATTAATTGCTGAAATATTGTATGTAGTCTCTTAGGTCTAGCCTAGTGATTTAAACTAAAAAAAAAAAAAGTATGTGGAAGAATAGGAAGTAAATGCAGGAAAAGAAAAGACAAAAAATAAACGTTTCTAGAAAAATTTTCACTGTCTCTTTGTGAAGTTATAGAGACACATAGTTAAGTACTGTGTCAGGGATTAAGGTGAAATGAGACCCAAGAAGGTTGCTATAGTTACATCATTGCGAAGAAAAAGTCAGAAGCAGTTTGGGCTTTGGAGTCAGACAAAACTAAGTTCAAATCCTGACTCCGCCTGCTTTGTGACCTTGGGTAAATTATTTAATCTGAGCTTCCGTGTTCTCATCTATAAAAATAGGAATAATAATACCTACGCCGTAGGGTGTTTGTGGGGGATTAAATGAAATCTCTGTTTCCTTATGGTTTCTGACACATAGAGCTCAATATATATTAGCTCCTTTCCTCTAGAGATTTAGCAGCTTAGTGTGTATTTATATGTGTATTTGATACAGTCTATATGTACTGTATTAAATTTCAGTAGTCTCAAAAGCAGACAGTTGCTCTATCTTCAGTCTGGTGTAGAAGATAGGATCTGTAGATACCGTAACTTGGATGGACACTGCTGGTCTAAAAGGAGGGAAGTTTTACTGTGTAATTGCTGTGCTTGCCTCCACCACCACAGTGTAAATTCAGTCACCAAAGTAACTCTTTCCTTGCTCATTCCCAAACTATGCTAGAATGGGACTCTTTACCAAAAGGAACACTTTGGCAGTTACCAGCTGACAGGCAACTGGGCTGTTCTTAGCTATAGCCTGGGATCTGAAGGTGGAATGGATGCAAAGACTGAGGCCTCCCTTAATTCTGACTTGAGCTGGATTTTTAAATTGTAGTTAGGGATTATATGAGTTTGGAGTTGCTTTTGTCTTCAGCACCATTTTAGGTTTCCCTATTATATAGTCCTTGAACTGCTTTATTTGAATGGATCTCATACATTTAGGTCTCACAGATAACCATCCACCTTTGGTAATTATTACTCTATGTTTGTTTACAAAAACTTTTAAAAATCCTTCTATCAGTCGATTGTTTGAGCTAGGTAAGGCAAATCTTACTCTACCCATTTTATAGATGAAGAAACTGAGTATCCAGGAGCTTAAGGGAATTGTCGAGGGCTAAAGGCTATTTACGTGGTATAGTGGAGACTGGTACCCACGTTGGTTGACTCACACTTAAAGATTTTCCCCATTAAATGGTGTTATATTCTGATGTTCATATAACCAAGTAATGTGAACAATTTTGGTTTTATTTTAAGAAATTATCATTATCCTAGGTAGCTAAACATATCTTAGTGAGTAGGCATAATGAAAGATTCTGGGATAGGCAAAGGGAGGGCAAAAGTGTCTTTGAAGTAGAGCATTTTAGAAGCAGGAAGGATGAGGGGAAATGAGCAGAAGATATATCAATAAATAGAATATGGATGAAATAGGAGGCATTGATCCTAGCTACTTTTAAAAAGGTCATCATGTCTTGGTGTCTGCCTCTCTTTATCCATGTCTCCTGCAAGTAAATGCATACACTAGGCTACTCATAAATGCTCTCTCATTGCCAACCTAGATTGTAACCAGGACTGTAGGGAATTATAGCCACTATCACCTGATATCTTTGCTTATGCAAGGCTGAAATTGGTGTAGGACTCAGAGAACAGAATATACTGGGAATTAGTGTAGGGGGTAGGGCAGTGAGTTGGAGCAGAAGTTGTTCTGGGAAGACTGGGCTAGAAGTGCAAAGAGGATAATATTTAAGATTTTCCTTAGGCATATGGAGGAGAGTAGAATGAAATAAAAGCTGAGAGCCTGAGAATCTAAGAGGTACTTTTTATTAGTTTGGGACTGAAGCTCTATTGTTGTGGAAGGAGTTGATTGGGGTAGGATGACTAAAATGTTAGGTGGGGAGGTTTGGCACACTTTATATTCACTATTGGTGGTAGGCATCCTGTGTGCATTGGGCTTGTCCCAGGATCTGGAAATGGAAAGCACTAAAATCCCTCAAAAGACATATTAACAGGCTCCTTTCATGTTCAGCTGATTAGTGCAGTTTTTATGCTGTAAAATCTTTTGAGTTCCTGGGGAGTAAGAACATTAGAGAAGTATAGTGAATGCTTATTTATCTGGGGATGGATTATCAAGCTTGTGAATTATAGAGTCATTTATTTTCCTCCTTTTCCCTACATTTTGGGTATTTAACTGATCATTAGTGTTTCCACCAGAGCTCTGCTTAAGAAGGCAGAAAAAGTCAGAATGAAAATGTTGCTTTTAATTTTTAGATAATGATTGATAATGGAAGAGATGGCAACTACTTTATCAGTGGAAAAGCACTTCATATTTTATCTATTCTTATTCTCTCCTTATTTTAATAGTACAGACAGTAGAAAGCTGAGCCTCTAAAAGCTTGATGTTCACTGAAAGCCAGTGTAAAATAACATTTTTCCTTCATTTTACTGAGCAACAGCCCTGTAAACAAATAGGGCTTAATTTATTATATGGTTAGCTTCTTATTTCAGGAGGAATTCTTCAATTAATGATAATGCAACAGGCTTTTGTGTTACATTCAGTACTGTCTTTTTGTCTTAGCAAGAAGCTGAATAAAAGGCTTTTAAATGAAAATGAATTGATGCATTATTATTAAATTGCAGAAAAAAATTAAGCAAGTTGCAAATGAGACTGGTAGAACTTTCTCAGAGTTCAGAATACCCAGAAATCTCATTCGCTGCAGAATTCTCAATTGGATTTCCTACGATTTGGTGAATACTAAAAGAGGCAATATGTGTTGTTTCTAGGAAAGATGCCTTGAAGATAGCAAGGCATTTTTAAAGATAGGTATGATAGGGAGGGAAGAAAGTGTCGGGAGTGTGAGGAATCATCAGAGGGAGAAAGTGAGAAAAACTGAATAAGAAAAGTGAAAATGGACAAGGATATTTCAATGTGAACATGGGGAACTGCTCATCTTTTAAGAGGAGGTGTTCACTCCCCTCCAAAGACTACTTTGGGTATTCCTGAACTAGAGTGATCCTCATCTGGACAGGGCACAGAACCTTAGGAAGGTGGTTTTTGTTGTTGTTTTTTAGTTTTATTTAGCTCTGCTAGAACTTTGCTGTAGATTGCTTTATTTATCTGATCTCTGCATTGAGAAAAAGAGAATGTTATCTTGGCTTTATGGCAAAAAATGTAGTAACATTCTTAAATGTTTCTTTCACTTTCTCTTTTTTTAAAAAAAGGATTTTTAGTCATTAAATACAAAAATATTTTTTTCAAAAGACTCTGTTGGTTTTTCTCCCACTCTGTGTCTCGAAATGTATCTTTTATATTTATTTATTTGAATAGTTAACAGAGGCACAGAGTCCAAAAGTTAGAAGGTTCTTCTTTTACTGTCTCCCAGTCATCTAGTGTGCACTCCATAATGGCTACTACTGTTTCTAATTTCTCTTGTAAACTTTTCTGCATACATTTATGCACATATGCACATTATCTCCCCCTGCCCCCAACACAGTTATTTCCATTGTCTTGTAAGAAAGACTATTAAAATAGCTAGGGATTTGAACTTGTTCTAGATCATCTTAGATCAAATAATCCCCCCCTTTCCTAATGATATATATAATCCCTCTATGTTTTATTTTTCTTAGTAAAACTTACATTCTAATTTCTCAGCTTATTTAATGTAAAATGTTAGTTTGAGCTGAAGCAGCCTTTTCTACTAACTACATTCCTTTTTAGGATTTCCATTAGAGAATTATCTATTAAAAATAAAAGTATAGAGGGAGACATGGCCTTGAGAACTATTGGTCCATTGCTTTCTATAGGGAACTATAAATTACTTGTCCTGACCACACCAGTCAGCAAATACTTCGTGAGTTGCAACTACTGGTGAGGCATTGTGACAGGTATTGAGATATAGATAGATAGATAGATAGATAGATAGACTTTATGTTCTAGGAACTTATTTATTTGGCAAAATAAGTCATAAACACAAAGTGTTAAATAAGAAAAGGTTTTCATAATGGTTCATGATTAAAAAATTGAAAAGAGCTTATTTGCCAAATAAGTGATATAGTTAATAGGTAAACTGATTTTTTAGAAAAAATAGTGAGCTTCAAGCTGATATGATTGGAGACAGGTTGATGGAAAAAGTATGATTCGAGCTGGGCTTTACAGAATAGTTGGGTAGATCAGTGTGAGCCAAAGTGAGAAGGTGAGAATATACAAAGTGGTTTGGGGGAACAGTGAACAAACCAGTTGGGCTGTGATAGAATCTCCCTGTAGCAGATTAGCTTGCAAAGATAGGGTAGAGTTAGCCAAACATTAAGGGCTTTTTGCAGTTTTGTTCACAGCGACGAAGAATGTTGTAGAAAATTTTTGAGGGAATATAGAATGACAGATGGTCAAAGTTGTGCTGAAATGTTTTAGGAATATTGGTCAGCAGTGTCTAATAGGGTGGAATAGATTGAGGAATGGAAATCTAGTTAGTTGGCTAGATTTGTCCTAGCTGGGTAGTGATGAAGGCTTGGACTAATGTAGTGGTGATAAGGATGGGAAGGAAGGAAAGTAAATATAATTTTGTATATGTGTGTCACATGGATGTGTGTGTTTAACATTTTTCTAATCTAAGAAATAGTTTATAGGAAGACTCAATAGAATGTAGGGAAAAGGGAGAGGGAGTAGTTAAAAGATTATTTTACTGTTTTAAAGTTTAGAGACAGAGAATCTCCTATTTTGAAAATCTGAGGAAGTATGTTCTGTAATACATGTTGGCAGTCTAGAGCACAGCGTTTTTATTAACAAGCTCTGTTTATTTCTAATTTTATTTTCTTTTCTTTTTGAGACAGGGTCTTACTCTGTCACCCAAGCTAGAGTGCATGGCATCATCGTAGCTCACTGCAACCTTGAACTCCTGGGCTCAAGCGATCCTCCTGCCTCAACCTCTCAAGTAGCTGGGACTACAGGCGTGTGCCACCAGGCCCAGCTAATTTTACTATTTTTTGTAGAGATGAGGTCTCGTTTTTCTCAGACTGGTCTTGAATTCCCGGCCTCAAGCGATGCTCCCACCTCAGCCTCCCAAAGCACTAGGTTTATAGGTGTGAGCCCTGTTTCTAGTTTTCTAATCATTTCTCTGCAGAGGGGTTTTTCCCCCTTGAGCTTTTAATGTTATTTCTTGCAGGAAAACCTATCTTCTGAACTTTATTCTCTACGCTGTCACTTATAAAGATTATTTAATCTTTGTTTGTGGATCTCTAACCTTATTTTGGAGTCTTTCAATCCATTTATAGACATGTAACTCGTCATTCTCCCTGACATTCTCAACTAACCTTCAGTTTGGAGGATAAAGGGGCAAGAATTATGCACCTTTTCATTGACTTGGTTGATGACTATTTTGTCCTTCTTGAAACTCAGAGGATTTCATTTTTTGATCATTTGCTTATATTCCATGTGCTTCATGATAGCCATAGTATTTGAAATTGCAGGCTGTGTTAAAGGTAGCAGCAACTGAAAGAATTCTAATAGGTGAAAATAGAGGGAAAGAAGACAAGACCTTATCAGCCACTGCTGTTGTTTTCTATTTTGGGTACTGAATCTTGGGCTGTGGATGAAAAATGTTAGACTTGACTTGCATGAACTTCTTGGTGTAGCTGGGGTACAAGACAATGGCCTGTGGGCCCTAACATACAACTTCAGCATATAGTGGTAATTTAGAGCGAAGGCTGAACTGAGGGGGTTTGGGGTCTGTTCCTGCCTTTTCTAGTCAGTAAAGATTTTTGAATAAGAAAAAGTAAGGGGTGATTGGAATAGCAGAACATGTACATCAAAATGATAGAATACACCTTAAAGAAAAGCACATCAGAAATTTAATATAGCTAAAAAAAATCTTATTTAATTTGTTAAAATTATTTTCCTTCTCACCACTAAAGTTACTGAGTTCTTAAAAAATTCCATTACATGTACCACGGTTTGCATTCAGTTGGCAAAAGTCCCTATGGTTTGCTGTGGAACCAGTAGAGCAGACAGAGTACATATACAAGATGTTAATAAATTTAGCACTTTATTTAGGGATGCAAAGCACACTTACAGTAATTCCATTCGGAGGTTCTCTGTGCAATCATTTTGTAAGTTTGTACCTGTCTCTTAGTTTGAATGCTCAAAGTAACAAATTAAGAAGTATTAAACAATAGTCTCTTGGGGAGGCATTCTTAAGGGATGAGGAAAGTCTGTAAAGACTGCTTAGCTGAATATCGGCAATCTATTTTATTAATCTGGATATTCTAGTGCAAGTGATATTTCAGTAGATCTATAGATTTTTTATTTTTTAACTTTCTGTTTGTAATATTTCTTCTTCCTTGTCTCTAGAAATGAGGCAGTGGGTTGTGTAAAATCCAAGAAGGGTTTTAGTAAATGCACAGATTGAATGATTAAGTAGTGTAGTAGGGAAACAAAGTACAATGATGTTATGAGTATTTCACTTACCTTATAAGGCCTTTTTTTTTCTGACTCACACAGGGAATTTTAGCCATAGGTGCCCAAGGGTGTAAGATTTCTTTTATTTTAGGATCTTAAGGTAGACTCCTGGCATTTAGAAATTACGTAAAAGCTTTATAGGTCAAAGAAAATAAGTCCATCTTTGTGTAATGAGTAGATACCAAAGACTTGCTATTAATTAAATGAGTGTTTCCATCTTTAATTTTAATTAGATTACATCTAGCGTGACCAGGGTTGATATGCTTTGTTCCTTGGCATATGCACCTTCCTGGTCATTAGTAAGTCTTTGGTTTATGTTGTCCCTTGTAGATTGTAGTAGTTGCCAGTCTTCCACCTCCCACACCTCCACAGGCTGCCTTGCTGGTTTCCAGTGGGGAGTAATAGCAATCACGCAGGGAGTGTGACTTATGTGCCCCACTTGGGCTCTACTCTGGAGCCCTACCTTTTGCCCAGGCTGGTGCTCAGAGGAGGGTGGTGTTTTCTCTGTTTATTAATTTTTAATATTTATTTATTTATTTTTAGAGCAATGCATTTATCACTCAGTGCAATCTGTTGCAAAAATCTTAAGGAAAAAAATCATCCCCAGAGAGCAAGGAGTGTTTGTGTCACATTGCCAGCCAGGATTCCAGAACCGTTAGCTCCTTGTAGGTACTGCTTCTGTTTACATAGAGGTTGAGCTGTCAGGCCTTTCCAGTTGCTTTTTTCTTTTATGGTTTAACTGCAGAACCAGTTAAGAACTCTTATTTGTGAGAAGTGAATGCTGATTTTTGTGAGTATTATAAAAATCTAGTCTAAATCTGTAGAGTTTAAAGTATGGGTCAACATGAAGAAGTGCTAAATATTTGAGGTAATGGATATATGCTGATTACCTTGATCTGATCACTATACATTGTATGTATGGAAACAGTACTATGTGCCCTATAAGTATGTACAATTATTATGTGTCAATTAAAAAAAATGAAGGTAAAAATCCCCCCCCCCCAATTTATAATACTAAAAGACAAATACTGTGTGACTCCACTTATGTTAGGTACCTAGAATAGTCAAATTCATAGACAGAAAGTAGAGTGATGGTTATTAAGGGTTTGGAGGGTAGGTCTATAAGGTCTATAGTGATATCCCTTCTTTCATTCCTGATATAGATAATGTGTATATTCATTCTTTTTTTTCTTTTTTGGCTGGAGGCTTATCAATGTTATTCATCTTTACAAAGAACCAGCTTTTGACTATATTGATTTTTCTATATTGTTTTTCTGTTTCAATGTAGTTGATTTCTGTTCTTGTCTTTATTTTCCTTCTGCTTGTTTTGAATTACTCTTCTTTTTCTGTTTTTCTAAAGTGGCAACTCAGATTGTTGATTTGAGACTTTTCTTCTTTTCTAATTTTAATATAAGCTTTTAATGCTATAAATTTCCCTCTAGGTACTGCTGTGGCTACATTTTAAAAATTTTGATATGTTGAATTTTTATTTCCCTTGAGACTTTCTTTTGATCTAGGGATTATTTAGAAGTGTGTTGTTTGGAGTGTTGAGAGATCTTTTCAGTGCCTTTGTTTTATTGATTTCTGATTTATTCCATTATGATTATAGAATATACTTTGTATGATTTCAATATTTTAAAATTTGTTAGGGTTTGTTTTATGACCCCAGGTATGATCTAGCTTGGTGAGTGTTCCATGTGTACTTGAAAAGAATATATATTCTGTTAGGTGGAATGTTCTATGAATATCAATTATATCTAGTTGGTTGATGGTGATGTTTAGTTACTCTATATCTTGATTGTTTTCTGTCTACTTGTTATATTGATTACTGAGAAAGGCAAATTGAAATCTCTAACCCTAATTATGGATTTGTTCATTTTGTCCCTTAATCAGTTTTTGGTTCATATATTTTGAGGTTTTTTTTTTTAGGTACATATACATTCAGGATTGTTATATCTTTTAGTGAATTGACATTTTTTTTGAGACAGAGTCTCTCTCTGTCACCTGAGCTAGAGTACAGTGGCATCATCATAGCTCACTACAACCTGAAACTCTGAGGCTCAAGTGATTCTCCTGCCTCTGCATCCTGAGTATCTGGGACTACAGGCTTGCAACACTACACCTGGCTAATTTTTCGGTTTTTTGTAGAGATGGGGTCTCACTCTTGCTCAGGCTGGTCTCGAACTCCTGGCCTCAAGCAGTCCTTCTGCCTGGGCTTCCCAGAGTGCTAGGGAATTCACTGTTTTATCGTTATTTAATGCCTGGTAATTTTCCTTGCTTTGAAGTCTACTTTATTTGATATTAATATAGCCATCCTAGCTTTTTGTTGATTCATATTTTTATGACATTTGTTTTCCTCTCCTTTTACTTAAAAAAATTTTTATTTTGAAGTAATTTCAGTTTTATAGAAGTATTGCAAAAATAGTAAAGAGAGTTCCTTTTCACCCAGCTGTGTCTAATGTTAACATCTTATATAACGATGATACATTTATTAAAACCAAGACATTTACATTGGTATAATACTCTATTAAGTAAGCTACAGACTTTTTCTTTTGGATTTCACTAAATTTTCCACTAATTTCCTTTTTCTGTTTTAGGATCCTGTCCAGGCTACCATATTGCATTTAGCATCCTTTTATTTTTACCCTACAATTATAATTATATTTAATGTGAGTTTCTGATAGACGGCATAGAGTATGCCTTTTTTTTTAAAATCCATTCTGGCAATCTTTCTTCTTCTTCCTTGTTTTAATTGTATTGTGGTAAGAACACTTTACATGAAATCTACCCTCTTAACAAATTTTAACTATAGGTACAATGTTGTATAGCAGATCTCTAGAATTTATTCATCTTACATAACTGAAGCTTTATGCTCATTGATTAGTAACTCCCCATGACAGTCTCTACTCTAATTGGTGTGTTTAAATCATTTATGTTTAATATAGTTATTGACATGCTTGGATTTAGGTCTACCATTTTATTATTTGTTTTCTATTTGCTTTCCCTTCCTTCTTTTGGAATATTTGAATACTTTTTAGTATTCTGTTTTAATTTATCTATTTTTTTTACTGTTCCATTATACAGTTATTTTAGTGTTACACTAGTGATTACAATATACATACTTAAGTGTTCAATCTGCTTAGAATTAATGTATTACCACTTCAAGTGGAATGTAGAAATGTTAGTACCTTTACTTTCTCCCTGTTATGTTGTAATTTTTATATATATTGCATCTACATACATTGAAAACTCCCATTGACAATGTTATAATTTGTGCCTTCAATCATAATTCATATTCTTTACTTAAGAGGAGTAAAATAGGCTATTACATTTACCTAGATATTTACCATTTCTGTTACTCTTCTTTCTTTCCTGCAGTTCTAAGTTTCCCTGTAGAATCATTTTCCTTCCATCTGAAGAATTTCCTTTTAACTTTTTTTTTTAGAGCAGTCTGCTGGTATTAAATTATCTTGATTTTCATCTTGAATTTCTTTATTTCATCATCATTTTTAAAGGATATTTTCATTGGATGTAGAATTCTGGGTTGACAGTTGTTTCTTTTCTTTTTTCCCCCCAACCCCCAGAACTTAATGTTGTTTCACTGCCTTTTGTCCTCCATGGTTTCTGATCAGAGATCCACAGTCATTCAAATTATTGTTTCCCTAGGTGTAAGGCACCTTTTTTCTCTGTTTTCAAGATTTTTTTGTTTTAGTATTCATTGATTATGATGTATTTTGGCAAGGATTTCTTTGAGTTTATTCTATTTAGTGTTCACTGAGTTTCTTAAATCTATAAGTTTATGCCTTTCACCAAATTTGGGAAGTTTTCAGCCATTGTTTCCTCAAATATTTTTGTGCACCACACTCGTTCTCCTTACCTTTTGGGTCTTTGATGATACAAATGTTAACCCTTTTGATATTGTTCCATGGGTCCTTGAGACTCTGGTTTCTTTCTCTATTGTTCAGTTTGGATAATTTCTGCTTGTCTATTTTCAAGTTCATTGACTTTTCTGTCATCTCTGTTATACTTTTAAGCTGTTCAGTGAACTTAATTTCTGTTATTGTATTTTCTAGTTTAATTTGGTTCTTCTTTTTTTTTTATGAGATGTTGAGGTTTTCAAGTTTCTTTGTATGTCAGTGTGGATTTGTATCCTGGACATTTTGAATATTGTTATGAGACTTTGAATCTTGTTTAAATCATATAGAGAATGTTTCATGTTTGTTTGTTTTAACAGGCAGTCAATCCAGTTAGGTTCAGGCTGTAAATTCTTTCCTGCCTTCAGTGGGCTGGGGTCTAGTTTTAGGTCAGTTTTCAAAGTATTTGCCATACTATTTCTGTTGGTCTCATGTATATACCAGCGAGTACCCAGTCTCAGACCTGGGCAGTGGTATACCCCCAAGAAATGAGTTGTCAGAATCTTTGCTATGCTGTTTAGGGTCAAATATATGTATATGCAGCTTGAGGTTGAGCCCCATACAGCTTTATTGAGCTTCTTCTTTTTTCTGTTGTTTTCCAAACTCTCCAGCTCTAAAGTGTTCCCCTTCTTGCTCCTCTGCCTGGAAATCTGGGACTT
Organism: Cheirogaleus medius; assembly: GCA_008086735.1. Taxonomy (NCBI): domain Eukaryota; kingdom Metazoa; phylum Chordata; class Mammalia; order Primates; family Cheirogaleidae; genus Cheirogaleus; species Cheirogaleus medius. The sequence continues at coordinate 18,901,716 of VBSM01002616.1, read as the reverse complement.
TAGTTTCTATTCTCTGTCTTGTACTTTCTGTGACCACATCTCCCTTGGGAACCAAATAACAAGAAGATAAAGAGAGAAAACAAAGTAATGAACTCTCCCTGTGCTCTTGGTCTCCTAGTTCCCCAGGTCAGAGCAAAACTTTTCTCATCTGGCTGCCACTACTGCCTAATTGCCCTGAGGTAGGCCAGGAAAGAACAGAAGAAATAAACTATTGGGATTTCTTCTACTCCCTTTGGCCCTTTGATGTTTAGGGGCTCCCTTTCCTGTTTCTTGGACCAGAAATGGAAATCTTCTTTTGGAGCTTTTTCTGTCTGTTCCTGGTGCACAGTTCTGGGTTTGGGCTGCCTTTGAGTCCAGGCCAGGAGATACCAGAAGAGAAAAAAAATTGAAAAACTGCTGGTTTCATGATACTTTGAGTTTTGGTTTCTTTTCCCACTCTACCTGCTATCAGTTACTTTTCAGAGTTATCAGGTAATGGGTAGAGCAGTTCTGTCCAGAGATTTTAGTTGAATACAATGGGAAGTACAGGGTAGAGTGGACTTGCTCCATCTTATCTGGAACCAGAAACTTTGGTTATTTATTAAACACATACTCCCAGAGGAACTAGGCTGACAGTCATGAGAAAGATGGTGGCCTTGAGGCAGGTTATCAACCCTGAGAGATCAAATGACTGGACTGACAGGCCTCATGGTCCCTACAGGAGGACATACCCCACGGAAGGATTCCAGCAGTTTTGATGCAGAGTGCTCTCTTCTCATCCTTTTTAATGTTTAAATTTAAATTAAAAGTTTTTTAAAATATATAATATCTCCACTTAGTATCAAATTTGAAAGGTCTAAAGGGAACAAAGTGAGAGTGGTAAGTCTGCTTCACTTACCTATCCCCTAGCTACCCAGTTCCTTTCCATGGAGGCAACCACTTACCAGTTTCTCATGTATACTTACAGAGATACTCTACACATTACCAAACATAGACTATGGATAAGTTTGCATATAGTAACAAAAATGGTAGTCTACTGTACATGCTGTTCTATGCCTTGCATTTTCACTTAATATGTCCTAGAGACCTTTCCATATTGGTGTCTGTGGAAGGCCTCATTCTTTCAGGCAGCTGTACAGGATGCCATTAAATGGATGTGTACTTTATTGATGAGCATTTTTTCCATCAATAAATGTATATTCAGTAAATAGAAAAATATTTATTCCATCAATTTCAATCCTTCCTTATTACAGGAAAGTTGCATTGAATATCCTTGTATATGTATTTTGCAGATGTGGAGCTATATACTTGAGAGTGGAATTGCAGGGCTAAAGGTGTATGTCCATTTAAAATTGTTAATAGTAGATTGATATGTTATTTCATATAACTGCAAATAATCCATATACTTTTAAGCCTTAATAGGGTAAGAAATATTAGAACAGATAATGGAAACCTTCGTATCACCTTAAATTTTTTTACTAACTCAAGTTAACATCTATGTCTGGTTCTGCCAAGTCTTTTACCAATTATGTGGAAAAAAATTAAAATGGATTAATTGACATTTTCCTTCTCTCCTTCCCCTTCTAATTCTGGTAAGGGATGTGTCAACAAGCTATGAAAGGAATATTGTAAAATGACTAAGTAATGAACAGCGAAAGGGAAGGCTATGACGGTGAAGAGGAGTTGGATGACCAGTTGATTGGATAGTCAGTTCCTAATCCTCAGGTGTTGGTTCTGATTAAAGCTTTTCTTCTAAGGAATATTTTTTTCTATCATATATTCTCACTTATGCAACCATGTCCGTATAAGTAGAGAGGGCAGGTGAAAGTTGTTCATCTACTGTACTGGTGGTACAGGAGAAGCCCCGTAAAAGTAATGGTCATTTTTTTGTGTGTGTGCAACCTAGCTTAGCACATTTACTATGAAAAAGTTTTGTGCAAAAAGCAATCTTAGAGAAGTATTTAATATTATAAAGACTGAAGAGTTGTTATTCAGCGTTGTTTTGATGGTTTATGGTGATTATTTGAAATCAGAGCTTTCTTGGAAAATCTGAGATACAGATTTGTCAATACAGTGGAGCATTTTCCTAATAACAGTCATTTTGACATTATACTTGTGACCAAAAATATGATCAGTAGGTGCTTAAAATTTTTCATTTTTACTTGCTTATGATTGTATTGGTATCTGCTTCATTTAATTTTAATATTAATAAATCTTAAATTAGCTATAAAATTAATCTGAAAAATAGAGACGATTTAAAAGTGAATGATGTGTTCTCTATATGAGAGGACACTACTTGGGTGGACTATTAAGTAATAACACTGGTTTGGTGGCTGTTCAAATAATCATCTTGGTTTTTATTTTTTCTTTATATAACCCTATGCTGTTTATAAAATTGGGATGAGCATGTATTCGTCTTATAAAGAAATACAATGCTGGAAAATACAAAAGAAAAAAACTGCTATCGTGGAAGGCTGTGCATTTAATACAATGAGGCAATCGTTGCATAAAACATAATTGGAATTTCTTGTTTGAATTTGCCTGCTGAACCTGTTCCACATCAGTCAAATAAAAAAGAAAAGCCTCAATAGGATCAGATACCACTATGGGGCAGACTGGGAAGGAAAAATATGACAGTTCTTGTAATAGTCTGAGTGGTACAGGTTTACTGGAAGCTACTCAGGTATTTATCCTTGGTCTTTCCTCAGTTAATGGCTTTATAGAGTAATGCAATAGAGCAGGGGTCCTCAAACTTTTTAAACAGGGGGCCAGTTCACTGTCCCTCAGACCATTGGAGAGTGTGCACTGTGGGCCCGGGACGAGTTGGCTGCTAAGCAGGACAGGCAGCTGCGGCAAAAACACCTGGCGGGCCAGATAAATGTCCTAGGTGGGCGGCATGTGGCCCGCGGGCCATAGTTTGAGGACGCCTGCAATAGAGGAAAGACTGTCAAGAAATTTATTCCTTAGATGCTATATCTTTTACTTTTTAACTTCATAAAGTTTTGTGGACTTCTCTGCTTAGTATGTAAAGCAAGGTGACCAAGTGTGGCCCTTGCCATCTATAAACTTGTGTCGCTTGGGTCTAGAGATTCCCCTTGAGTGCTATTTCCTGAATTTGGATTTAGAGATCAGAGTTTATATGGTCAGTATACATCTTCTAGAGGATAGCCAATGAATTCTTAGAATTTTAAATCATTAGCTAAAAAAAGTGCTAATTTGAATTTAGGAATGCAAAATGCATTCTATCGGTGACCCCTCTTAGAGAATTGGGGTGGGCATCTGGTGTTACTCATTAGTTTTGATGTCTTATGCAGAGCCTATGTAGTTACTTGGCTACAGATTAGGACATTGCTAGTATATTATCTGTTCATGTACACAGTGATGATCCTAGGAATAATTTAATCTGGATGGGAGAGACTGGGGCAGTCCAGATTTCTTTAATTCTGTATCAGAGACAGTAGTATGTAAGGAGGAAGGGGCAAAGTGTTAGCTGCAGGTAGAGATAGGCCTCTTATAAGGCAGGCCAGGGTCCAGACCAGGCAAGGTGAGGGTTCTGAGAGAGGCTAGAGTTATGCTACATAGGCAGAATGGCAGAGAAACCCAGTTTGTTTCATCTAGGGACGTGAGCAGGAAGGAAGGAGTTCTCATCAAGAAAAGAATGTGGGCCAGGTGTGGTGGCTCACACCTGCACTTTGGGGAGGCTGAGGCAGGAGGATCATTTGAGCACAGGAGTTCAAGACCAGCCTGAGCAACATAGCGAGACCCTCATCTCTACAAAAT
>VBSM01002616.1:18877076-18893987 GCA_008086735.1 Cheirogaleus medius | reverse complement strand
CGCCTCGGCCTCCCAGAGTGCTAGGGTTACAGGCGTGAGCCACCGCGCCCAGCCAAGTATATTGATATTGTTTTATAACCATCACAACCATCCATCTCCAGAATGTTTTAATCTTCCCTACCTTAAAACTCTGTACCTATTAAACAATAACTCGCCATTCCTGCCTCTCTCCAAGCCCCTGACAATCACCATTCTACTTTGTATCCCTATGGATCGCCTGACTACTCTAGGTATCTAGGTACCTCATATAAGAAGAATCGTACATTGTCTTTTTTGTAACTGGCTTAATTTACTTAGCATAATGTCTTCAAGGTCCATCTATGTTATAGTATGTATCAAGATCTCCTTCCTTTCAAAAGCTGACTAAGATTCCCCTGTAAGCATATACCATATTTTGTTTATCCATTTATCTATTGATGGACACTTTGGGTTACTTCCACCTTTTGGCTATTGTGAATAATGCTGCTGTAGTGTTTTGTTTTGTTTTCATTTTAAAATGACAAAAAATAATGCTTCCTTTATAGAATTCTGGCGGCGGTCTAGAAAGGCTTCTTGCAGAGTGCTGGGCACTGGCTCATGATAAGTGACACTTCCTTTCCTCACCTTTTTTTGTGCCAGTTTCTTGAACTTTTGCTTCTTTTACATCTCTTCCTAGTATAAGTAATCAAACTCATGCAGGACTAATGGATTATTTTTTCCCCTGCTAATTCAAGCCCATTCCAGGACTGATATTTTATAATCAATGTTCTCTGAACTGTTTGTGTTATTTCAAGACTAGACAATCTCTTTGGAAGTTTGAGTTTATTCTAATGTTGCTTTATGTGTTCAGGTTCTCTTTAATGGCTCACTAAATCTCATTGTCACACTTTCCCCTAAGATAATTTTTTCCAAAACCCTGCTAATGGCAGCTTGCTGTGCCTGGGGTCCTGAGGTCCCATCATCAAGGGTTTTGGTTCATCTGTCATTCAAAAGACTATTGATATCCTGAGGGCAAGTTTTAGATACACTTGGCGAATTTCTTTGCTTTGTTCCTTTGACTTCTGCCTTTAAACACCCGGGCTCCCTCCCTCTATGGGAAGTCGTATTTTTGGCTGGCCCTTTTATGTCTATGCTGTGCCATCTGTCACAGGGGTCATTGCTTAGAGGCTGGTTTCTTCCCTGCTGGGAGCAGGTGGTCAAAACTGATGGCTATTGACAGGGTCAGTTTGGGGCGGCTTACCAGTATGCCCCCCAAGCTGTATACATAGTTGTTACTTTCAGAGGAACAGGAAATAGCCTTACTTGGGAGACTTTTTCTGCATTAAAGAGGAAAAGATGCTGATGTGATCCTAAATTGTTGATTTATTCTTGTGGTCCGGTCTAGCCACTTATCAACTGTCCTATCTGTGCCCTTGTCTCTATGTACCTCAACTGGTTCTGGACTCTGAGACCATTACCTGAAGCAGCTTACAGTGTACCAAGAAAATATCATCCACGAAAATTATGAATGATATAATTACTCATGCTGGTTCATGTTTAAGATGCTAGAGGTGATCCTTACTCTTTGTTCAAAATAAAATACCCCTGAAGTCTTTTGATGATCTCAGGTGGTTTGAGAGTCTTATTTAAAGAGCTTGTGCTTCCAACCACTGGGCCTGACTCACAGGAGAGCCAGCCCAGTGCTGAGTCACTTAGCCAACTTCATTCATTGATCATGTGCTTGTGCACAGCTTGGTGGCAAGGTGGGAGAGAATTACTATTTTCAAACGTTCCTTCCTGAGGTAGCATGGTCCAGAAGTAAGCCGAGAGACAGGATGCTAGAGTTCTATTCTTGGCCCAGCTATGCACCTTCAGCAAGATACGTCCCCACCCAACCCCCAGTTGATATGGAAGGATCAGGGAAATAAGTAAAACCAAGACAGATAAGAACAGAAGAGTTTTAAAAAATGCTTTTCCCAGAGAGGTTATGAAGAAATAAGGCTCCCAAACGGATGTTCCCCTGGCTGGTCAGGTTTTGTTACCATCACTTGTTTAAGTAATTTACCATAGCCTCCACTGGTACAATAAAGAGGAATTTCTCCTCCAGAGAGAAACCCTGGCATTCCTAATCTTTGTTCTTTTTCGAACCTATAATGCCTCTTTCCCACAGTACTCATTGCATTGTGCTTGGGTACATTAATCTATTTTAAAAAGCACAAATGATCTTGTGCTAAGTGGGGGAAATAGTTCAGAACAATTTACGGTATAAGTAATCTTAGATATGTGGTCTCATGTTACTGAAATCAGCTTGTCTCTGTGTAAGGTATTGCTGGTTTCTATGGGACCTCCCTAGTTCCCCTCTCGGTCTAGTGTTTGTATAAATCTGCCCTCCCTTGCTGGTGTACTCTTATGTCTCACCTCAGTCCTTGATGTAATTGTACCTTTCACCTCTTCTGACCCCTCGAGAGGTAAAATCTTGTTTACCTAGGCCTCAAGTACTGTCTATTCCCTAGGTTCATATCATAGCAATTCTTTTTGCTGTCATCTGAATCTTAATGTGGTAGCATCTCTAAACTTTGCTCACAGAATTCTTTTATTTTTAATATGTAATACTTTAAGCATACAGAAAAGTATAGAGAATAGCATAATGTTTACTTGAGATTTTTTTTCAATAAAAGAAATCATTATGGGTACATTTGAAGCCAGAGGCACCATGTCCACCCCCCTCCCCAGCTCTTTTGAACAAACCTTTTTTGTCCAAGGCACATTAGGAGGTCTGCCTTCCATGACCTATATTCATGATTCTGTTTCCTCAGTGCTTTCACAGTCTCCCTCCCGCCCCTCGCTGTGACTTCAGGCAAATTGCTTTACCTCTCTGAGCTTTATATTTCTCATCTGTAAAATGAGAAGAATAACAACACTTGCCTGCTCCAGGTTATTTTGAGAATCAAATGTGGTAATATATGTGGAAGTACTTTGTAAAGCTCTGTGTTACCCGTGGCATCGATCCTCTATGTATCATCTATGCAGAGAATCTATAGTAGTGTTTTCCAGGCTGTGGGAGAAGGTGCTGGGGGGAAAGGAGTTGCCAAGGGAAGTGGTAGATCAGAATCCCTGAGGGCTTTTACAAACTGCTGTGTATTTACCTGGCACTGGGGTGTGTGTAGGGGTCGGGGATGGGAGGTGTACGTATACACACATATACATTTACACACATAACAATTAGAAATACTTTGAAAGTAGGGACCAAGGGAAATCATCTCTATTTAAATTCCCTTCTTCCATCAGTTTCAAAGTTCTATGTTATTTTCTGACCTATTCTGTGTCCACATGGTTTTAGTCTGGAATGGCCATTTTATTTTGTTTTATTTTTTTTAAGACAGAGTCTCACTCTGTTGTCCGAGCTAGACTGCCATGGCATCAGCCTAGCTCACAGCAACCTCAGACTCCTGGGCTCAAGCGATCCTCCTGCCTCAGTCTCCCGAGTAGCTGGGACTATAGGCATGTGCCACCACACCCAGCTAATTTTTTCTATTTTAGTAGAGATGAGGTCTCGCTCTTGCTCAGGCTGATCTTGAACTCCTGTCCTCAAGTGATCCTCCTGCCTCAGTCTCCCAGAGTCCTAGGATTACAGGCATGAGCCACAGTGCTTGGCCTGGAATGGCTGTTTTAAAAAATTAATTTCTTAGTTTCTGTTTGCTCAAAGTTCATATTTTCTTATTCATCAATTATTTGGCTAAAGGAGGTTTGCTTTCACCAATATGCTTTGCAAAACTCCCAGCACCAATTCTTTCTTAGTCCGGAAAGTGTCTTTTTCTTCTTTGTGCCATGACTCTCCTGCTACATGTGTTCTGAAACATGTTCTCCTACTGTGTAAGGTTAGGGATTCCTCAGCACTTCCTCTATAGCACATTAAACTTGAAGATAGTTTGATCGTTTCTGTGTCACTATGTGTAGGTTCTCTAAAGACATTCTGGTTGCTGGTCCTTGTCTCTTAGCATTCCACATTAATCATTTGCATGTTATTTAATTATAGTATCTGGCTCAGACAAGAGAAGGAATACTTTAGTGATGATATCTCTGTTTAATTGTATTTAAGAACTATTCAGTTTTGTTATTTAAAATGTTTAATATTCAAGAGGAAATCTTTTAAGGTCAAGTGTAGAAATCGAAGATGCTATACTCTGGAACCCAGAAATTATACTCCTAGGTATCCACCCCAGAGAAACTTACTTATGTGGGCACATGGCAACCTGGACAAGAATGTTTTTGGTAGCAGTGTTGATAATAGCACATAGTTGTTGGAAACAAAGGTTCTTCAACAGGAGAATGGATACATTATAATAGAGTCAAACAATGAACTACTTTTATGTGAAAATGCACGAATTAGGGAAAATGTGACCAAAAAATAAATGTTAAAAAACGTGGAACAGAAAAATGCAAGTTTGAAGATAGAATCAACATGCTGCATTTATGTAGAGTTTCAAAACATGCAAAACAATCCTTTATATTATATATAGATAGGTTATTCATGTGGTAATAATAAAAAAGACTTGCAAGAAAGTGACAACCCCATCTATTTTAGGATAGTGGTTGCTTTTGAGAAGGGTGGAGAGAAACTACATAGAAAGAATACACAGGTGACTGTTACTATTGGTTTTTTTTTTAATACCTGAAATATTTCATAAAACAAACCAGCTGTATTAAAAAGGATTAAAAGTATATATGGAATATGATCCCCAGTTTTTTATAATTACAGGTAAAGGAAAGAACACGGATGGATTTAACAGTAGTTCTCTGGGTATTAGGCTCATAGATAGTTTTTGTTTTTTATATTTTCCAAGTTTTCTGCAGTAAAATATGTACTATTTTTATAACCAGGAAAAATGGTAATAGGCATTAAAAAAAAAAGAGGTCAAAATAAGGCAATAAAGTAGTACTGGCAACTACTCAAAGAGTTTTCTCTCCAACCGAGACCTGAGAATATTTTATAATTACCTTAACTGGCTATAATTTTCAAATACTTTAATTTGATGAATGCTTGACTCTTTGCATTTAAAATTTTTTGTTTTTAAAAAATAGGCATAGAGGGGAAAACTGCTAGAATTTTTAAAGCCAAAGAATGATATTTAGTATTATAAAATCATGTTAAGACAAATAGTGATTTTCAAAGACTGACACATGGTCAATAAGTTAATCACTTCCAAGTTAGAAGTTTTTATGGAGTTAGAGACAGACTGATCAAACTACAGAGAAATAAACTTAATTTTGATTTGTTATTCTTTTCTGTTTGTCTTATTCCTAGGACTTCACACACTTCAAATGTTCATAGAACAGACTTTGTTTCTTCTCAGCATAGGAATCAGTTTTATAGGAAACTATCCTCCTCCTCACCCCACCCCACCACCCCCTAAATCTGGGTTATGTGAATCTTTAGTATCTTATCCTTAGTGCTCTTGTGTCACTGTATTGTAATTGGCTGGTAATCCACCTACTTCTGCTGGAGTTTAAGTTCCACAAGGATGGGATGCAGGTATTTGTTCATCATTGAATAAATCTCCAGTACCTAGTACAATGTTTGGCACATAGAAAGCACTGATAAATAATGCTTGAATGAATGAATGCTTGAAAAGGTCATGACTGAAGGGGACATTCTGGAAACTGAGCCATTTGATGGGAAACATTAAACTACGCCTTCCACTCATAGGGACAGGAAGGGTAATTAGGTTGAGTAATAAGATTTGAGTAATTCTCATTGGAACTCTTATGTGGAGAAATGAAAAGCCAGAGCTTTAAATGCCGTGCCTTACTATAAATAATGAATAAGGAAATGGGGAAATGAAGAAGTACACCCAAGATTGAGATAAATACTGATTTTAAAAAGTTTAAGTTGGTTTCTCCTTCATTCTAAGTGTTGTTTTAAAATCTTACTGTAAATGGTATGATTTCTTAATATTAGATAAGTTTTATCAGTATTTGTCTTTTAATATACATATAGAAAAATGCAGAAATCATGACTGTCCAGCTCAGTAAATCTTCAGCAAACAGCACAACCCAGGAGCCTCCCCTCTACTTCTCCTAATCACTATCTTTCTCCGCAGGTAACCGCTATATCCTGAGTATTTGTTTTTAATAATACAGTTTTTATAGAATGCCTCACCTGTTATACCCCTATTCATATCAGGAGTAAGTCAGCCTGCTAGGCCAGACACCATCTTCCACCTAGTGATCTGAATGAAGGTGTGACAACTGTAGCCCAAAGGGACTGCTCCATTCTACTAAAAACAAATGTCACACTCCCAAATAATCATTTAATTTTTATCACAGAGATCTTATTCTATGGGTATGTAAGAATGTAAAGAACAAAAATTTACTTATACAGGGTAGTTGGCATGAACCTTGGTTCTCTTGGATATTGAAGATCTCAGAACTGCTGGTTATATTATTTAAGAGATATTAGAGTCAATTTGCTTCCCAATATGGCCATTGTCTTACTTAAGACAATAGCTGGATACCATTCTATTGTTTATGCCAAAAACAATTATCCAATGGCCTACTGTGTTTCTCTTTGTGGGCAAAGCACTGTGCAATGCAAAGTATTGTGGAGGACACAGTGATTAATAAGCACACTTTTTGCACTTAAGGCACTTATAATCAGGTAGGGAAAATGAAACACATAGACATAAAACCATACAGGCATATCTTATTTTTTTGGGCTTGACAGATACTGCATTTTTTATAAATTGAAGGTTTATGAGTATATGTCAAGCTAGTCTTTCGAGGCCATTTTTCCAACAGCATGTGTTCACTTCATGTCTCTGTGTCACATTTTGGTAATTATCACAATGTTTTGGACTTTTTCATTATTTTTATATCTGTCGTGGTGATCTATGATCAGTGATTTTTGATGTTATTATTGAAATTGTTTTGGGTGCTAAAAACTGCATCCATATAAGTAAGATACCAAACTTAATCAATAAATGTGTGCTCCACTAACTGGCCATTCCCCATCTCTCTCTGTCTCCTTGGGCCTCCCTATTCCTTGAGACACACAATGTTGAAATTAGGCCAATTAATAATCCTGCAATGGCCTCTAAATGTTCAAGTGAAGGGAAGAGTCTCACATTTCTCACTTTAAATCAAAAGCTAGAAGTGACTAAGCTTAATAAGGAAGACATGTTGAAAGCTGAAATAGGCCAAAAGCTAGGCCTCTTGTACCAAGCGGTTAGCCAAGTTGTAAATGCAAAGGAAATGTTCTTGAAGGAAATTAAAAGTGCTACTCCAATGAACACACAAATGATAAGAGTGTGAAATAGCCTTATTGCTGATGTGGAGAAAGTTTGAGTGGTCCAGATAGAAGATCAAACAAGCCACAACATTACATTAAGCCAAAGTCTAATCCAAAGCAAGACCTTAATTCTCTTCAATTCTATGAAGGCTGAGAGAGGCAAGGCAGCTGCAGAAGAAAAGTTGGAAGCTAGTAGAGTTGGTTCATGAAGTTGAAGTAAAGAATCCATCTCCAGAACATAAAAGTTCAAGGTGAAGCAGCAAGTGCTGATGTAGAAGCTTCAGCAAGTTATCCAGAAGAGCTAGCTTAGATAACAGATCAAGGTGGCTACACTGAACAACAGATTTTCAGCGTAGACAAAACAGCCTTCTAGTGGAAGAAGATGCCATCTGGGACTTTCATGGCTAGAGAGGAGAAGTCAGTGCCTGGCTTCAAAGCATCAAAGGACAGGCTCTCTCTTATTAGGGGCTAATGCAGCTGGTGACTTTAAGCTGAAGCCAGTACTCATTGACCATTCTGAAAAATCCCAGGGCTTGTAAGAGTTCTGCTAAATCTACTCTGCCTGTGCTCTATCAATGGAACAACAAAGCCTGGATGATAGCACATCTGTTTATAGCATAGTTTACTAAATATTTTTAGCCCACTGTTGAGACCTACTGCTCAGAAATAAAGATTCCTTTCAAAATATTACTGCTCACTGACAGTGCACCTGCTTACCCAAGAGCTGTGATGGAGATGTATAAGGAGATTAATGTTTTCATGCCTGCTAACAATATCCATTCTGTAGCCCATTGTTCAATGACTAATTTTGACTTTCAAGTCTTAACTATTTAAGAAATACATTTTATAAGGCTATAGATGTTATAAATAGTGATTTCTCTGATGGATTCTGGGCAAAGGAAATTGAAAATCTTCTGAAAAAGATTCACCATTCTAGAAGCCATTAGGAACATTCATGTTGCATGGGAGGAGGTCAAAATATCAACATCAACAGGAGTTTTGAAGAAGTTGATTTCAGCTCTTATGAATGACTTTTAGGGGTTCAAGACTTCAGTGGAAGAAGTAACTACAGATGTGGTGGATATAGCAAAAGTAGTAGAATTAGAAGTGGAGCCTTGCTGCATTCTCATGATAAAACTTGAACAGATGAAGAATTGCTTCTTATGGGTCAGCAAAGAAAATGGTTCTTGAGATGGAATTTACTCCTGGTGAAGATGCTGTGAACGTTGTTCAAACGATAACAAAGGATTCAGAATATTCCATAAACTTGATTGATAAAACAGTGGCTGGGTTTCAAGGGACTGTCTCCAACTTTGAAAGAAGTTCTACTGTGGGTAAAATGCTATCAAAAAGCATTGCTTGCTACAGAAAAATGTCTAATGAAAGAGTCTGTTGATCCAGCAAACTTCACTGTTGGCTTATTTTAAGAAATTGCCACAGCCACCCCACCCTTCAGCAGCCACCACCCTGATCAATCAGCAGCCATCAACATAGGGGCAAGACCCTCCACCAGCAAAAAAGATTATGACTCACCGAAGACTCAGAATCATCAGCATTTTTTAACTGAAGTATGTACTTTCTTTAGACATAATGCTATTGCATACTTAACAGGCTATAGTATAGTGTAAACATAACTTTTATAGGCACTGGGAAACCAAAAAATCTGTGTGACTTGCTTTATTGTAGTATTTGCTTTGTTGTGGTGATCTGCATCTGAACCCACAATATCTCCGAGGTATGCCTACACTTTAAAGTAGTATTTTAGAAGTGATATAAAATACTGAGAGGGAGGAAGAGGTTGTTTTTGACTAGGGGAATGGGAACAGCTATCCCAAGCAAGGATAGGTAAAGTAGCATTCTAATTAAAAAGAATGGCACAGCCAAAGTGTAGGAGTGGAAAAGTACAGTAGGAGTGAGGAATGTTTTTGTGAAGCATTAGACACAAGCAAAGAATGTTTATTAATAGGCTAGAAAGGGCCCTGAGTTCTCATTGGAGGTTTGGGACTTTATTCAGCCAGCAGAGGAGAGTCTGAAGGTTTTGAGGAGAAAGGAACCATTGCTGTCAAACCCAGATTTCATACCAGTTTCCAGTTGTGTCTACCAGTTAAGCTTACCGTACTGTCCCTGAGGTTGCATGGGTTATGCCAGCTTTGAGGGTTACTCATTCATTTGCTATCAGTGAAGTAGTTAACAACAGTTAAGGCACTGTAGCAATCATGGACCATTTTGTGCTGTAATTTTTCCTAGAGGATCTTTTGCTAGTTCATTCTTCTCTGAGTAGATAAGAGAGAGAACTTCGAACATCTGAGGGAAAAATAAAAGATTAAGAATAAGTTTTGTTAATACAATATCAATGAGATTAGAAATACAATTGGCCCCCCATATCTGTCACATCCACAGAATCAACCAACTCCAGATCAAAAACATTCATGGAAAAAAACCAAATAACAATTCAACAATAAAAATAATATAAATTTTAAAAATACAGTATAGCAACTATTTACATTGCATTTACATTGAATTAGGTATTTTAAGTAATCTAGAGATGATTTAAAGTATATGGAAGGATGTGGGTAGGTTATATACGAGTATTGCACCATTTTGTATAAGGGACTTGAGCATCCATGGATTTTAGTATCTGCAGAGGGAAGGGAGTGGGTTTCCTTGAACTAATCCCCGATGGATACAAGGGACAATTGTATATTTCTCATCTTACTACTCTTACCAAAACCTCAAGGGGGTTCTGCCTTACATCCATTTGTATGATGCACAGAAAGCCAATTACTGAGATAATGAAGATTACCAAGGAAGGAAGGAATTTTTAATATGAATGACACATGGCATGGGGGGGCGGGTGCTGAAATTCATTTTCCAGACTAACAGAGAGTAGTTCCTGCCACCTATGAGCTTATAAGATCAAAAATAAGTTATGTGAATCTAAGATACAATGGTGGTGCAGACATTGGGTAAACATTTCCATTCCAAAAGGAGAAATCACCCCCTCCCCAAAAAAAGGGACTCCATGTCCTGCATCCCTAGCACACTGGTGCAAGAGGTGGACCCAAAAGTCTCGGGCAGCCCTCCCCACATGGCTGCTCTCACGGACTGGAGTCTGGTGCCTGTGGCTTTTCCAGGCTGAGAGTGCATGCTGCCAGTGGCTTCACCATTCTAGGGTCTGGAGGGTGGTGGCCCTATTTGACAGATCCAGTAAGCAGTGCCCTGGTGGAGACTCCATGTGGGGGCTCCAATCCCACATTTTCCCTCGGCACTGCCCTAGTAGAGTCTCTCTACAAAGACTCCGCCCCTGCAGTAGGCTTCTGCCTGGGCACCCAGGCTTTTGCGCCTACAAACTTAAGAGCATGTGGATGCCACCAAGGCATATGGCTTGCGCCCTCTGGAGCAGAAGCTAGAGCTATACAGGGAGCCCTTTGAGCCAAGACTGGAGCCAGAGCAGTGGCCATGCAGGGGTGCAGCCTCTGAGGTGGCACAAGGTGGTGGTGCCCTGGGCCTGGCCCGGAAACCATGTGATGCCCCTAGGCCTCTGGGCCTGCAATGGGAGGGTGGAGTCATGTTGGTCTCTTTAGAAGGGGTTGCTCTGCAGCCCACTTGGATTCCTCCCCTGAAAATGCTCTTTCCTTCTCTATCACGTGGACAAACTGTGAATTTTCCAAATTTTTATGCTCTGCTTCCCTTTTTATTATAAATTACGATTTTAATTCATCCTTTGCTCCTGTGCCTGATTGTAGGCTGTTAGAAGTAGCCATGCCACTTCTTGAATGCTTTGCTGCTGAGAAATTTCTCCCACCAGATACCCTAGGTCATCACTCTTTAAGTTCAGCCTTCCATGAAGTTTAAAACACAGATACAATGCAGCCAAGTTCTTTGCTAAGGCATAACAAGGGTGACCTTTGCTTCAATTCCCAATAAATTCCTTGGCCTCGACTTTATTGTCCATATTTCTATCAGTATTTTGGTCATGCCCACTTAACAAATCTCTAAGAAGTTCCAAACTTTCCCCCATCTTCTTCTTTTCTTCTGAACCCTCCAAACTCTTCCAACCTCTGCCAGTTACCTGGTTCCAAAGCCGTTTCCATGTTTTCAGGTGTCTTTATAGCAACATCCTACTCCTCAGCACCAGTTTTTTGTGTTGATCCATTTTGCATTGCTACAAAGGAATACCTGAGCTGGGTAATTCATAAAGAAAACAGGTTTATTTGGCTCACGGTTCTGCAGACTGTACAAGAAGCATGGTGCCAGCAGTTGCTTCTGGTGAGGTCTTCCAGGAGCTTCCAATCAAGGCAGAAGGCAAAGGGGGAACAGATGTGTCACATAGCAAGAGAAGGTGTGAGAGAGGGAGGAGGAGGTGTCCGCCTCCTTTAAACAACCAGCTGTGGCACGAACTAATAGCTCATAAACTAACAGAGCGAGAACTTGTAGGGAAGGCACAGAGCCATTCATGAGGGATCTGCCCTCATAACCCATATGCCTCCCTCCAGGCCCTGCCTCTAACACTGGGGATCAGATCTCATGCCCTTCTCACATTTCTTCCCAATATTCCCCCAAAGTCTTTAATTCCTTTATCTTATAGAATTCCTTTATCTTATGGGAATTTCCTCTGTTTCTGGGAAACAACTCAGAAGGTCAAGTAGTTAGTTAAAAGTTACAAGGTTCTGGTCATCAAGCCCTACTGGTCTGTGAATCCAAAGCTTAAGAAAGCTACAGGGAAAACGTGTGGGAGTTCATCCTGTGTTTGTTCATGGGGCTGGTTACACTACTACTGTGTTTGTCTCATTTTAACTTTCTTTTCTTGAATGAGGAACATCATACTGTACAGAAAAGCATGTAAGACAAGAGTCAAATCCTGAGTTTAAGTCCTACCTCTACTACTTACTATCTTTGTGACCCTGAGCAAGGCACTTTAACCTCTATGAGGTAGTTAGGAGATTCCAGTTGGAAAATAGTTGTGAAAGCATTATTAACAGTATTGGGATGCATATTGCTTTGCTTTATATTGGAGATGATGTTTCGTACAGGCATTGCTGATATTGTTTATGGGTGCTTCTGAAAAGACCAGGGCATGTCCTACATCATGGTCACAGTGCACGGAGGCAGTGTGTTACAGAAAATCACTGAGGTAGAGAATACAAACACTGAATTCCTACTCACATCCTGCCATTTGCAGGTGTAACTCAGATGTAACTGAGGACTTTGTAAGTGACCCTGCATTTGTAAAAACAAAACAGAAGAGCAAAAAAAAAAAAACCAACAGAAAACACACACACACACACACACACTCAAATTCAATTCCAAAAGACGTAATGAATAAAACAGAGCTTTACTAGGGGATTCTTGAAGAAAAGATACATTGGACATTATACTACTAGACTTCATAAAGAGTACTTTTTAACCACACCGTATAATAGTTTTCTTTCTCCTTTCTGTCCCCAAACCTCCCAGATATCTCCTGGGTCATGCTCTCCAGGATCAGCCACATTCCTAGATTTTTCCTTCCTGGCCTCTTTATCATTGCCATCATTATCATTATTATTATTTAGAGAGTTTCCCACCTTTTTTCCCTACCCATCGTTCTATTCAGTATAAGGAAGATAGCTAGTTTCAACAGGAAAGAAAGTCTCCCTTCTTGAAAAATGGACAGGGGCCACTAATATTTTGTGCCAGTGTCACTGGCTGTGTGATATAAAGCAAATCAGTTAACCTCTTTAACCCCAAACACCTTTTTTGTGGAGTTGGATCTAGCAATATTTGCTCCTTTAAACTCACAAGTAAGGATGAGATGAGGTAAAGGATAAGAAAATGCTCTGTAAATGTTAAAGCACTATACAAATATGAGGTTGCATTACTTTGTAGCCTCAGCAACTGTTTGCAGAATTTGTCACTCTGTCAGCTCAATTTCTCAAGATCCTAGCAAGTCTAAAATCATGTTCAGGAATGATCTACCCTGTTTTTATCATGGCTGACCACACTGGATTGTTGCTATAGTGATTTCCTAGCAATTCATAGCCAGGCGTCTTTTTGTATTTGTGTTTGCGGAGCTCCTGACACATATTCTCTCATCTGATCCTCACGGTAACCCTGTGAGAAAGATGATTGCCCGTGGTTGAAACTGTACCTCGGGCTCCGCGTTTTCTCTCCTGTTTGCAGTCACCTTGTCTGAGTACCACAACAGCTACTTGTGTGACCTATCTGCTCTTCCCCTGAACAGCCTCATAGAGTGAATGCTGCTTCTGAATTTGGTCAGTAGGATATCCTCTAGTAACCAGTTAGTGGGTCTGCCCTTCTATCCGTTAGTGATTGAATCAGCAAGTGAAGAGCAAAAACCATACAAGCCTGACATGGCCTTTTATGGTGCCTGTTTCCAGACCTCTTAGCCACACTGATGGCTGGGTGGCCTCACAGCTTTTGATTTGGAGCTTGATGCTGCTTTAATGCCCTATGATTTGACCCAGTTTTTGTGTGACCTGTTTTGACCAGTGAAACAACCTGAGTGTTGCCTGCGTAGCAAAACTTCATGTTAGAGGGGTTCTCTTGTTGTCATTAAAAGTCTCCATCCTATTTATAGAGTTTCTTTGGAGTAGACAAGTACTTGTTCTTAGTCATTGTCAGAGACATCACAGTTTGGGGGAAATGTGGGCTTTGGAGGGAGGCTGCTTCCAGTGTGACCTTGGGAATTCCTATTTTTTCTTTGAGTCCTACTTGTTTTCCTGACTTGTAAAATGAAGCTGTCAATACCTGCTTAATTAGGTTGTAAAGATTAAAGATATGTTTACAGAGTGCCTGATGATATATATTATCATAATGTTCATAGGTATTACACCATCTTGCAGACAGGCCCATAACTACTTCCTGTATTTTTTTTCACTTTCATGTAATTTTGCATGTGCATTTCAAAGGAACTTTATTAGTAATCAACCACAGATCTATTGTTGAAAGAGTAGCCCATTGAATTCTGAAGTTGAAATCAACTCATTAATATTTTGTGTAATAGTTTAGAGCCATCCTGACATGCTACAGGAATGTCTTCAGGGCTTCCTGAGGGGCATGAGGTGGACTTTAGGTTTATCCCTGCTTCAACCTGAGCAGAAATGCTTTTGTCTGTTTTATAAATTGACATTTCATGTAAGATTTTATTTGAAAAAGACTTCCACTGATTGAAAACAAAAAAGCTTTAAAATTTTAATCCAACTTTCTACCCATCCAATGTAAAAATCTGCTTTACAATGTGACTGACAGATAATGACTTAGGAGAATATATCCTAATATCAGTTTCTGAATTCTAAGCCTTCCAGTGCTTGGCACATATAGTAGACACTCAAGAAGTACTTATTGAATGAATGAATTCTTGGTCATGGTTGTGGTAAAAGTCAGCTGAATAGTACTGGACTTTTGTGTTAGCCTCCAAATGGAGGCATCACGGAGGCAGCAGGATATGTGGTTCTGAAGCTCAAGGGAAAGATTTAATAACAAAAACCAAAAGAAGAGAAGAAGCTTGGTAGAGAACTATAGCTAGGCTGTGAAGACTGTAAGCCAGTTCTTTGCATGTTATTATATAGCTCATTTAGAATTAGCCAGAGGAGCAGCTCTGCACTGGGAGGAAGGTGGGTGGCTCCTATCATAGGAGAAGAGAGAAATGCAGCCAGATGGATAGTTTACACTGTCCCCACTCCCTGGGCGCCTCCTTCCTCCAATGACAACTAGATGCTAGGCTGCCAATTTTCTACTTTGTCACTTACAGATTTCATTTTGGAAAATCTATAACAGTTCTAGAAATTGAAATAAAAACAATTTTGTCAAACCTTAATTTTAATCATTTTAAACATGAAAAACTGCAGTCTTAAGTCCCTCTTCAGAACATTAAGATCTGGCTCTCCCTCCTACCAGGTCTTATGCCCTCCTCACTGGTGACTGTCAGCATCTATGCTAACTGAGAGCCACCCTGTGCATCCATCTGTCTCACTGGCTTTCCACCTAGTGAGGCCACTTCTGAAGTTTGTCCTTCCTAAGCCTCACACCCACCAAATTTACCCAAAGCTGAGCTATTTGCCTCAGATTCTCAGTAACTGGTCTCTTCCTGATCCTTTTGTGATAGTCACTCTTGGTCTGTTTATAGAATACTTTGAAAGAGGCCTACTATGGAAATAAATGTAAGATTAACAATTAACAATCATTAACAATGATAATTAACTATCAGGAGATGCTTGTGAACCACTTATACTTTGAGTACTTGGACATTTTGATCTAAAAATGCTAAGAAACGTTCTTAGGTAAGAATTTATTCTATTTAAATGAAGTAAAAACTAACAATTATAACTATTAGAAATGTATCCAGAGGTTTCTCTGAGTAGGTTCCATCAGCCCAAAATGAAGACAGTTTTCTACCTTGTCTATGTATCCACACAACAACCCCATCTATTCTTCTATCTGCTTCCCAACACACAGCCCAGTCAAGATGTCGCTAGACTTCCATCTCCCTGGCCCTGCAGACACTCAAGTCAAAACTGTCCTCTATTTTACCACTCTCCCCCACATCACCAATTGTCTTTTCTTCAAATTTAATTTGCTTCCCATGTTTCTTTTATTTCTTTTACAAGGCACAGGAGCCTTTCCCGTTTATATTCCACACACTAAACTCTTTGTAGACTCTAGTTGTTGCCTCCACATGTATTCTTATTTTTTCACCAGTCTCCTTGATTCAAGTTATGATGCAAATAATTTTTCATGCCCATTTTTCTGTGATTAAAAAGTTTCATTTTTTATTGTGGTAAAATATACATAACATAAAATTTACCATTTTAGCCAATTTTTAAGTATACAGTTCAATAGCATTAAATATATTCACATTGTTGGACAATCTTACATCCATCTCCAGAACTTTTTCATCATCCCATACTGAAACTCTGTAAGTCAAGTTTTACTGGAACACAGCTATAATCATTTGTTTACATATTATCTATGGCTGCTCTTCTGCTACAGTGGCAGAGTTGAATAGTCACAACACAGACTGTATGGCCCACAACGCCTGAAATATTTACCGTTGACCCATTCCAGAAAATGTCTGCTTACCCATAGCCTAGTCTCTTGTCATTTCTTGTATAGTTACCATAGCAACCATCCAGTTTCATTCACTTTCAGTCTGTCTGTCCCAAGAGTTGTGCATTGCATCTTATTCTTCGTCTCAGTGGATTTCACTACCTTCTATCCATTTGCCCATGACAAAAATTTGGGCATCTTCCTTGATTTTTCATCTACCTTACCTCTCACCTCCAGGTAGTCAATAAGATTGTTCAGTACATCATCCCTACTGCTGCTGTCTGTTTCAGGCCATCATTATCTCTCAACTGAATTGCCACAACAACCTTCTACCTAGTGTTCCTCACTCTGATCTTATTCCCCCCTCATCTCATTACCCATTCATTCTGTATACTATAGCTGGAATAATATGACTTTGATAAAGTCCTTTCCTATTTAAAAGAATCTCCTTATTGCCTTGTGAACAAAAGTTTTCTGAAAAGGAATTTGGAAGAAAGAGACCTTATTCCAGTGGCAAAACAGGAAGATACAGCCTTCAGTGTAAAATGAAGTCGTTTTAAAGGGAACAAAGGGAAGATTTGTGGTTTTTTTTGTTTTTGTTTTTGTTTTTTTTTTTT
>VBSM01002616.1:18838196-18874694 GCA_008086735.1 Cheirogaleus medius | reverse complement strand
TCATGAATTGACGGGCTCTTGGGTTGTTTCCATGACCGTGCAATGGTGAATTGTCCCAGCACCATTTTTGAAAAGATTGTTTTTTTCTCCCATTAAATGGTCTTGGCACCCTTGTCAAAAATCATTTGACCATATATGTGAGGATTTATTTCTGAGCTTTCTAATCTATTCCATTGGTCTGTATGTCTGTCTTTATGCCAGTACCACACTGTTTTGATTATTGTAGATTTATAGTAAGTTTTTATATCAGAAGTGTCAGTCCTCCAACTTTGTTCTTTTTCAAGTTGGAGGCAAGATTTTAATGCTACTTGCTACTTTTTATTTACTCTTCCTCCCAGCATATTTTCTTGTGTACCCTTGCCTAGAGTATTTCCTTTAACACCTCCTTTAGCACCTCCTCCTAAATGACTTCTCTTCCTTTCATTTCTGTTATAACCTCATTTCAATATCAGTTTTCTTTCCTTCCTCCACCCCATGTCCCTAAATTTGGGTTCTTCTTTATTTGTGTGTGTCTAGGCCACAACTGACATTTTAAAGTCTTAATCCTCCTGCACAACCAAGAGAAGAAAACCCTAGCCATCTATTGCCCCCAACTTTGAGTCTAGTTCAGTCTCTTTTTTGTCAAAAGGGTCAGAGTTACTTTTCCTTTTCCTTTATCATCTGGGCTGGCCGGGTCATCTTTAGCACTGTGGGAGGATGAATAGTGAGATAGTAGTGGTATGATGGACAAGGTGCATTGACTAAGAGACTGTGTAGCTAGTGAAAAAAGCATTATATTGGAGGCCAAGAAACCAGGATCCTAGCTCTACAACTATCACTAAAAGGGAGTTAGACAACTTAGCCTCTCTTAACTTACAGAAAAGGAAAGTTGAATTAGATGGTCTCTAAGTTCATTCTGAATCTAACAGGTTTATTTTTACATTTTGCAAGGCAATTTCCTCAGAAGGAGAAGGTATTTAAGCTGGTTTTAATGAATAAATAGAACTTAGGTAAGAAACAAAGAACAACTTTAGGAGGTTTAAAACAAGAAAATGAAAGTATATTTAATAGTCAGTGAAAATAAGTGATCAGGCATTATATTAAGTGATGCTGGGTCAATCCTATATCCATGGAGGGAAAAAAAATGAATGTGGACCTCTACTTCACACCATATACAAAAATCAATTTTCTATATGGTTTGCAAATCTAAATGAGAAAGGTAAAGCAATAGAGCTTCTAGAAGAAAATAAAAGAGAATACTTGCATGGCCTTGGGATAGGCAATGATTTCTTAAACAGAACAAAAAGTACTAACACAAAAGAAAAGACTGATAGATTGGATTTCAGTTAAATTAAGAACTACTATTTATCAAAAGACACCATTAAGAAAGTAAAAAAGGAAGAAATATTTGAAATATATTTGGCAGACCACTTGAAAATATAAAAAGAACTCCTACAAACCAGTAAGAAAAATACAGATAACTCAATAGAAAAAAATGGGCAAAGACTTAAATCAGCACGTCACAAAGGAAGATATCTAAACGGCCAATCAACCTATGAAAAGGTGCTCGATATCATTAGAAAGTGCAAATTAAAACTATACTGAACCAACAAACACATGGAAAAATGCATCAGTATCATTAGGGAAATGCAGATGAAAACCACAAAGAGGTACCACTTTTATATCCATTAGGATGGCTGTAATTGAAAAAGGAAAGAAAAGGGAAAATAACAAGTGTTTGCAAGGATGTGGAGAAATTGTAACCGTATTACTTTGCTGGTGGGAATGCAAAGTGGTTCAGCCACTGTGGAAAACAGTTGAGCAGTTCCTTAAAAAAGTTAATCATAGAATTACCATATGACCCTGCAATTCCACTCCTAGACTCAAAAGAATTGAAAACAAGTACCAATACAAGGATATATGCATGCACCACTATTCATAATAGCTGAAAGGTAGAAAGAACCTAATGTCCATCAACAGATGAGTGAATAAACAAACTGTGGTATATACATTTTTTGGTTAATTTTTTATTTACATATTTTTTGCTTTTGTTATTTTTAATTGACACATAATGTACATATTTATGGAATAAAGTATGGTATTTTGATACATATGTACAATGTATATAATCAAATCAGAGTAATTAGCATATCTATCATCTCAAACATTTATCATTTCTTTGTGTTGGGAACATTTAAAATCCATACTTCTTATAGACTGTTCCCTGGAAAAACAAGAAAAAGAAAAAGTAAAATCCATACTTCTAGCTATTTGAAAATATACAATAAATTGTTGTTAATTATAGTCACCCTATAGTGCTATAGAACACTAGAACTTATTTCTCCTATCTAGCTGTACTTTTATATCTGTTAACCTACCTTTGGCTATCTGCCCCTCTCTACAATCCTTCCCCACCTCTAGTAACCAACTATTCTACTTTCTACTTCTATGAGATCAACATTTTAAGCTTCCACATGAGTGAGAACATGTGGTATTTCTCTTTCTGTGCTTGGCTTATTTCATTTAACATAATGCCTTCCAAGCTCATCCATGCAGCAAATGACAGAATTCTGTTCCTTTTTTATGACTAAGTAGTATTCCATCGTGTATACCTATCACATTTTCCTTATCCATTCATCTGTTGGTGGACACTTAGGTTGATTCCACATCTTGGCTATTGTGAATAGTACTGCAGTAAACATGGGAGTACAGATCTCTCTTCAACATACTGATTTCCTTTCCTTTGGAAATATACCCAGTAGTAGTATTGGGGGAATCATATGGTAGTTCTATTTTTAGTTTTTCAAGGAACCTCCATACTCTTTTCCATAATGGCTGTACTAGTTTACATTCCCATAAACAGTGTTTAAGAATTCGTTTTTCTTTGCATTGCTGTCAACATTTGTTATTTTTTGCCCTTTTTGCAATAGCCATTTTAACTGGGGTGAGATACGTCATTGTGGTTTTTGTTTTGCATTTCCCTGAGGATTATTAGTGATGTTGAGCATTTTTCCATATATCTGTTGGCCATTTGTATGTCTTCTTTTGCAAGATGCCCTTTGCCCATTTTTAAATCAAATTACTTGGGGTTTTGTTGTTTGGTTGGTTGGGTTTTTTTTGGCTGTTGTGTTCCTTCCTTATATATTCTGGATATTAATCCCTGCCAGATGAATAGTTTGCAAATCTTCTTTTGCTTTCTCCAGGTTGTCTCTTCACTCTGTTGATTGTTTCCTTTGCTATACAAAAGCTTTTTAGTTTGATATAATCTCATTTATCTATTTTTGCTTTTGTGACCTATGTTTTTGAGGTCTTCTCCATAAAATCTTTGCCTAGATCTTTGCCTAGATTCAGGACCAATGTCCTGAATCATTTCCTCTGTTTTCTTCTAGTGTTTTATAGTTTCAGGTTTTACATTTAAATGTCTTTAATCCATTTTGAGTTGATTTTTGTATATGGTGAGAGATAGGTAGGGCTCTAGTTTCATTTTTCTGCATATAGGTATCCAGTTTTCCCAGCACCATTTATTGAAGAGATTGTCCTTTCCCCAATGAATGTTCTTGGTGCCTTTGTCAAAAGTCATTTGACCATAAATATGTGGATTTATTTCTGGGTTATCTCTTTTGTTACACTAGTCTATGTGTCTGTTTTTATGCCAGTACCATGCTGTTCTGGTTATTATAGCTCTGTAGTATATTTTGATGTTCAGTAGTATGATGCCTCCAGCTTTCTTCTTTTTGCTCAGAATTGCTGTGGCTATTTGGGGTCTTTTTAAGTTCTATATGAATTTTAGGGTTGTTTTTTCTATTTCTGTGAAGAATGTTGTTAGTATTTTGATAGGAATTGTTTTGAATCTATAGGTCACTTTTGGTAGTATGGTTTTTTTCACAATATTAATTTTTCTAATCATGAACATGGATATCTTTCCATTTTTTGGTGTCTATAATTTCTTGCATCAGTGTTTTATAGTTTTCCTTGTAGAGATCTTTCACCTCCTTGGTTAAATTTATTTCTAGGTATTTCTTTTCTTTTTCTTTTTTGTCTGTTGTAAATGGAATTGCTTTCTTGATTTCTTTTTCTGCTAGTTCATTGTTGGTGTATTCGAAAGCTACTGATTTTTGTATGTTGATTTTGACCTGTGTGAATTATTAATCCATAGAAAGGAATGAGGAACATGCTATAATGTGGATGAGCCTTGAAAACTTTATGCTAAGTGAAAAAAGCCAGATACAAAAGCTCACATATTGTATGTCTCCATTTATATGAAATATCCAGAATAGATAAATCAATACAGAATGCAGATAGGTGGTTACCAGGAGCCGGGGGGCAGAGGAGGTTGGGAATGGAGAGAAACTGCTTATGTTTTGGAACTAGGTAGTGGTAGTGGTTGTGAATATGCTAATTGCCACTGAATTGTTCACTTTAAAATGGCTAATTTTATGTTATGTAAATTTTATCTTAATAAATTATTTTTTTTTAAAAACTTTGGGATACAACTATATATGTATACCCACCAGAATGGGTAAAATTAAGAAGACAGACTGTCATTTCCAAGTATTGGTGAGGATGTGGAACACTGGAACCTAGTTCCTAGTGATTTAGAATATCGCTTAAGCTAAATATATGCCACCTTCTGACCCAGCGTTCCACTCCTAGCTATATGCCAAAAAGAAGTAAATATATGGCCACCAAAAGACATGTACAAGAGGATTCTTAGCAGCTTTTATTCATAATAGCTTAAAACTATAAACAACCTAAATCAAAGTAGAATGGATATATTGTGCTACACTCATACACAGAATACTACAAAACAGCAATAAGAATAATGAACTATTGCTACACACAAAACAAGTTGAATTTCACAGAAATAGTGTTGCCTCAAAGAAGCCAGGTTCCAAAGATTATGTTTATATTCTACTTATATGAAGTTCAAGAAGCAGCAAAACTAATCTGTGGTGATAGAATAGCCTTTGCTGGGAGTGGTTATTGACAAGAAGCTCACGAGAGTCGTCTGTGGTACTGGAAATAAATCTTCTGCATCTTCATCTGAGTGGTGGTTACTCAGGTATATACATATGCACAAAACAAGCTGTGCATTTAAGGTTTGTGTACTTTATTATATTATACCTTAAAACGATTTTTTTAAGTAGAAAAAACAAAAAACAGTTACCAGAGCAGGTGTTCTTACAGAAAAGCAATAGCAGAGAGTGTTTGAGACATGTAAGGTTGTAGAAGGCCTTGAGTGACAGTGAAGTGGCAGAAATTTGGAATTCGTTGTGTAACTCTGGTAGGTTTGAGGGAGAGAAATGATGTAATGAAAGCAGATTTTTAGGGAAATGGATCTTTGGAAATGTGCCTGGTGGACTGAGGGCTGGTCCGCCAGGGGGAGGCTACTGCAGTGGGATCTGAATTAGGGCAGTACTGTTGAAAATGGGAGCTCTGAAGGCAGAGGAATTGGTAAGCCTGGTGACTGGTTGAGGATGGACGGTAAAGGAGTACTGGGCAGAGATGACTGAGGTTACATGCTAGATGGCTGGAAAAATGATGAGATGGTCCCAATAACAGAAATAAAAGAAGGCTAGAAGGAAAAATCAGTTCTGGAGTAAGATGAGTGGTTTTAAATGCTTTAATTTGAAATGGTGGTGGGCCCTGTTGATACACTGGTGGGTCTCAGGAGAGCAGTCACGGCTGGTGACTGCTCTGGATAGAAATCTGGAAAACACTGTACAGGTTGTAGAGTGTAACAGAAATTTCAGAAGGCCAGCTCTTAGAGTAGGGAGAGGCAGTGGTAGGGGAAGAGGAGACTGCAGCTGTGGTCAGGACCAGGATAACATAGTGTCACTTAAGCCAAAGAAGAGAGAGTGCAGAGTGAAGATGTAAAGGGAGAAAATAAAGGAAGGAAAAAGAACAATTGAAAATGGGATGGAGAGAAGGGATAATTGGGGGGACACAGTCTTGTAGAAGGCAGAAGGAAACAGGATCTGAAAGCGAAGGCAGAGGACTTAGCTGTGGACTGCTGTGAAGAACTCAGGTGCCTGCAATTAGATCACAAGAATTTGTCAGCATCTTCGGTGACTTACTCTTGCAGTATTCTTTGTCCTCTAAGTAGGAAAAGAGAGTGACCTAGGATTGAAAATGAGTGTGGATGTGGGAACCAAGGAGTCCCAGGTATTTGGTCTTATAGGTTCCACACATAATCCTATTCTCTTTGAAAGGGATACAAAAAGTTTAAGACTTCTGGGAATTTATTCTCTGTATGGTGCGATTCAGTGATGATTAAGTGCCAAAACAAGTATAGAGTGTTTTGAATCTTGATTTTGTCATTTCTGGCTGTATAACTTTAGGCAACTACATTAATTCTCTATGCTTCTGTTTCTTCATCTGGTAAACTGTGATAATAATGTCTACCTCATATGTTTTTCTGGAGATTAAATGAGTTAATATAAGAAAGGTGCTTGGAACCGTGTGTGAAACATAGCATGTGATAAATATTAGCTAAGATCATGATGGATGCTATAAGAGTGCAGAAGGGGAAATAATTTGTAGAGGCTGGAGTTGGTGGGAAGCCTGTGTGGAGGAGTAGGGATTTATTGGAGGACAATGCAGGAATAGATAGGAGGAAAGGGATGAGGGAAAAGGAATTCTAAGTTGGGGAAAACATTGTAAATAAATTGTTGGATCAGTAAAGCCATAGCATTTCTACATGATGTAACTAATAGCCCGACTATGCCTGTGTTGGGGAGTAGTGAAGATAGGAAAGGAGGATGGGTAATTGGTAACTATTAATAATAAAAGAAGTATGAGTTGGGGTACCAGAGCTCTTTGATTGGGATTTTTATACCGGCCCAGTGACTTTGGGGAAGTTGTCCAGTCTCTTAGGACCCCAAGTTTCCTTATCCATAAAATGAAATGGATTGGATTTGTAAAATCCCCCACAGCTCTGAAATCCTGTGCTTCTTACGTGGAAGTGATTTCTCTGACCCCAACGTCTGTGGAACGGTGTTTTTCTTTGCTTCACATTGCATGGGGCTAACTTGTGGTTCTGGCCTCTTAGTCCATGTTGTAAGTGAGTAAGCTGAGCAGCCCGCGTGTAGACACTGTACACACCTCGCCGCACTGAGAAATCACCACCACTGAGAGATCTGGAATCTCAGCAGGTGGATTTATGGAAGGACCCCTGGGGCATTTCACTCCCAAATTACTTAGAGTTAATTCTACTAGTGTTCTCTTGAGTAGCCTCAAGTTTTATGGATACTTGCCTTGAAGTGGACCCTGAGGGCTAATCTTTAGCTTTTTAAAATTTTTTCCTTATTGTTCCTGTGGCAGTCACAAAACTAAAGGAAAAAAAGCAGCACCATGAGCACCCGATGAACTGCCAGCAAAGCCCTGAGACTTTCATAGCAGACTCACCAGCTCAGGTCCTTTTGTGAGCACAACTGAACGCTGCTACTTTTGACACCAGGATTTCTCCTTTTCAAGGTGTATATTTAAATAACCCAAAACTGTATAAACACAAATGGAAATGGGCTTTTCAAATACCATGCTTAGGAATCATTGGCTGTCATATGCCGTTACTTCAGTTTCCTTTTTAGAAGGGGATTTTGGTTTGTGACTCTGTTCTGTCCTGGTCCTCCCTGGTTTGAGCCCCTCAGGAGTCACACACAGGCCTTTGTGCCGCTGTTCAGCCTGCAGTGGTGTGCTGCAGTACTGTCGCATCAGAGGGAGTTCTCTAAGTTTCCACTCCCATTAGCTTTTTTTCTTTGCTGGGAGGGAGGTACTTAGAACAGTATCTGCCCTCTTCACAGAAAGAGTCCTTTGTGTTTGTCCCTGGCAGGAGCCTTCATCGTTGAAGATACTTCTGGACTTCTATGCTGGATAGATTTTACACAACTTGGTGAACTGAAAAATAACTTGAAATGGAAGAACTAAAGCATATGGAAGCTATTTTATCTATGTTTTGTGCCTCTAAAGTTTTGAAGGTTTTATTTTGTTTTCAGAAACTGAAATTTGAGAAGAGTGACAATTTATCCTTGTGTTGCCCTTGAAAGGAAGAGTGTTCCTTTGGGGAGTGAGCTCTGGGAGAGGAAGGTGGCTTGAGCCTATAAAGACTCCAGAGCTAACTGGGTAACATTAAGTATAACTTATTTGTTTAGAAGTTCCTTGAGGGGATAGAATATATCTTTTTTGTTGTATGAGGTTCCTAACAGTGAGTTGTACCTAAGTAAATATATGATAAATACTAGCCACTCAGGAGACTCCTATCCTTTCATCTGCCTCACAGATCATTCCCCTGAGGGGTAGCTATGAACATCACCTGGTCCATTCATGCCACAGATTTTCTGAAAAGAAAAATAACCATGTCGTGGAAGAAACTATGTGTTGCAAAGGTTCTGAATAAAGATTGCAAGTGAGATGGTTTAGTCTGGCCTCTTTTTAGAGCAGTGATTGATTAATGCTGTCTGTGTTGCTGTTTCTTCCAGAGCTGACCTGTCCTGGACGCAGCATAACTAACGAAGCTGCTGCAGGATGAGAAGATGGCAGCGCGGCTGCTCGCACCACCAGGCCCTGATAGTTTCAAGCCTTTCACCCCTGAGTCACTGGCAAACATTGAGAGGCGCATTGCTGAAAGCAAGCTCAAGAAACCGCCAAAGGCTGATGGCAGTCATCGGGAGGACGATGAGGACAGCAAGCCCAAGCCAAACAGTGATCTGGAAGCAGGGAAGAGTTTGCCTTTCATCTACGGGGACATCCCCCAAGGCCTGGTTGCAGTTCCCCTGGAGGACTTTGACCCATACTATTTGACACAGAAAGTGAGTTGGAGGAGGAGCAGCAGCTGCAGATACCTGTTTCCTTAGAGGCTTGGGGGAGATGGGAGAGAAAGAACTGTCTCTTTGCCAAAGTTTGGATAAGTAGTTAACCTTTTGTTTCAGTTCTGGTTTATGGGGAGTATTTTATTATTTTCATTTTAATTGCTGCTGAGGGTCGTTTGTGGGTCTTGGCAGTTGTCAACTCTATTAATAAGATTTCTGTTTTTGGCTCCAGGCCAGATCAGAAAAAGAGGACATAAATGAAATAGGACTGTTTGATAGAGTCTAAAAAAGATGGGATAGCAAAAGGTGGTACAGCCTTGCAGAATCTCTCTCAAACACACATTCAAAATTCCATCTTTAAATATGAAGATGATGTTACTATTGTGACATGAGCAGAGCCTTTTGATAACATGGTAGAGATGATGGATTTGTTCTCATCTAGCCCCCTTTGTGACACTGGATCATAGCTATTAGAGATAGGAATAGAATAGAGTACAAAACTGGGCCAATAAGAGAGACTCTGGGTCATTGGCCTTGTTATATAGTTGTCTGGATTGATTATCGCAACACTGATTCTTGCAATAGAGTCAGTTCTGTTATTCCTGCAAGTAGGGAGCACAAGTAAAAGAAATATTAATCATTTGGTCAAGGGTTTCAAATTTCCTGAACAAATATTTGAGCAAATCTTGGTTTCTTTCTCATGATTATCTTCTGAAACAAGGCAACAAATGGAGAAACAAAGCCTCCTGGAAATCCACCAGCTACTAGTTAGCCATTGAATCCTGAGGACTGACATCAGACACAGTTTTAGGGGACCCCTCATGGACAGATGTCATTTAAAGAATTAGATTGATAAGTTTTTCCAGATGACAGGGGAATGGCTTTGTGTAATTATATATTTACAAATACAAAGCTTAACTAAACTGCTTTTGTTAACAAAACTGCCCTTAATTGCCTTCCATTCTTTCAATTTTGTAAGAAATTTCATCTTCTTTGGCTTAATAATGGAACAGAAGTAAGACCAGGCCAATAGATCTCTTAACTTAGCTATAGTTGTGGAGGCATTTTTAGTTCAGGATGACAAAAGCAATTAAGACATTCTATACACAAAATGGTCCTTTATCCATGTACTTCTGCTGCAGCTCAGGATAGCGACATAATAGGAAAAAGTAGAACCTGTAGTCTTTATCTTCCACTGTGAAATCTAGAAAGTCTAAGGAACAAAACATGATATGATATAAAGAACAGTAGATTGGAAGTAAGAAATCCTGACTGTATCATAACTCACCATGTTTATTGTTTACATTTTTATTTTTTAGTAAATATATTGCCCAAGCTACCGCAAATAATTAATAGAGAAATAAATAAAGGAAAAAAACTTTCTCAAAACTAATTCATGACTTTTAGCAAGTC
The DNA here is from genome assembly GCA_008086735.1 of Cheirogaleus medius. Lineage (NCBI taxonomy): Eukaryota > Metazoa > Chordata > Mammalia > Primates > Cheirogaleidae > Cheirogaleus > Cheirogaleus medius. Next base: position 18,864,495 of record VBSM01002616.1, on the reverse strand, counting down.
ACTTCATCTCTCTGGGCCTAAACTATTTTTTTTTACTCAAATGCAAGTTAAATTTCATTTTATTAAGCCTGACTTAAGATATGAAAAATACATAGAGGTATTAGTTGTCAGAGCCCACTTTTCCTTTATATACCTTTTCCCTTGGTTACTGCCCTATAGACAGCTTCTTTCCATTCCCAGTGCATCAAATTCCAGTGGGCTGGCTTGGGAGTGAGGACTCATCAAAGAGACCGGGCTTCTGGCCCTGATGGGTGTCGTTCCTTGGATAGGCCAAATTGTTGTTGATAGAGCTCCATTAGGAGACTGGCTCTTCATGTTGGAAACTCTGACTTTAGCCTTTGGCCTTACCACAAGGGTAAATTGTTCCTTAAAAGGGTAACCTTAATTGTATTTTGGTTTGTAATCTTTTAAAAAAATTTTAATATACCACCATGCAGAAAAGTTCATAAAATACTAATGATTACAGACTAACACCATGTCAAGAAATAGCATTGCTAGCATTTCAGAAGTATTAATTATACTTTTAAATGAAGGATTCTTCAATTGATTAAAAATAATATGCTTGCTCAAGTTTACTTGCAGCTCTTCACTGGCATTACTAATACTTCTGTAGGGGTGGAAAAACTCCACCACCATCCTCTCAGTGTCCCGGCTGGGTCTGGGAATTAAATTGACATAGCATAGATTAACAGGAGAAAAGCATAATACAAGTTTTACATGGCATGGGAGCCCTTATAAAGAAATGAAGATCCAAAGAAGCAGCAGTTATAGTCAGTGACTTATATACTGAATTGGACAAAAAATAGTAAGTTGTGAAGAAGCAACTAAATTACTTGAGGAAGCTTAAAAAATCAGAGATATTCTAACAAGGTATTAGAATACAGTATTCTCTCATTCTCACCTTCTAGTCCTTGAACATAAAGATGCTGCCTTTCCTTCTAATAGAGAGAGTCTCTTTCACATGGGATTTCATCTTCTGCTCTTAAGAAACAAGAAGATCAGAATGATCTTTTTGCACCTGCTGTTTTTCAAATGTCTTAACCTATTTTAAATAGTCCATATGCCAGAATAGTATATTTTAACCCTTTGACTTCTTACTAACTAGGCCTTTTACTGGGCTAAATTAGCAAGGCCTCCCCTTCAAGAAAGCACACTGGGAATTAACCCACAAATCAAAAAATTATAAGGGTAGAAATGACTTTAAGAGGACATTCCTTTCTGTTTGTTTTTCAAGGGCTGCCTTAAATAATTCCTGGCAAAATAAAATCTCTTTTCTTTGTTAAATGGTACAAGTAGAATCCTTTATCCTCATAGGTCTTATTTTCTAGCTGATTAATCATCTTTGTGACTGCCATAGAAACTTGTTTGTCATTTTCTTCCCTCTTTCTTTCTGGGGGTAAGAGAGAACTAGTTTTCCATTAGTACAGTTCTGGTTTTATCCCATTGTGGATTTCACACTCCCAAGGGACACAGGACCTTAAAAATTACGTATCACATTTTCAAGATACTGTTGTTTATTCCAGCCAATGCTAGTTTGGCTCTCATAAGCTTCCGAAGTCCTTGTTGGGTTTCACACTGAGATTTCCAGCTGGTCCCTGCAAACAACCTGCATCATCCTCTCTGAATTGCCTCAGACCTCTTAATGCCTCAACTTTACATTTTCTTTGCCTCTTGGTATTTGTTTTAATGTCTCCTTTCTTTAGTTTTCTTGTTTTTCAACTGTTACAAATAATTGAATTTAAGGAACATTTAAAATTTTTATTTATTTAATTTATAAAATAGGTAATACATTTTCATGGTTAAAAATTCAAAAGTATTTGATAAAAAGTTTCCCTTTTACATTTGCCCACTTCCTGTCTCCTACACAGGTTACCACTGATAGTAGTATCTTCTAGGGTTTATGTATATGCAGCCAAACAAAAATGTATTTTACGGAACTTGAACTCTCCTAAAAACCTTTATTCTTGGTTTTCTTCCTACTGTTTTCTTAAGCCTATTGAAGTCTTAATTTTGTTATTTATTTTTCTTCTTTTATACTATGGAATCTTAAGTTTTATCGATGTCAATTCTCAATTCATTTCTCCCTCTCCCCTACTTTGTAAGTGATATTTAGTGAAAAATTAAGGACTTTTTCTGTATTGCTGAAAGTATTTCTTTATCTTCACTACAAAAATTACTCTCCAATGCTTAATTTTAAATTAATTTGGTTGAATTTTAAATGGCCATATATATTCCTAATATAGTTACTTAAGTAGGCAGCAAGCAAGTCTATGGATTAAGATGAAAGAAGGCCTTCAGAGTTGACTTCTATCCCCTTTCCCATTTCTTAGAATTGATAAATGATATATGTGTCCCTTTTGTTTAATGGACATACCCTCTTATAAGAAAGTCCTGTAAACAGAAATCCAGATTACAGGATTGATTGATGTGTCTTTAAATAGGGCACATTCTTGTCACATTAAAAAATTACATATGGCTTCCCAAAGTTCATTTTACCTTCAACTTTTCATATGTACCTTTTCTTGCAAAGTGGAATCCACTTAGGATCATAGAAAATTGTAATTTGGTAGCCTCAGACATCATCTAGTTCAGCCTCTTCATTTTATAAATTTTATGAGGTGAAGTACATACTTCGTCAAAAGCCAACACCATTGGTGATAGAACCAAGACTAGAACTCATGTCTCCTAACTCTATATTCATTACAATGTATTTCTAGTTCCCCTTTTCTCAGTTTTCATTAATTAATCTTCAGCCTCAGTTGGCTCAGTTCTTCTGAAACTGGGCAGGCAATATATAGAAAGTAAAATGAGCTCCTTTTTCATTTACATCCCTGGTAATCCCTGTGGTTTATAGGACAGGTCCTAAGAAGTACAGTGCTTCTGGGGGGAGGATGGTATTCATGTTAGCCCCAGTATTGTATCTTCTCCAGTGAAGGAGCTTCAAGTCTTCAAGTAGTGCTAGACAAGCTATCCCAGGTACTTGGGGTCATTGTCTGTGTGCTGCAGTTGTTCAACTGGACATGTGATCTTGAGGCAATTTACTTAACCTCTCCACCTATTGTTACTTTTTAAAAGAAGATTACTTCCCACCTGCCACAATCCATCCCCAGCCAACAGCAGAATGGTATACAGTCATGCATCACTTAACAACAGGATTCATTCTGAGAAATGTGTTGTCAGGCTATTTTGTTCCTGTATGAGAACATCATAGAGCGCACTTACGCAAACCTAGATGATATAGACTACACACCTAGGTTGTATGATATAGCCTATTGCTCCTAGGCTAAAAATCTTGTACAGCATGTTACTGTACTGAGTGCTGTAGACAATTGTAATGCTAAGTATTTGATACCTAAATATATCTAAGCATGGAAAAGGTAGTACATTGCGTCACAGATACGACATTACGATGGCTTACAAGGTCACTAAGTGATAGGAATTTTTCAGCCCCATTATAATCTTACTTACGGGACTACTGTCAAATATGCAGTCTATCTTTGACCAAAACATTGTTATGCGGGGCATGACTATAGTGGAAAAAGCACCTAACTGGCTATAAAACCTTGATTTTAGTTCTAGCTTTGCCTCTTGTTGTCCCTTGGTCAAATAACTTCAATATCCTTATCTATAATATTTGCAAAATAAAGTTGGACCTATTATATCTTTCTAGTTGTATGTCACACTTTTGCCTATCACGTATTGTGTTTTAGCTGTGGCAGACTGCTTTGTTTCCTTAGTGTCACACCCCTCCCCTTCTGATCTCCCCGCTTGACTTTTTTTTTTTTTTTGAGACAGAGTCTCACTCTGTTGCCTGGGCTAGAGTGCCGAGGCGTCAGCCTAGCTCACAGCAACCTCAAACTCCTGGGCTCAAGCAATTCTTCTGCCTCAGCCTCCTGAGTAGCTGGGACTATAGGCATGTGCCACCATGCCTGGCTAATTTTTTTCTATATATTTTTAGTTAGCCAATTAATTTCTTTCTATTTTTAGTAGAGACGGGGTCTCACTTTTGCTCAGGCTGGTTTCGAACTCCTGATCTTGAGCCTTGAGTGATCCTCCCACCTCGGCCTCCCAGAGTGCTAGGATGACAGATGTGAGCCGCCATGCCTGGCCATTGACCTTTTGATATTCTACCCATTTGTCTACGCCCAGCCCAGAGGCCTCTTTTTCCTTATAGCCTAACTTGATTCTCCTATACCAGAACTGATTCTTTCTCCTGAATTTTTATAATACAGTAAGATCTTCAGTCCCACCTAGGATAAGAAGTTGTTTTCAGGTTTTACTCAGGTTATGTGTGAGAGGACACGTCTGTTCCCAACAATGTTTATTTTCTCCTTACTTCACTAATATTAGTTCCATCAGCTTCCTCAAATGAAGAACTTTTGAGTGATATTCCCCCCCACCTTCTCTTTCCCTCCCTCCCTCCCTCCCTCCTATGAGCTCCTGGCAGAAAATCCTTGCCAAGTCTATTTTGACACACTTTCAACAGGTATGCAAGACAGAGATAGTCTGTTAAAGGAAGATTTGTGTTCATTAGGTGTGATTACTAATCAGTTGTTGCCTGCTTTGCACAATAAGCCTAGATGCTGCTTTCTGTTTTAAATAAAAACTACATATTTTAATACTTTGGTTTATTTTGTTAAAATTTTTTTTCCCAACAATATAAGAAAACAAAATGGCGTTTTGGTTATTTTTTTTACCAAATCAAATTGAGGCAAATGCTTGTGAGCCATTGGTAGAGGGGAGGGGATGGATTACTTGTGGGCATGTATGGGTTCTTATCCATGCTCCAAGTATGGTTACCTAGAGGGAAAGGGATTTAATTAAGCATTCCTAAATCAGATATCTCTTTTATAGCCCTAGCAATAGATCACAAGTTGGGAAATTGGCCTGGCGTGGTGGCTCACGCTTGTAATCCTAGCACTCTGGGAGGCCGAGGCGGGAGGATCGCTCAAGGTCAGGAGTTCAAGACCAGCCTGAGCAAGAGTGAGACCCTGTCTCTACTATAAATAGAAAGAAATTAATTGGCCAACTAAAAATATATAGAAAAAATTAGCCGGGCATGGTGGCACATGCCTGTAGTCCCAGCTACTCGGGAGGCTGAGGCAGAAGGATTGCCTGAGCCCAGGAGTTTGAGGTTGCTGTGAGCTAGGCTGATACCATAGCACTCTACTCCGGGCAAAGAGTGAGGCTCTGTTTCAAAAATAAATAAATAAATAAAAAGAGTTGGGAAATCTTTTTTCCGATCCCATCCCCATCTAATTCCAGGTGATCTCAGGCATGCCACTTTACCATTCAGGGTTTCAATTTCCCTAATCTAGAAAATTAAGATTATGCTAATAGCTAATATTGCACCTATTTTACAGGGTTGTTACAAAGACCATTTCTTGACTACTCTATGTAAAACAAAACAGCCTATTGCCCCAACCCTACTTCATTTTTCTCTGTAGCACTTAACACCTGACATATAATATATTTATTTGTTTATTAGTTATCTTCTTTATCATCATCAGCCGAAGCAGTGCCTGCCCTATAGTAAGCACTCGATCAGTTTCTGTTGAATGAATTAATTAATCTTATGAGATAATGCATATGAAAATATTGCTTTTCTAAGTGCTGTGGACATGAAAGGTGACATTATGATTTTTTCCCAATGAAAAATTTTCCTGTCTGCCAAAATGAACTAAACTCTAGGGAAAAAAGACTGATTACCAGTATTTCTTCCTTTTCCAAAGAATTGATTTCATTTAAGAGCTGAGGAGGTGGATCAGGAAATAGGTTTTCTGATATTTTAGAGATATTTTCAGAGGGCTGGGTAACTGTCGTTAAGTGCCACCAGTCTTGTCACTCCTCTTGTGAAACCTTAGGAAAGACTTAGGTAACAGCCTAAGGTCATTAGGTAACAGCCTCTACGTACTGCTTGAATCTCTTCCTAATTTATTTTATTTTTTATTTTTAATTTTTTTTTTACCAATACAAGTGCATTGAATCTTCCTAATTTATTGATCACAAGTGAGTATCATAACAAAAGATGTTATTTCCTGAGTATTCTGAGTCCTTCGGTCATGTCCACTGTTACTAAGTGTTTTGATTTTTCTCTGCTGTGTCAATTGTGTTGCCCTCCCTATATGAACTGACTTTAAGGGAAATGAGAGAAACTGGTATAGAATATGTACCAGTTTGGGTCATCTCATATAAAATGTGATTACTTTATTCAACAAATATTTCTTGAGTACTTCCTGTATGTGAGGCATACTGTTCTCTTGCAGGAAACAAAGATTAATAAAGTCCATTCTTTACCCCTAAATAACTTATAACATGGTGGCATATAGTGTGATATCGCTTTTGACAAGAGGGCCCCAGGATTATTTCATAATAAGAGTAGTATTTGAATTAGGCCTTGGATTTTATTTTAGTTTTTGAAATTTTTTATAATAGCAGCTAGACTTTAGAGCCTTGTATTTTAGAAACGAGGGACAGACTCACATTCTAGGCAGAAAGTACTACGCATGAACAGAGGCTCAGAGAGAAGGGCCTAGAACATGAAAGAAAAAGCCAGCTCATCTAGTTGGCTTGGAATGTGGGGAAGCAGCCAAGGAGCAGAGGGATGTGTGGCTGGGAGTGGGGAGCTGGAGCCAAGGCAGGGGGGCGGGCTTAGACTGCTAGAAGTTTGGTCTTTACTTGATAAGCAACAGAGAACTACTGAAGATTTTTAAATGGGAATAATGGGATTAGAGCTGTGCCTTAGGGAGATGAATGTGGCAGCCGTATATAGGATAGACCAGAGGGAAAGAGAACTGGGACAGAGGGACCAGCTGTGAAGTAATGATGATCTGAATTGTAGTAGTGGGAGTGGGAATTAAGGGGAATGGATGAATTCAAGAGTTATTATAGAGATGAACTGATTGGATTTTGTGATTGATTATGGAGGGCTAAGGAAGGAATTGAGCTTGTAATCATTCGTTTGATTGTTACTAAGTTTTTTCTGTGTGCCCAGGCTCTGTTCCATGCCCTTGGGAACAAAATACAAAAGGCTTATACACTCTTGGAACTTAGGTTTTGTTGGGGAGACAGATAATAAACACATAAAATCATTACAAATACATGCATTAATGGAGATAATATGGTCCAGCTATTAATAGTTTAGAGGTTTGTGATGTTCTAACTTGGTACAGAGACCAAACTTGGAGAATCTAGAAGAATGAAAGGTTACATGTTCTCTCAGATATTCAGTATCTTAAATATGTCTTTAACAAGTACTAAATTATAGTCTTTAAAAGGACCCATAATACAGATATTCTCAGTTGTTTAAAAGCCAGTGTGGTCACTCTGTTGAGAGAGTTGGCCAGTGTTTGATATAAGCTCTGAAGATGCACTCCTATTCCAGATACTTTGTGGAGGCTACAAAGTTTGGCCTATAGAACCAAGTTGGAATAAAAGATTCCTCCAATTTCAGAGGACGGGGTACCCTATCTACTGTTCGAGATCAATCCCTCTTCCCTGTACCTTTCTACCTCCTCTGGAACTTCACGCTTTTGGTTATATTTTCTCTTTTCCTTCCCATATTCATTCCTTTCCCTCAGCCTATAAACATACTCAGAGCCTTGACTTCATATCCCCAGCTAGTCTAATCTCTTCTCATGCCATTGAAACTTGTAAAGAGGAGCATTTACTTACCACCTACATACCTCCCACCTGCTCCTTCAACCTTGCACCCTGACTGCATCCTCACCTCTCTCATGACATTCTCAAGATAAGACCTTCCCAATAAGGTCTCAAATTGCCAAGTCTAAGATATTTTTTAAATTCTTATCTCACTAACCTTCTCTGCTATGTTTGACACTGTGATTTGTGCCGATTTTTGCAACTCTTTACTTCCTTGGTCTAATTTTCCTTATATCTCAGATTCTTCCTTCTCTTTCTCTTTCATTTCCTCCACCTTTCTCTTAAATGTTAACATTCCCCCACGCTCAATCCTTGGCCCATGTTCCTCTTATTTGGCATGCTGTCCCTGGGTAATTTCATCCAGGCTCTCAGTACCAGGACTCATGACTCTATAGCTCCAGCCTGGAATGTTCCTTAAATATTCAACACATTGCCAGTCTTTTCTCTCTGAATTTCCCACAGTAACTCAGTGTGTTCAAAATTGAATTCATTTTCTCCCCCTCAAACTTGCTTATCCTCTTTTCTCTGCTATCCTACTTGATGACATCACTAAAATTCTGGATATCATTATTGACTTCCCATTTTCTGCAGTACCTGAGGATCCAGTATTAGGGAAATCTCAGGACAGCCAGGTTTCAGTTCCAGGGATGTTTGAATGCAGACTTTCTCCCATGCCATGCTGTCTCTATTGACTTTATTGCAGAATGGTTTTTTGTTTTTGTTTCCTACTATTATTTTTAGAAAGTTTTCTATCATTTTGTATTGCCTCAATACAGAATGAGTACAGTCAGCTCTCTGTATCTGTGCATTCTGCATTCATGGAGTCAACCAACCTCAGCTTGAAAATATTCAGGAAAAAAAAGAAACATGTCTGTACTGAACATGTACGGATTTTTTTTTTTGTCATTATTCCCAAAACAGTACAACAGCAATTTACATAGCATTTACATGTTTACAAAAATACATTTGTATTAGGTATTATAAGTAATCTGGAGATGATTTAAAGTATATGGAAGGAGCCAGGCGTAGTGGCTTACGCCTGTAATCCTAGCACTCTGGGAGGCTGAGGTGGGAGGATCGCTTGAGCTCAGGAATTTGAGACCAGCCTGAGCAAAAAAGAGTGAGACCCCCATGTCTACTAAAAATAGAAAAATTAGCCAGGTGTCATAGCTGTCCCAGCTACTCAGGAGGCTGAGGCAAGGAGTATCACTTGAGCCCAAGAGATTGAGGTTGCAGTGAGCTACAATGACATCACTGCACTCTACCCAGGGCGAGACTCTGTCTCAAAAATAAGTAAATAAAGTAAGTATATGGAAGGATGTGCATAGGTAATATGCAAATATTAAACCATTTTATATCAGGGATTGCGCATCTGTAGATTTTGGTATTTGTGCTAATCCTGGAACCAATCCCCCTGGATACTGAGAGACAACTATATATTGGGTTTTTTTTAGTTCATTTGTTAAATATTATATCTTCAGCATGGTATCTGTGGCATAGAAAGAGTGAGAGGACTTTTCAAACTAAAATTAATGAATTTTTATGGGTAGATGAGCTAAAGGATAGAAAAAGTGACCATATAGTTTCAGTTGGGCACCTAGCAGAAAGTTGGATATGTTATATATATAATAGTTGTAGGTTAGTTGGTTTTAGCTATGTCTTTTCTTTATGTCTAAGAGATTCATTCGTACATTCAGCAAACATATGAACTATCTACCTTGTGCCAGATAGGTATCCTATTATATAGTCTGCTTGCTAAGCTGAGAAAGTCACAGTAGATGGAAGATAAACTCCTGCCCTTTACGGATCTCAGGGTCCAGTGAGAGAGACTGATATGTAAACAAAGATGACAATATTAACTGTATTAATAGAATTAACTGTATTAACTGCGCTAATAGAAGTAAGTACAAGTGTTGTGGGGACGTATAAGAGGTTAGGCTAATCCTGTTTGAGAGAGTTGAATGGGGTTGTCTTCAGAGAGGAGATGCCTTTCCCTTAAATGTTTGAGCTGGACCTTAAAAAAATTTTCACCTGTCAGAGAAGAGAAGAAAGAGTAGTTCAGATATGAAGAACAATATATACAAAGGCTGAGAAACATGAAGAAGGCTGAATTGTTTAAAATAGTGACTTTAGTTGTGACCAGAGCATAGGGTGTGGTTTGGTAAGACAGGAGGTAAAGCTTGAGAGGCAGGTTGGAGCCCAGAGTGTCTGCAGACTAAGGAGTTTTTGTTTTCTCCCACTTTCAGAGTTCCCAGGTCTAAAATAACCTCTGGGACCCATTTTGAGCCAGTGCAGCCTGGCAGCTACTCTGGACTCTTGCTCTGGCTTGTGTACAAGTAGGCTTGTGCCAAGTGTGTGAATACTAATTAACATGAATGTCAGCCCTTAGAGTCTTCTAATGGCCACCCCATGTTTAGAGCCAAAGAGCAGGAGCAGCAGTAGTGTGTGATGGCAACAGCACCATAACCACATTTATTCAGTGTTTATTCTCTGCAACCACTGTGTGAAGGACTTCTTGTGATCTTTCATTTAATCCTCACAACAATCTGATAAAGTAGGTACTATTGATCATTATCCCTATTTTATCAATAAGAAAACTGAACCTTAGTAACCTTAAGTAAGTTGTCTAAGATCATGATGGCTAATAAGCAGCAGAGCTGAGTCTTGAATCCAGGTCTCTCTGGCCTCAAAGGCTCTAACCCACTCTGCTCTGCTGCTTTCTAAGAGAGAAGAGTGAGAGTAGATTATAGAATATGAATTCAGTAAACAGAGGGGTTAATGTGCTTTACATAATAAGCCTGCATTTTGCTCTACCCTAGAGCAGCTGCAGTCTTTGCACCCCAAGAGGGTAAAGAGGAGGAGGATCAAAGGCAAATTCATATTGAAGGACAGTGAGGAAGAATAGCCATGGAGGAGATTCAGACCTGCTCTGCCCTGGGGAGCAGCATCGTGCTGGCTCAGCAGCAAAGCAGGTGCATGGTGCTGCTGTTCTGCCAGGTGTGGCTTCCTGTGACCACAATGTGGGCAAGAAGAATGTCAGCTGCTCCAAATGTGGGTTGGAGGGCATGGGGTTACAAGGTCAAACCAAACGAGAAAGTATATGCAGAAGCACCTGGAAAACTAAAACCACAGACACACGTGGTGCTAGCATTATCTTCATCAAGCTTAACTTGGGAAAAAGACCATCAACAGCTGCTGCGATCTTGGAGGCACATGCAGGAGGTTTTCTTTTTTGTGAGAGTTAAAGGGATTAAGTAGAAGAGAGACTTCATTGATCTGAGAGTTGGACCAGATAACCTGGTGTGGTAAAAGAGTTCAGGCTGGAAGCCAGGATATCTAGACCTTAGTAACTCTCCCACTCCTGCTCACTAGCTCTGTGACCTTAGTTTAGGCAGAGTACTCTGTGCTTGTTTCTTACCTATAAAATGAAGAGTTAGATTTGATTAATAGTTTTGAAGCTTTTAAAAATTGTAATGTAGCACAATAATTAAGAGTATAGGCTTTGTAGTTAGACTGCCTTTGTTCAATGCTAAATTTCTCCATTTAACAGCTGCGTAGTCTTAGGCAAGTTATTTAACCTCTCTCCCTCAATTCTGTCATCCATAAAATAGTACCTACCTCATAAAGTGGTTGCTATGTTATGGCTGTTGTATAAAGTGTCTTAGTAGGGTGCCTGCCACATAGTAAATGCTTAGTAAATGTTGAATATTATTTCTTCAAATAGACTCATAAATAAAATTATCAGTGACTAAAAAGGAATTTTTAAAATATGGGATATAGAGTTCTCTTTTGCTCAGTTCTCAGTATAGTAGCATAGAGTCTTGGAAGATGATGGTTCTAAGTATTCATACTATTCAAACAGAAGTACAAGCCTAGGGAAAAAATTTTTTGCCTGTGTCCTCATGTCCTGCATTAGTTCAGTATTTCTAAGGGCAGCTGGGTAGTACCAGGATACAGGTACTCTAGAAATGCAGTCCAGTTGTGCCTTTGCTGGAGCCTTTCCTGGGGCATATTAGGGATGTATAGCTTGTCTCGTGATTTTACTTGAGAAATCCTTTAGGCAGATTAGCGTTAAAGACATCAGGACTCTTTAACATGGTGTAATCATTTATTTCTGAACAACTTCCTAGCCTGATCTTTTTAGATTCTGCATTATATTTTCCTTTATTAAAACAGGGAAATTTTTAAAAGTCACTTGTTTGTTGCCTGGTATATTGGCTGTATACATAGTTATTCAGAAGTGAACACCAAATTGCTGTTGATTAGTGGACAGCTGGCCAGTTGCCTAGTTCAGAGAGGTACATAGGTCTGGGAGAATAGGTTTATATATTAGGTTTAGGCAGGCAAGAATTTAAGGCCAGAGAAGTCAGCTGAAAACAAGAGAGTCAGATAGTTCCAGAGAACAAAACAGTTAAGATTTAGGGTCCAGACTTGGGGACAGTTTTGAATCGGTGCCAATAACAGTTATAACCAGATGGACTCAAAGGATATTGGTTCCCAACTACCTTCTTGTAGATTAGCTAAATCTCTGAGCCCCTCAGTGTTCATTATAGCCAGAAGGTCATCAGATGCCTGCAGGTTACCTTTGTCCTAATTGAAATGGTGACCTCTCAGGAGCCCGAGGACCTGGTTGAATGTCTCACAGCAAACCAAGGGCTGGATAATAAACCAGAGTGTCCCACAGCAAAGCAGAGGCTGGATAATAAACATTTCTCTAAGAAGCTTTCTGCTCTGTGATATACTCCATCCCTGCATTGAGTACTCTTCTATATAATGTCCTTTCATATTTACACATTCTTTATTTTAATTTATACTTTTTGCATGGCTAAAAAAATTATTCCAGTCTTGGGGTGGGGGTGAGGATATGCTCATAAGTTGGCTGCACTGCAGTACTATGATAACTGTGTGGTTTATTGTATTGCATTTGCAGTATGCTAGTATTTTTTTTGGTATGTATATGAGTGTGCTTATACTCAACCTTGTACGATGTCCCTTCCCCTAATTGTGGGCCCCAAAGAGTAGACATCTTACCCTGAGTTAGTAATGGCACTACTTCTACATTGTGTGCTCCAAGCCCCGCACTGCTAATTAGAAATGAAAAGCCTGGGCTTTTCAGGAGGCTCATTTTATGCCGGCATGACACATTTATTAATACTCCATGCCATATCTCATTAAGAGCTGTTCCACCACTCTTAATGGGCCTTGTGCTCAAACACATTCAGAGGCTGTTGTAACCTAATATTTCCCCTTCCCTTTTAACTCATTTACTTCACAAAGATCTAATTTAAGACAGATTAGATGAAATATTATTGGATTTCATGAGCACCAAGTGATTGTTACTTAAGAAGTAGTCTCATAAAAATCCAAAGCTTGCTGTCCTTCCTACTCCATCTGGGCTTTGAAGGATCTGGCATTGGAGCACAGTGTTGAACAAGAGACAATGAATGTCATTTTGTGGATTCCCACAGCAGTTTAACCGGGATTACAGAAGTTTAATCAGCTGTGCAGAAAACTTATTTATGTCTATATTTTTAAAAAGCCACTTTATCACCAGTCATCCCTATTCATTCTCTCTCCCATATTCACTGTTCTCCTGAGAGTGGGATAAAAGTAGGGGAGACAGTGCAGGGGCAGGGGTGGAAAGCATTATATGATGCAGTTCTGCATGGGACTGCTCCATGCTGCCCTCTGCTGACATCAGTATGGTTGCCAGGATAGTTACTGTCAAGCACTGTGGACATTGGACTTCACAAATTTTAACTTGAGGGAGCAAAATAACTAATTCAGGAGAGTTCTACCAAGATATAATGCGAAAGAATAAATAATAATATGCTTTCTCCTTAAAAGTATGGTTTGCAGCTTTGTTGTACTTAATCTTGGATGCTCTGTGAATTTTCTAAATCATAGAACTACAGGTATCAAAGCTGGAAAGGGCCTGGCCACGCCCATCAGGCAGCCCTCTCTTATTTTATAGATGATGAAAGTGAGATCCAGAGAGATGCATCGGCTCATCAGGCCACAAGCTAGGTAGAGGCAGGTTAAGGAGAACCCAATGCTTTAGGACATGACCTCAGAGATGATCTGGTGGCTCCCAAAGCCTGGTGAGCACAGATTCCTGGATTCCTCTGCAGACTTATTTAATCAGAACCTCTAGAGATGGGACTTATGAATCTGCATTTTTTTAAAGAGCTACTCAGATGACTCTTATGTGGCTAGTCTGGCCTTAGTCGGGAACTAGTATTAGTGCATCCTCTGGGCCAGATCAGCTCTGCCATCTGTTTTTGTATGGCCCTCAAGCTAAGAATGGCTTTTACATTCTTAGTGGTTGGAAATGTGAAAATTGTATGAAATTTAAATTTCTGTGTCCATAAAGTTTTATCGGAACACAGCCACTCTTATTTACATGTTGTGTGTGGCTACTTTTGCACGACAGTGACAGAGTTGAGAGGTTTTAACAGAGACTGTATAAAACCCACAAAGCCCCCAACATTTACTACCTGTTTACTACCTGTTCCTCTACAGATAAGGCTTGCTGGCACTGGGCATACATTACACTCACTCACACTCACACTCTCTCTCTCTCTCTCTCTCTCTCTCTCTCTCTCATATAAGCACTGCAGACACCAGTGTTACAGGCAAAATCCCTAAGCTTTAAGTACTTGTGTTGGTCCAGACACCATCTTGCTTAATGCAAAAGATTTATGAAAATCTGCATGTAAATTATCTGTAAATCTATTTTAACAATAAAGTATGGCTTATGGTAATGTAACTTCCTACTAAAAGTACAGGTGATTCACCTTCATTTCAAGAGGTTTAGTGTGTGGACTAGATATTTATTTCTCTTTGAATAGAAAAAAATGATCCCCTGTTTTTATACTTGATGAAGATATAGAATGTAAATATTGAGAGAGAGGTGATGATAAATGATTTTTATTCTATGTGTAGCATTCAGTACCTAAATTATGCTATTTCTACTTCACATATAAAATGTCCTTAATAGAGCCTTTCTACTTACAAAATCATAGTTTTAAAATTCACTAAAGATACTTAGTTTTCCTCAGGATCATCGGTCTCCCACTTGCCAGCTCATCACTGATACTAATTCAGAATCCTAGCTACTGCTTAGTTTTTCTTCAACCAAGATGTAACAATTTCAATTTCCTAATGTCTTCCTTTTCTTTTTCCTCTTCTCCTTTTCCCTTGCTTCAGTCAATACGAACATTTGTTCATTAATCAATCAACAGACATTTATTGAGCACCTGCCATGTGCCAGGCACCGCGGGTGCTGATTCGGTGATAGGAAATACCCCCCATGGTACCTCTCAACCTATATTTCCATCATGACCAAACTAAGAGACAAGAGAAATGGAAGCTATAGAGTACATTACTTTTTAAAATCCCATTGCCTATCTCCTAAGGCAGGTAGGTGATTTTATAAAGGCCTGGTCTGGTGGTTTTTAGGTCCTGAGACATGGGCCAGTGCTTCTTTCATTGTTGCTTTATGTAGTGTACCCCAGGGGCTCAAATTTCTCATTCGCCAGAGAATCCATCCCTCACACCAGCTTCATTCTCTGCCATGTTGTCGCTAAACTGCATCCCGGTCTGGCACAGTAGAAGCTGTAGAAAGGCTCTAAGCTCAGCATAATATCCCCCTACTCTTTGCTACATGACCTTTGATAGGTGGTGTCCCTCTCCTGAGCTTTTGTAAAATGCATAGAGGATAATCATCCCTCTTTCACCCACACTTCACGGGAATCTTATAAGGTTGAATGAGGAGGTTATTTAAAAGGCCTGACATTTTTATAGAGGGAGTTGCTATAGAAACACAGAGGGGTACAAGTACTTCAGAGAGGGAGTTTTGGGGAAGTCCTGGGCTGTTTGTTTCTTTGGGAAGTCAAGATATGGAAGGGCCAAAGGTTGGCCCTTGACCTGTTTCAGGCTAATCCCAGGTCTGCTACTTCCTCTTGCTTTTAGGATTAGGTATCCTCTGCAGCATACTCCACCAGAACCAGTACACTCTAGTACAGGAAGAACATCATCACAGCATAATATGAAACACTAGGGATGGTGCAGTGGGTGTTTCCAGAATGTACAGGGCTCAATACCGGCATTGCTTTTCTACTGGGAAGAGAATAACATGATTCTGGCAGATTAGGAAAGAAAGGTATAGAAAATAAGAAGAAAAGAACTTTAAAATAAAAATCTGCCAACAACTACCGTGTTTCCCTGAAAATAAGACCTACCCATAAAATAAGCCCTAGCAGGATTTCTAAGTATTTGCGCAATATAAGCCCTACCCCGAAAATAAGACCTAGTGATGGGCGTGGCTACGCAGTGTATCTGCACAACCCATGCATTTCGTTGCTGAGCGGTAAAGAAGATGAGCAGCCCTTCTCATCTGCCCCATCCAGACAGCTACTATCCCAGAGGTGACGGGAAAGGTGCAGGCAGCCCCACCAAGGTCAGCTCCCCCTGTCAGGTCCCGGCCAATGGTTCTAAAGGAAATAGAGTTGTAAGAAATTCAGGATGGAATTTGGGATTTGGAGAGTTATGATGATGTTCCAGAAGAAGACGACTTAACTGTATTTGAATAAATGTAGATTATTGTACCGTACTTAAAAAAAATAACACATCCCCTGAAAATAAGCCCTAGGGTGTCTTCTTGAGGAAAAATAAATATAAGACCCTGTCTTATTTTTGGGGAAACACGGTATTTATTGGAAGCATAGGAGCTGAGCATTATGTTGGAACTGTGAGAGGAAGTGTAAGGGTGGTTTTTTCAAATAACTTAAAGCCTAGTTGTAGAGGACAGAGGTTAAAAAAAAAGTATGATGTTAGCTGTTGGGTTTTCATAGATGACCTTTGTCAGATTAAGGAAGCTCTCTACTATTAATATTTATAGTGGTGTGTTTTGATTTATTATGAAAGAATGTTGGATTTTTAAAAAATTATTTAAGACTTTTATTAACAGGTGCTTGCAGTTTGTTGACTTTTTTGAAAAAATCAAGTTGTAAATTTTATTACAAATTAAAAATGAAATTCTTAAAAATCTCAACTTGACCATATATGAAACAATTTAAAAACCTTTAAAGGTGTATTGAGAAAAACCAGGCTTTTTTAAAAAACACGTTTGTTATTACCAAAAAAGAGGTCTTTAGGTAAAAATAATAAAAAACCCATGCTGCATAGATAATGCAGATAGTTCTAAGTTATGTGGTCAACGAGCAAAAAGCAAGCACTTAAGGTCTTCAGCTCCAATCTTTTGTTCATTTCTTATTACTGGAATTTCATGTTCATTTCTTCTTTTTGGATGACTAAACCGATGTTGGATTTTGTCAAATGCTTTTCTGCACCTTTTAAGATGGTCATGTGGGTTTTCTCCCTTATTTTATTAATATGTTGTATTACATGGGTTGATTTTTATGCTAAGCCATCTTTGCATTTCTGGGGTAAATCCCACTTGGTCATGGTATAATATCCTTTTTATATGCTGCTGGGTTTGGTTTGCTGGCATTTTTGTTGAGGTTTTTTGTGTCTATATTCCTAAGAGATATTAGTCTAGAGTTTTCTTTTCTTGTGACGTCTTTGTCTGGTTATGTATCTTGGTAATGCCGGCCTTATAGAATGATTTGAGAAATGTTCTCTTCTATTTTGTGGGAGAGTTTGTTTAATTTATCTTTAAACATTTGGTAGAATTCATCAGTGAAACCATCTGGTCCTGGGCTTTTCTTTGTGGGGGCTCGTTTTTTTAATACAAGGTACAGAAGAGTATTTATAGAACAATCCCATTTGAGAGAGAGACTTTTTAAGGACATATGTATGCCTGTATTTACAAAGAAAATTTCTGGAAGGATACACAAAAAACTAACATCAAAGGTTATCATTAGGTGGAACCTAATGGGGTGGAACTTAGTCTTATGTTCCTTTTTTTTTTTTTTTTAAAGCGTGTATTACCCTAAATTTTGAAAATTAAAAACTACTTAAAATAACTATTTTAAAATGGCCATTTGCTGTCACACAGTGAGGTACTAGATCTGTGTATTCGCCACTGGCCTGTCTCCAAGGGACTCATAGCCTAATAGGCCCCTGCGTCCCTCTCCTGCGTCGCAGTCTGCTCTCCCCTTTCCCTATTCTGTTCTCCATCAACACTGAATTACTTGTCAGTTCCATGAAAACAGCCCGCAGTTACGTGCTCCGGTTCTTTTGTACATGCTGTGTTGTTCCCTTTCCCTGCCATCCCTTCCCCCTTTGTCTGCACAGTTAATTTGTCTTAATTCCTCTTTATCCTTTAAAATCACTTCCAAATATTAGTTGCCTTCTTTTGTGAACACTTCTCAACTCATCCTCCTTTTTATTCCCCACCCAAGGGGAAAGAAAATCTCCCCCTCCTGCTACCTTTCATATTTTCGTTATTGAGCTTTGTGCTTACCCTGTGTCATAATCACTAGTTCACATATATGTCTTCCCTAAAAGTACAGTTTTATTTAATTTTGTGTTCCGTGGGAGCTTAGCACAATGCTTGGCACAGAAGAGTTGCTCAAAAATATTTTGATTCAATTGAATTCAGGAGACAGGGCTTTCTGGGTAGAATGAGCAATGTGAATGAAGACCAAAGTTATGAATTACTCTAACCTGTTCTGGGTGCATGAACTAGTTTGGTTAAATAGGAAGATGCATGCTGGGAAATAGGATTAGATGATTTGGGCAAGATATTGGAGGCCCTTAAAAGCCAGATAGAGCAAACTTGGTAGGTAAATATCGATTGAATGAAGAACACTTCACAATTCCTTCTGGCCTTTGCTCTAATCTCTCTTCAGTAGGCTTATCCTGACCACCTGCTTTAAAACTACCACCTCCATTTCTCCATTCACCCATCCCTTAACCCCAATATTTTTTTTTAAGAGACAGGGTCTTGCTCTGTTGTACAGGCTGGAGAGCGGCGGTGCAATCATAGTACCCTGTAGCCTCAAACTCCTGGGCTCAAGTGATCCTCCCGCCTCAGCCTCCCAAGTGGCTGGGACTACATCACCACACCTGGCTAATTTTTCTGTTTTTTATAGAGATGAGGTCTCCCTGTGTTGCTCACTCAGGCTGGTCTCAAACTCCTGGCCTTAGTGATCCTCCCACCTTGGCCTCCCTCCCAAAGTGCTAAGATTACAGGAATGAGCCACTGCACCCAGCCTATTCTTGATCTTCATTTCCCTGATCTTCCTCCTTTTTCCACAGTACTTCCAACCTTCTGTGTATCACATGCTATATAATTTACTTATTCATTATTTTTTTTATTTATTGTCTGTCTTTTCCATTAGTATATAGGCTCTCCAGGCCAGGAATCTCTTGTTCACTGATAATTCCCAAGCATGTAGAACATTGGCTCATAGTAGGTGCTCAGTCAATGTTTGAATTCTACATTAATTAACTGACATACATAGCTTAGGTATAATTCATATGGTTTATTTCTGAAAGAAAGAAGGTTATTCTATAAAAGTGCTTAGATCATTTCAGCTGTTTGTAATATAATCTGGGGCAGGGCAGCAGGGAGAGGGGTGGGGGAAAGGGAGTTATATTGTGTTAAGGTTTCTTGCCTGAAAAATCAAGTTGGGAAATAAAAATTATAAGGACCTTTGAGTTTATTTATTTCTTGCCTAGAAAAATGTTGTTTCATGTGGTGATTCTTACCCATGCTTTAATGAATTCTCTCTTTTTCTTTCTCCACAGACCTTTGTAGTATTAAACAGAGGGAAAACTCTCTTCAGATTTAGTGCCACGCCTGCCTTGTACATTTTAAGTCCTTTTAACCTGATAAGAAGAATAGCTATTAAAATTTTGATACATTCATATCCTTTTCTACAAACATGGAGTGAGTGCAGCAATTGCATGATACTTGTATATGTTTCCAGTATTTGACAACTGAATTATATATTAAGTTTTTTACTAATATTGTATTTGACTCTCCCACTAGTCAGAGGTTTAAGAGTAAACACCTGCCAAATCCCAAGCTCAGCTTTGGCAAATTCTTTTTTCTTAGGATGATATCATGGGAGTCTGGAGTTTTGTTGGTATCACTATGAGGGACAAATTAAGATGATAACCTTTTATTGAAGTCTTAACTTTTTTAAGTGCTCAAACTTTAGTGATCTCATTACATGGTAGACTGTTCAGCTTGTTGATGTATTAAGATCCAATAGTAGAATTTTTTGAAAGCTACTTCTTGAGTTACAAATAGTTGAATGAATGCTTTAGATATCTGTCTTGAATTCTTTTTTATTTTTTGAGCAGTGAGTTTAGAAAGTATCTGAGATAGTTCTCAGATGAAATAGACTCCTTGTTGCAGAGGTTTGGTGCAGATTGTAGGATAGATTTGAATCTTTTACTCCCCTTAAATAGAAAAATGCCAACTTATTCATGTGGCCTAACTTTCACATCTTATTAACATAGGCGAGCATATGCCAAATGAAAAATTAAGTGGTGGGTCTACCAACGTTGCATAGTGACGTTAAACTTTCATGGTTGGTATTTAATTTAACAGCACTCAGTCCCATGCTTCAAAAAGTATTGTATCCTCCAAGTAGGTTGAGGAAACCAGCAATGGCAACTTGGTCCTGAAATTTATAGTTTACAAGCAACGTAGTTCTGAAATTTGAAGGTTCGCAAGGAAATAAATAATTCATGATGGACTTCTTCCCTTTCTGTTGGATCAGAAGATGGAGTGTTTTTTCTCTTCCAGTTCCAAAGAGCATGAAGAAAAATCCAACTGTAGTGATGTAAAAAAATCCAGCTGTAAGAAATATTTTCTCTTTTTAAAACTCCACTAGTAAAGATGGTGAATGCCATTGACAAAGGAGAATGAGTTAGCAACAAATAAGACATGGCTTCCATGCTTGTTAAAGTAACAGAGTTTGAGTAACTCATACTGACCTAAAACAGTTTAATTTTTCTCAGTAGACAAGAACAGAAAGGGCTGAGAAAGATCCTGGATGGAACTGAAATGGCAGTATGGTTTGCTATCCATAAGCATTCCTGGGCACTTTAGAATGATCAAATGGATTTGCCCCATTAAGTAATTCTCAGGAGTACGGTGGTGCAGATGTCTTTGAAATCCTTACTTAACATGCCACAGCTGGTTTCCCACGTTGGACATATTCAATGCACATTGGTTGCATTGGCTGGTGTCTTGGCCCCAAAGACAATTCAACCCTTTAGAAGGACTGGGGAAAAAAGTGAATCATTATGTGTAGATTTTCAAATAACTAGTTATGCAAGAAAATTAACTTAACAATAAATGAGGACTAAATAAATATAGATTTAATTGATATTCTTACCTGACAATTTTTGTTACTACGTGCAAAAGTATTCCATAGTTGAGATGCAGAGTGATAATAGGGAAATGTTTTATCCCAAAGGAGAAGAGTAGCAGCCCTTTTGAAAGAAGGAGAATAGCCATCATGCCCCATCCATCTACAGTTCTCTGGCCAGGTGTTGGATACGCACAGTGGCATTCTGTGTTGATGGTGATGACCACAGATTTCATTATCACCTTGCCTTTGCCTTTTCTCCCTCTTCTGTGTTTTGATTCCTTTCAAGTTATTGATTATAGATCTCCCAATACCCAATGTGAAATGTGTGTGTTTTCTGAGAAAAAAACAGGCCAGATTTTAGCTATTCCCCCTTGACTCTTCTCTACAGTATTTAGCATGATCATTATGTGCACTATTTTGACCAACTGTGTATTCATGACTTTTAGTAACCCTCCTGACTGGTCGAAGAATGTGGAGTAAGTAGCTCATTTATTTATTTCCTTTTTTGTTTTAAACGTTTTTAGTCACTGAATCTTGTTTTGCTACAATTTATCCATCAAGGAAAAAAAATATTAATTACTACAACTAATTTATTTCACAGAGAGGGCTGAAAAAACATGTGAAATGTAAGGATTATCCCGAGAAGTTAACTCTAGAAACAGGAAGTATGCACTGGAAATTATGACCTTTTATATCCTCTCCTCTCCCCAGGCTGGCTGGTACCTATACCTTGTAGCCCCATCTCCATCTCATATCCTCAGTTCCTAGAGATATGGTCTTCTCCAACTTTAGGTTTCCCTTTCTTTTTGCCTCCCCTGAGGTTAAATAAAAATAGCTCCGGGCCTCCTGCCTGCTTCACAACGATCATGTACTAGCTGGACATGGTGGCGCATGCCTATAGTCCCAGCTACTCCGGAGGCTGAGGCAGGAGGGTTACTTGAGGCCAAGAATTTGAGACCAGCCTGGGTGACACAGCAAGACCCCATCTCTAAAAAAATAAAAATTAGCATGTACTAGATGGTAGTACAGAGTTGTTTCCTTGGAATCCTGTTGAGGACCGAAAACAACACTCCAAAGTTCTTGCTTTGTGCATTTCAGTAAGTTTCGTTTAAAGCATTTCTTTTTCATCCTTCCTTCCTGTTGCATTGGCCATGCCCTTTCTGTTTTGTCTTTGTTAGTTGAAGCCACACTTCAAGCAAATATTATCCTAAAAGGTTCACTTAAAATTTCTGTCAGAAATTACCTCAGGCTATCCATTTCTTTGACAGGTACACGTTCACAGGGATTTATACATTTGAATCACTGGTGAAAATCATTGCAAGAGGTTTCTGCATAGATGGCTTTACCTTTTTACGGGATCCATGGAACTGGTTAGATTTCAGTGTCATCATGATGGCGTAAGTTCTCTGCTTACTTTATTGGTATTCTGGGTGTGATTTTGTGTGTGGAGTTCTACTCCTGGGTGTATCTGTATGACAGTGTTTGTATGTGTGACTTTGTGGGCACAGCTGTATGAGGAATTAATGGATAGTCATGTAAGGCCCTTTGGGCTTATGCCTATGATTCTCACTTGTGAGGGCCTCTTGTGCCCAGGCAATGATAGCATATCCTGTTTATGTAGGAGAAAATAAACAGAGGCTTTATAGCCAGGAGAGAAAGTAGGGAGTGATTTCCTACTGAAGCTCCCTCATGTTTTATTCCCCCTTATAACATTGACCAAGGTTTACATACCCATCACTAGAGGGCTTCTCTGAAGACTTGGAATTTTTTAGGTGTAAACCTTCAGCTAAAAATGAGTTTCCTAGGATTGTTTTATCACATGTAATTTAATGAGGCTGGCCAGGTATTGCAGATTTTAGAGCACATTTTAGAGTCAAAACATGAGCCAAGGTATCTAAACTGACACTTCCTGAAGAGTTACTAACCAGAATTTTGAACTATTGCTAGAGATCAACGTAACTCCACATTGGTGTGCTACCTGCTCTCGGTAATTTGTGTTGTTTTAGCAATGATAATATATCTTTGAGAGACTTAGCTGATGATATGAAAGTTATAGCAGGCTTTATTATTTTATTTCCAAGTTGGGAAAGCACTTGGTCAAACTGGGGGCATAATGGGGGTGGTGAATAGGTTTTGTGTGTGTTTGTGTGTGTGCATGAAGATGTGTAAGAGAGAGAATGCATTTAAATATATATAGGTCTGAGCATCAGGAAGATTTATTTCAACTGTAAAATGTGAATGAATGATAGGCATCAAATATTTAAAACTAGAACTTTGACTTTCTGTTATATATAAAGGCAATTTCTCGCTTTCTAGCATTAGGATTGCACATTGGTGTTCATTTAAAATTTAAGTGCCCTTGCCAGGCACAGAGCTGGTAATAAAATGAGCACTTAGCGCAATATTTGCTCTGATCCCATGATCTGAATTTTCCTGAGTCCTGCTATTTTATGTTACAGGCCAGAACTTCATCTTTAGACATGACTACAGTCATATGATTGCAAACCTTGGATAAGTCATACATACACACATTAAGTCATTTTTGCCATTGTCTACTAGGGAGTTACTTTAATGTAGACTTGTCTTTATGGGGCTCCTGTGGCCAAATTGGTCTTCCTTTCCTAAGAAATTGTCCACAAAATTTGGGGACATAAGCCTTTGCTACATCCTGGCCTTCCTTTTTACTAAAAACTGTAAATGGGCTGCCAGCAAAGCCATTCTGATTGAGATCAGCACATTACTATGCTGATGAAGAGAGTAAATCCCAAGAACCTCCTGGTTGTATCAGTTCTTTCAAATATACTTTTGAATTCTCCTTGCCCAATTAAAAAAAAAAAAAGTGTTCCTGAAATGTTTATATTTTGAAACTTCTTTTTCAAGGAAAAAAATGAAATTACAGCTTGTATATATAAGACCCTTTCTTTTCCCCCATTCTCAAACCCTCGCCCAATGGTATCATTACAAGTTAACTTTGGTTTGATTCTGCAGGTATATAACAGAGTTTGTAAACCTAGGCAATGTTTCAGCTCTACGCACTTTCAGGGTACTGAGGGCTTTGAAAACTATTTCGGTAATCCCAGGTAAGATGGTCCGGGGTTGGTGTTAGGTGTTGGGTTAGGGCCCTGACGTGACGTATTGTACTTTTTGTTTTGTTGTGGTTTTGTTTTCTTCCTTTGGTGTTTGTGTTTGTGTCTGTGTTTGTCATTTGTGTCTGTGTGTGACCTCCCTTACTACAGATATGTGACAGAGTTTGTGGACCTGGGCAATGTCTCAGCGCTGAGAACATTCAGGGTTCTCCGAGCTTTGAAAACTATCTCTGTAATTCCAGGTGAGAAAATTTGTACATAAGAGTGACTTTGCCGCATCTTCTCTTTTCCCTTCATTCATTTTTGTCCACCACA
Source organism: Cheirogaleus medius (assembly GCA_008086735.1). Taxonomy (NCBI): domain Eukaryota; kingdom Metazoa; phylum Chordata; class Mammalia; order Primates; family Cheirogaleidae; genus Cheirogaleus; species Cheirogaleus medius. The sequence goes on along the minus strand of VBSM01002616.1, from coordinate 18,840,134 downwards.
TTCAAAACCAACATCAGTACAGTTGATATGGCCTTGCATTCTGCATGTTTTTCCTGGGAGACATTCTCTGGAATGGCCCTTTGGTCCTTAAGCAGTTTTCTCTGACAGTGCTTGCCAGGCATGCGGCCCCTATTCCATCCATGCTATTGAAAAAGCACGTGCTTATGAATCACTTGGATCTTACACTATCTGAAAAAATTGTCACAAAGCTAGCTATCTCTTTGTACATAAATCATTTGCTTCCTGATCTCATGGAATTACAGTAATTTTAACATTTCGCATCATTCCATTGCTTGTGATTTCTAGGCTTCCTATCGCATGGTTTGTTGATCAGATGTTATTCAAAGAATTATACTTTTACTGTATTAACAGAATTATTTAATCACAGAAGAGACCTACCCAGTTAATTAATCTAATATTATACACAAATTTAAGTTAGCAAACTGAACTTTAATAATCACTATCATGTTCTGCTGTATTCTGTTTCACTAGAATAGGAACCAGTAGACATCTATACATATATTCAGGGATCATTCTCAAACATAAATCCCAATGAAAACTTATACAGGTGCTGTTAAAAAAAATCAAAGGTAAGATAAGCTACAACTAAAGGTATGGGCAAATAAAAAGTACAGAAACTTGAGGGGGAAAAAGAGGAATCAGTGGGTGGGTTGAGACGTAGTTGATTGACGATGTCTTTAAAATTTTTGCCTTTTTCTTTTTGGTCCTGGTTGAGCTAGCCCAGTGGTTCTTAACCTTTTGAAGGTTTTGGATCCTTTGAGAATCAGATGAAAGTTCACAGATTCCCCCTGAAGCCCATCCATGGACCTCAGGTTAAGATTCCTTAATTTAATTTAAATCATTGCAACTGAGTAATAATTATTTTTCTAAAGACCAGTCTTGAAATCTAGAAGGGATGATATTTTAGTTAGTCTTGTGAGCCTAAGATATACTGGCAGTAACTTGGCAGAGGTCAAGACTGTGTTGCTCTTTGGACTTTAGCTGTGTTCACAGGTTTTCCTAGAGACCAGGCTTTCCACAGCAGTTCTGTAGGAAATAGGGACACACAGAACAGAGCTCTCCTATTCTTGGCATCACATAGTTCTTCCCCTTGTGACTGACTAAGAAATATTTCTTTTACCTTTTCAACATCATCTAAGTATCGGATAAGAGTGTGGGGGAAGCACAAAGATAGAACCCTGGAGAGGGCAGACTTGGAATGTGGTTTACCAAGAATCTCAAGGAAGGTAAACCTCAGTTTCTCCATTTACACATTTGGGCCTTGGAGTGTGCCAATAAATTAGCGCTCTGTTAAAGATGAATTCTTTTATTTTTAGCATTGGTAGCTGACTCCTTATCAACCAGAGGCTGAGTGTCAGTTGGAGTATATCCTTCTTGGCAAGAAAAAACTGCAACCCTGACTTATCAAGGTTTAGTTCCTGGCCAGTTTAAACCCATTTAACATCAAGCCCAGCTCATTCTCCAGGCAACCTCACACTGCTCATTGATGGTGGTCTACTCCTTAGGCAGGCCTTGTCTTATTTTTTAAGGTATCTAGAGAGCTAAATCTTTACTTTCATTTTTTCTTTTGATCTGTGTCCTCCTCTGGCCCCTTTTAAATATGATCCCGTGTTTTCTGCTCACTTCCCCCAGCATACTCTGCAAAGCATCTGTCTCTTTATGTTCTTGTGATCTCAAAACTTCTCTTCCAGAATTAAATTTGAAAGCTGTATTCTGTTCACTAACTAGGGCAGCAGATGCTATCTCTAGTCTAGCTCATAGCTTCTGTCTCTGTCTATTAACTTTTGACCACTGCATTTCTGTGTGATAACTCTTGGCTGATGTCCATTATTTATCCTTAATATTCCAGTAATACATATACAATCTCTCTCTCTCTCTCTCTCTCCCTCTCTCTCTCTCTCTCTCTCTCTCTCTCTC
>VBSM01002616.1:18768391-18831106 GCA_008086735.1 Cheirogaleus medius | reverse complement strand
AAAAAAAAAAAAAAGAAAAAGAAAAAGAAATACTGACCTTAAAATGGATAATTCTGGAAAACTGATGATTTTGCTGACTCATTTTTATTCTCTTGGTATAAAGTGGCCACATTTCAAGGGTGGTGCTGTGGGAAGTAGTAGAAGCCAATGGCTAAGAGGGAGGGGAGGGAGGGAGGGCTTTGAGGTGACTCTGATTCTGGGGGTTCTGTCTCCTCAGGCCTGAAGACAATTGTGGGTGCCCTGATTCAGTCTGTGAAGAAGCTGTCAGATGTGATGATCCTGACAGTGTTCTGCCTGAGTGTTTTTGCCCTGATCGGACTGCAGCTGTTCATGGGGAACCTTCGGAACAAGTGTGTCGTGTGGCCCATAAACTTCAATGAGAGCTATCTTGAAAATGGCACCAAAGGCTTTGATTGGGAAGAGTATATCAACAATAAAAGTAGGTGGCCCTTCTCTGCAAGAGGAAAAGGAAAAGTCTAACCCTAGTTGACATGGTCAGAAGCCACCACTGGTATTAAAAATGTAGCTGGGGCCAGAAAGGAATGGGATGCTCTTGGAAGTAGTTTTGTGAAGTTATTACCTTTCCTCGAGGTTGGATTGTATTCAGAATCTCTCAAACATCAGCCTTCTATTTTCTCCCCCTTTAAAACCAAATGAAACTTTATAGTTTCTTTGCATGTACCCCTAAACTTTTGATTTGAAGTTCAGGCTTAGAAGCTTGACAAAAATTATTTCTTCCCTAGCAGAGTTACCTGGGACATTTAAACATTTAGTCCAGGTTATACCTATGGAATCTAAGCTTTCTTAATACCCCTAAGACCTTAGTCATCAATCTGGTCTAGATCAGGTAATCTCTAAGGCACCATTCTATCCTGTTAACAGTTAAGGACTTTTAATAATTTTATTTGAGGAACCAAAGCACTTGGATCTTAAGGAGAATTTAGTGTAGTGATCTTTATAAACTAATGAAAAAAGTTAGCAATATGACTATTACTTCTGAGGAAATAAGGTCAGTTAAGTAGCTATAAGGAAATGTTGCAAAGGAGATTTTAGGGACATATGCAGGAAAGGGAAACATGCCTTCTAATTTAAAAGAAGACATGGTAGCCAGGCCTGGTGGCTCATGCCTATAATCCTAGCATTTTGGGAGGCTGTGGTGGGAGTATCGCTTGAGGCCAGGAGTTTGAGATCAGCCTGAGCAAGAGTGAGACTCTGTCCCTACAAAAAATAGAAAAAATTAGCCAGGAATGGTAGTGCACACCTGTGGTCCCAGCTATTCAGGAGGCTGAGGCAGGGGGATCGCTTGAGCTGGGAGTTTTAGGTTGCAGTGAGCTACGATGATGCCACTGTATTCTACCCACGGCGACAGAGCAAGGCTCTGTCTCAAAAAAAAGAAGATATGGTGACTAGTGACCAATGAGGAGTTCTGGAATATTTTTGATAAAGAGAAGTTACAAGGATAGAGAAATAAAGTTGTATAATAGGGTGTAAGACTCAAAAAACTTACTTTTAGACCCCTCTGATTTAAATACCAGAACCTGCATATAGATTTGAAGTACGAATGGAAGCCGGGTAACTGTGAGAACACTGCATCAGGGCTTCAGGGTAGCACTTTTAATTTGTAAATATATAGGAAAATCATTAATGGGAAAGAATTCTTATCAGTTTTCACTGCTGTCGGAAAAGATTTATATGAGCTAAAACCAATAACTGTTTCTGCTGGAGCTAGTTAGGAACAGTGCAGCCTTATTCTCTCATTTACTTAAATCTGCCTTTTCATTTCCTGCCTCTTCAAACTTTTCTAGCAAATTTTTACACGGTTGCTGGCATGCTAGAACCTTTACTCTGTGGTAACAGTTCTGATGCTGGGTAAGTAGCTCACCTAATTTTATTCTCTTTCCTTAAAATGTGTGCCTATTACTAATTGGCACATATTTTTACTTTTCTTCGTGCTCATGTAGTAGACCCTACAATTGGGTCTGACCTATTGGTTGACATAGATTTTCTTTCTGTTTCATATTTGTCTATCTGAAGTTGACATTTCACCAGTAAGTGAATGTGCCTGTAGTCTCAAGCCAAAGTCAAAGAAAGATGTAAAAGGCTATGGATAGAATCAATAACACCAGATAGCTTACCTGCCTCTTGTGGACTCACTCATCCTATCTTAGCACAATTAATACAACAGAGAGTACAGACACTGTCTTGGTGATAGTTTAGCATCCAAGGATGACCCAAAATATGTTAGGCCTGACAGCATGGGGGAGGTAAAAGTGTAGCAACATAATATTTGAGTCCTGATTCTGCTACTTCTAGCTCTAAGACCTTTGGTAAGGCATTTAACTTATCTGAGCCTCAATTTCTTCATCCATAAAATGGATTTAATAAGCCATGTTCTTTCTTCCTCACAGAGTTAGTGTTAAGGACCCAATTACACAACATACATGAAAGTGCTTTGTAAACAGGGCTATATAAATGTAGGGTGGTAGTATCATTATTCAGAGTATATTGGTCCTCTAGGAATTGGTGTTTTAATATCATGACAACTAGAGGTCTATTTAATTTCTGCATTGAAGTAGATACTAGAGATTACATTGAAAGAAGTATGAGGGGAGTCTAAAAGCAGAAGAAATGGTGTAACTGAGGTCACTGAAATCCCCATTGTGACTTAGGTTGTCACAATGAGTGCTAAGAGAACAAAAACAATTAAGAGGAACCTCTAGCCTTGTGCCATTTGGATAGTAGCTAAGTTGAATTTGACTGAATTGTACATTGATATGAATCTAGGACAGTGGTTCTCATACTTTGGCACGAATAAGGATCACCTGGCGTACCTCTTAAAAGTGCAGATTCAAAGCCAGGCACAGTAGCTCATACCTTTAATCCTAGCTACTCAAGAGGCTGAGTTGGGAGGATCACTTGAGACTAGGAGTTCGAGACAGCCTAGTTACAACATAGCAAGACCCCACATCTAAAAATTAAAAAAAAAAAAAAAAAAAAATTAGCTGAGTATAGTGGCATACACCTGTAGTCCCAGCTACTTGATAGACTATGGTGGGAGGATCACTTGAGCCCAGGAGTTCAAGACTGCAGTGAGCTGTGACTGTGCCACAGCACTCCAGCCTAGATAACAGAGCAAGACCCCATCTCTTAAAGAAAAAGAAAAAGCATATTCACAGATTGTATATCCAGAACTTTTATTCCTAGGTTTCAGGTAGGACATAGGAATCTGCATTTTTAAGGGGCATGCCAGATGATGCTGGTCCCAGCAATTGGCTAGCTACTTATTTCCTTTCTCTTTTTCTTTCTATTTTCCCTTCTTCCGATTTGTTGGCCTGGCTTTATAGATGGTTTGTTATTATCTCTGAGGTCATGGAGTGGGTGGAATTATGTTATTTATTATCTCCAAGGTCATGACTGAGTGGAATTACATTGAAAAGTCCTGAACTTCTCTTTCTCTCTTCAGACAATGCCCAGAGGGATACCAGTGTATGAAAGCAGGAAGGAACCCCAACTATGGTTACACAAGCTTTGACACTTTTAGCTGGGCCTTCTTGGCATTATTCCGCCTTATGACCCAGGACTATTGGGAAAACTTATATCAGTTGGTGAGTAATGCTTCTTTTTCTTTGGTGATAGAGTTTGTATGAGGATGTGTGGGGGCAGGGACTTTCTGTGTGAGAGATCTTTAGTGAAGACATTTTATAGGATCTAAGGATGGTATTAATATTTCCCACAGTTACCTGGCTTAAATATTAAGTGAATTCTCCCAGCTCTCCCTTCTTCACTTTGCTTTACTTTGCTTTGCTTTTCTCTTTTCTTTTCTTCTCTTTTCCCTTCCTCTTCCTCTTCATCTTTCTCTTTCTTTTCTTTCCTTCTCTCTGAGTTTACTTGCTAGGGAATCATCCCTGTTTCTTGAATGCTCAGTCATGTATAGTTATAAAAGCTTAAAGCCTTGACAGCTTCTTTCCTGGCCTGGGAATCTACCATATCTACCTACTTCCTATTGTGTCACTATCTGCAACATGTCTCCTTTTGGATTTGTGGGCTTAGGGTATCTGTTCAAAAAATATTAGATGCCTCTTTGTGCAAGGCATTATACTAGACATTGTAAAGATGGGATTTCTATCCACAAGGACGTTGGAATCTAAATATATCAACATTTTTGAGATTCATAACACATTTGGACTTGTTCAAGCAAGTTGTACAGAAATGAGGTCAGCACCATTCTGTTGGGCTACACTGGTGACTGAGGACAAGTCATATAACTTTGCTGGTTGTGATGGAGAAGTTAGTGCAGGTGATGCTAAGGGTCTTCCAGCGTAGCAATTTTATGGGAAGTCATTGTTTTCTCTTTGACTCTGGCATTGGGTGATGCCAGTAAATTTGAGAATAAAAAACATGTCCTCTTCATGCACTAAGGAACCTCTTTAAGGGAAACTTTTAGTTCAAAGCCCTGAATTAATTCTTTCCATTAGACAGCCTAGAGTTCCCTCAGGTTTGAATCTTTTTCGTGAAGTATTTGTAATTGATGCTAAGTTGCATTAAATATTTGTGGTTGAAAGAATAAAGGTGGAAATTCAGTAATAGTGTCTGGTATATACATAACTTAAAACCTGTTTGTTCTTTGATGTCCATTTGCTCATGGTTTAGTGAAAAGAATAGGCCTAGGGTCTTCCTTCCTATTTTTTTCCTCCCCACTATCCTTTATATCATATTGTCATATTCCTCTTTTAAAACCCATTCTATCTACCTGGTACTTTTTTTAAAGACAAAAAAATATAAGTAAAAGATTTAAATCTTAAATTTAAAAAAATTTTTTTAATTAATTAAAAAAAAGAAACCGTTCTATTGCAAAAGGATAAGGTAAGGTGTCACTCAAGATGGAGACTTCCTGTGCCTTGGACTGGATTTCAAAGATGAAATTTTTCTGTCAATACTCTTTGAGGACCAGTAGATAAATGAATTTAAATCTTATATTCTTTTCTTTATACTTGTTTTAGAACCAACCAACATAGTCAAGAGTCAAATATAATTCTTAGCCCAGAGCATTTTTTTCCTTTAAAAAAAAAGCAAGCATTTTTCTTTGAGAGAAGTATATAGGGAATATTTGGAAATGGGAGATTTTTTTTGTTCCGGTGGATGGGAGATGGGAGATACTACTGCCATTTTAGTGTTCAAAATGCAAACAGTGCCCCTGCAGAGAAGCTAGGCCCACAAGTTGTTTTCAGCCTGGTTCATTTGATGCAGGTGACTTAGAAAATGGTCTTTGTCTTTGCAGACTTTACGAGCAGCTGGGAAAACATACATGATCTTCTTCGTTTTGGTCATTTTTGTGGGTTCTTTCTATCTGGTGAACTTGATCTTGGCTGTGGTGGCCATGGCTTATGAAGAGCAGAATCAGGCAACACTGGAAGAGGCAGAGCAAAAAGAGGCTGAGTTCAAAGCAATGTTGGAGCAACTTAAAAAGCAACAGGAAGAGGCACAGGTTGGTGATGAATTCTTTCCATCCTGCCGGACCGTGGTGACTAAAGCCCCATCTGATTGCCACTGCAATTGATCTTTTCTAGGCACATTTTCAAATAGAGGTCATTGATCTAATTACAGTAACCCAAGTAACAACTGCAGATGGTTGATCCAATTATTTCATTTGTCTTAATGACTACATTGCTTGTTAATATGAACGGTTGAATTTCTCAGCTGTAAAGGGTTTAACTGCTAATGATAACTGGAAAGAAAAAAGTGACCAAAGCAGTTTATATAGTGCTTCCCATAAGCATAGCATTTTGTTGAGAAAACGTTAGGATCCCTGTGATTATAAAAAGTATTGTTTCTAATTAAAAAGAAGAGACAGGCAAAATATTAAAGTAAAATTTTAAAAACACTTGTGATCTCATCACCCTAACACTTAACTTTCTAATCCTTAACCAAATATACAAGTATTTTTACATCACTGGGCCCATAATATAGTTTCTTAACATTCATTTTCAGACTTGCTCAGAAGGGGTCCTGTGGCACCAAGGAGGCAAGCAAGTTCTTGTTTGAGATAATTAGGAGAATAAATCTCAAAGTTCTCACCACTGGGTTCTGTTCTGATCACAGGGCTGGTTGCCAGAATACAAATTCAACTAGAATGTAGAGGCAGCCAGGCCCTGGGCACAGCTGGGCACCCTCCTCTGACAGGCTGGATTTCCTTCCTCCTTTCTTCCATCCTTTCTCTATCTATGGGAAGGAAATGCTCTGTACTAATTGGTTGGCTTTGGTGGCTCTAGTTAAATGCTTCTGGTCTGGTCTGTTCCTGTCTCCTTTTCTAGGCTGCAGCGATGGCCACTTCAGCAGGAACCGTCTCAGAAGATGCCATAGAGGAAGAAGGTGAAGAAGGAGGGGGCTCTCCTAGGAGCTCATCTGAAATTTCTAAACTCAGTTCAAAGAGTGCCAAGGAAAGACGTAACAGGAGAAAGAAGAGGAAGCAAAAGGAACTCTCTGAAGGAGAGGAGAAAGGGGATCCTGAGAAGGTGTTTAAGTCAGAGTCAGAAGATGGTATGAGGAGGAAGGGCTTTCGGCTGCCAGACAACAGAATAGGGAGGAAGTTTTCCATCATGAATCAGGTAAACTCTTTACATTGGGTCAAATAAGCCTAAGAAACTCTGGTTTTGCTAATCCTACTTGATTTTGATTTTCTCCTTTGGCCCTACATTTTCCAGGCCCATAGCTACATCCTCAGTCCTACCTCTTTGTGCTCCTTATTGTTCTCCTCTAGGAGGAAGCATTACTGGCATATTTGGAACATCCTCCGCTCTAATCCTACCCTCCCTTCTCTGATGTAAAAGCCAGCCCTAGGACTATATGATCCCCTGTGGCAGGCTTGAAGTGTATGTCACACCAGCAAGCCACAAAACATCAGGAAGAACTTTCCTCCTCTTAATATCCGAACATCAGAATTTAGCTCAAACATCTTTGTTTAAAAATTGTATATAATTTTAGGTAATAATAATAATAATGGGAGTCAGGGAACTTTTAGGATTTCTTATTTGAGCATGGTAAGTTCTACTAATTACTTATTTTGGATACACAGTGTCATGTTGATAAATAAGCCTATAGTAGATAGAAAACCTCCAGTTTTTCCCAACTTTCATAAATGGGGAAACTAAGAGAGAGGGATGAGGACTTAGGGATAATTACTGAGCATTCTATTACTATAAATATCATCACATGATAGGTATCTTTGGATTTCAAAGAACACCACCAAAATCCAATTCTTAGGTCATTTAATTCCTCATTTTAAAGAAATGCTGGCAAGTTTGTAGGTATAGAATAGATTATAGTTTATGGCAATGTTTTTGGTATCTTTTTATCTTTTATGCACATATTTATTTATGTTCATGTCTCCTCTCTTAGATAGGGTCCTAAAGTCAAGGTCTGCTTCTTTGCACAAGGCTAGCATTCAGATATTGTTGAGCAATAAGTGGAAGACTTTTAGAAATCTGATTTAAGCCCTTCTGGGACTTCTTTATAGCCTGAGGCCATCTCTTTCTAGCTTTCACCTCGCCTTTCTCCTAGTTCAGCCTCTTTTGGGGAAAAGTGTGATTGCAGCTTTATTGTAATATTACCCCTGTCTTGAGAGCTATCACGGAGCTAGTTAATGAATACCTTAGTGCTGTTAATGCTTTGCTATTGAATGGTCTCTGATTATTCTTTAGGCTTTAGTACAGAGTTGCACTGATTGCTCTGTAGCTCAAAAAACGAAAGTGGGCTTCTGAGATGTCCTGCTTTGCATGAAAATGTGCACTTCCTCTAATTTCCCTACGTAGAAAAAAATTGTGGATTCCTAGAGACTGTGGCTGACTGCCAAGACTTGCTTAGGCACTCCACATGGTAGTAATATTCTTTGTCCCAGGACTCTTCTGTAGTTTTTTTGGAAGAAAAACTGAAGAAACTGACAACTAGAGAGATTAACTTATCCATGGTTATATAGCTAGTAGGTGTTTGAGCCAAGATTTGGACCCAGGTCCATCTGACTCCAGAGCTTGTGCTCCTAGCCACCCTTCTCTACTTCCCTACACAGATACATGGTCATCTCTTCTGTTGGCTTAGTAACAAATGTGGCTTCTGTTTTCCCACAGCATAGTTCAAGTAATGTGTCAGTTTCCTTTACTTCCGCATCTTCTGGGATCACCTTGACACATCTGCCCACCCATCTCCCACCCATTTCTCTTACATTTTTAAGGCTCAGGACAGTTTATTAAATTGAGTCCATTTTTGCAAAGTATTTTAATTGTTCTACTGCAGTAGTCCTCAAACTTTTTGGACTTAGGACCCGTTTATATCCTGAAAAGTTATTGAGGACCTAAAGAGCTTTTTAAAAATGTGCTTTTAATTTATCATATTAGAAATTATACTTAAGAAATTTTTCAAATATTTACTAATTTCTTTAAAAATAATAATAATGATAAACCCATTCTAAGATTAACACAAATTATATATTTTTTGTTAAAATGAACTGTTTTCTAAAACAAAATAATTGGGGGAAAAAGTGGTATTGCTTACATTTCTGCTAATCTCCTTAATCTCTGGTTTAATAAGAAACAGCTGGAATATCATACCTGCTTATACATGCATTCAGTGGGTTGCAATATGTTTTTTTGGTTAAAGTATTTGAAGAAAATCCAGTTTCATACAGATATGTAGTTGAAAAGGGAAAGACTATTTTAATAGCCTTTTCAGATAATTATGAATGTTCCTCTTTGATGCTATTCCAAAACTCAACAGTGACAGTTTTTTTAATGGTTAGTTGTAGTGTAGAATCTGAAACTATTTATATATCAATAACTTCATACTCTCTTATAAAAAATCTTTTGCTCTCTTTTGCACCATAGATCTTTAACCCATGAATGATTTGTAGCATCATGTGTTGATCATTTGGGAAATTTTGAGTCACTAAGTTGTGCAGATCTTCTAAATACTGACACACAATATTACACAATCACATTCATTATTACCACCAATCTCATCAGAAAAGTCTTTAAATATTATAAAGCTGTCAGGCTCACAGTGTCCACTGTAAGCTTGTGAGAAAATGAGAACAATGAAGGCAGATGGCATCTTTATATTATTATAAAATAGTTTTGACCTCATGAGCCTCCCTTAAAAGGGTCTCAGGGACCCCCAGGGGTCCCTAGACCATACTGTAAGAACCACGGCTGTATTAGAAAGGAAAAGTAAAGAAAAAGTGAAATATGACATGGAAGTAGAATGCTTAAACTCAATCATTCGTCACATTTCAAACATCCTAGTCATTGTAAGCCTCATCTTGACAGATAGCTGACATGAATGCCCTGAAATCCCCACAGATAATTTTTCTGTGGAATGTGAGGTCCATTCCCTCAAATCCAGAACATCCCAGAGTCATTCTCCCAAGCAAATATCTAGACCTAAGGTCATATTTTTAGTTAATGTGATGTGACTGCCTGAAAAGATCCAGAAGTTCCTTTGATTGACAGCCTTAAACTAGACTGTATCCCAGGAGTTAACGGAGCCATGGGTCCTGAGTCATCACTGAAACGCTCCAGTACAGGGAAGTTGAAACTGGGGAGGGCTTGGTGTTGCTACCTTTGGGAAGTAGCACCTCAGGGAATGGGCTAGATCAGGATTGGATACTGGGTAGAAAGAGAAATAGGGCAAGTCATCTTTTCCCCTTTCACATTCGTTGCAGAATCAACTCTTTTGCCAAAAGCGAAACAAGGAATTAAAGAACAATAAGTAAATTGGTTCCTTGTTTTGTATATTATTTCAGGATCCTGATTTTTAACTGTTCATATATCACTGAATTTATATCATTATCTTTATCACCTTCCTATCATCCTTACCACTTTCAATAAGGTAAAGAATAGTCTGATGTATTAGATCTTATGTAGCATATAATATTTTCTGCTGTGCTACAAGTTCCAAGAAGTCAGGAACTGTGTTATGTGTCTTATTCACCACTGTATCACTTAGCACTCAATAGGTATTGCATTAAATAAAATTAAATTTTATTGTCAGATAAATAAAACCTCAGTTCTAGTGTGAGACCTAATGTACCTGGTAGTGTCAGCACCCAACACTGGCCTAATGCAAAAACATGAATTCCATCCAATTTAACTTTCTGTGAGAAACAAAGCAGTGACCCAATGCAGGTATGGAACAACACTAAAATGGGTGAACATTTTGCAATATATAACCTATTAGGTTATTAAATATGAAATGTCTGATTTTGAATCAAAAGTGTAGTTTATTATATCTCAAACAAGAAGCAGTACGATTAATCACAGTATGTACCTAAACTATCAACACAGTTTTGCCATCTTAACGGTAGCTTGTTTATGCCAGCAGTGAAGAAGCTTGGAGAGCGAGTGGCGATGAAATCACGAAAGACATTTCCACAGTTTGTTGAGAATTGAATATTTTTCCTTGCAAGAAGTGGTCCAAAGCCTGGAAGTAGTGGTAGTCAGTTTGTGCAAGGTCTGGCAAATACAGCGGATGACAGAGAGTTTCCAAGTCCAGCCTCTGTAGTTTGAGCAGCGTTGTTTGGGTAACATGTAGTCAGCGTTGTCTTGGAAAAGGATTGGCTTGTGTCTATTGACCAGTCTTGAGTGCTTCATCGCAAGCATCCTCATCATTTCATCCAATTGGTCCCAGTAGACATCCACTGTAATCGATTGACCAGGTTTCATGAAGCTGTAGTGGATAATACTATCACTGGACCACAAACAGACACCATTAGCTTTTTTTGATGAATATTTAATTTTGGACTGTGTTTCGGCACTTCATCATTATCCAACCATTGTGCCAAATGCTTGCGATTGCATAAATAATCAATTTTTCATCACATGTTACAATATGGTATAGAAATGGTTCACCTTTATGTCATAACAGCAAAGAAAGGCAAGCTTTGAGACAATTTCTCTTCTGATGCTCATTTAATTCATGCTGTACCCATCTATCCAGCTTCCTTACCTTGCTCATTTGTTTCAAATAGTCCAATATTGTTGGAGTAGTAATGTCAAACCTTGCTGCTAATTCACACGTAGGTTGAGATGGATTCACTCCCACTACAGTTTATCATTATCAACCTTGGTCTCAGGTTGAAAATGAGCCATGTCACCAGAATAGAACTTCTCAAACCATCGATGTACTGTGTGTTCATTAGCCACATACTTCCCAAACACTTTGTTGATATTTTGAGCTGTCTGTGCTGCATTGGTTCCATGATGGAACTCATATTTGAAAATAAGACAAATTTTTTACTTATCCATGGTTTCACAAAAGTTGCTCAAAAAAAATTTGAAAGATAATCACAAGCCAAACCATGCATTTGAAAGAATGAGGATGTACCTTCACAGTAAAAATAAAATAAGAAGTGTCAAAGTGAAATGTCAGATATCAACTGTCTAACTTAGTACTTAAGGAAATTGGACATTTCATACTTAATAACCTAAATTATGCTATGGAAGGATTAAGAAGTTAGTAGAGTAAGAAGTGGAAGAGCTGGACCATGGAAAATGGAGAGGATTTCCCTAGCTGAAAATGGAGTGTGCACCGGAAATGGAGAAAATAAAGACCTGAAGGCAGGGTGGCTGCGTGGTAGGATATATGAGGGCAAATAGTGAAAGATAAAATGGAGTAAGTAAAGGGAGCGTCTTGAATGCCATTCTTAGGACGTGGAGTGTGGTGGTAAGAGTGATATAGGATTTATTTATTTGTTTATTTTTATAGATTTAGGGAGTGCATGTGCAGATTTGTTACATGGATGTGTTGCATAGTGGTTAAATTGGCTTTTTGTGTAACCCTCACCCAATTAGTGTACATGGTACCCATTAAGGTAATTTCTCATCCCATGCCCTTCTCCTGCCTTCCTGCCCTTCTGAGTCTCCAGTGTTTGTTATTCCATTTTCTATGTCCATGTGTACTCATTATTTAGCTCTCACAAGTGAGAACATGTGGTTTTTAACTTTCTGATTCTTAGTTATGAGTTATTTCACTTAAGATAATGGTCTCCAGTTCCATCCATGTTGCTGCAAAAGATGTGATTTCATTCTTTTTTATGGCTGAGTAGTATTCCATGTTTTGTGGAACACACACACACACCCCTATATTTTCTTTATCCAGTCATCAGTTGATGGACCCTTCGGTTGATTCCATAGCTTTGCCATTGTGAATAGTGCTGCCATAAGCATACAAGTGCTGGTATCATTTCAATAGAATGGTTTCCTTTCTTTGGGGTAGATACCAGTTGTGGAATTGCTGGGTCAAATGGTAGTTCTAGTTTTAGCTCTTTGAGAAATTTCCATACTGTTTTCTGTAGAGGTTGTACTAATTTACATTTCCACCAAAAGTGTACAAGTGTTCCCTTTTCTCTGCACCCTCACCAACATCTGTTGTTTTTTGAATTTTTAATAATGGCCATTCTGACTGGTGTAAAATGATATCTCATTGTGGTTGTAATTTGAATTTCTTTGATAATTAGTGATGTTGAACATTTTTTCATATGTTTATTGGCCATTTGTATGTCTTCTTTTGAAAAATGTCTGTTCCTGTCCTTCCCTACTTTTTAATGGGGTTATTTGGGTTTTTTCTTATTGAGTTATTTGAGTTTCTTATAGATTCTGGATGTTAGTCATTCGTTGGATGCATAGTTTTTGAATATTTTCTCCCATTCTTTAGGTTGTCTATTTACTCTGTGGGTTCTTTTGCTGGACAGAAAATTTTTAGTTTAATTAAGTCCCATATGACTGTTTTTGTTTTTGTTACATTTGCTTTTGAGGTCTTAGTCATAAATTCTTTGCCTACGATGTCCAGAAAATTTTTTCCTAGGTTTTTTTTTTCTAGAATTTTTAGTTTCAGGTCTTATATTTAAGTCTTTAATCCATGTTGAGTTAATTTTTGTATATGGTGAGAGATGTGGGTCCAGTTTCCTTCTTCTGCATGTGGCTATCCAATTTTCCCAGCACCATTTATTGAATAGGGTGTCTTTTCTGCAGTATATGTTTTTGTCTACTTTGTCTAAGATCAGTTGGTTGTAGGTATGTGGCTTTATCTCTGGGTTGTCTATTCTGTTCCATTGAACTAAGTGTCTATTTTTATACCAATACCATGCTGTTTTGGTTACTGTAGCCTTGTAGTGTAATTTATATTCAGGTAATGTGATGCCTCCAGATTTGTTCTTTTTGCTTAGGATTGCTTTTGCTATTCTGGCTCTTCTTTGGTTTCATGTGAATTTTAGGATTGTTTTTTCTAATTATGTGAAAAATGATGTTGGTATTGAATCCATAGATTGCTTTGGGCAATATGGTCATTTAAACAATATCAATTCTTCGAATCCATGAGCATGGGATGTTTTCCCGTTTGTTTGTGCCCAAAAAAAAGCCCAGGACCAGCTGAATTTTACCAGACTTACAAAGAAGAACCAGTACCAATCCTAATAAAACTATTCGAAAAAATTGAAGGGGAAGGAAACCTCCTTAAGTCATTCTACAAAGTAAACATCATCCTTAGCCAGGCCAGGACACAACCAAAAAGACTGTGGGATTTAGCAAAGGAGACTGAGTCCTGTCTTTTCCTGGTTGTGTTTCTCTCCAGTGAGGCCCTCAAAGGAGTTATATGCACCCACGGCACAGGTTATTAACATCTAGGCTCATGCCCTGAACCTCAGTGTTCTTTGTTACCCTTGCCTTTAAGCATGCCTTTCACATACAAATCAAGCAATCCATATACCAAATCCCTAACTTCCTTCTTTGTCTAATTCACTCACCAAGCCAATATTTCCCTTAAATCACCCCAGGACCAGGTTCTAGACAACTACCGTACAGCCTCTATAGTATAGCCCAGATCCCTCTGAAATTAATTCAAATTATTCAGTCTTAAACTTGCTGAAACTTGCCTTCCCTGCCTCACCAATTCCTCCCCAGGGAAACTACACAATAAGGCTCTGGGCTATGATTTCCCCCTCACTCCTTCTGCCTCCTGACCAACCCTGATTCTAACCCTGATTCTAATCCCATGTGGCCCTCTGTGGGCCCACTTCTCTTGGGAAATAATGTAATAAAGTGTTCTTTCAGAGGCAGTTGCCTCTATATTATATGATTAAAACAAAATCCCAGGTACATTTTAAGACACAGCAACATCGTTTAGAGCAGTATTTCTCAAACTATCTATGGTAAAGAACTAGTTTCTATTTTTTCCAATTCTTCATGAACTAATACTGTTGTAAAATATAATAACAACGAATTTCTAGAAAAATTATCACATTCTTAGATGTTATGGCTATAACTAACGTCTGATTGCTATACAAGTTTCTAAATGCTTCTCTTGATTTCTGTACTTGTCTCGTTGCAAACCAGTAACAACTTATGTACTAGCGTTGGTCCGTGAATCACACTTTGTGTAGAACTGGTTAAAGGGAATGAATCAGTGATTTAATGGGGGTGCCCAACATGTATGTAAGAAGAGGAATAGTAAGTTTACCAATAAAACAACGTGGAAGAGGAAAGTATAAGAGCTGGGCACGTATGTGCCCTTGTAACATACAGTGACAACATCTACTCATATACAAAGCCCAGACAACATTCTGGAATCTAATGCAGCTTCTTCTCTCTGATACAAGGATGGGGTAGAACGGAGTAAGTCAGAGTGATCAGAGATGTTGCATCCTCTTTTCTAGAGGCCTGTATATACCATATGGCATGTACTTAACAAGGACAGTTATGTAAAATGATCTGTGATTGGTGGTCTTCTTGATGTGGTCCCCAGTTATCAAATTCATTTATTGTCTCAGAAGTTTGTAAATTGCTTGAAGCCAAGACAGAAAAAGAATACATAACAAGTAAAAGACAAAAGTGAGAGAATGGAATATGACAGAACTAGAATTATCTAAAGAAAATGTACCAATCTAAGGACAGGGCCTGTGTACATTAGAGGAAGAAACAGGAACTGGTGTATAGAACCAGAAATGGAATTCTGGTCAACAGAAATATATGGTAGAAAGATTAAAGAGGAGACCCATGGCCCTTCTGGGGTTATGATGAAAAGTATTACCAGGCAAGGCACGGTGGGCTGCTTACGCCTGTAATCCCAGCACTTTGGGAGGCCAAGGCAGGAGGATCACTTGAGGCCAGGAATTTAAGACCAGTCCGAACAACATAGTGAGACCCTAACTCTACAAAAAAATTTTTTTAAAAAAATTAGCCAGGTGCTGTGGCACACATTTGAATTCCCCAGCTATTCAGGTGGCTAAAGCAGGAGGATGGCTTGAGCCTAGGAGTTTGAGGCTGCATTGAGCTATGATCACACCATTCACTGCACTCCTTGGAGCAAGACACCATCCCTTTAAAAAAAAAAAAAAGCATTATCAGAAAAGGTTTCTTTAGTGCATATAATGTATGCATTGTATTGGCATAGCATAGTTCCAGCCGATGAATAGCAAGTGCAATCATTTTATTAGAGGGTTAAGACCTGAACTCTTAAGGCAAAAATCTCACATAGTTAAAAATTATTTTGCAAGTTCAAAGTCACAACTAGGCAAACTAAATATCTCAGGGTAGGAAGGAAAATTGTTTAAGGTCAGTCATTTGTCAGTTTCTTTCTCTTAGAGCAGTGGTCCTCAAACTGAGGTTGTATCCCCTTGGGGCACTTGAAGACTTTCCCAGCACAGTTTTAAGGAACCCGGTTCCAGATCTTTAACTTACATACACTTGTGTGTGAGATCAGCTCTGTGATCCAAAGTTGCACCACTTCTTCTCCTACTTTCCTTCTCAGTCACCCTCCTCCCACTTGACAAAAGGAAGACATACCTCTTTCATCCCAAATCTTAAGTGGTGCATTGCTTTAAGGTATAAAAATCTTTGAGGTGCCAAACAAAAGGACAATTGAAAATATTAGTGTCTACAAAGTTTTCTTTAATCTAGGAACCTTAAATCCATTGTAAGGCTTTCTAAATTTACCTCTTTTTTATTTCTGTTAAGAGTGAAACAGAATTATAATTGGGTTGTCGAGATGTTTTTAAGTTCAAGAGTGGGATGGTTGTCCCTGGAGTACTTATTATTACATTTATTTAAAATGAAAATTGAGGTCATACCTTTTAAAAATGAAAATAAATCTGATTTGGTCAATTGCTTTGACATTGAGGACTGACTTTTCTAATTAGATCATGTGGTAGACATTCTCATAAATGAGCTAAATCTGTTGCTTTAAGGTTTTGACAAAAATACATTTAAAGCTTATGATAAGATAAAATCATATTAAAAAATAAGTGTTGGCAATGATGTAAAGAAGTTTACAATATTTCAATTATTCCAACCTTCTGTTGTATTAAACAGGTTCCTAAAGATAAAAGTAACTCATGTAAGAATAACCCATATAAATATTAATAAATAATAAACCCTTGTTGTATCCTCAGAAATCAAGAAAGGGAATCCTTGTAATAATTAGATAACAAATCCTTTGGCAAGTTGCATTTTCAGTTCTTTGCTTTTAACAAAATTGAAAGAGGACCTAATTTGTCAGCCAGTAGATCATTAAAATAAATTTTGCTGATAGCTTACTATGTGATTTTTGGCATATAACTTGGAGAGAGTTTGAAGAATTGACTGACATTGGTATAACAAAGTTTTTCCATTCCAAGATAATATTTATATGAATAAGGTTTCTCAGCACTTAAAATCTGTCAGTAGAAAGGAGGGGATTGATTTGGAGTCCTGTCTCATTCTAATAAGTAATACTGTCAACAAATATTTAAGCATCAACTGATAAAATCTATCTCACTAAGAAATGCATTTTAATAAAATCGTCATTTTTAAGCTTATTGCTTATAAAATATGTTATAAATTTATGTAGCTTGATCAACTGTATTCATAAGAATTATAATAGAAACTCAATCTGGAAGAATTTTTTAAATTTCTTAGAGAATCTTGGTCACAGGAAAATTTTTAAATATTAATTACAGTTTATTTATAATTTTTATTGCAGAGAAGCATTCAAGGGTGATCAATAAACTACATTAAAACATAAAAAATACACATTTACATAAAATTCTCTAGGGAACATGGAATGGAAGTATGAGTCGAAGGAGAAAAAGAAATCAGGAAAAATTTCCAAGTGGTAAAGAAGAGTTTTATTTAAAAATGTCAACGCTGGGAATTATATAATTTACAGCTGTTTAAACTAGGAATTATATAGTTTACAGCTATTTAAACTTTTGGTGAAAAAAGTTTTATGTTGACTTTAAATGAGGTGGAAGAGGCCATCATAATTTTCAGCCGAACTAAAAAGCTTAAAGAGCACTGTTGGAATAATATTCAATCTCCAAGAAATATACTCATGGAGAGAATGGCAAATGATACAGGCACTTTTAAAATTCTCTCTTTTTGCCAAGTGTGGCATAGAGTCTTACTTCAGTAAGTTAAAGGCACACTCCCTGTGAGCCCATAATAAGATGTACACACAGTGACGTGCTTCCCTGCGGATGAGTGAGTTACACAGAACATGAGATAAAAGCATCTATGGATGCACGAGTGAACAGCAAGTAGAATTTTTGAATCCTTAACTAGGCAAACATAGGTATATATCTCAAGCGTATGGGGAAGGGGAAGCGTGTAATAGTGCGTGATGAACGGTAGTAGTCAACATCCAGGCGTACTTTCTGGAAACGTTTGTGTTCTGGTACCTAGACTGCAAGGGTGGGCCACGTCGGGGAAGCCTAGCCCAATTTTTGCTCAGCCCGTAGGGTCCACGCCGGTCTCATGCCTCTCTCTCTCCTCTCTCTCTCTCCCCCCGCCCCTGCAGTCGCTGCTCAGCATCCCAGGCTCGCCCTTCCTCTCCCGCCACAACAGCAAAAGCAGCATCTTCAGTTTCCGCGGTCCCGGGCGGTTCCGAGACCCGGGCTCGGAGAACGAGTTCGCGGACGACGAGCACAGCACGGTGGAGGAGAGCGAGGGCCGCCGGGACTCCCTGTTCATCCCGATCCGGGCCCGCGAGCGCCGCAGCAGCTACAGCGGCTACAGCGGCTACAGCCAGGGCAGCCGCTCCTCGCGCATCTTCCCCAGCCTGCGGCGCAGCGTGAAGCGCAACAGCACGGTGGACTGCAACGGCGTGGTGTCCCTCATCGGCCCGGGCTCCCACATCGGCGGGCGGCTCCTGCCTGAGGTGAAAATAGATAAGGCAGCTACCGACGACAGTGTAAGGAAGTACACAAATAGATAGAGGCTAGGCATGGCAGTCTCTCCCGCTCCCTTCCCCTCTTCGTCCCTGCTCTGCCGGTTCTACTTGGTCTCTCTGGCCCCTACTCTTGTTAACACCCCAGCCATTTCTGTTTTCTCCCTCCTGGTTTGTTTCTGTTTCTCTCTTCAGCCCTCCCCCTATTACTCGCCCTGTTTTCTCCTTTCCTTTATTCCATTTTCCCCATCTTCCTTCCTTGTTTTTGCCTCTCCTTCTCCCCTCGTTAAACTCCTTCCTTTATTTTACCTTTTTCTTTCTCTCCATCTTTGCAAGTCTGTCTGCCCATGTTTCCCTCCCCACCTGCTTTGACTGAATGCCTCTGGCCAGCGGAGCCTGCCCGGTTGGAATGAGAATGCCACGGTGCCACCACCGGTGACCAAGTCTGAGCGGGTTTGAAACTACCATTGCTTCTCTTCCCCCACTTCCTCTCCCCTCTTAGGGAAACAGCTTGGAATTTAAAGATCTTATTCTTTCTATTTTAAAAAAGTAATATAGTTTTGAATAATTTTCTAAGCCTCCTCTGCAAAAACAAAGTATGATTTTTCCAAAGAGGAATGTTCATACATGTCAGGGTAGGTGGTTATGTACCAGAAGAGCCAGGCAAGGAGAGGTTACTGGACCCAGGCTTTCAAAGGGGATTGAAATGGAAATAAAGGAGGAAAAAGTGGGAGGTTGGGGCAGGAACACATGGTGTATGGGGGAGGAAGGAAAAGGGAAGCAAAGATGAATTTTAAATGTAATCAAATGTCAGGTTCTGGAGGAGTTGCATATAATAGCTTCATGAAATCACTTGTCTAGGGGTTTGAATAATGGTGCCCCTCTTTGGGAAAAGCCATCTCTTAACATTTCTTTAAATTCTAAGCTGTTTATACCTTTTTTTTTAAGTTTTAAATTCTTATAACCTCAGTGATCCTAATCCTTCCTACCTCTAATGCCTTAACTTCCTGAATCCCTCCTTAGCTGATACAAGCTCCTTGAGATAGCATGTCAGTCTATTTTGTTCTAACACTTCAGTTTCCTCTAACACAGCATGAAGATAGCCAAACCTTTAATTAGCATGATGCATGTGTGGAGGAAAACTGGACAATCATGGGTGAAATTTTTCCGAATGATCTGTTTTTAGCATTTTAAGGCAGTTATTGACTGTACACATAAAATTTTCAAAAGGCAGTTTGGTCCAGGCGTGGTGGCTCACGCCTATAATTCTAGCACTCTGGGAGGCCGAGGAAGTGGGTAGATCGTTTGAGCTCAAGAGTTCGAGACCAGCCTGAGCAAGAGCAAAACACCATCTCTACTAAAAAAATGAATAAATAAAAATAGAAAGAAATTAGCTGGACAACTAAAAATATATGTAAAAAAATTAGCCGGGCATGGTGGTACATGCCTGTAGTCCCAGCTACTCAGGAGGCTGAGGCAGAAGGATTGCTTGAGCCCAGGAGTTTGAGGTTGCTGTGAACTAGGCTGCCGCCACAGCACTCTAGCCCGGGCAACAGAGTGAGACTCTGTCTCAAAAAAAAAAAAAAAAAAAAAAAAAAAGGCAGTTTGTATGTGTTTGAGATTATCTCGTTTCTCCCTGCCCTTTTATTTAAAAGTAAAATACTTTCCCCCTTATGTTTGTATAGCTTTTTATAAGCTACAGATTACTTTTACTTGAATTATTTAATTTGTTCTAAGTAAAAATTATGTAAGGCTGACAAAGTGCAGATTACTATTCCTGTCTTTCAGATGGGGAGCAGGCTCAAAGAATTTGTGTTCCTTTAGGTGGTATAGCTAGCTCATCAGTGGTAGAGCCAGAATATTAGACCCTTCAGAAACCCTAATCGTCTGTTTCCCAGTTAATTTTAATGTCTTCTCTGCATAGTCAGTTGGCCATTGCTCTTCTGGAGATCTGTTTATTTAAGATCAATAGCTACAGGAACAACAATAATAATAATAAACAGGCCAGGCACAGTGGCTCACGCCTGTAATCCTAGCACTCTAGGAGGCCAAGGCCAGAGGATTGCTTGAGCCCAGGAGCCGGAGGTGCAGTGAGCTAGATTGTGTCACTGCACTCTACCCAGGGCAACAGAGGGAGACTGTGTCTCAAAAAAATAATAATAATAATAATAATAAAGAGTAGCTCCAAAGTTTCCCCAAGACCAGAGAGTCGGCCAAAATGAATGTTGTAGATAATTATCTTTACGTGTGATTTTTATTTTATTTCTCTCTAATTCTGTGTCTAGGGATAAATTTAGGGCTCCCCAATTAGATAATTATATTTTTTGAAAAAACATGAGATAATGTCAGTAGAGAATGAGGATGGGTCGAGTCGGCATGGTCGGTACAGATGGGCAATTCAAATGTTTAGAACCAAATCAAATTTTGATGTCCCTGCAGTTTTAAAAAATACTTAAGCCAAATAATACAGTTTGCTTTTTCTCTGAAGAGAAGGTATTAGAGAAGGTAGGTGTCCAGGAAGAAGGCACTTGAACTTCAGCTTAAGGTAGATGATCAGGTTTGGGGGTTTTGTTTTTGCTTTTTAAGCAGCTTCTGTTGTACCGTGTGGGAGAAAAATTTCAGAGTCAGTTGCACATATGGCTGTGGAGTGTAAGGCTTTCTGTACCACCTTACACTGTAGTCTGCAGAGCTCCACCTTGAGTTTTTGGGGGGCCTGCATACTCAGTGCCCTGTAAGCACTGAGGGGATTCTTTGCTGTGGCCCCAAGTAATGGTGGTGACAGACTTGAGGATACCCAAAGCCAAGAGATCAGATCCCAAAGTGGCAGGAAGATGAGGCAGACAAGACTGTATCATTCCCAAGGGCTTCATAACTAGGAAAAGCTATTTATTTTATCTTATTTATTTTATTAGAAGCCATAAAGAAGCTTTTATGTCTTGTAACTGTTAATAGTATAGGTAAATGCCTAAGTTACATTAATAGGCCAAAAGAACAAAACAAGTAAAACAGGATGCATATAGTTACTGTGGTGTGATATCAAATCTATGCAAAGACAATTACATGGAGAAAAAAGAGAGGTGGCTAAAAGTTAATAGTAGTTGCCTTTAAGAAGAAATTATTGATGACTTTTTTTCTCTCTTATACTCTTCTGCCCTTTCCAGTTTTTTATAATGGGCTCAATAATTATAGCTACCGTATATTGATTCCTTATACTTTGCCAAGTACTTTATATACATGATCTCATTTAATTCTTATAACCACCCTATTCAGTAGGGGATTTTATCCTGTTAACAGATGAGACTCAAGGAAATATTTAGTGACTTAGGGAAATGGAACTTAAACCAAGGTCTCTTTGATGCTAAAAAGAATTTCCTGACAGCTTAAATATTAGCTCCTTCAAAAAGTGGGGAAAACAATCATTTATCTTAACAGGGCACAATATATTAATACTTATATATTAACTTAATATTACAAAATTTAGGAGGTATTAATTGCTCATCTCACAGCCCAGCCCAGATGAAAATTAATAACTCTTTGGGCTAGGATATAGTGATTCTTACTGTCAAACATTTTGGATGCATCCACAGCCAAAGATTAACCTGAACCATTAGAATGCTTTCAGTTATATATACTCATTATTCATAGAATGGTATAGGAGCCACTAGTTGTCTATAAGCTGGTCTCGCACAATATTCATGTGTAGGCAATGCCATATTTGTATTTTTTTCATCAGGCTCAAATTAAGAAATATAATAGGCCATAAGAAAAAAAGGCATCCAGACATCACCTCATTAGAGTCTCATCAAAAAGTATTTCACATCTTTATTAGTTATTCAGTTGTAATTGAGTGGTAATGATTTTTTGATAGCTTGGGATTTTTCACTTTTGCTTTTTGCTGAGCAGACAATAAAGGGACTTTTCCCTGTGTCTCCATCGCTCAGCTGGGAAAGCCCGTGAGACTCATTGCTCTTCACTCATAAAGCAGGCGCCCTGGCAATGAAGAAATCACACGTAACTCAGAAATCATGTTGAGGTAGCATGCAAATATACAAGCATTATCTCACTTAACACTCACAGCCCTCACCTTATGAGGTAGATACTGCTATTTCTCTGCATTTTACTCAGGAGGAATCCAGGGCTTAGAGGAATAAAGTAACTTGTCCAAGATTGCACAGTAAACAGTAGAGTGAGGATTTGAATTCAAGCAATCTAACTCCACAGCTTTAACCGTTAGCCATTATACTATACTAACTCAGAAGTCCAAGTTCTTTATTTTCTGATGTGATCCTATGAAATTAACCTCTATAACCCCATTTTCTTCTCTGTAAAAAAGATAAAATGATCTGTGTTATGGGGCTATCGTGAAGATTAAACATAATAACATACATAAAATGTGAAGCATATCATGTGGCCTATTCTTGGTGTTCAGAAAGCCAATTTCCATTCCTTTGTATATACTTTCTTGGCCTTTTTAGCCCTGAGGAATGGATAGTACTGAATTGCTTGATTTGGCTCCTTCTAAGATTCTAAAGATCTTTTGTTTGAGAAGGAGAAATTATTGTACAATTATTTTAAAGCAAAACACTACAAAAAGTTGAGAAAAGCTTGAATAGGGGATTGATTAATGGCTAGGTTCCAAGGACACTTACAAAATGCTGTAAATTTTAGTTCCAAGAAAGGTGACTGACTGATTAATTTCCAGTTATGTATTTCTATGGACAGCAATTCAGAATCAATAAGAAGTTGGGCTTCTTTGGGCAAATCTGTAGAAACGTGTGCAGAATCTGCCATCTGCAGGTGTTGTAGGATATCTCTTTGAGAGGATTGCTACAGTTTAGGAGATTGGAAGTCAGTGCCTAAATGCCCTAATAAACTTTGCATTTGGGTTAAGAGAAATTGAACAAACTTGTACTGAGTTTAACTTTCAAAGAACTTACTTAAGATTCTCAGTTGCTTTCTCTGTTACTGACAGTTTTGCTTCAAGGCTCATTACAGGCTGAATTCAAAACAGGCAGAGGCTCCTGACTTTGAACGGTTAATTCTCCACCCCACTCCCCAACAACATGAAACAAAACAAAAAACCATACACTTCCGTTTACAAACAAAACAACAAAAACAAGAAAACCTGAAGAGATAGGGAAAGGGAAGGAAAGGGCATGTGGTTTTTCCTCTGGGCCTTGGGTCTCAACATGGCTGAAGGAAGAAGCCCCCACTCCCATGTGATGACAGTTGAGCAGCTGAGCCCATAGCAGAGGTGCATCGCACCCAAGCCCAAGAGGAATTAATTCTAGCTGGAAGCTGAGTATGTAGCTGCTTTACCCGGGAGAGAGTCTATTCCAGGTTTTCTTCCCTTCAGTTTGTGCTCTGACACAAGAAACAATAGCCAACATTGCTGGTCGGAAAGTAAGATAGTGCAGCCACTTTGGAAAATTGCTTTGCAGTTTCTCAAAAATTAGACATACAGTTAATATATGACCCAGCAATTCTACTCCAAGGTATATACCCAAGAGAATTGAAAGCATACAGTCAAACAAAAACTTGTACATGAATATTCATAAAATCATTATTCACAATAGCCAAAAAGTAGAAACAACCAGAATGCCAATCAACTGAGGAATAAACAAAATGTGTTACATTCCTACAATGGAATATTATTCAGCCATAAAAAGGAATGAAATATTGATAAATGCAAGGTTCAACATGGATGAACCTTGAAAACATGCTCAGTGAGAGAAGCCAGATTTCATTTATAGGAAATGTCTATAAGAGGCAAATCCGCAGAGACAGAAATAAAATTATTGATTGTGAGGAGCTAGGCAGAAAGGGAAATTGTGAGTGACTGCTAACAGGTACTGTGTTTCCCCTCGATGTGATAGAAATGTTCTAGAATTTGATAGTGGTGATGGTTGTGCAATGTTGTGAATATCCTTTTAAGCCACTGAATTCTACACTTTAAAATGGTTAAAATGAATTTTATATTATGTGCATTTTATCTCAGTTTTTTTTAATTGCAAAAGAAAAAAACAGAATAGCAAAGAACCTGGCCTTTTAATTCTGGTTTTCAAAACCTCACCTAGGGAAGAGGGACTGCCTACCCATTTTAGTACTCTGTGTACCCTAATTTTAATTTCCTTAGTAATAAAACTGTATTATTCTTTGGACACTATCTTAGCCTCTACTCATTCTTAGCATTTTAAAGTGCTCTGCTTCATAGGCAGTTTTAGTTTATGTCATCTTAGGTAGTTAACAGTAGTGAATATATGTTTGCTCTCTGTCTCTCCATAAATCAATCTGATTTGTTAAATACAAAGAGACTGCATCTACAAAGGGACAATGACTAGTTAAATAAAAATAGAACTTTGACCCACAACCTGCCTAAGAAACCAACCCCCTTACCTATAATAAACAATCCAGGAAGCCAGATTTCTATCTCTAGTGATAGATAATCTTGGAAGCTAAATAATAACTTCTGTAACAATAGTCCCCAAATGGCCAGAACTTGATTAATAACTGACTACTTCCCTAATTTTTGTTCCCATTTCCAATTAGGCCCAACCAGAAAAAGCCAAATATGCACCTGTAACTAATCACATGGGATGTCCCACTTCTAGCTAGCCTCCAGTGCTTCCCCATGCCAACAGCTTCTAGTAGGGCACACCTGAAGCCTTCCCACTCCTCTTTCTGCCACAAGTGGCAGTAAAGGTGGCTGACTCCCTTGATATAGCAAGCTCTGAATACATAGCCTTTTCTGTTTTCATTTGGTCCATCTTTGTTTATTTCCACAATACAGGTAACATTTTGTACATAGTTATACACTCTGCATTCCATATTCCTCCTCAAAGAATTCCACTGCATAATCAAATTGCAATAGTATATTGAGTAACCCTCACCCAAGAGTTAACCAAAGTTGTGCATAAATAGGGTGGAGAAGGAGCTCTCTGACCAGTTCAGGATTATCCCCTAAACCCTTCATTACCACAAGACTCTCCCAAAAAGTACCCTCCTGCCTCTTTCTAGTCAGTTCCCTCCACTCCAGGCAACCACTTCTGACTTGTATCCCTGTGGATTAGTTTTCTGTCATATGTGTGAACTTATACATTATGTATTTTTTATTTGGCTTCTTTCACTCAACAAGATATTTTTGTTTTTGAGATACATTCATGTTATTTTGTGTATCAGTAGTTCATTTCTTGTTATTGTTGAGTAGTATTTCATTGGGTAAATATACCCCAATTTGTTTATGCATTCTCTCCAGTTGATGGGTATTCAGGTTGCTTCCAATTTGCAGCTAGTGTGAATATGCTTACTATAGGCATTATTATACACCTCTTTTGTAGATAAATGTTTTCATTTATATTGGATAAATACATCAGAGTGAAATTCCTGGGTCATATGGTAAATGTGTTTAACTTTATGAGCAATTGCCAAACAGTTCTCCAGAATAGTTACACAGTTTTTGTTTTTGTTTTTTTATCCCACCAACAATGTCTTAAGGGTTCTGTTGCTTGACATCCTAGCCAACGTTTGGTGGTGTTAGTCTTTGGTTTTAGCAATTTAATGGGTATGAAATGTTATCTGAGTATGCCTTTAATTTGCATTTCCCTGATACTAATGATGATGAGCATCTTTTCCTGTGCTTATTGGCTTCTTATATATCTTCTTTAGTGAATTGTTTATTCAGATCTTTTGCTCATTTTCAACTGAGTTGTCTATCTTTTTTATTATTGATTTGTTGGAGTTTTTTTATATGTTCTGGATACAAGTCCTTTATCAGATATTTAAATTTTTAATTTTGATGAAATCCAGTATAACAATTTTTTTCTTCTATGATATTGTTTTTAACATCCTGTTCAAGAACTCTTTGCCCACCCCCAAGGGAATGAAGATATTTTATGTCTATAAGTTTCATGGTTCTGAGTTTTACATTTAGGTCTCATCGATCTGAAATTAAGTTTGCATGTCAAATGAGATAGAGTTCAACCTGAATGAATATCCAGTCTTTTATCACCATTTGTTAAAAAGACTTTTCTTTCTCTGTTGAATTGACTTGGAGCCTTGGTTGAAATCAATTGATGTATATGTGTGGGTCTGTTTCTAAACTCTGCTCTTTTCTCTTGATCTGTTTGTCTATGCTTATGCCAATATACATTTGTCTTGATTATTGTAACTTAATATTCTTGAAATGAGACAGCATAAACACTCTGAACAAAAATTAGTATTTTTAAAGATTATTAAATAATGTTTCAAGAGTTTATATTGTAGGCCAGGCACAGTGGCTCAGGCCTATAATCCTAGCACTCTGGGAGGCCAAGGCAGGACAGTTGCTTGAGCTCAGGAGTTTGACACCACCCTGAGCAAGAGTGAGACCCCATCTCTGCTAAAAAATAGAAAAATTAGTTGTGGCACAGGCCTGTAGTCCAGCTACTCAGGAGGCTGAGGCAGGAGGATTGCTTGAGCCCAGAAGTTTGAAGTTACAGTAAGCTACAATGATGCCACTGCACTCTACCCAGGGCAACAGAGTGAGACTCTGTCTCCAAAAAAAAAAAAAAAATTATTCTAGAGCTTTTGCATGTCCTTATAAATTGTAGAATCATCTTGTCAGTTTCTTCCAAAAAACCTGGAATTTTAGTAGGGATTACACTGATTCTACAGATCAGTTTGGGGAGGGTTAGCATCTTAATTATAATAAGTCTTACAGTCTATGTCTGTGGTATAGTTCTTCATTTATTTAGGTCCTTTTAAGCTTCTCTCAACAAACTTATATACCGTGTTTCCCCGAAAATAAGACCTACCCATAAAATAAGCCCTAGCAGGATTTCTAAGCATTTGCGCAATATAAGCCCTACCCCGAAGACCTAGTGATGGGCGTGGCTACGCAGGGTATCTGCACAACCCATGCATTTCCTCACAGAGCGGTAAAGAAGATTAGCAGCCCTTCTCATCTGCCGCATCGTGACAGCTACTATCCCAGAGGTGACCGGAAAGGTGTGGGCAGCCCCACCAACAAGGTCGGCTCCCCCTGTCAGGTCCCGGCCATCCTGTGCGTGCTGCAAGCTGAGGCTTTGAGGGGAAAATAACACATCCCCTGAAAATAAGCCCTATGGTGTCTTCTTGAGGAAAAATAAATATAAGACCCAGTCTTATTTTCAGGGAAACACGGTAGTTTGGCAGGGGAGTGGGTCTTGCATATCTTTCAATAGATTTATTCATAGGTATTTGATATTTTTTTGATAGTATAATAAGAGGTATAATTTTTAACTTTTTATTTTTCAAGTATTTGATGCCAGAATATAGAAACACAGTTGATCTTTTTATATTGACCTTGCATTCTATGACCTTGATAAATGAACATATTGGTTTCTATTAGGTTTGGAGGTTTTTTGGGAAAATTCCATAGGGCTTTCTATATACACAATATTCTCTGTGAATAACAGCAACTGCAATCCTTATGCCTTTTATTTATTTATTTTGCTTTATTGCATTACCTAGGACTTTAAGATATAAAATTGAGTAGAAGTGATGAAAGTAGATATTCTTCCTTGTTTCCCATATTAGAGGAAAAGAATTTAATATTTCATCAAGAACTATGATGTTGGCTGTAGGTTTTCATAGATGTCTTTTATCAGATCGAAACTGCTACGTTCCATTTGTGGTGTGCTGAGAGATTTTATTATGCAGAGGTGTTGAATTTTGTTAAATGTTTTTCTGCATCTATGAGATGATCATATGCTTTTTCTTTTTTATTCTGTTGTGATGAATGACACTGACTTTATCCCTAATGTTAGCTAACCTTGCTTTCCTGGGATAAACTCTGTTGTTGGTCATGATATATTATCCTTTGTACATATTGCTAGATTCTGTTTGCTTATATTTTGTTAAGGATTTTGCATCTCTGTTCTTTAGAAATACTGGTGTCTAATTTTCTTTCTTGTAATGTTTTTGTCAAGTTTGGTATGAAGGTTATGTTAGTTTTTATAAAGCAAGTTGAGAAGTGTTCTCTTATCCTCTGTTTCCTGAAAGAATTTGTATAAAACTAGTGTTATTTCTTCCTTAAATATTTGATATAATTCATTTGTGAAGCTATCTAGGCCTGGAGTTTTCTTTGTGGTCAGATTTTTTGGATTATAATTTCTTTAATTAATATGAGCTGTTAAGATTTTGTATTTTTTATTCTGTCAGTTTTTATAAGTTGTACTTTGATAAGTTTGTCCATTTCATCTAAGATGAAATGACATAAAGCCATTCACAATATATCCTTATTATCTTACTAATGTCTATAGAATTTATGGTGATGTCCCTTTTTTCATTCCTGAAAATGATAATTTGTGTTTTCTGTTTTTCTTGATCAGTCTTGCTAGAGGAATTATAATTTTACTAATCTTTCTAAAGAACCAACATTTGATGTTTTTGATTATCTGTATTGTCTATTTACTATTTCATTAATTTCCACTTTTATTTTTATTTTCTTTCATCTATTTACCTAGAGTTTAATTTGATCTTTTTCTGGTTTCTTACTGATTTTTATACATTTTTTATTTTCTAATATAAGCATTTAAAGCTTTAAAATTTCCTCTAACCATTGGTTTACCTTAATCCCTTAAATCTTGATATGTTGAGTTTTCATTATCATTCACTTAAAATATTTTCTAATTTCCCTTGTGATTTTCTCTTTGACCCATGGATTTTTAGAAGTCTGTTGTTTAATTTATAAATATGTGGGGATTTTTCTGAGTATCTTATTACCACAAGACGTTTTGATAGAACCAGTTATTTGGATCTATGCTAAATGCTCTTGCCTGCATACAAAAAGAGAGAAAAAGAGAAATTGCTCTTTTTACCCTCCTAAACTCCCTAAGTATGGGCTTTGAAATGTTTATTTCTTGATGTCTTATTTATTTCTTCTTTGAAAATTAAGATGTGTTCTATAATAAAGAAGTTATAGAATAAATTTTACTGTTATAGAAGTTGCCCATACATATCCCTGCCATAGTTTACTTTCATTTTATAAAGAAAGATATAAATAATAATTGTTCTGTCCTAATATTAAGTTTGGGGGAATTTTTCTTTAATATATGTGGATTTTTTAAACCCAAGCTAAAAATTCTTTTAACTTTCAAATAGGGATTAGCAAATGACAATCTAATGATTTGACTAGGTCTTTTAGACTCTATTTTCATTAACTTTGTTTCTTAAGGCTGATGTTACTAAAATCTGAAGAATTTATATCTTGTTATATCCAGCAAACTCAGAAAACAGTAAGATACACTTAGTACCAAAGCCATCTAAAATGCAATTTCATATTTCTTGATGAGGCAGCTGGTCTATCAGATCTTATAGCACCTTGGGGTCAGCATTATGAAAATTATCAACCATGTACTCTAAATTTATAGCAGTGCAGCTCAGTAACAATCTAGGATCAATACAATGACAGAAATAAATGTCTATTGTATGGAGCCTTTCTGTGTTTTTAGATGATTGTCATTTTTTAAATGTAGTAGTTTAATCTGATTTATTAAACAGAATGTTAAGCTCGGAATTGTAGCAAAAAATGGCTCCTCGAAGAAATATATCTTATCTGAAATAATGGTTAACAGGTCATCCTTACAAATACAAATATTTATATAGTGATGCATCCAGGAATTCCCAAGAAAATCAGTTATTTTTCCTTTCCACCTCTTCTGTATCTCTGCCAAACAAACAAAACAAAACAATCAAGATCTTAAGGTGAACCAAATGTCTGAATCAGTGAAACAGTCTGATGAAACACTTTGATAAAATAAATCTGATAACCTGCTAGGACCTTTCTTCTGTTCAGTCCTTAGAATCTAAACATGTATAAAGATAGGAAAGCTTTTTGATGTGGTTCTCTGGAGGTAATTATTTCCTTTTCAAAATAGCGAGGATCATTCTGGTGCTGATCAGACATACACTTCTCTAGCCCCGTACAAATGTGTCTCCTCCCTGTCATCTCAGGGTGGTGACTATCTCTGCCCCCTTTCTTACCTCACTGTGGGAGGAACAGTCAAGTTTACGTGGATGACACAGCATAGTGGACAATATGGTTACGAGAGAGCTAGGTTTTAAATCACCCCATTAAGCCTGATCTGGTGTAGAATATTCACAAAAATCATAAGCAAAGGACATTAACTGCCATGTGAGTTGTATTTAACTTACACTAGTTTTGAGCCCAGGGCCTCGTGAAGCGTACATAACTCATATGTCTCTTCACCTTGGGAGCTGCGAAAACTATTTTTCAAGCTGTATATAATTCACACAGAAAACAATAATAACAATTTTTTCACTAAATTAGAAAGGATCGTTTTGTTTTCGAAGGTTTTATTCTATTTTCCTAATAAAACACCATGGCCCCAAGGAAAAAAATTTTTTTGCTAGCATGGCAATCAATGTGTTAAGAAACCTTTCACTGTAATCTACCATACCAGTATTGCCCAGGGTAGGGCATGTAACAATATTTTTTGTAAAAATATGATTATGTTTTCTGCCATTTTTATTTGGTTGGGAATTTGGTCTTTGCAGATTAACTCATAAAATAAAATTGAAAGGGGGCAAGATAAACATACAATGATGCAATACATTTAATTAAGATAGCAAAATTTTACTATACTTCCTTATAGTGGCTTGGAGGAGATTTGGAGTAGAATTTCAATTTACTAATGTTCAATTAGGCCCAGGTTTGGCATTTGGAAGGGGCAGCTTATTAGAGTAATAGTGCTTCTGTGCAGGGAAGAAACAGCATCTATAATATTCAGTGTGATCAGGGACTTGGCCTTAATAAAACTTCAAATAGAAGGTGAATTTGACATATTTTATCCTCTGGACCAGTTCTAGCCAAAAGCTGTGGATATGAGATTAGGACAAGAAAACTCAGGATCTACTTCTCATGGTAGTACCCATAGGGAATCTGGTCTTTCTACTCTATGCTTGGAATTAACCAGGTGTGGTGTTTGAGTCTCATCCAGATTCTTGGGTTTATTGTAGATTTGTACAAACTTAAATGACTTGGTCTTATCACCTGCAGAACTGAGGATAATTCATGTCCAATCTGTTTCATTCTACATCATGAAGTGAATAGGACTATAGGATCAAAGTACAAAAATATAATGAAGACCACACTCTGGACTTTCTACCCAGTAAGGCCCAATTTTGTGTTTTTAAGACTTTACTCACCCTATTTGCTATTTTTTTTTTTTTAGGCTACAACTGAGGTGGAAATTAAGAAGAAAGGCCCTGGATCCCTTTTAGTTTCCATGGACCAACTGGCCTCCTATGGGCGGAAGGATAGAATCAACAGTATAATGAGTGTTGTTACAAATACACTAGTAGAAGGTATGTGCCCTATGATGTCACTCCAAGCTGCTGAGATATAAATATGTAGTGTGCATGGTAAATATAATCCCTGTCCCTTGGTCTGAGTTTTGCAAAAACTGCCTCTAAGCTTTAGGATAGAGCCTACTGGTTTTAGAAACAAGGATCACAAATTCTCTTCCCAAGTCTACATACAGAGAATCAAATAAGGACTTCATATCTGCTGCCAGCATTGTACACAGATAGGTACAAAGTGTAGAGGAGCTACATATGTGAGCTAGAGGATCTCAAGAAGCCTCTGTAATCCTTATCCCGGGCAGCCAGCGAGATGTCGTAAAACATAAAGGAACGTAGGTTGAAGAACTGCAGAGACATAAAATATGGAATCCCTCTCATGGCCTCTACCCCAAAACGTATCTTCCTCTTTTCGTTTTTAACTACTTATAGCCCTTTTGGTTTTCCCTTAAGGAAGAATGTACTGTGCATTTTGATTGCACCTAATTCTGTCTTTCTTCAAACACCCCCACATATCCATAAATATATTTGATGTGTGACTAGGTAAGCTGAAACCCTTCTTACTTCAGGCGCTGTGTGCCACAGGGAAAGAGCAACCACTGTTGAATCATAGCATGTCTACAGTAATGTTGCTGTCACTGCCTGAAGTCTCTGCATTAGATCGTTCTCTGATACAATCTGTCATGCTGAGGAATATTTCCCATTAAACCACAGTCCCCCTAGCAAGTGTTGGCTCTCTCTCCAATTGTGGTCTGCATTTCAGGCTCCTCTTGCTTTCTTTGGAGGTAAATACAATGACAGGTTTTCTCTCACAAGGTTCTGATTGATTCTGCATGTGTTGTCATCTTTTGATTCCTGTTGATTTAGCTGAGTTTTCCCATTATAGGTCCAGACTACCCTTGTGGCCTCAGATTGCCGTTCTTCAGAGTTCAGACACTCAGGCTTAACCTACCAGCAACCAGAGTCCCTGAGATAGGGAAACTCAAAATTATCCTGGTGTCCTTGGGACAAGTTATTTTTTGAGTCATTTACGCCCACTTCTGCCCTGCGTGTATGTATGTGTGTGTGTTGGGGAGGAGGTTACAGTGGAGGGAGAATCCCTGGGAAAGAAATCCCCGAGGGTGTTTACTTCCCCCACATATGTGCAAGGAGTTAGACCGTAACTAGACTAATCTTGAGAATGTATCAAGTAAAAAGAATATTGAACTAACTGCTTTCAGCTGCCTGAACAACTTCTATTCATTCCTGTTTTCTTTAATTATCATTGAAGTCATTGACTGATAGAACATCTTTAAGCTTTGCAGCTTAGACTTTGAGGTTGCAGGCAAATAACTACAGCTATAATAAGAATTACAAGGGAAGAACCCCTAGCTTAAGAACTTTGGCTAATTTTACTATTCATTTGGAGACCAAGACAGGATTTCTCCGAGTATCTATGGCAATTGGGAAAGAAAAACTAGCAGCCTTCAACAGGCACATTTTATTATTGGCAGAGACATCAGAACAGGAGAAGCATCAGTGCAGTGCAACAATTGTTTATTGATTACTATAACTTAGCACAGGTTCCGGCAAAAGTAGATGGACAGAGAAAGTTTGTCAAACTGAGTTTTGCTGTGCTTGGAATGGTGGGGAGTGTTGGTGCTCCGGGGTTCCTTTTGGGCGCCTTAGAGCTTCCATCCCTTTACTGAGTTGAGGCATTTTTTATTCTCTTTCCTTCCTCTTCTCCCTGTCATCTGCTTTCTCTTTTTGGCCTGCTATACTCATTCTCTACCCTCCACTAACCATCACACAAACAGTTTTTAAAAATAGCTGTTAAGGACCGGGTGCAGTGGCTCACACCTATAATCCTAGCACTCTGGGAGGCCGAGGGGGGAGGATCGCTCAAGGTCAGGAGTTAGAAACCAGCCTGAGCAAGAGTGAGACCCCATCTCTACTGAAAATAGAAAGAAATTAATTGGCCAACTAAAAATACATAGAAAAAATTAGCCGGGCATGGTGGCGCATGCCTGTAGTCCCAGCTACTCGGGAGGCTGAGGCAGGAGGATAGCTTGAGCCCAGGAGTTTGAGGTTGCTGTGAGCTAGGCTGATGCCACGGCACTCTAGCCCAGGCAACAGAGCGAGACTCTGTCTCAAAAAAAAAAAAATAGCTGTTAAGGGCAGCTCAGGGAACAGAGTGACAGCTGTAGTTGTGTTCCTCAGTAGAAACCATTCCAGATCTTTGTCCCCTCTCCTAAGGCCTGATGTTCACATATCCTATACCTGTCTTGCGTTTCTTGGTCAGACATTCCTCCTGACCCCTCGCCTTGTATTTGGCTCCTTTGTTAAAGCTGATGGGACAGAACTGCTACAAGCGAAGAGCGGTGAATGGCTGGACCCGGAGGGAATGAAAGATCCATGCATGTTTAACCATTGGTTCCTCTGTATTTAATGTTTGCTACAACAGTAAAAGCCAGCGTGAATGAATAATTGTTCCTGCTTTCCAGACTTTCAGTTAGGAAACTCTGACATTATTTTAATTTAAAGAAACCACAGTGAATTCCAGAATTCTGCCCACAATGAGACAGAATTGCCTTCACTGTCTCATCCCATCTTGTTGCAAACATACTCACCAGGACCCAGTAAACTCAGCAGAGTTCACCACTAGCAGAGCCATAAGCTTTGGGGATATTCAGGAGACTGGGCATAGGGTGCAGGCAGAGAGTGCTGTAGTCTCGCCTCTCAAAGCAGCAGCACTGTGGGCGAAGGGGAGATAGTTGGTGATGTAAAAATGAGGAAGTAGTGATGGTACTTGGCATTATTGATTCTCAGGTAAAATAGTTTCAAAAACTCCTTGGCCACAGCTGTTGCTGTATCTGTTTGTTCTTTTTATTATTATTATTATTATTATTATTATGTTTAGGCAGAGTCTTACTCTGTCACCCAGGCTGGAATGCTGTGGCCTGATTGTAACTCACTGTAACCTCAACCTCCTGGGCTCAAGTGCTCCTCCTGCCTCAGCCTGCCCAGTAGCTGGGATCACAGGCATGCACCACCACTCTCCAGCCTATTTATTCTTTTATTCAATGGACAAGCATTGAATGTCAGTGCAATTACTTGTCTGGTATCAGCCTTTCCTGTGCAGCTATCAGCTTAGTAAGGTGGAGGGTCTTCTTCATCAGTGTGTACCCTGTGCATGGCATATTGTAGGTGCTTAAAAGTTGTTGTATTGAATTGAGAGAAGCCCCTGCCTTCAGAAACCTCATGGTCTACCAAAGCTACTATCTTGGTAGAATTATGAGGTCCTCTCTAAAAACAATTCCCAGTGCCCCTGAGGTTAAGACTTATAGCAGCCTCTCTGAAAATGTCTAGTAGCAAAGGAAACCCCACAAACCTTTGGAGATCTCACTCCATATGTTAACCCACAGACCAAGTACTTAACCATTTCAGGCATATGGGGCCAGTAACAATTTGTAGAGTTGCAAACCACTTTATAAACCTTATTCACTAATGGCTTTTTTTGTTTGTTTGTTTTTTGAGACAGAGTCTCACTCTGTTGCCTGGGCTAGAGTGCCGTGGCGTCAGCCTAGCTTACAGCAACTTCAAACTCCTGGGCTCAAGCGATCCTCCTGCCTCAGCCTCCCGAGTAGCTGGGACTACAGGCATGCGCCACCATGCCCGGCTAATTATTTCTATGTATTTTTAGTTGGCCAATTAATTTCTTTCTATTTTTAATAGAGACGGGGTCTCGCTCTTGCTCAGGCTGGTTTCTAACTCCTGACCTTGAGCTATCCACCCTCCTCAGCCTCCCAGAGTGCTAGGATTACAGGCGTGAGCCACCCGCCCAGCCTAACCTTATTCACTAATGGTCTTATCTAGCTCCTGCAGTTCCACATTGTGTTACTTTTTGTGGGAGTGAAAAGGCTCTTCCTTTCTCAGTGAATTTGAATAAGAGATATCTGGTATTCCTGTGGGAATCTTCTTGGTGCCCTGTAGGGTAGGAAAACCCCTCTTTGCTATCTGGCAAAACTAGAAACCTAGTTCATTGTAAAACATTACAATTGTGTCAACTGTCAGAAATGTGAACAGTCATGGCTTCAACCTCCACGTGCCAGCAAGCAGCAGACATTTGGAGAAGGGAGAGAATAAAAAAAGGAACGGAACCAAATTTCCAAATATGTACTATATGAATTTATGGAAATAAGAGAACCTTTTCAATTACTTTTTTGAGGAAGAAAACTAAATTTACCTTAGGAAGGGAGGGAGTTCTATGAGGAAGAAGCCAAAGCAAATTTTCTTCACAGACTTCCTTTCCCACGCAAACTCCCACGTGGCACTTGCTGTGGCCCTTAAATCTGAAAAACCAAGGCAACCATTTTCTTAGCAACCAAGGAGCCAATCAGAAACCCAACAGAAAACAACCCAACTAAAATAAAGCCATCACCACAGGCACATCCGGTTGGTTGGAAAAGGGA
This sequence comes from Cheirogaleus medius, assembly GCA_008086735.1. Lineage (NCBI taxonomy): Eukaryota > Metazoa > Chordata > Mammalia > Primates > Cheirogaleidae > Cheirogaleus > Cheirogaleus medius. The sequence goes on along the minus strand of VBSM01002616.1, from coordinate 18,795,131 downwards.
AGGAAAACTAATTTAAGGGAGCCATCTTGGTTTTGGTGAAATGTTGGGGAACTTTTTCTATCCCCTAAATGTTTTGATATTGTCAGCAGCATTGGTGGGGGGCGGGGTGTAGCTGTTAAGAGCCAACCCTGTAGAATGAATACCTCGCTTCTAAGGATTATCATTCTGACAAGTTTTCAAAGTTACACCTCTTAAAAAGCATCCTCTTAGGTCTTTGGAATTTCATAATCCTTACTCGAGAGCTTTGTCACCTAGGGCCTCATGCCTAGATTTTTATAGCTACCAGGTGAGTTGCTCTCTGCCTTTGATGTCTCATCATTCTTTTTAATCTTTGCTTTGTAATTGACCTTGGAGATCATCTAGTCCAGTGATTTTTCGGTCTGCACCAGAGTCCTAGGGTTCTGGGAAGTACCTCAGGGATGGGAGATGTCGATCGGACTGGGCTCCATGCTCCTGTTCCTACTTTAACTAGAGCATTTTCTGGTTTGTTTTATGTCTTGAGGCTCACCTGAGGTCTTGTTTGGAAAAGACAGGTTCTGTTTCTAAAAGAGACAGCAAAGATAAGACAGAAGAAGGAGAGAAAGAAAAAGGAAAGACAATAACGACCTAGGGAGGGAAAGAGCAAGAAGCCACAGAAAGAAAGAGAGACGTGGAGGATGAGAGTAGGAAAGGGCAAGAGAGAAGGAGAAAGGAAGAGAGAGGAGAAAGAGAATGAGGGAGGAAGGGTCAAAGAGGGAAGGGATGTGGCTTGTGTTCCTAACTCAATTGCGAGTTGTGGACTCAAAGCGGGGACAGTGACTTGTGTTTCTTTGAGAACATAATAGAGGTATTTCACAGGGTGACTTGGCTAACGACAATGATTCTGCTGATAAAAATAATAATAGCAAATAGTTCCATAGCACTTACTATAGCTGGGGTGTTCTGAGGCACTTGATCATATATTTTAGCTCATTTCATTCTCACAGCAAATTAAAGTAACTTGCCCAAAGTCCCACAGTTAGCAAGTGTCTGAGCTGGTATTTGAACCTGATTTGTGTCGCCTGCTTGTGCCAGGCACTGTGCTGACTGCTCTACGTGCATCAACATCTAATCTTTAATCAAACTCATAAGTTCATTAAATGAGGTTATAGGATTCATTTAGTCCTGTAACCTATAAAGTAGGTACCCTGTTTTACAGCTGGGTCATCTTAGGCAGGGAAGTCAGTTACCTTGCCTGAGGTCACACGTTACCTTGTGATCGCTGAAGCCAGCTGCTGTCAAGGAGCCAGATCTGAGAGCCCAGGTTCCTGACCACTGTGCTCTACTCCCGTACTGAGTTTTCTTTATAACTAGATCATTAACGGGGAAGTGACTTGTACTGATGAGGCCTCCTCTCTACCTTAAAGAGAAGGGAAATATTTAGGAATGTCAGCACTCAAGCAACCTTTGTTCTCATATCAATAACAGTGATAACGACCCATGAGGATTAAAAGTGTGTCCCGTTCATTTTCTTTCTGTGCTTGAGGGGCCATCTTTGTTCTTTACTTACTACAGAACTGGAAGAGTCTCAGAGAAAGTGCCCGCCATGCTGGTATAAATTTGCCAACACTTTCCTCATCTGGGAGTGTCACCCCTACTGGATAAAACTGAAAGAGATCGTTAACTTGATAGTTATGGACCCTTTCGTGGACTTAGCCATCACCATCTGCATTGTCCTGAATACACTGTTTATGGCGATGGAGCACCATCCTATGACACCACACTTTGAAAATGTCTTGGCTGTAGGAAATCTGGTAAGATGGAGCACTATCTCTTGGTATTATGATTTGAATGTGTTTTGCCTGTAGGACATCTTTTTCTGGTACTGAAAGCTGGAGTTTAGTTGAAAAGAAAGTAATAGTTAATTGGAAGACAAATGCTTCCACATATGTCGCGGCACCAGCCGCTTCTGCTCACTGTTGTGATCCCTTGGCTGTTTCCTCTTTCTGCAGAACTCTGAAGACGTCATTTAGGAGCTATTGGCAGAAAAGCAACCATGGTGACAGAATGGGAGGCATGGTACAGTGGGTTGGTTTCAGCAACCTGAGCCAAGGACTTCTGGATTTTTTTTTCATTTTGTTTCTCACATTGACTCTCACATTGCTCCAGCAAATCACTTCACCTTTCACCTTAAGTAACAACCACAAAATAAGGGAGCTCTTTTAGTACATTAAATGTAACTATAAATTTGCCTGCATTGTCAGGTCTTAGTTATCCAGATGGGAACCATGGATGGGAAATTTTTAATTCTAGGCTGGTTTCCCCCTCCAGTCTATTTCTGGGCCATCATCCAGTTTCTGCCATTAGTTGATCTGTGCCAAATTTATTTTAATGTTAACTTAAGTCATATGTTTAATTTATTATATTATTTAAAGTTAAGTATGTAGTTTTAAAAAATAGATTACATAGTATAATCTGAAGTCATGCTGTAGTTGTTATTTGATGATTATCTGTTTTACTTTTACTACAAAAATCAGGAGTTGGTTGAATTTTTGTTTTCTGTTTGTTTGTTTTCTTTTTGGGGGAAGGGGCAAGGAACTTCCATGCCCTTCCTGGGTGTACCACTCTCCAGGATCCTCCACGTGTTCAGCTATCCAGAAGCTCCTAAATTTTGATAGATAGTAAAGAAGTAGTTGGAAAGAACCTTCTAGGTCATCTAGGCCCCATGATTCCTTAGGAGTTGCACCACAGGCATGTTCCAATCTAGCTGTTACCATTTAATTTGAGTCATGATCTTTGCCCAGTGTTTCTTACACACACTCATGCGTGCACGCTCTCTCTCTCACACACACACACACACACACTTTCAACCTTAAGTCTTATTGATATACTACTAAAGCATTATAATATCATTTTTAGTTCTTATTCTGAAAACACATGGCAAAGGGATGCTTTATCTGGTTAGGCCGTGTCACCTATCGTGTTCCCTGGTGCACAGGCAAGGTGATTCTGTCGTCTCTCCATATCTGGGGTGAGTGACACACTCCAGGCTCACTGCTGTGATGTAGACTGTGTGCAGTCCAGTGAAATACCTGGCTGTGAAAGGTGTCTGTGAGTCACGTGTGACTAGCTGACACGGGACCTTGGCCATCAGCAGAATTTTAAGCCAATCAACAATATTATATAGATATAAGCTTTATTTTAGTAGCCAAAAGTTAAGTAATGAGAAACACAGCTTGATAATTTTTATTATTGATGTTGGTGGTCATGTTTTCCCTGTAGAGTTTTTTCTCGAAGTCTTTATTTTTCCCTCCTTTTTACAGAGTCAGTCCTTGATTTCCTTTCCAAGGGATTTTGAGAGGTCTTCTTACCTACCATGAGCAGAACTCCTCTCAGACCAGGCTAGCAAATGATGTTATTTTTCCCATTCTTAAAAATCTACAAAGATTAAAGGGGACACCTAAATTAGAGTTGTGAGAATTCAGAAAACTTTTTCAGAACTATCAGTAAAGAAAAAGGAGAGAAGAGAAGGTTGGCAGTTGATATTCAGGGACTCCATAAGACAAGACAACCAAATTCTAAAATAATAAAGCACTGTGCTGGCAAGAGTTTTCAAGGGGAAAGTAAATGCATAATTGGCAATGGAGATGGAGAATAGTGAATGGTCCAGCATACTTTGGACTGGATGTGAGGGCAAAGGGAAAAATCAAGAATGGTGCCTAGATTTGGGGTTTAGTAACTGAGGGGAAAATAGGAATGACTGCAGAAGGAACATGTCTGAAGTTTAAAATCAAGAGTTCAAGAGTTCTGAAGTTTAAAATCAAGATATATTAAGTGTGTCTATTCGCCGAGTGGAGATAGCGAGTAAGGCAGTTGGATATGTGCTAGACCTCTGGGAAACTCACATCATAAGTGTGTTCTGGACAATACCAGAAACTCAAAGATATATTTTGCTGCCAGTCAGCACAAGTGCTGAGTTTGGCAGAAGGAACACAGAATTAGAAGTCAGAAGATTTTGGTTTTGGTTCCTGTTAGATATAGTGTAACCTTAAATAAGCCATTGATTTCTGTCTAGAAATGAATTGAATCTGTAAAGTTAGGATAATACCATGTCATCAGTGTTTGGGAGGATAAAATGAGAACCTATACAGAAGTTTTTGGAATAGTTAAAAGTGCCTTAATAAGTCTTAGGAACTGTATTGGTCTAATTCAGTAGGAGAATTTTCAGAGGTTTGGAGATTTAAATAGAGCCTTTGACTGAACATGAGGATAAGAGGATGGAAAAAAATGAGGTTGACTACCTTGTGAAATAGAGTGCAGCTTTGTCTTATGGTTGGAGTATGAGGCTTTTTCCACAGCCCAGACAGTGAATTAAGTTTTGTTTATCCATAGAAATGCAGATGTTTTTGAGGGAAAATGAGAACAGTCTTTTGCAAATTGAAGATTTCCACCTCTTCAACCCTTCCCAAAAGGGAAAATGATAATGGAAGGAACATAAGAGATAATTTGATCCAACCTCCCTATTTTATAGGGGAAATTGAAGTCCAAGGAAGTTGTGTGACTTATACAGCTTTTGTATTATGTGATAAAAGTAATGATTCTTTTTTTACAACTAATAGGATCCAATAGTAAGTTTATGAGGTGGTTTTTTTAAACAATCTGAATCTTACAGAGAAGTTTCAAGAACAGTATAAAAAACTTTTTTTTGAGAATAAGTTGCCAATATAGCCTTATGGTGTTTATGTTTTATAAACAAATACATTCTCCTACAAAACCAAAGTATAACTGTCAAAATCAGGAAACTAACACTGATGTGTTACAGCCCTCTAATTCTCAGGCCCTACTCAAGTTTTGCCAATGATCCCAGTGATGTCCTTTAGAGCAACAGGGTGCAGTTCCAGAATGACCCATTGCATTCAGTTGTATCTCTTTAATCTTCTTCAGCCCAGGGGAGTTCCTCAGTCTTTCCTTGACTTTCATGATCTTGACACTGAAGATTACAGGCCACGTATTTTGTAGAATTCCCTCAATTTGGGTTTGTCTGATGCTTCCTCATCATTAGACACAGGTTGTGCATTTTGGTAGGAATATCAGACAACTGAGGCTGTTTTCTTCTCATTATATCCACCAATTGGCATGCAGTTGCTTGTGAGGCATGCCATTACTTGTGATGTTCATTTCATCACTTGATTAAGGAAGGGTCTGCCAGGCTTCTCACCTATGAAGTTACTCTTTTTCCATTTACACTAAGTCCTCACTTAATGTTGCTAATAGGTTCTTGGACTTTAAGCAAAATGAGGTACTGTATGCCAAAGGAACTTAACTCTTGTTTATATCAGTTAGCCCATGGTAAAATTTGTTTTGTTATACAGTACTTCATTTTGCTCAAAGTTGGTTTCCAAGAACTTATCAATGATGTTAAGTGAAAACTTACTGTATGATTAATAAGTATTTATGAGGAAGATACTTTGAAACTATTTAAATTTCCTGTTCATTCAACTTTTGATTTATTCATTTATTGATATCAGTATGGACTCATCATTTTCAGTCTTATCCAGTGAGTTACAATCTATTACTGCCATTTACTTTGATGTTTAAACTATCCCTGATTTGGCCAGTGGGAGTCCCTTCAAGCTGGCTTCTGTATCCCTTTGACATGTCCCCATCACCTCCTTGCTTTCTGGTACCACAGGATATTCCAGGCTAATGTTGTATTTTTCCTGCACCAGGCCTGGAATCAGCCATTTCTCAAGAAGCCCTGATTCTTTTAGTGGAAAATGGCATTTAGGAGTCAAGATCTGGGGTCTAGGTATGCATATTGCTATTGGAGCAATATGCAGCCCTCTAAGGACAGGACTAGAAGTTTATATTGAGCTAGCTATATATTGAAAACCAGGAGTTGATCTTGTCACTTCCAGTTGTAATCCAGCACTGCAGGATTCTTTCTAGTTTTCTCCCTTTTCTATATTTGTAACTCCTCCAACAATGAGAAGCCCGGTTGCCACTATCTTTGATATCCTCATTTGATCAAAAAGCTACTCTTAGCTCTTATAATGTGAATACTCTCCTCACCCTGTTCAGGCTCTGACTCCCCATGCTGGATGCCCTCAATACACACACATGGATGCCTTCCACCCACACATCCACACCACATCCTCCATGTGGACGCCTCCTCTCACTTCTCAGGCTCTGACACCCCACGCCAGACCACCCCACACACCCTTGTTTGCCCTACTCCACTTGGACTCTGATGATGCCTTTCAGCGGGCCTTCCTTGCATGGACACGCTCCTCACACCACATCAGGCCACCCCTCCTCACCCTGCCAAGGCTGCCAACTGTCTGCATGGACACTCCCTAACCCCTGTGTCATTATTCTCCCGTGAAGTTCTTGCCCAGCACAGTGGCTATATCCCAAACTATGCCACATCCTCCTCACCCTGGTAGGCTCTCACACCCCTCCCTGCCCACCTCCCTGTTGGGACACCTTCACCGTACTTGAGCTGTAGGATGTGATACCCCGCATCAGGTTTTCCCCTGCAGGGAGTCCCTCAGCTTACTCAGGGATCCTCCCCTAGGGATGCCACCTTTACATGACTTAACGTCTACCTCTTTCTGCTAGGTCCCCAGCCCCTCCAATGCTAACACCCTCCCCTCCCACTTGAACCTCAACGCCTGCATGGGAGGGCCATCCTACAAAAATACCCTTCTCATCCCACCTCCAACAGCCCAAACTGGATTTTTCACCAAAGTGGACACCTCTCCTAGGCCTGTGTAGGCTCTCACAGCCCATGTCAGGCTGCTCCCTGCCTGGACCTCCTCACTCCCCTCCGTGTCTGCCTCCTCATGCTGGGCTGCACTCCTGCGTAAATGCCACCCTGCTGGGGCTCTAACACCTGGCACCAGGCCTCCCTTCACGTGGATGCCCACCTAAGGCCTTTAGGACTGAATCATTCGGGGGGAGAGGGTGTAGAAAGAAGAGCTGGGGCTTAGACCGACATTTAAGTTTAATTTCTGGAATTATAAGCAAAAGAAAAAACCCAGAAAGTTATTTTCATCCTTCACCAAACACACATGAATATTACCATTTCTCTACTATAGCTTAACTAGATTTTCAGCCAACAAGAATTCTTTTCAGATTTTAATTTTTCATTCATCTGTGTCCCTTATAGCCCCTTATGGATACCTCTTTTTAAACGTTTGTCACATGGTTTATTTATTTTTTTACATGTCTCCTTCTGGTTGAGTAACCAATCGCTCTAATTTGCAGGAGTCTGAAGAAGTTCCTGGGATGTGGAACTTTCAGTTTTAAAACTGGGGCAGTCCTTGGCAAACTGGTATAAGTTGATCACCCCAAGACATAGGACTTTCAGTGTGAGAACCAGGAAAGTCTCAGACAAACAGGATAAGTTGGTCACCCTACCTCCTGGTGACTGAGTACCTAATAGGGGAACCATTATTTTTCATGGTCAAATATTGTTTTTTTCATGTCTCCATTGCAGTACATGTAAAGCTTTTATCAAACTGAATTTGGTTAACTTTGAGGGAGGGTCTGTTATACTACAGAACAGGCACTGATTCACCCCTTCCAAGAATAAAGAGAGGCACATGCCAAGCCTTTGTCACTTTCAAATGAGCCTAAACTTTGTCTGCAGGAGCAATTACAGCAGAAGAAGGTGTGTGACTTCTCCCCACGCTTCCCAACCCCCAGCATGACCTGCTAGTGAAATACCCTAATCTTTGGAAATCGTAGGCTTTACGTGGCAACCAGGCATTACCAGTTCTCAGGCCTTTGCCCAGTGGCTTATGCAAACTAGTAATAGAAAGATAAGCTGACTATGAATTCAGGATGAACTGTAATAGTAGTTCTCAGTCATTTTTTGGGCCAAGGGCCCCATTATGTTCTTAAAAAGTACTAAAGAACTTTTTTGTGGGTTATTGCCATTGATATTTACCAAATTTGAACTTAAAACAAAAATTTTAAATATTCCTTTTTTTAATTTAAAAATCACAATAATACACCCATTATATGTTAAATAGATAACATTTTATGAGAAATAACTATATTTTTTAAGAAAAAATAAAAGAATGGCATTGTTTGACATTTTTATAAATCTATTTCATGTCTAGCTTAATAGAAGATGGCTAGATTCTCTGCATCTGCATTCATTCTGTTGTGATATGTTATTTTGGTTCAAGTATGGGAAGAAAAGCTGGCCTCACATAGACATGTACAGTAGTCCCCTCTTATCAAAGAGGGATATATTCCAAGACCCCCAGTGGATGCCTGAAACCTCAGATAGTACTGAACCCTATATATATACAATCAGTCACTATATGTATAATTATGTTTTGGTCAGCAGTGGACCGCATGTATGATGGTGGTCTCCTAGATTATAATGGAGCATATACGGACACTTGATATGTGCCACTTGATATTGGCATTGTAGATCAAGCAGGGGAAATGATTGATGTTCAGTAATGGTACTGGGACCTTCGGTTTTCCATATGAAAAAATTTATATAAATAAAAATGTATATACCATCTAGGTTTACATAAGTAGTCTATGATGTTTGCTCAATGACAAAATTGCCTAACAAGGCATTTTTCAGAATGTTTCCCCATCATTAAGCAATGTATGACAGTACTGTGTTTTGTCAATCTGATAACCAAGATGGATACTAGGTTACTAACTGTGTGGGTAATGTATACAGCATAAATACGGTGGACAAAGAGATGATTCATGTCCTGGGCGGGACACAGCAGGACAGCTTGAGATTGCATCGTGATACTCAGAAGAGCATGCAATTTAAAACTTATGAGTTGTTTATTTCTTGAGTTTTTCATTTAATATTTTCGGACCACAGTTGACTACAAGTAACTGAAACCACGGAAAACAAAACCGTGGATAAGGGGGAACTACTGATGTTGGCAAAGGGAGGACCTCATGCCTCCTTGTAGGGTCTTATGGATTCCAAGGATACTTGACTACACTTTAAGAACTGCTGCATAAGAACATAAATACTTAGGTGAATATTTGATGACATCCGCAAGAGTGATACTGTCTTATAACAGTGCTATAACAAAATATCATAGACTGGGTAATTTATAATGGACAGAAGTTTATTTAGCTCACAGTTCTGGAGGATGGGAAATACAGCAGCACAGCACTGGTATGTTGTGAGGGCCTTCGTGCTGTGTCATCACATGGTTGAAGGCAGAAGGTCAAAAGAAGGCGAGATGGAGAAAGCAAGAGGGGGTTTAACTCGCTTTTATAACAAAAGCAACTAACCTACTCCTGAGATAACATTAATCGCCCCTTACTAAGCCCCTCCTCCCAATACCATTACATTGGGGATTAAGCTTCTAAGACATGAACTTTGGGGGCACATTCAAACCATAGCAGACACTAATATACAATTGCTGATACACTGCTTGTAATTCTTCTCTTTTCTCCTGCGTGGCATATTACAGTGCAAATAAGAGGAGCACTCTTCTTAATTTTTTAAAAAGTAATTGCTTCACACAACTAACAGTTACAGCTATATTTTGATACACACCCCAACTGTTGGCAGCACAGTTTGTGTTGAAGCAACCTGGTGGCTGACCGCTTTCACAGAGAATTCCTACCAGGTGTCTGAAGCCATTCATCCTGGTGACAGCACCGTATAACTGTGTCATTGTTGATTTCCCTTAGGAACCATAGTTCCCACAGTATAGATATTCCATGGTCCATCAGCCAGTGCTTATTACTGAGTACTTCCTGTGTGTTTACCAAGAACCAATGGGATAAGAAATTGAGTCTCTACTTAGTGTATGTTAAGCAGACTAACATTTTTATGTGTGGAAACCTGAAAAGGATTTACACTAAGGGTAAAATGCATGTCGGGATTTGATAAGCTGCCCCTACTTTCCCTGAACTCACTCGGAGGAGTGTTCCATAGCTTAGCTTGTACTATGAACTTTGATTTTGCTTAACTGGATCTCTTTAGGGAATTATTCTTTGCGATTTTAGAATACTGTATCTTCAATTTAGAAAAATGGAGAACCACAGAAAAGCATATGGATACCAAAAACTTATAGCTTACTTAACCATTTTGCTATATTTCCATCATCATTCTGTTTTGTTATTGCTATTCATTAATTCAGTATCTTTCCAAACAGCACCTATAATCTAAGCATTTTTTACTATTTTTAATTCTGTCCTCAGATTATATCTTCAAAGTTTTCCTTAAACTCCTTCATATGTAAACTTGGTAAACAGGTAGTTACAAGTACTAATTTATTATGACAATTTTAAATCTATTGTTAAAAAAAAGTCTTCCCTCTAAAAAATATAATATTCAGTAAGAGTCTGGTGTTACATCGTTAGCCTAGAATGAGGGTATTTGTCTCGTCAAAACTGGCATTCATGGGATTTGACTTTCATACTGCCTGTTACCTTGCTAAAGCCTGCAGGGTACAGAAGGCATTGGGAAACATAGGTGCTCTGTCAGGCAGAAAAATGGGAGACAGGAAAGAAGTCATTCTTGTACACAATAAGCCACAAATCTAAAACATTTATTACATCATAGATTATCATATTGAAAAAATCAAAAGGAAGCACCAAAGTTTCCTACAATAATAAAATTCTTTGAGGATATATTCACCCAATAGAATTTTATACAGACAATAAAAGTGGGAATTAGGAAAACTGTGTAGCAACATGGATAGAGTCATGATAAATGAAAAATAAGACCCAAGACATTTTGTGTATTCTGTGATTTTACAACTCTGTCAAGCTGTATGCATTTGAAAATAACCCAGAAAGAGAATACATAAAAATGATAGTTGTATATAATGTGGTAAAATTATAGATATTAATTCCTATATTTTGCACACTTTTGGCAAAATTGTATTGCTCTTACAATGCAGCAAAGGTCTAGGTTTGATGATACGCATAATATTAAATTAGGAATAATACTATATTTTTCTAATCAAATCATAACACAGTGAATGATCTTTTTTTTTTTAAGCAAACATCCCAAGCATTTATATTCAAATAACTGCTGACCCTTTAAAAGGAGTCACCTTATGTGGTATTGCCATTGCTTAGAATATATTTTTTTTAACTGCACTCTTGAACAGTTTGAATTTAGTGGGTCTGACAACAAAGATGGGAACATTGGGGCTGGGGACTTCATTCAAAAGGAAAATAAGAAGATTTTCCTGCATCGTGTGGAGTGCCCATGGGACATCCAGGTATTGATGTCTTCAGATGCAGAATTTAACTAAGGTTGGTTGGCTCTTGAAGCTTCTTGGATATGTCATATTCAAAGATAATAATGAGGTCATTCTCTTTCTATTATTTTTTTTTTTACCCCCTGCATCTCCCTCTTTAGGTTTTCACTGGAATTTTCACAGCAGAAATGTTCCTGAAGCTCATAGCCATGGATCCCTACTATTATTTCCAAGAAGGTTGGAACATTTTTGACGGATTTATTGTCTCCCTCAGTTTAATGGAACTGGGTCTAGCTGACGTGGAGGGGCTTTCGGTGCTGCGATCTTTCCGATTGGTATTCCATATTTCTCCAATTTCTTTTAACATTTCCTATCTTGAAGCTACTAGAAAGAGCTTTGCATAATTTAATTTGATGTTTTTAAAAAAAATCCTTAGTTGTATTTTACTCCCAATTTCAGTTGGCAGTTTATTTGGTTAGGCTAAAATATTGAAAACTTTCCTAAAATGCCTAATGTAATACCTAATATTTAATATAAAAGTTAGTTTTTTAAATCAAGAAGCAAACAAATCAATTTCAGGAAGCTCCTCAGAAAATAATGCCTAATCTAAAAGATGAAGAAAAAGGACTCCCACGGGCCATTCTAAGGTCTAATGTGGGTTGGCTAGAGAGCCTGTTTTTTTATCTAAACATCTCCCTGAAATGGCAAGAATTTGTCTTTGCTTAAAGGTGGCTTTCTTCATTTTTTTCTATCATGGTGGCCCTTCCCAGAAAATGAAAATAAAATAATGCTTTTTAATACAGATGGTCCCCAACTTACAATGGCTCAACTCATGATTTTTCAACTTTACGATGCTATGAAAGCCTTCCAAATTCAGTAGAAACCATACTTCAAGTACCCATACAACCATTCTGTTTTTTACTTTCAGTACAGTATTCAATAAATTACCTGAGATACTCACTTTATTATAAAATAGTCTTTGGGTTGGATGATTTTGCCCAACTGTAGGCTAACAAAAGTGCTCTGAGCACATTTAAGGTAGGCTAGGCTAAGCTAGGTAGGTCATGTATATTAAATGCATTTTTGACTTAAAATATTTTCGACTTAGGATGGATATATTGGGAAATAACCCCATTGTAAGTTGAGGAGCATTTTTAAAATTAGTTGTCAAACATCAGCTTTATTTTCCATACCATTAGCTAAGGAGGAATTTTTATTAATGTATTTGAAGAAGTTAATGTTTAAATTGCTAAAATAACTCAGAAAGAATAATGATATCCTCAGAACAGCTGCCCAGAAACATAGGCATCAGTGATGTCCTCATTGAGTTCCTTGAAACACTGAGTTGCCTTGCGGGTATCCCACTTAGACAAACGTCACTACTACTACCCTTGCATGAGAACTGGCTTAGGTTTTTCTCTCCCCGTTGGGAAAATACTTAAACACTTGCAACTGAAACGATTTAAGGGGTTTCCATTGGGATATTCAACAGTTCTAAGAAAGAGAATTGGAATTGAGTAAAACTATTTGTAAAACAGAAATTTCACTCAGTCCAAGTCACAAATAATATCTGCCAATTTTCTAAAACCTCTGCTTACTACTCTTTGGCTAGGATCCAGCTCACAGTAGATTTTTTGAGAATAGTTCTTATTATCTAGATGACAAAAAGAAAGATTGAGAGTTAGAAGCCTTAGAACTAATATTTTTAATAAATTAAAAGCTAGTCAGTGAAAAAAATATGAGTGGCCCAGATATATATGCATAGGGAGACACCTGGTAAATCTTGAACTCTCAGATAAGACTGAAGTTTCCAATTGAAAAAAATGTTCAAATCAGTGCTGTTGCCATCTACTAAATTTTATATTATATGTTAGTTATTTTTTAGCTCACGACATCTGATGTTGATCTCATTGCTATAAGTCCATCGGCCAAGCTGTTATGACCTTTATGCATAATAATTCTCAGGCTGTTAGCCAAGACCTTGTAATCATTTATTACCGAATATAGAAATTTCATGATAGACAGGTACCAAAAGTTCTGTCCTCTGAATTAATAATGGTATAGACCCTTTTCAAAAGCTGTTTAATAAATGTGCAACTTCCCCGATTTGCGAGTTGTGCTTTTCCTCCAAGTTTTTCCAAGCATATCACAAAGTTTCATATTAGCCATTGATTATTTACTGGCAAGCAAAAGAAATATTTAGAATTTTTAAATGTTTGCTTTTCTAAGGAAATAGATTTTTTTTTCCACTGTCCATACTGATCTTTTGGTTTCCTACAAGTCACATTTTCCTTGACTTATCCTTTGAGAAGTCAAGGGAAAAATCAATAGGAAAGGGACGTGTTCATGTGTGGCTTTTTAAAAAGCACATTGATTCGGAGTATAATACAAGAGACTAAGGCAGTATTCTTGATTCCTAGTTCTAAATTTTTTACTTACTGTAAAATTAATTAGTTTTCCCTTATCTATGCCTCAGTTGCTCCCCTTTTAGTCTGAGACATTGTTAGAAAATCTAGGGAATTTCCCAAGGGTGCTCAATAAATTTAGTCTGAACTTACTAATTTTACATGTTTTTATTTTAGCCATGTGGTGAGAAAATAGATTGAGTATCATTTTTTTGTTTGTTTTATTTTTCCTTAGCTCCGAGTCTTCAAATTGGCCAAATCCTGGCCCACCCTGAACATGCTGATCAAGATTATTGGAAATTCAGTGGGTGCCCTGGGCAACCTGACCTTGGTGCTGGCCATTATTGTCTTCATCTTCGCCGTGGTGGGGATGCAACTCTTTGGAAAAAGCTACAAAGAGTGTGTCTGCAAGATCAACCAGGACTGTGTACTTCCTCGCTGGCACATGCATGACTTTTTCCATTCCTTCCTCATTGTCTTTCGAGTGTTGTGCGGGGAGTGGATTGAGACCATGTGGGACTGCATGGAGGTGGCAGGCCAGGCCATGTGCCTCATTGTCTTTATGATGGTCATGGTGATTGGCAACTTGGTGGTTAGTACTAATTTGTAGATATTTTTTGTTCCTTGCCCTGAATATGCTGCCCTTGGCTCAGAAGCCCAATCTGCTTAGTCCTTCTACTACCTTCCATGTCTGTTGATTTTTATTCTTTCTTGGCCCAGGAACCGTAAGGTACAAATTAGGGAGAAAAGACTGGTATTTGCAGAGTGCCTACTTAGTCATGACCCACAACCTGTCAACCCCTTTTCATAGTTAAGAAAACAAACTCAGCGAAGTTAAGTGACTTTCCCAAGGTCACACAGCTGGTAAATATCAGGACTTGTATTTGAACCTGGACTTCAAAGTCTGCTCTTTCAACTACTAAAAGCTTCCTTTTTCTGAACCAGGATTTCTCCATCTTGGCACTGTTGACATCTTGGGCTAGATAGTTCTTTGTTGTGGACTGTCCTGTGCATTGTAGGGTTCAAAGCATCCCTGGTCTCTACCCACTAGATGCCAGTAGCATCCACCAAGTTATGATAACCAAAAATGTCTCCAGATGTTGCCAGATGTCCCCTGGGGGGTAAATTTGCCCTCTATTGAGAACACTGATCTAAACCATTTTAGGGTTTATTTAATTTGTATAAATGCCAAGTCATTTTCTTGCTTTACTCTGATCTATCCACCTGCTCTCTTCTGCCTATGTATATAGTAATAGAAGAGCTTTTAACACCTTGTTTCTCAAAGTGTTCTCTGAGGATTAGCAGCACCAAAATCACTTGAGAGTGTATTACAAATGCGGAATCTTAGACCCCAACCCACTCATTACAAAACACCAAGTCCCAAAGCCCTATACCATATCTATTGAATCAGAATCTCAGGGTAAGCCAAGGAAACATGTATTTTTAACAAACATGCATACCCTCCCCCCCGTTAAAATCTGCATTTTTAACAAGCTCCCCAGGTGATTCATGCACACACTAAAGTTTGAGAAATAACTTCACAGATCATTCCCCCAAATCCCACTTGCAAGTATAAAGCAGGGAGGACTGGAAGAAGGCAAGCTTATATTATCCCTTACAAGCTCATCCACATTAGTTCTCTTCTCTTTTCTGCCATAAACAAGCATGCCAGGAGAAGTTTCCTACTCACCAGCCTCTGAACTAGCTACGGCTAACCTGTTCTTTCATTTGATCTATAAAAATTGCTACTATAGTGTTTCTTTAACCCTTCCTGCTCTCCATACCCGACTGCCTCTCCCTCAGGCCTATCCCTCTACTCCTCTTGCTCCTTCAGTGAATACAGCTACTGCCTCCTGGTACGTAGTGTGGTCAACATTTCCAAGCCCAGTCATCTCAAGGATATCTCCCTGCAGCTGTCTCCAAATACCTGAGTACATAATGACTGTTATCTCTAATTCAGCTGTTACCTCTACCCCCTGATGACACCTTTCCAGGTTCTCCTTTGGTCAGTCCATCTGCCCATCTAGTTTCTAGGAACTCATAACTTTGGAGTCTTTTCTATCTCTTTTCTCTCTACTCCCAGCAAATAGCTGATGTATCTTCAATATTAAATACATCTTTCTTGACATGTATTTCTTTATAGTATCTAAGATCTGCCCCTTCCTTTGCATTTCTATGATTCACCCAGTATTTCTAATAATGTGGTCTCAAGACCATCTGCATCATGTTACCTGAGTTCACTCATTACAAAAGACCAAGTCGCAAAGCCCTACAACCAGATCTATTGAATCAGAATCTCTTCAGGGTAGGCCAAGGAAATATGTATTTTGAACAAACTTGCATACCCCTCTCCCCCTGAGATTCTTATGCATGCTGAGTTTGGAATTTCTGTAGCCTAATCCAGACCCTTATCAACTCATGCATGTGTTAATAACAGCCTCCCAACACCTAGCCTCCCCCTCTATATGTAGCTAGTAGGAATGACTTTCTCAAATCTCTGTACTCATCTGTGACTCCTTTACTCAAGAACCAATAGTGGATCTAATTAAATAAGATTCAAATCCCTCAGCCTGGTCTTCAGTGCCCTCTTCAGCTCACCCCCAATTTACCAACCATATAATCTGAATACTCACAGTCATTTATTGTGTCCACCCTCCCACTCTGCACATACTGTTATCTCCACCTAAAATGTATGCCTTACTCTTCTTCCGAAGTATGACAAAGTAAGGACCAAGTGTAAATCAAGAAGTGAGCACCTCTCCCACTTCTCAAAAGTAAGTCTTAATAGAAATAAATTAATAAATCTTAGTGCTCAATGTAGTAAAATAGGAAATTAAAACAAAAATAAAGCTTTTATCTGATGGCTTGACATTTGGCTATACAACGGAACATGAAAGTCACCATCACTGTCTTGCTAAAGCTACTTTATTTTATTTTTATTTATTTATTTATTTTTAGAAACAGGTTGGAGTATAGTGGCACTAATTTTTTATTTTATTTTTTTGTAGAGGCAGTGTCTTGCTATGTTGCCCAGGCTGATCTCAAACTCCTGGCCTCAAGTGATCCTCCTGCCTCGGCCTCCCAAAGTGTTGAGATTACAGGCGTGAGCCACTGTGCCTGGCCATAAAGCTATTTTATTTTTATAAATGTTAGGAAAACAGAGAAAATTAATTCTTAAACTAAGATGACATGAAGTATATTTTAATTCTGCCTGCTTGATCTGTTGTATGCCTCTTCAAGCCTAATTTTTCCTAACATGGGTACCCTGAGACATCTATTGCTCATGAACACATGGCTATGCACTCTGACCTTCCCCAATAGTGCAAATCTACCTTTTTGTTTTTATTTTTGGTGAATTTTCTTCCAAAATGGATATATAGCCTTTGCTTTTTCTGATTGTAAGAAAAGTAATATATTTGGGGGTATGTAAAACCATACCGCCATGTATGTAAAACCATAAAAGAATCAAGAAAAGAGGTGCTAAACTTCTTGTATTACAACCAAAACCAAACAAAATTCCCACCTGGCGACATGAGCATTTAAAATACTTTGTGGGCCAAACACAACACCATAGAACCTCTTGAGTCTGTCACAAAATCTGTTGACTTCCAGTTTGCAGCTCTAACTAAGTCAGTGGATAACTTCTCCTAATACCATTCTACATTTACTCTTTTCCAATGCTACTGGCATAGGTGCTGAACCTGTTCCTGGCCTTGCTCCTGAGCTCCTTCAGTGCAGACAACCTGGCAGCCACGGACGATGATGGGGAAATGAACAACCTACAGATCTCAGTGATCCGCATCAAGAAGGGTGTGGCCTGGACCAAACTGAAAGTGCATGCCTTCATGCAGGCCCACTTTAAGCAGCGTGAGGCTGATGAGGTGAAGCCTCTGGATGAGTTGTATGAAAAGAAGGCCAATTGTATTGCCAACCACACTGGTGCAGACATCCACCGGAATGGGGACTTCCAGAAGAACGGCAATGGCACAACCAGTGGCATTGGCAGCAGCGTGGAGAAGTACATCATTGATGAGGACCATATGTCCTTCATCAACAATCCCAACTTGACTGTGCGGGTGCCCATTGCTGTAGGCGAGTCTGATTTTGAGAACCTCAACACAGAAGATGTTAGCAGCGAGTCGGATCCTGAAGGCAGCAAAGATGTAAGGTCCCAACCTATTAACCAACTTTGATCCTGTGTGAGAACAAACAGGGCTCTGACAGCCCTTGGGATTAGTTCAGCTGTGAGCTTAGTAGAGCGATCCTGGAGTAGCCAGTTCACTTTGAGAACTAACCCCACGCCCCAGTATCATTCTAGGCCTTTCCTAGATGACGTAGATTTCTAAGGTATTCCTGGGCCTAGTGCCTAGTCACTAGGCACTAGAAGATCCTAGTCACTTCTGGATCATCTGAGTCAGAGGCTGGAATAAACCCTCGAGTACTTCTCTGCCATTAATCTGGACTATATCCCTGAAACCAACCTACAGCCCATTTGGTTTAGGGTGGGTCACTGTCTTCTGTGAGGGAGTTTTGATTTTATACCCCATTCCAACAAAAATTTTGGGGGCCCCGTGGTTATGGTTTGCCCTCATAGTTGTAATAGGAACTGCAGGGCAGAATTATAGCTGGTGCGTCATCCCTACCAGAGGCGGAGTTATCACTGTGGGGCAGATGTGGTGCTGCAGAGTTGCTCCATCTCCCTTTTCCTTGCATATCTAGAAACTGGATGATACCAGCTCTTCCGAGGGAAGCACCATTGATATCAAACCAGAAGTAGAAGAAGTCCCTGTGGAACAGCCGGAGGAATACTTGGATCCAGATGCCTGCTTCACAGAAGGTGAACAAGGGCAAGGAAGGGATGAGCATGTGATGCTAACAGTGCTTACAGACACGTTTCTGCCAGGGTTAGCGGTCAGTAAAGGGCAGCACAGTGGCTATCTTTAAGAGCTTTGTTCCCCAGCCCACCATTTTGAAGGAAATTTACATTGTTTCCCCTGAGTCTGACCTATAACAAGTTTCCATTCCCAAACTTTTTATTTTCCATTTTCTCTTGGCATCAGCCTAAAAGCTTCCATTAGCAAGGCCTATTCTGTCATGGCTGTGCCTGTCTCCTGACTACCCTTTTCTCCTCCCTCTCACTGCTTCTGTGTACGGCATCTTCCTGACTCCAGAGGGCCTTGCCCTCTTAGTCTTGGCAGCATAGCCTCAGCCTTCTCCATTTCTGAATCAGACTTTCCTACTCAGCCACTGTATTCCCGGCTGCGTGGTGGGGCAGCCCCTGGCGGGGCCTGGGAGATGGAGGAGAGGGCAGGTCTGGGCGGGGCACATTTCCACAGTCTGACCTGCCTCTCCCGCTGGTGCCAGGTTGTGTCCAGCGGTTCAAGTGCTGCCAGGTCAACATTGAGGAAGGGCTAGGCAAGTCTTGGTGGATCCTGCGGAAAACCTGCTTCCTCATCGTGGAGCACAATTGGTTTGAGACCTTCATCATCTTCATGATTCTGCTCAGCAGTGGCGCCCTGGTGAGATCCAGGGGAGAGTATGATGAGGGATTGGCTGGGGAAGGGTTTAGAGAAACCAGTGGGAAAAGACTGCATGGGCCCAAGCCCAGTTTCTCTGAAAACACAGTTTGGCTGTGGTCCCAAGGATAATAGTCTATTAAAGTGCTTTGACCGGTGTTTAGAGCCTTTGGGATTAGAATCCACACTTGTTCACATCCTGATCTTCTTTAGACTTAGCACTATCCCTCTCGAGCCTGAGACCCTCTTTTCATCAGGATGAGCACACACATTACCATGTATCCTCACTGCCTGGCTTACCCCATCCTAAGCAATTTCCTAAAATAAACTTCCCTCTCTTACTAAACACCCAAAATCTCCTGTTCTTTGCTGTTCAGTTGCCCAAGATAGGAGGGAGGCAGTGTTCCTCCACTCATTTTCCCTTCACAGCCTACTGGATTTGGAGAACCCATGGCATTAGCAAATGTTCAGAATCAGATCTCTGGTACAAAGGTTATTTATGTTCACATTGTCCTAAGTGCTTCTTATTAATCAGTGAGACACACAGAGTGCTGAACACACAGGGTCCTCCCCTGCTGGGATGAATTATCTTGACATTTGCTTTCATTTTTAGCTGGGTTATAACTGAGGACACCTGGACAGGGTCTGGTGCAAGGAAGTCTTTTGCTAGTTGAGTAGATTTGAGGATAGCAGGGACTAGAGACAGCACACATTTTCCTTCGTTTCATTAAGGGAAAAGTGAAGAATGTCGAATTTTGAAATGTTTTTAAAGAAGAGGGACACATTCATGTAGTTATGGAATCAAAGCCTAATCTGGAAGCAAAGAACGTTTAGGAGAAACCCCAAATTCAGTAATAAAGATCGCGACAGTGCCTTGGGAAATTTCAGTGACTTGTGAGGTAGGACAGTAAGAGAAGCTGAGAGAAGCAGTGATGTGTCTTGAAGACCAGCCCAAGGATGAAGAGGACAGCTTTCACTAAGAGGATCGTGGGAAATAAGGAGAAGGTTATACAGGAAGGTGTCAGGATTCAAGCAGGAGGTGAGATGGAGTTAAGGGGAAGCCTGACATGGAAGCTGTTGCTGTCTTCATTGAGCAAAGGGGATTTATTTATACCAAGACCCTGAGTACTGTGGAACCCATGCCTTCTGTCCCCACTGCCCACTGATGAAACTGAAGCACCTGATATCTGTGCCTCCATTTTGGAAGATGAGGCTGCAGACAGCCCAATTCTATCCTTCCCTCTGGAACTGTTCAAAGCAGGCACTTCCCATGGCATCACGGGGGCCTTTTTCCCACCTCACGGTCTTTTCTCATGCTTTAGGAATTCCCTTCTCTTAGCCCCACACCTTTGCAGTCCACTGCTCTGCAAGTAGGATGCTTATACCTTTGCATCAGGGAATTACCTCATTCATGCATCCCAGAGAAAGAAAATAGTACTAAGATTTTCTTCACCTGAATGTCTCCCAGCCCTGTGACCTTCCACCCTTACCTGTCGTGTCAAGGGGCTGGCAGGAGAAAAGATTTTGTCACATCTTTTATATATCGTGTTGGTGAGGATATGGAGAAATTGGAACACTCATATGCCGCTGGTGGGAATGGTGCAACCACTTTGGAAAATAGTTTGGCAGTTCCTGAAAAAATTAAACACAGGGTTACCATATGATCCAATAATTTTATTCCTGGACATATACCCTAGAGAAATGAAAACATTTGTCCACATAAAATCTTATACACAAATGTTCACAGCACCATTGTTCACAAGAGCCAAAAATTAGAAACAACACAAATGTCCATCAGCTGATGAAGGACAAACATAATGTGGTATGTCCCTACATTGGAATATTATTCAACCATAAAAAGGAAAATCTGCAGGGACAGAAAGTAGATTGGTGGGTGCTAGGACTATGAGGGATAAGGGACTAGAGGGTACAGCTAAAGTGTGTGGGGCTCTTTTGGAGGTAATGAAAATGTTCTAAAATAGATTATGATGATAGATACATAACTCTCAATATACTAAAAGCCCTTTTAAATGGCTGAATTGTATGGTATTTGAATTATATCTCAATAAAAGTATTTAAAATGTAAAACCTATGTGGTAGAGGAGTAAAGGGAGGGAGCCGGTGGATAGGCCACAGCAGTGGGGAGGAGCTGCCTGAGGTTGGCAGTGCATCGGTGCTGCTTGCTTGCCTTTGGTACCATGATAGGCAGCTGCTGCCTCTCTTTCAGGCCTTCGAGGACATCTACATTGAGCAGAGAAAGACCATTCGTACCATCCTGGAGTATGCCGACAAGGTCTTCACCTATATCTTCATCCTGGAGATGTTGCTCAAGTGGACAGCCTATGGCTTTGTCAAGTTCTTCACCAATGCCTGGTGCTGGCTGGACTTCCTCATCGTAGCTGTACGTGTCCTGCTTTCTATTTTCCACCCCTTGTAGCAGGAACCAGAAACTGGGATCTCTTTCAAATGGCTGTAGCTGCCTGGGCCCAGGTTATAGATCAAGACGTGGGTGTAGGTTTGGGTAAAGCTCCTTTCATAGCACTCAGATCTTAATGTTGGGAAGGGGAACTCTGAAGTCCCTTCATTTGCTCCAGGGACTGACCAACCAACCCTTTACTCTGGTGGGTTTGGCTTAATTTAGATTCAGAGATTAGGAGCAAGAAGTGGGATCATTGGTCTTAAAGCCCCTTTTTATTAGCCTCAAGACAGGAAGTTTCTTTCCCCAAACCAGCAGGATGTCCTCTTCTTGCGGCCAGGAGAAGGGATGAGAAGATGAGGTGGGGGCTGCTGGGATGGAGTTGGCAGTGGATTCTCTGTGGACTGTCCTACTGGCTGTTCCTATGAACACTTCCATCCAGATCTAGTCTTGATACAAGACTCACCTGAACAAGTCAGTTTATCTGGGATAGGGGAGCTCACACCAAAATAAAGTCACCATCTTCTCACACATTGCCATTTCTACAGTGATCATCAAACTTGAGAAATCCTTTTCTCCTCCAGGTTCCAGGACCATTTCCAAGGCTTGATGGCCACAACCTCCCATGTTATTTTTCAGGTTGGAAGCTGCATCATCTCACTATTTCTCACCCCTCCAGCACTTGTCCTTGTTGGCTTTACTAATGATAATAACTTTTCTGTCATTCCATATAATAACTAAAGTTTCTTTCTTTCAGCCAGATCAGCCTTTTAAAGCAAGGGTGAATGGGAATTGCAGGATCAGGGCCTGTGGGAAATTCACTTCTTCTGAGGTCTGAGAAGTGCCAGGAAAGTAGATTGGTTAGAGGCTAGATTGGTACATTTAGAATATGTGTTTCATTGCCTCTATGTTGAACTACCTATAGAGTGCCTCTGGGATCTAGGATTGAGCAGCATAGAACTTTCTTAGGTAACAGGAACCCAGCACTCTTCACCAGTAATAATTTCTCCTTTATGAATGTGTTCCTTTCCCAGTACATTGTCTGCAACTCCCGTGGTTAGGGACCCTTCCCAGAGCTGTCACTGTGCCCCCATTCATGCCCCCCATTTCAGAAAGACAGCCTTTGCGAGACACCTAAATGAGGTGATGAGGCCACCCTGGGCCCTTAAGGTGAACCAAATAGGTACGGCCCCAGAGGGTACCAGTGTGAAACCCTTGCAGCAAGAGATTTTAATGTTCCCTTCAGCAACTGTTGATACCACGGGTGGTAGAAGCATCTCTAGCTCTCACAGAGGGGAAGCTGGAGCTCTCAGACTTAAGGAACGGGCTTGGGATAACCAGGCCCGGAGAACAGAAGTGAGACTGGGCCAGCTCTCTTTCTAGAGAAAGGGGAAGTGCCATAGAGTCTTCATTTCACAGTAACTCCTCAGGACCACCTAGAGTCAGGTGGGACACCTGAACTCAGACAGGTATGTCCATTACCACACTCCTAGCTGCCCTAGGGAAGCTGTGATTTGGAGCAAAGCTTTCCCACCATGACCTTTCCCTCCACTGTCTACCCTAACCTGAATCGCTCTTCCTCTTCTCTCTGGGGTGAGCTACCCCAGAATTTGAGGATAGTGATCAGGTATCCCATATGTCTCTGGTACTCAGATAAGCTGCTGAAAGCATTAGCAGTCCTATATATCACCATTATTTAGCAAACACTTTAATGACTTTTTATACTAGGTAGAAGGGGGTAAAACTCATAAGACAGGCATATAGCCAAGTGACGATAATCTACAAGTCCCTCTATCTTTTGGGGGTTGCTAGATTAGCACATTGCTGTGGGGCCTAACATTGGCTCCTGTGAACATCTCTGTATCAGTTATTAGTAAACGATATAAGCTGGATCCCATTGTCTGTGTAGACTTGCCACAGAAGCCGTAAGGAGTCACAGACAGATAGGCAGGCAAAGTCCCAGCCCCTGGGGAGCTTACGCTAGCTTCCAGGGCAACTATAGTCTGACTGCAGGCTTGTGCTAAGTGGGGACATTCCCAGCCCATCACAGTGGCTCCACTGGTTGTCACTTTTGAGTCGTGGCTGGAGAGTAGGGCTTGGACCGACACCTGAACAGCTGGAACTCTCAGAGGTTTTGCTGTCCATTTGAGTAGAATGTCTAGTTCCTTTGGCATTTTGAAACACCCAGCAGTTTAGGTCCTAATTTAGTACCATCCCTGAGGGATTGTCTTCCTCCCATTTCATCCCCTGGTGACTTGATGTCCAAATCTGTTATTCATCACCATGCATGTTTGCATGTTTCCCTAATGGATTTTCATTTCCTTATTGCCCCTGAAATCTGCAGAGAGTACTTTTCAGAGTTATGGGGATAATTCAGCTAACTTCCAAGGTTGATTCTCTTTATTTATAAGCTATGTGAGTTCCCAAAGAGGAACATTTTATTTTGCTCAGGTCTTTGACTGCACTGGAGATTGTGTCATCTTTTCCGCAGGGAGATTTATCCCATGTATGCAGTGGTTAGCCAGCGTATCAGTTCCAGGGATGGAAAATTTCAGAGACCACTCACTTTGTCCTGAATTCAGACTACTGAAAACATTCTCCACTTGAAAATGTTCACATCATTTTGAAAAGTCCCCTAATGTCTCTACCCCTTTTTTTCCATACCTACAGCCATAGATGCCCTAAATTTTGACATCTTCTCAATTCCTTTTTTTTTTTAAGTTTGATTCTTTCCTTAAAGTATACTTTAAACAATGTTGGGATTATCTCCAGGGAGGGCTTAACATGGAGTCTCAGGGGATTATAAGAGAGCTCTCAACTGCTCAGGAATAACTCAGATTAGACCCTCATTGATCCTGTGTTGGGAGATGTTGGCCAGATTAATCATCTGAGCAGCAGATTATCTCTCAGCAATGTTTAAAGCCTTTGAATTGGCCTTTATAGCTCCTCCACCCTCCTCCCCACCATAGGCTTTTGTTATCAGATAAGTCACCTGCCCTGAGGGGCTTGGGTCTTCCTGCCTTGTATGGGGCCTATAGCCACGCAAAGCTTGGTTTCTTCCAGTCTTTATCTGGCAAAGTTTCACACGGTGAAGCTGACACAAGGGACTTTTGAACTCAGGTACTTGGTTGAGATGGGATTGCTTACCTGCAGTACCTATTGAGGCCTCACTAAGAATCTGGCAATTTTAGATTATTTGGGGTTAAGAATTGGCTGTACTAGGCAATAGCAGGCAAAAGACACTTACAGATAATGATGGATGGAGGGAAAGTGATTGGTTGGTGTTGCTATGTTCTAGATAAGGCTTTTGAGGCCCTTGTTTTGGGCAGATATTGAACTCTCAACCATCTACTCTCAAAGAACATTAGGATAGCCTAATAAGGGAATATTTACTTCCAGATTTGCTTTGGACACTGCCAGGGCTCCACAGGAGATACCTAAACTAATGGATTATGAGTACATGGGTAGATCAAGCTTCACACCCTTTTTAAAATTGATACCTTTAAGCCTGCTCTACCCTGACCCTTGCTAGGTCATTGACCTTCCACTTCTACCCCTGCCAGTCCTGCTGCTTAATTATAAATGTCTTCATTTTAAAAATTGTGAATGTGCAGTTCAGAAATACAGAATAAAAGAATTAAAGCCCTAGGATAGAGATTTAGAAAAAAAAACAACAAATGAAATTAAGTTGTAGATTGTTTCTTTTTTTCTCTCTCTAAATTTGCTTCAAAGTATCATCAGTGTAAGCTAAGCAGATCTGTAGCCACCACTTCCTAGCAGAGGGAATTTATTAATAAGAGCTGTTGATGGAGATATCTTAACCTAGCTCAGAATTTGTGGTGAAATAAGAGAAAAGACTGCTCTAAGAAACCCAGAGCCCAAACATTCCAGAATTTGACCAATCAAAGGCATTTTAAGGTCTGGTCTCCCCTGAAGAGCTCTCTGTCTGTCTCTGGTCAGGCCCAGGCAGCCCTAGGTGTAGTGAGTATTGTGTTAAGGAATCATCATGGGAACTGCTCTGAGAGCTCTGGTAGGACAAGGTAAGTTTGCCTCTGGAAGAACAGAAAGGTGTTTGACTATGAGACTAGACCTGGAGGCCTGAAGGCTTCTTCTCTCCACTATGGCAATCTGGTTCAGCTCTGGATTGTTCAGACACTGATAATTCTGTTGGAATATTGTCACGTAGCCTGCCTACTGATGATGTGATCTGTCAGTGGAAGAGAGCAAGCACACTGGCCTAGGAGTCAGGCAGCGTGGGTCTTTAGTACTGGCTTCAGAACTGCCGGCATGATGCTGGGCAACTTCTTGTGTATGGGTCTCAATTTCCTCATCTATAAAATGGAAAAAAAAAAAATGTTTTCCAAGAATTCTTCCAGCTGTTATTCTACTGATGAGAGTTATAGAAGATTGTTCTGGAAATGATAGACCTGAGGCCAATTCATTTTGCGCTGTTCTGGAAGGAAGGAATGAGAATTATAAGAAAAAATATGGATTCAGTTGTCCAGACCCACCCAGGTTCTTATGGCCACAAAGGGGTTATGGTTATAGTTAAAAGATGGAAGAATTATTATAGTTAAAGGTGAGAGATAGAAGAATGACTTAAGTGAGTTCTCATGGAGCCAAATTCTGTCAAGAGTTTTCCTCATTGGGTTCTTTTCTTGGGGACTGCAAGTCAGCTGTGATACTTACTGAATATATTTCAATTGTTGTTCACGTGGTGACTCATCAAATTCTCAAACAAATGGTTTTTTGTCAACCAGGAGTAAGAGAGCTTGTCCCTGTTGGAAATCCAATGGTGAATGAGCTGAGGAGGGGGCAGCTTGTGTGGAGTATGTGTATTTATCTGTATTCTTTTCCATAGGTACCATTAAATTTGTCTGCCTTAATTTAATGGGAACTTCTGGGAGCTGCAGAGACTGTAAAGGGCGAGGGTAAGGCTCTTGTCATCTGTTCAGGCTCCTCTCCTGCCACTGGAACTTCCTCATTCTCTCCCTCTCCCTCCAGCCTCTTCCCTTTTCCAACTTGTATGTATGTTCTTCCGCCTTCTCTTCCCTTTGTGTTTTTTCTTCTGCCTCTCTCAACCACCTTTCCTTCCAGGTCGTTTGAGTCAAGTTGAAGTAGGCAGCTGGTGTTACCCACTTCCTCTACCTGGGGGGCCCAACCTGTGTAATCAGTGCTAGGGGCTTTATTCTAACACTCTGGAACCTCTTTCTTTTTCTTTTTTCT
>VBSM01002616.1:18741523-18768291 GCA_008086735.1 Cheirogaleus medius | reverse complement strand
GTATGATGCTAGATGACTGAATATGAGGTAGTTCTCTTGAAATTTCTCGATACCTCCTATTCCTGCTTTGGTGATACTCCACCCAAATCCAACTAGCACAGGGTGTTGTTACCCTGCCAACTTAGAAATAAGGTGCCTTCTTTTGGTGCCCTTTTCTTGTCTCTTTTGGTTTAAATAATTGTGTGTTTGTGTACGTGCATGTGCACGTGCACACGCACACATACACAAAGTCAATTTCCTAAAATCAAGTGGGCAACTGGCTTTGGTGGTAATAGTTGTCCTATGATAATCAGAGAGGTCTGTTATACTTAACGAGACCAAGAAAACTCATTTCAATT
Organism: Cheirogaleus medius; assembly: GCA_008086735.1. Taxonomy (NCBI): domain Eukaryota; kingdom Metazoa; phylum Chordata; class Mammalia; order Primates; family Cheirogaleidae; genus Cheirogaleus; species Cheirogaleus medius. The sequence continues at coordinate 18,767,953 of VBSM01002616.1, read as the reverse complement.
CAGATGTTGACTACATGCAGGAGAGCAAACCAGAGGATATTTTTTTAAATGTGCAAATATCAGAATGTAGGAATAAAAATTAAACTGTTGCAACAGTCCACAGGAAGCAAAGACTGATTGGAGAAACTAGATACCAGGACAGTGCTGCCTCATTCATTCCTCATCTGTAATCCCTGGCCACTATTCCATGAAGCCACCCACATTTGTACAGGAAAATGGAAATTGCATTAGGACTTGAGAATTTTATTCTATTATTTTAGTTTATTTATACAAATACTTTTTGCAACAAACTCATGTTTCTTCTGTAGCACAGTCACAGTTTGGTTTACTAAATGTAAGCTTTCTGCATCCCTCCTGAAACCATCTGCAGGAAGGACAGTTCCACAGCAGTATAAATTTAATTTTTTTTTAACTTGGTATTTTTAAGTCTTTCTCCCACAGATAAGAGAGGTTTTAGACTGTGCAATAAGGTCATTGTTATGCTCGGGCTAAATAGGAAGAGAGAGTATATAGCACAGGACTCAGTGGTGTAGATGGCCATGGTGTGGTTGAAAATGTGGTTAAAATGCTCTTCTCTGTTCCCCTCACCTTTGCACAGTTTTCAGAAGAGATTAGTTAAATTTTTTAATAAATCATGCTAGTTTTGTTATAGAGTTGATAATGCACTTTGGCGAATGAAAAACTGAGGACAAGATGCAACTAGAAGTCTGCTGAAGACAATACTTGTAACATTGTACCTGAGCTCAGTAGTCTGTGACCCTCCACATGCCCTAACAGCGATCCTGGATCTCCTAAAAGTAGAGTGGTAATACCCGAAGAAAGCACACATTTCCCCCCCACACACACACACACACACAAATGCCCATATGATGCTTGTTACTTTTTCCACTCAGATGTCCTTACTGTCAGTCCTGTCCCTGTAGCAGACAGAAGTTCTCCTTGATCAGCTGATGCCAGTTTGCTCCCGAGGCAGTTATTTGAATAACCTGGATGTGGGAGCCCTTTCAGTAGCCACACCTTTTCCCTGTAGCTGCTCCTCCTTTCCCCACCTTCCCTGGACTCTCAGTTTCCATTCCCTCAAAAATGTTTACTCATCAACTTCCAAGTAGTCCAGAGGTCCAGAATGAATGATCAGAACAGTAGAAAGTTTTATTTGAAAAGCAGCTACATCAAGGTTTTTTTTTCAAATAAGATAATATGGTCAAGAACAAGTTTGAACCCAAAGCTGGAATTTAAAACAATAAGCACTCAGTAAAGGAAAGTTTAGTACAGTAGTGCCACCTCATTTGGTTGACTCCAGTCAGCCAGCAGTACTGACCATGGCCGGTTGGGCAGGCAGAGAGGGCTGAGGGATCCAGCCCTTCTGTGGAAGAGGGACTGCAGGAAGAAAAGAGTGAATTTGGCTAAGCTTATAGTAAGTTCCCTAGTAATAAACAGAAATTGGTACATATGTTTCATTTAAATGTCATTTTTCTGTGGGGGCATGTTTTTTATTCTTTGGTTTGGATTCTTCTACATGCCACCATTTGAGAGATTACCCTTAGAAACTTTTAAATAGGAAATCTTCATGAACTGAATGCCATCCATGCAGATGGGCTCAACTGTCACTGTGCTGCTCCAATCATAGGCTCAGACCTTCCGCTTGAGAAGGAGCATAGACCTGAGCCTGTCCTGGAACACTGACTTCAGTCTCCTCTCTCCTTCCTCAAACCAAAGACCAGAAAATTGAAGCACTCATGCTGTTGGCAAAGGAATACTTAATGTAGTTCTTTGCTTTTCTCTCCTCCATAGTAATCTTCATTTAAAGATTTTGCTGTGCTATTAAATTTTTAAGGGTATATAATAACAGTATTGCTATGAAAACATGCATGCATTTTTGTTGATTGTCAGTATATAGTTGTCCATTAAAGCCATGTTCCCTCTGCCAGATATTAAAAGCTAGTTGACATTTTATAGTATTTAATGAGCAACAGTAATGTCCTAGGCATCATAGAGAAGATAAAAATACTGTAAGAATTTGTATCCATTGGAATTTTCTCATCAGTTAAGTGAGATTCAATTGCTAAATATAAACTTGCATTGAAAAATAACTTCTTATCAATTACTAGAACCTAGCTTTGAGTAATATTTCCATATCTAGTTTTTAACAATAATGAATTTCATCATAATTAAAGGCAAAGTAGAATAACTAGAGAGTTAATAGAGAGGATATCCAATTTACTAAGTGACTATCAATGGAAACTTGAATTATCACTTATATGTTCAGTGTGAGAGTTCAAAATAAGAAGTTTGGTTTCTTTTGGTTGCTGTGCATAACAGCACAATGACAGTTCTGTATGGAACCCAGTTAAACAATTTCTATTTAACATATTGCAGCTAATGTTCACAGCAAGGAAGAATTACTAGTAAATTTCATCAATTCTGTTTTCTGTTTTATTCATAAAACTAAGGTAAGAAGTTTTTCTTTGTTTATGATTAGTAAAAGAAAACATTTGTGTCTTTAAAACTCTATAAAATCTGTAGTATTTTTATGTTATTTCAGAGAAATAGGCTCAGTAGATCCAGTTGTATGTTGATTCCTTTGATCAGATCTATGAGTATAAAAGATCAAAGAAATCAGTTAGTCAATTAGCTAATTTTTCTTCCCTGCTGTAAATATTACCCCATATCTAACAATACATAAGATACTATCTAGGACAGCTTCTACTGGGTTTGAGTAGAAGTTTAAGATTATTCTATGTATAATCAGAAGAGTTTCTAGAGGAAGTAGGTTCTGAATTGAGATCAAAAAGCAGCATTTCTAGGTTTCAAGTCTTTGGGGGCCTGCTTCCCTATTGCACATTTGTAATGGTTTAACAGAAGGTCATGATCTCTCACCAAGCTCTGCTGTAAAATGCTGTCACATAGACTTGAGCTTTTGAATCTTCACATAATCTACTCTCTATTGTTTGAGAAATGATTATTCCATTTGTGGATCATCCTCCGTTTGCCTGTTCTTTTGCACATTTCATTGCTTTTTAGTGCTCCCGCCAAAGGGTGAGCAACTGTAGAATGAGGAGGTAAATTCAAATCTGAATACCTAACAAATTTGGTCATAAATAAATATGAATATCATTCTCTAAAATAACATTGAAGATTTTCCAGATTTCAGATATTCTGGCTTTCCTTGCTCAAAGTAATAAACGATTAACAAAGTAATAAATATTTTATACTAATGACAGAGCTATCAGATCTAGAAGAGATTTCTTGGTCTGAGAATTAAGAAATAACTGCCTCTCAATCTAAAGGCCTTCATATAAGAATTGGAGAAACACAAAACAAATATTTTAATCTAAAAATAAGACTGACTCCTTAGCAGAATATCATTGCCTTTTTTATATTACTATAAGACAGAAGAGGTAGCTCTTTACAACCACATGTTCCCATGGGTGACCATGCAGTCTAAAGCAAAAACAGAAGATAAGGAAAACCCAAACCTAAATAAACCTGAAGCTGCCCCCTGACATTTCTTGCACAGCATGACCCTTCCACCCTTTCTGTGCTGTGCGAGTTGGCAGCCACTGATGTCTCTTACCTGCATTGAAAACCGATGCAGGGACATGGTGATATTTGTCACCTCCTTTGAAAAAATCATCAGGAGAAGGCAAACTTCCTTTATATCTAGTGTCTTTACTTTAGCTCCATTAATCCTCTTAGGATATTAGAAAAAAGGAAGAAACATTCCTCCCATATTAGGGTAACCTTTCTGGACCTAGCAGTCCTGCTTAAGACAACAGCAAGTGAGAGGACAGAAATGAAAACCAGCCTTGTTTTCTGTCCCACCACCTGAAATGTTTCTATAAGCACTTTGAACTAATCTAGTGAAAACCGCTACAACAGTGGAAGAGTTGTCCAGCTACTTTCACCTCTAGTGTAAAGCAAAGTTAAAAAACAACCCAGAAACTTTAATTCCTAAGCAATTTTTCCTTTGATTTTTTTTTCATTCCTGAGCTCACTGTAGTCAGTGACTTTTTAACAATATGCCAATTTTTTACTTTCAAGAGCAGTGATGGGCTAATCGAAACTCTCCCAAAAGACCTTACATCATTCCAATTTCTAATATATTGTGAAGAGTGGAGTTGAGCCCTGGATTGAGCAGAGACGTCAGTATTAGCCAAGCAGGGGGCGACTCTTAGATGTAAAAGCCCACAAAGTTAGAAAAAAAAGGCTGAAGAAAAATAATGAACATTGAGTGAAAAGCACATTTGTTCAGATTTTATTTTATACTGTTTGGTAGAGGGAATATAGCTTTTTTTTTTCTTGAGCCTGCACAATATGCATGCTCGGCTATTGCCTGAAATAAGAATTGGCCTTGCATAGTCTTAAGAGACGTCATGTACTTTTGACTGATTTTCTGCTAACCCCAAAGGGTAGTTCTCTGTGATTTTGAATAATCATACCTTGTTTTTCAGAGGGGGAATGTCTGTTGAAAGGCAACTAGTAAACTTAAAGTTACTCAGATTTTCCCATGGGGGCATATTTTATGAATTGAGGAGGAGGGAGACTGGACTAAGAAATAGTTTTTTCAGTCCCAGGTTGGTGGATAGGAGAGATCTAGGTCAACTTGGGCAGGGGAATTTTTGTTAGTTGAAATGAAGATGTAACTTACTAAAATTCCTTAAAATACAGTTCCTAGACTTAGAAATTTGGGGTCCAACTTATGGATCTGTCCAGTTACTCTAATTCCAAAGGGAACATAATGTTTCCATAACAGAACAAGCCATACAATGCCATTCCCCCCCTGGAAATCAAAAGAATGCGCCTGCCCCCATTTCCTCCCAACACTCAGCAACCTCCCCCTTCCAATGCAGGTGGTGGTGAATGCCTTGGTGGGCGCCATCCCCTCCATCATGAATGTGCTGCTGGTGTGTCTCATCTTCTGGCTGATTTTCAGCATCATGGGAGTTAACCTGTTTGCGGGAAAGTACCACTACTGCTTTAACGAGACTTCTGAAATCCGATTTGAAATCGAAGAGGTCAACAATAAAACTGAATGTGAAAAGCTCATGGAGGGGAACAATACAGAGATCAGATGGAAGAATGTGAAGATCAACTTTGACAATGTTGGGGCAGGATATCTAGCCCTTCTTCAAGTGGTAAGTATTGTTTGCAGTTCAGGCAGCTGGCAAAAATCCCATTTGGTTTCTTCTCAACCCTGCTTCCAAAGTCAGGATCATTCTCAGTAAGTCCAAGAGACCCATGTTATTTCTCAATCCATATTTGTTTCCAAAATCAGGCTAGATATGGTAGACCAAAGGAATAGAATTGGTAAGGGACTGTCAAGGATAAAGCCAATATTGCCACTACATATGTGGGTGGGTATTCATAGGTGATAAGTTCTGACTTTGTTTTTTGGGTTTTTTTTAATGCAACTGTTAATTTTTTTAGACCTCCATTGCTTAATACCTCTTTTAAAAATGACTGCTCAGTGGAGGGCTAAGTTCTAAGCACCTTCAGTAAGTTCCTGCCATTCATTCATAAATATGAGTTTGCCCTAGCTTTAGGCAGCCTTCTCAGGCCCATATTAAAGACTTTTTGTAAAGCATTGATCTAATGACCATTATTAACATTTTTCTTTTTCTTTTTTCTTTTCTCTTTTCTTTTTTTTTTTTGAGACAAAGTCTTACTCTGTCACCTCAGAGTGCAGTGGCGTTATCATAGCTCACTGCAACCTCAACCTCCTGGGCTCAAGTGATCCTCCTGCCTCAGCCTCCCAAGCAGCTAGGACTACAGGCATGCACCACAATGCTCGGCTAATATTTCTATTTTTAGTAAAGACATGATCTTGCTCTTGCTCAGGCCGGTATCAAACTCCATACCTCAAGTGATCCTCCCCCCTCAGCTTCTGAGAGTGTTAGGATTACAAGCGTGAGCCACTGTGCCCAGCTATCAGCGTGTTTCTTTGCCAAACTTTGATATTATTTTCAGGTACTTACACAAAGCTCCCTTGGGACCTGTATTAATAAACAGAAAATTCTATGTCTAAGTGAGGCCATGCCCAAACTCCCTGTTATGTGTTATTGCTAAACCTGATACTGGCCTTTGGGACCCCTGCCCAGACTCCCACCCATTCCCTAACAGGCACAGTCTAATCACTGACTCTGTTTGCCAGGCAACCTTCAAAGGCTGGATGGACATCATGTATGCAGCTGTAGATTCCCGCAAGGTAAGGACATACATGGTGAAAACACAACCTTAGATGGTTAGAAAGCAGGCAGCATCCCACCAAGAAAGAAAAAGGGAGGGAGGAGTGGGAATGGAGGAGTTGTACTTTCTATTTGGAACATTTATTGCTTGTCTTATTGATCATAGATCATTTTCCTCCTCACAGTAAGTCACCACTGTCTTACACTGGCTCTAGATGATTAGGCTGTTGATTTCTACTTGGCTTCAGTGGAGTTGTCTATGCTTTAGTCCTGCTTTAGAATAAAAATGTGGCTCCTAGCAAACAGCTCTCCCTTCCCCTTGCCTCATGGTTTGCATGTTCTCCACATAAATCATGACAAGAGTTGTGCCCTCTCAGGGCAGGCCGTGCCAGTGTGGAGAAGGAGGCAGGTAGAAAGAATCTAGGGCTCCCACCCCAGCTTCTTTAGCAGCTCAAGTGCTCAGAGTTATGGCTGATGGCCTTGGCATGTCAGAATCACCCACCTGATCCCCAAACTGGGAGCTGACTCCATTCCTTTTTTCCTATCCTTTTACAGCCTGATGAGCAGCCTAAGTATGAAGACAACATTTACATGTACATCTACTTTGTGATCTTCATCATCTTCGGTTCCTTCTTCACCCTGAACCTGTTCATTGGTGTCATCATTGATAACTTCAATCAACAAAAGAAAAAGATAGGTCTCCTCCCCTCATTGCAGTGGTCAACCCAGAAGAGGCACTAATGTCCTTATCTCTAGAGAGAAAATGCCCCACTTTCTTTCTGTAAAATCCATATTATCACCTCACTTTGGCCCTGGCCCTGGCCCCACTGTACACTAGCCCTAATCAACTCGTTCTGTTTGGGGCTGGATTTTGCAGCTTGTGGTTTACCACATTTACTAGTAAATTTTTATTCCTGAGGCCTATGACTGGTTTTGTTCTCCCACCAGAGGGAGGTGAGGTCAGAGAGGACCTCTAAGTAACAGAGGTGAAAAAAAAAGAAACAGATGAATAGCTGTAGCGAGAAGCAGAAATTGTCTAGACTTGTCATTATCCATGTTAATCCCTGGGTACCACTAGCAAATTGGGATTTGAGAGACCATCCTTGGAAAATTTACTGCCTTACTTGTCCCGGGAGGTTAACAATTTTTGCAAAGCAAGTTGAAAAGATTACTCTTGTTATTCATTCTGTAAGGCAAATCTGTCCCAGCAAACTCTAAGAAATCCTCCAAATTGCTTTCTTGCACCAGAACATCTCAGTTTTGAATATTGTCTAAAGTAAATGGGCCATTAGCCAGGACTTGAAGATTCCTTTATCTTAACATAGTTTTTCTAGAATTTATCAGGAAAACAGTCCGAAAAAATGTTATGAGACTGTGAGATGTGACTGTCTTCAGAGTCACAGTTCCCTTTCATGAGGGTCTGTTACTGGACAATCCATTTCCTTTCCACCTGGTGACCGGCAGATCTTAGAAATCCTGAGCTGAAAACAGGGCAGAGATCTCTTTGAATTAGAATAATTGTCCCAGGCCTACCTCACTCTGGGACAGCCATTAGCTAAACTGACCTGTGGAGAGGAAAGGGGATAGGTCTCCCTCAGTTCTCAGTGTTGAACCTTAAGTCCAAACCCATAGCACATGAGAGCCAGTTGTAATTGTCTGTTTTCTTTTTTCCTCCTTTACTTCGGAGGTCAGGACATCTTCATGACTGAGGAACAAAAGAAGTACTACAATGCCATGAAAAAGCTGGGCTCAAAGAAACCACAGAAACCCATTCCCCGTCCCTTGGTAAGTACATCGTGTAGGCTGAGGGCATAGTGAGAACCCAAATGGAGAAAGCACTGCTAGCTTTACTGCAAAGGAGGGGAAACTTAAGTGATCTCTGCCTGGTGCCCACCAATCCTCTCCTTGCCACCCATCCAGAAGATCTGAGTAAGACAGCAGAAAAACAGGGGTTAAGGAATGGGATGGCTTTTATTAATATGTATCAGTCCTTGATCTGTCCTCTGAGCCTTCTTTGGGAAGCAGCCAAGAGTCAGCATGTTAACCACATTGACTCTAGCCCTGATAGATGTTTTGAGAGACAATCAAAAATTAACAAAGGAAAATGACAATGAAAGCTGCTCTCTCGTCTACCATAGGATTTGTTCGTTATTTTTTCAGCTTCTCTGCTCCACAGGTATGTCTTTGCAGGCTGTGTCTGGAAGCTAAAATAATGCTTCTGGCTATTTGTGGGAGCAGGAAAGGGTAAAACTAGGAGAGTCTGGTGCCTGGATTTTCTCTCTTGAACTGAGCCTTTTGTAAAACAGATTTAGGGGCTGAGATTCTGCTTTACTGCTCTGTTGGTGGTGGTTCTTTGGTTTCAGAGGAGATGCCCTGCTCTGAAGCAACCTATCCAGCTGGGTGGGACATAACCCCCAAAAGCCAGGCTCAGAGTTCCTTCTGTAACTTTAATTTAGCAACTTTAAAAAACAAAAATAAAAAACAACAGAACCTTTCAAATAAAAGCTTACCAGGCCGTCTAATTCATAGAAATAAAAGTAGAGCTACTTTGTTTGAATCAAGAGTTGGAGTTCCAGAGTGTTTTCCCTATTTACTCCCATATCCTACTCCAGGCACACCCACTCACCAACTTCTAAGGGAAAAGACACCCTAGGGTTTTACAGAACAGTTTGAAAACCACCAAGTTAAAGTAATCCTGAAAATGAGCACCAGCCCAAGTGCCTAGGTACTTAAAAAAAAAATCAGGGGAGGAGGGGCATGGTGGTTCACACCTATAATCCCAGCACATTGGGAGGCCAAGGCAGGGAGATTATTGAACCCAGGACTTAGAGGCTGCAGTGAGCTATGATCATGCCACTGCACTCTAGGCCGGGTGACAGAGTGAGACCCTGTCTCTACAAAAAGAGAGAGGAGGAGAAGTGTGGCAACTTTAGAAAACTCTTGGTGAGGTCATACTGATGTTGTTCTCCATCCATGCTCCTGGTAAAGCAGTAGTAGAGAGCTGGCCAGTGTCAAAGAGCAGAAGGCAGAGAGAACTTCAGTTAACCAAGTGGCAGCTTCCACAGGTCTGCTTGGAAAGGCTTTCATAAATCTTTTTGTATCTTTCCTTCCCTGCCCAGAACAAAATCCAAGGTATCGTCTTTGATCTTGTCACTCAACAAGCCTTTGACATTGTTATCATGATGCTCATCTGCCTTAACATGGTGACAATGATGGTAGAGACAGATACTCAGAGCAAGCAGATGGAGAACATCCTCTACTGGATTAACCTGGTCTTCGTGATCTTCTTCACCTGTGAGTGTGTGCTCAAAATGTTTGCCTTGAGGCACTACTACTTCACCATTGGCTGGAACATCTTCGACTTCGTCGTAGTCATCCTCTCCATTGTTGGTGAGTGGGGTGGGGACAGTAGGGGAAGGAAAAAGGGCCTGATTGGTTTTGAGGATGTTATTTCCTGGGAGAGCAGCGAGGCGAGGCACACAGATCTGAGGTGCAAGAAGGTCACCCTCATAGCTTAATCCCCTGTGTGACCCTGAGTCGTCTCATGGGCCTGCCTAGCAGTTAGAGAATCAATGAGTTTCTACTGATATTCATAGTAGTAGTCTTGGATTGTATATTCTGTGGCTCAGGAAAAAAATAAAGATTAGATTTGGTTCTTGCTTTCAAAGAGTTCAAAGTCTAACAGGGAATATAAAAGAAAGTTGTCATTAAAAAATATAGCTACAGGCTAGGCATGGTGGCTCATGCTTGTAATCCCAGCACTTTGAGAGGCTGAGGCAGGAGGATCACTTGAGTCTAGGAGTTCAAGACCAACCTGGGGAACATAGCAAGACCCCATCTCTACAAAAAATTTAAAAATTAGCTGGATGCAATGGCACGCATCTGTAGTCCCAGCTACTCAGGAGGCTAAGGTAGGATTTTAGGAGTTCAAGGGTGCAGTGAACTGTGATTGAGCCACTATACTCCAGCCTAGGTAACAGAGTGAGACCCTATCTCTTAAAAAAATTTTTTTATAGATATACACATATATATATACACACACACATATATATATTACAGATATATACTTGTGTATATGTATATATTATGTATATATACATATATAAAAAAACAGAAATATAAAAGGGATGATTGTTAAGTTGAATATTAATGAAATAATCTAGGAAAATTCTAGAGGTGATGGCTATGGTAGTGCTGCTGCCGACAGCAATGCTTATTTACTGAGCTTTTACCATGGGCCAGGTACAGTTTGGGAGTTTCTTCACCTGTGTTATCTCCTTTTGACACCTGTGTTTGCTCCTTATGACAGCCCAGGAAGCAGCATGTTTTATTATCTTTACTGTATAGATGTCTAAGGTCAATGAACTAGAAGGAAACAGAGGCAGAACTCAAGTTGATCAAAAAGTCCATATTTTTAACAGTTACTATGTTTTGCTTCATCCTAAAAACACGGAAGGGTAATGTCCTGGCAGGCAGGCAGAAGGAAATGCCAGCTTATTGATTGCCCGCCCCAGATTTTTCCTTGCCTTCCTGAAAGGCATCTCAAATGGTGAAACTCAGTCTTAGTTCCAGGCAGGTTTGACTCATTTATACAGCAGAGAGAGCGTGCTCAAGATCCACGGGTGCCAGCGCCAGAGCGGCAGAGGCCAGACTGGGCTAGTGAGATGGTGGCTGTGGACACCAGAAGGCAGCCGGCATCCCTTGGCCAGTGCCACCCTCTAGTTCTGTCCTCTAGAGCAGCATGTCCAAAAGTGTGTTGATATGTAGAACACTAATACCATATGGTTCTCCCCAAGAAAAGAATCCCATGATGAAATTACTTCTGGTAACCCTGTACATAGATTTCTCTTTGGAGGGTCCTAAAGTCTATTGGAAGTCCTGCAGTAAAGAACTGTGTTTAGACTGGGCTCGGCGTCTCACGCCTGTAATCCTAGCACTCTGGGAGGCCGAGGCGGGTGGATCGCTCAAGGTCAGGAGTTCAAAACCAGCTTGAGCAAGAGCAAGACCCCGTCTTTACTAAAAATAGAAAGAAATTAATTGGCTAACTAAAAATATATAGAAAAATTAGCCGGGCATGGTGGCGCATGCCTGTAGTCCCAGCTACTCGGGAGGCTGAGGCAGGTGGATCACTTGAGCCCAGGAGTTTGAGGTTGCTGTGAGCTGACGCCACGGCACTCTAGCCGGGGCAACAGAGTGAAACTCTGTCTCAAGAAAAAGAATTGTGTTTAGCTTTAACATGCCATCCCACCGTTATTAGAATACAACACCATTTTTTCAAGTAATAATAATGATATCTCACATTTTAGTTGAATATACTACGTGCCAGTCACCGTTCTAAGGGCTTTACATGTGTTAATTCATATAATCCTCACAACAACCTTCTAAAATTCATGAGGAACTGAGGCACAGAAACCTTACTGAGACATGTGGCTGATAAGTGAGCCTGTGGGGTTTGAGCCAAGCCCCTACCTCAAATCCATGCTCCTTACTTCTCATAAAACACACTTGGAACAATGCTGCCCTTGGTCACTGTTCTTGAACTTTTTCTGCTCACCCATCACTGAATGGGATAGAAAATCCACATAGCAAGTCATGTCCCCTATTCTCAAATGGTATTCTAAAATAAAGAGAAGGAAGAGTGATACTTCTGATAATTGGGATTTTTGTTAAATATCATCACTTTGTTCAGAAACAAAAGAATAGAAATTACCTTTATAAATTAAGAGTAATTAGGGTAAAACTAGCCCTGGAACCACCTGGAATACTCCTTAAATGGTGTTCCTACTGCCTAGATCACTGTCTGCCCCATTTCTTGCCCCTTTTCTATGGGAACAAATACACGTTCATCCTTCAAAACCTTACTCAGACATCATCTTCTCTCTGAAGCCTTACTTGCCCACCATATATGGGATGCAAGTATTACATATACTGTAATATATATTATGTCATCTGACCTCTTCAGTTACTGCTCATGACTTAATTGGGAAAGGGGACCTCTCCTTGTTGATCTGTAGTTTTTAAGGTAAGTGGGCTGGTTGAGGTAGACCTCTGGATGAATGTAAATAGAAAACGTCCTCTGATTTGTACACTTTCACCTTTTACTTTGATATCCTACTAATTCCTTGGCATTTTTACCTGTTGATAATGGTTTCCAGTTTATGGCCTTTAGCACAAAATCTAGAAGGTTGGAGCTGAAAGTCACTTCTGAGAGTTCTCTCTAGTTTTCTAGCTAGTTTGGTAGAGTAGGGATGTGGGGCAATGAGAAACCGAAGATTTTTTTCAGAGCCAAGAAGAAGATACTTTGAAAATTGTTGGTATTAGCAGAATAAGACATCAAAGTCAAAGGGTAGCAAGGTCATGGAGTGACCTAGAAGCTCTCTCACTCATTGTTTGTGGATATAGAAATGCAGGACCATTGTGGAAAACATCAATAATACCTCGGAAAGTTGAATGTGCACAAATCTGAAAAAAAAAACAGCCAGGCACAGTGGTTCACGCCTGTAATCCCAGCACCTTAGGAGGCCACGGGGGAGAGGATCACTTAAGATCAGGAGTTCAAGACCAGCCTGAGCAAGAGTGAGACCCCGTCTCTACTAAAAATAGAAAAACTTAGGCCGGGCATGGTGGCTCATGCCTATAATCCTAGCACTCTGGGAGGCCAAGGCAGGCAGATCTCTCAAGGTCAGGAGTTTGAAACCAGCCTGAGCAAGAGCAAGACTCCCGTCTCTACTAAAAATAGAAAGAAATTAATTGGCTAACTAAAAATATATAGAAAAAATTAGCCGGGCAGGGTGGCGCGTGCCTGTAGTCCCAGCTACTCGGGAGGCTGAGGCAGTAGGATCGATTGAGCCTAGGAGTTAGAGGTTGCTGTGAGCTAGGCTGATGCCATGGCACTCTAGCCTGGGCAACAGAGTGAGCCTCTGACTCAAAAAAAGAAAAAATAGAAAAACTTAGCCTGGCGTCATGGTGCACACCTGTAGTCCCAGCTACTCGAGAGGCTGAGACAGGAGAATTGCTTGAGCCCAGGAGTTTGAGGTTGTAGTGAGCTGTGATGATGCCACTGCACTCTAGCTTGGAGTGACAGAACAAGACCCCATCTCAAAAAAAAAAAATCTGATAAAAACTCATTATTCTTGAGTAGGAAAACACGTAAATGAGGACCTATTCATAAAAAGGAATACCATTCAATTGTTCAAATAAATAATCTAAAATTATTTTACCACAAGGGATCAATCTCACAAACATAATTTTCTCAAAAACAAGTTAGAGATCTAAATAGATAAATCCAAAAGACAGATCCAGTATAATTTCCTAACCATAGTAGGATGCTATATATTATTTATGGACTCATACATAGTAAAACTGTAAAGACACACCCTAGAATGATGCATAGCATCTTCAGGATTGTGGATGCTTCTGGGGATGGAGAGAGAAGAAGGAAATTTGATAAAATGCTAGCCTCTATTAAATCTGTGTGTTAGTCAGCTACGGTGGCTCATTCCTGTAATCCCAGCTACTCAGAGGTTTGAGGTAGGAGGATGGCTTGAGTCCAGGAGTTCAGGACCAGCATGGGCAACATAGTGAGACTCCATCTCAGAATGCAAACAGACAAAAAAACAACAGAAATCTGTGTTAGGCACATAGATGTCTATTCTATTGTTTTCTTTACTTTTCTCTATGTTTGAAATGTATAATTTCTTTTATTATGAGAGTTCAGATTGAATAGCAAGGCACTCATTCTACAAAGCTCTTTGAACTTAAGGGTTCCATAGTGCCAGGTAAAAGAAGCAAAGAGAAAGGTATCTCCAATCTCAGTAACGTAACTTCTTCTATTCCTCTTCTTAGGAATGTTCCTGGCTGATATAATTGAGAAATACTTTGTATCCCCAACCCTATTCCGAGTCATCCGATTGGCCCGTATTGGGCGCATCTTGCGTCTGATCAAAGGTGCCAAAGGGATTCGAACCCTGCTCTTTGCCTTAATGATGTCCTTGCCTGCCCTGTTCAACATTGGGCTTCTGCTCTTCCTGGTCATGTTCATCTTCTCCATCTTTGGGATGTCCAATTTTGCATATGTGAAGCACGAGGCTGGCATTGATGACATGTTCAACTTTGAGACGTTTGGCAACAGCATGATCTGCCTGTTTCAGATCACAACCTCGGCTGGTTGGGATGGCCTGCTGCTGCCCATCCTAAACCGCCCTCCTGACTGCAGTCTAGATAAGGAACACCCAGGGAGTGGCTTCAAGGGAGACTGTGGGAACCCCTCAGTGGGCATCTTCTTCTTTGTAAGCTACATAATTATCTCCTTCCTAATTGTTGTGAACATGTACATTGCCATCATCTTAGAGAACTTCAGCGTAGCCACAGAGGAAAGTGCAGACCCTCTGAGTGAGGACGACTTTGAGACCTTCTATGAGATCTGGGAGAAGTTTGACCCTGATGCCACCCAATTCATTGAGTACTGTAAGCTGGCAGACTTTGCAGATGCCTTGGAGCATCCTCTCCGAGTGCCCAAGCCCAATACCATTGAGCTCATCGCCATGGATCTGCCGATGGTGAGTGGGGATCGCATCCACTGCTTGGACATCCTTTTTGCCTTCACCAAGCGGGTCCTAGGAGATAGTGGGGAGTTGGACATTCTGCGGCAGCAGATGGAAGAGCGGTTCGTGGCATCCAATCCTTCCAAAGTGTCTTACGAGCCAATCACGACCACTCTGCGGCGCAAGCAGGAGGAGGTGTCTGCCGTGGTCCTGCAGCGTGCCTACCGGGGACATTTGGCAAGGCGGGGCTTCATCTGCAAAAAGACAACTTCCAATAAGCTGGAGAATGGAGGTACACACCGAGAGAAAAAAGAGAGCACCCCTTCTACAGCCTCCCTCCCATCATATGACAGTGTAACTAAACCCGAAAAGGAGAAACAGCAGCGGGCAGAGGAAGGAAGAAGGGAAAGAGCCAAAAGACAAAAAGAGGTCAGAGAATCCAAGTGTTAGAGGAGAGCAAAAATTAAATATTATACAGATTTAAAACTTGCAAGTGAAAGATTGTTTACAAACTTCCTGAATATTATCAATGCAGAACAGCTGTGGAGACACTTTAACCTGAAGATCTATACCAAACGTAGTCTGCTTACCATGTAACAAACACAGTTGCATCTTGAGCAGTGACCTGCCAAGGGCAAAGGACCCTGCTCCCTGGACTCACAGATTTTCTAATGCTTGGGCAGGTGGTTACTGCATGTTCCACATCAGTCAATGCAACTTAGGACAAAACTAACAGGATACAAAAACAGAGGAGAGGCTGCCGGGACCAGCATATTTCCGTTGCAGCCAAATGGATTTTATTTTTTCATTTTGTTGATTCTCAGAAGCAGAAAGCATCACTTTAAAAATTTGTTTGTTCATGCAAACTATATTTGCATTCTTACATTAGTTAAGCTAAGCAGCAAAAAGAAAACACACACACACTCACATTTAGCCCATGTCATTTAATTGTCAGTTTCTTTGACATAAACAGCATCTTCTCCACATGGGCTTCACATGGTTTGGAGATGGGTGGGGGAAAACAATCAGGTTTCTTCAGGCTGAGGAGGACTTGCTCAGGCCAATTCCAAACATTGTGCTCGTTCAATGCGTAGAAATGATTTGCATGATGGCATGCTGTGATCAGAAGTCATGCATGAGATCCATACACCACAGGACACTACTAATCCTGTCCCCTGCATTGGGTTAGACTTTGGACAGGACCCAGCCCTGCACCGTTCACTGTATTTGGAGAAAATGGTAAGAGTTCCATACTGGCTACAATTTTATGAGTTCTTTAAAGTCTTTCATATACCCTCTGGGTAGGGAAGCATAAACCTGCTTCCCTACGCAGGGTACTACCACCAACAACAACAAAAAACAAACCCCATCCAACAAGCAGATGGATCCGTTGCGTGTATATGTTTAACAGACATCTCTAACATACAGCCATTGTTGCACATTTTGCAAGATGAACTATATAATGCTGCTCTGTGTCCAGTACATGGGGGAGACTTTGATCCTGAATGGCTTGTACTATTAATGTCACTATAAAACCAAATCCTAGGGCTAAAAAAAAAAGTTCATTTGTATCTTGCAATATTTATGATGATTGTTTAGCCTTCATACTGGAGAATTGACTCTTATTTGGGGTAGAGATAAAAGTGCTATTCAAAGTAGCTTGTTATCTCTAGGGGGTAATCTGGGGAACTTAAAATGACCTTGCATTGGGAGTTACGGGGTGCCCACTTCATTTAGTATCATGTCCTCTGCATTGTGGCTTTCCCCAGGCTTGGGTCAACATGGAGAGGGGTTCAGATATTCCTAACTGACCTTTCTCTTCTGCAGAGGGGTTGTTGAAAGCTTATACACTGCATGATTCCTCCTGCCTCCATCACATTTGTTCACCGAGCAGGGCTTCCCTTACTCACAGAGGTGGGTAAGGGCAGCAGCACTGGAGTTATGACTGTGATTTCTTTCATGTATTATTAGAGTAATTAATAGTCACTGGTGGGACCTGAGGTAGAGAGAAAGCCGCCTCTGAACTAAGCCCACTTGGTTTCTTTACTGTACTGGTTTTCATGAGAAAGCAATTTAATATTCTTTAGGACGTTCCGGCTTCCCCCAGCGCATTCCCTTGCGGCCAGTTTTGCTATCTGCTTAGCGACCTGCCCATTGTCATTGAAGGGTGGCTTCTAGGGGAGCGTCATATCTTCCATTCCATCCCCTGCTTTAGGGAAGACAATTTTTAGTCCAGGGGTTTCTCATCTGATGACTAGATTTCAAAGCCAAGATGCTGCAGTTGAATGTGTCAGGAAGTCTGTACAAAGAATGAGGAGAGACTTTAGCATGCCAGCCAAATCAAAATAAATTCTTCCTGAACGATACAACAGAGGAGGGGAAAAAACCAACCCGTAATCAGACACACCGATCTGCCTTGCAGTAGATGCACTTTGGAGGTAATTTCACAGTCCACTTGACTAGTTTTGCATAGAACAAACCACAGCAAGTCAGTAAGCAGAGCTTTCTAGCTTGTTGGACCATTAGAAACCGTCCAGCTCTCTTAAGCCTGCTTCTGCAGCAGCATCTGTAGAACTTTTGTACTACACCCGATGCCAGATTGGGAAGGCATTTCTTTCCGTGCCCCTGCTAACTGCTAGGATGAATGTATAGTAACATGTACAGGCTACATTGTAAACAGCACAAAACAGAAGCTGACATGTGTGGTTATTCTTTTTAAGAGAATTATAAATACTGTAATATATAATTTTATTTTATTGGCATGCCTTTTTGTAAATACAAATTATTAACTTATTAAATAGGAAATGGCTTCTGGCTTATGCCATTGTCATGTTTATTTTTATTTTTTATACTTTTCTTTCTTCTTAGAACTTAGATGCTGTCAGCCAATGTACATCCCCAAACCAGACAGACAGACAAAAAATTTTTTATTGCTAATGGTCTTTTCCAAAACAACAAAAAATATATATTTTTGTTCCAATGTGCAATAAATTCTAACCACTTCTATGCAAGATTTGGCTAAACTTACTAATTGTTCTTAGGTCTTGAGATGGGCAACAGAGCTGTAAGATCCCTCTGGGTACACCCAGTGTTCATGCTAGTGATGTTGTAAAGCTGGGAAAGATACTGACGAGACTTTTCTGAGATCTGACTTGTTCCCTTCCCCAGCTCCTGATCCCAGCCCAGCAGGCTGTCTCCTCGGTAACACTCGGGCCTTGGTATCTGGCATCCATCAGCCAGCCTCATAGGAAAGAAGCCACCTCCGCTCTATTTGAAGTTTCACTTTTTAAAAAAAAAAAACTTTCCCACCTTCTTATCCCTCACCCACTGTCCTCCACCTGCTCACTCACTCAGTCTCTCACTCAGCCATCCTGCTCCACACTTCTTTGGTAGTAAATGACACCATCACCAGCAGTTTACACCCGCAGTTAACAGGCATTGAACTGAGAGAATCAGTGATGACGTTTTTGTACGTCTTCACTGAGGGGGTAAGTGGCAACGCTTTGCCAAATATTAATGAAGCCAATCAAAAAGCTGCAGCAGCCACAGTATCACTGCACATATATATATATAGATATATAAATATAATATAAATATTTATTTTTTGTAGCCAGGTCCTTGGTGCAGTATTTATACTCCACAATCCACCTTTAAACAAAAAAGGACAAAAAGCAAAAATACGTGTGATGCTGTTAATTTAAAATGCAGAGCCAAAGCCACTGAGCAGCAGCTGACATGGTCGCTGGTTTGTGTGTGAAAAACACTTTCCCCTTCTCCTTCCCTTAACATCCTAGTTGCTTAAGATGAAGAGACTCCATAATTTAAAGCAGAGGGTGAGAGCAGGAAAAACTTTCCAAGTCAACATGACCTACTCTCACTCCTTTCTAAATGAGCCACTTTTGGCATCAGAAGTTGACTGGGAAGAGATAAACAGAAACTCCCAGTCACCACCCCTGGAGGGACAGTGCCCTGAATTCTTTTACTTTTCGCTGCAACCAATGTAAACCTGTGAAAGACCAATAGTGATTAGTGTATTACGAGTGCATGGAGGCCAGCGCTGCCCTACGTGAGACGTGATAAAAGTACATCACTACTCTAAGCCAAAAGGAAACAAAATAAAAATGACCCTTTTTACTGTACAAGGGAAGCCTGTCTTGGTGTGTGTTTGTTGTTTGACTATCCCAATTCTTGAGTCCTAGGAGGGGTCTGGGAATTGGGACCTTAGCACATTTGGGGAAAGGAGGGGTACAGAAGGGAGAGAAATCAGAGGGTCTTTCGCAAAGTTCTGGCTGAGAAGTAGAGTCCAGAAAGTAAAGCAAGGTCCTGACTCCCCAGGTCCCCACTCACCCGTTGCATGTGGCACCCCCCCCCCCACCGCTGGCCGGTGCTCAGAGGCCTAAAACACTTCCTTATCTAATCCACCTGGCAGAGCCCCCAGAGATACCATCAGCCAACTCAGCTGGACTGGCCTTACTTCTGCATTTTTCACTAGTATGTTAAGAAAAAAACTACCCTCATGCCCCAAAGCTAGGGCAAGCACGATGCCCAATGACCTCCACTCTGCTAGCTAGCGCTGGGCCCGCCCTCCATCGCCCCACAGACCTGCAGACCAGGGCTGGTCTCCTTCACATCTGCACAGGGAAGGGGCACCCTTCCCCCTCCTCTCTCTGCCCCGTTTTGGGGACATCCCTCTCTAGGCCTAGGCCATGTCTCCTGGTTCAGGAACACTCTCTCAGGAGGATCTTGAAGTGCCCACTCTAGTCTGCTCCAGTAGCTCCACTCTGGAGAGAGATGGCGGTAGGTCAGTCCCCATCCTCCCCTCGGCCCCCAGCCTCCAGGCCTGCTGTGGAGGTGAGATTGCCATGGGTTATGACTTTGTGACTTGAGTCCTGGGCATCTTCTGTAACGATGCCTCTTTCTTTTCTCAGATGTTGCCCAAAGTTTTGCAAAAAGCTTCGTTCATTTTCAGGTACCCCCCACCCCCTAAAGAATTGGCTGCAACTAGCCAGCCAGGGGGAAGTCAGGAGAGAAGAGGAAGTCTGGATCGGTAGGGGGCCAAGGTTTGCAACAGAGTCCACGTTGTTCAGCTCTGTGCTTCCTTGGATTCCCTTTCCAAGATTACCAAGATTTCCTCCATTAAACCGCTCCTGAGGCACCCCCTGCCCCTGCCCCCCACTGCTGTTTGCTGTACATAGAGGCTAAGTGGGGAGGGGCGGGCGGGCGTGCACGCGTGGTGTGTGTGTGTGAAGAATGTATATAGGTAAAGGGGAGCGTGGTCCAGTGGTTCCAGAAAAGGGACAGAACTGTGTTCTATCCCTAGCTTGACCACTGGCTCGCTGTGTGGCCTTGGGCAAGTCACTTAGCCTCTCTGTGCCTCAGTTTCCCCATCTGTAAAATGGGGATAATAATACTGACCTACCTCACAGGGGTGTTGTGAGGCTTTAACTAAATGTTTTGTAAAGCGTTTTGAGATACAGAGGCAAAGGCGCTAGGGAAGGGCAAAGTATTATTTGGACTTCAGGAAGCTGAAATGGTACCATAAATGCTGCTATTCTGAGAGCCATTTTAAACTGCACTGCTCCAACCACCCCCGCTTCTCATCACCAGGACAGCAGGTCGAGAAAATGTCTTTCCTTTCACTTGCTTCTGGGGTTTGTGATTATTCTAGACAATTTTTTTCCCTTGCTGTATCTCCTTCCCTCACCCCCTCGACTTGTTCCTTGTTCTGTTTATGCGGAAATGGCAGAAATGCTTGAGAACTGAGAATGTATAAGTGGATTGGAAGTTTATAGTATGAAATTTCAATTTTACTTTGTACTGTACATCTTTTTACTTTAGAATTTGCAATAAAGGGTTACGTCAAAATTGTTTTCAACTCTCCTCTTGGATTGGCCTGTCATTCTGTCATCACTCTCATCCGGAAGCCCCTTGGCCCAGGGTGGACGGGTGTCAAGCACTCCCACCTCCCAGGACCACACAGCTCTCATGTGCTGTCCCCTGTGGCAGAAACAGTGTGAGGGCTCACCAGGTTCAGCCCTGTGGCTGGGCGGGCAGTGCCCCAGCCACTCGGAGGTAGGTGGGAAAGGTCTGGGGCTCCACTTAGAACTTCAGGAGGCCTTGCCTGAGTGGGGTGGGCACACTCTAGCTGCACACACTGCTGCAGGGCCCCAGAGTAAACCCGAGGGGGAGCTGCACATCCTGTTCTGTTCCCCATCGTGTTTCTCAGGCCCACTTACTGCACACAGACCATTCCTTTGGAGCTCAAACTTTCAGGTCAGATGGCTCTGGGGTCAAAAACCTGACTGTGCCATTAACTAGTTGTGACCAGAGTTTCGGTATGTGTGATGGAAATAATAAGCTTTCTCTGGGCGTTAGAAGAGTATCAGATAATGTATGTGACTGCTTAGCATAGGGCCTGGCACACAGTGCCCAGTAAGTGGTAGCTCTTAGTGGCAGAACCATCGCAAAATGAGAAGGAACTGCGCCCACAAGAACTGGACAGTCCACCTCCCATCCTGGAACCCTGGCATTGGAGCCCCTCCTCTTCCATGGGCAGCCCCACTGGCCGTGCCGCTCATTTCCAACAAATTAACAAACCGACTAGTCCCTTCTTTCGGTATTTCATAACTTTTATAATCCGTCCAAAGCAGCGCTCCACCAGGACTGTGCTCCCATTTCACAGTGGAGGGCATGAGGCGGGGGACAATCTGGCCCACCTGCAGCCCAGGCCCCCGGGGACGTGAGCTGCTGTTTAGTCAAAAGCGGCTTTGTTTCCCACCAGCCCTGCGCCTCGGCGGGCCCGAGTCGGGTAGTAGCGGGCGAGTCGCCGTCGCCGCCTGTGATCCACAGCGTGACCAGGATGAGCAGCGCCCCGGTGCCCAACGCCCCCACGAAGCCGGTGAGGAGGCCGAGCGCCAGCGGCCCGGCCCAGCCCGCGGGGCTCCGCTCGTACGGGGGCTGGGGCAGGCGCTCCACGATCAGCTCCAGCTCGTCCCAGTTCGGCTCGGGGGCCGAGGCGCGCCGGGGGCGCCGGGCCGGGGCGGGGGCCGGGCCGGGCGCCGCGGCGCCGGGTGGCGGCAGGTAGCGCTGCCCGAACTTGCGCAGCTGCAGCGTCGCCTGCTGGTGAAGGTTCTTGCCCAGCTCCCTGGCCACGTCCGGGCGTCCGCTGCGCCGCAGGGCCCGGGCCACGCGGTCCCAAGACAGGGACGTGGCCTGGGCAGCCAGCCAGGCCGCCAACGTCTCCCGGCAGCCGTCGGAGACCTCCCCGGGCTCGGGCGACCTGCCCACCGTGTCCTCCGCCGGGTCCCCGGCCGCCTCCCGCCGCCGCCGCCGCCTCCACAGCCGGCCAGACGACGCCGACGTGGTCGGCAGCGGCTCGGGCCGCGCCAGCTGGTCCTCAGAAAGCCGGGCCAGCTCGGCCTCGACGTCGGGCGCGGGCGCCTCCAGGAGCGACCGGAAGTGGCCGCACTCCTCCGGGGTCAGCAGCTCCGCCAGACGGACGGCTGCGTGGGGGCCCATGGCGTCCACGGCCCCGGCCGGCCCCGGCGTCCAGCCCCACAGCGCCAGGACCAAGGCGCCCGCCAGAGCCCGCGCCGCCATGGCCGGGCGGGAAGAACGCCCGCGGTGGGGGAGGGGCTCCCAACACCCGCGGATTGTGGGCGGGCGCAGCCTCGAACATTCCAGGACTGGGACGGAAGCGCAGGAGGGTACTGCTAGCACACAGGGGCTCCCAATACCCGGGGACGGGGGTGGGGGGCTCCAAATCATGGAACTTGTTGGAGGAGGGTCTCACAAAAGTCAGGAACTGGGGTGACAGGATCTGCAATACCCAGGGTGGGTGAACCTCTTAGTCCCCAGGAGGCTAGGATTCCTGGGCCTCACATTGACGCGCCTGCCCTAGGCCGCCTAGCTGTTCCACTGATACCTCAAACTTAGCCAGTCCCCACATCTCTAATAATTCATTTACCGCCCGCCTCCTCACCCTCCGCCAGAAGCCTTAAGATCCCTTGCTCTCCATTATCCCCAATATCCAACCATTTCCCAAATTCTCGCTACCCACAAAATACTACACGTTTAGTATTTAGTAAATGACTCCATCTCTTCCCGTTCTCCCACCCCTGCGCTAGTCCAAACCCTCAGCCTCTCTTGTGTGGATAAGGTCAGCACCTCCTCCAGTCCCCATCCCACCACACACACACTAGGGCCCCATGACCTAAACTTGTTTCCCTTCCCCTAAGGAAGCTTGGCCCCGCCTCTCCTTTGGATCCTGGCCACGCCCCCCGCTGCCAGGTGCCTCTGGGAAGCCCTGCCTAACTCCCGCACACTCCTTAGCCATGTCTCCCTTAGGGACCCTCCTGTCTGCTCCCACAGCACCCTGCAGCTCTGCCTTCTTAGTGTCTCCCTCATTAGACTGTAAGGTCCACCCCGTCCCCATGGCAACTAGTACATAATAGGTGTTTAGTAAAGACTTGTTGAATGAACCTATGAACTCAACTTGCCAATCCACCAGCCCCTCACCCCTACAAAGGCTTCAGTGTGGAGCCCCATGGTAACAGGGCATGGAAGGTCCTCGGTGGTGAGGTCCCCGGTGACTCCTCCAGCCTCACTCCCCCACACACACACTTTGTCTTATACCACATCACTGCTGGTGGCACAGCCCTGCATGTATTACAGGTTTCCAGCCTCCCTACTTTGCCCAGCTATCGCCCCTCCTATCTAGGAAGTCTGACACCGCACAACTCCCACACCACACTCCCCACCAGGAGTCAGGATCTTTTCTTGAGAGAACCTGTGTATCCTCCATCAGGGCACTTATCTGGAAATTAATTAGAGGATTTATTCAACAAACATTTACCCAGTGTCTTCTATGTACCAGGTAATTGGGCCAGATGTATGAATATAAAGATTTGATATGGTCCCCCCACCTCAAGCAGCTTTATCCAGTTGTATTTTTAAAAATTCTATTGTTGCACTTTTCCCACCTGGGTTGTGGGCTCTCCAGAAACTGTGCTTGATTGACCATTTCTATATTCTCAGTGCCATGCGCAATGTCTGCACACAGTAGGTAGGTGCATAATAAACTAGAGGAGTTGGGGGATGGGCTGGACATCCAGGGGCTGAGAGTTGGGGTCACTGAGCCCTGGTGCAGTGCCCTAGAGCCCCCACATCCAGGCATACCGTATCTGTCTCTCTGGAAGGAGCAGCTGTTGCTTGGCAGGATCACCCTGGTGCTGCTTGGTCTCCTGCAAGCTCATGGTAAGCCCTAAGCAGGGAGCCCGGGTACACCACCTCCCTTGAGCTCTTCTGCATTTTCAACAATTTTGCTGAGAGCGTTCAAGGACCCAGGAAGTTGTGGGTCCAAACTTCTCTCAGGCATCTCCATACAGTCTTTTCAGCAAGTGTTCCTTCCAGGGTCTTTCAGTCTCCCAGGTTATGACAAGATGTCAAAGGTAGAGTCTGGGGACTGATAGATGGTGGAGTGGTGGGCAAAGGATCTCATGTGACCTGAAACACTGGAACTCGGCTGTCGCCACACCCTGTCCTCTGCTCCCTACGCTCCACCCAAGAGTGGAATACAAGTATTAGCCCTAGCTCTGCTCAACAAAGGCTGCTGCAGGTTCTGGATGACCCCTCCACCTCTTCAGCCCTGCTTTCCTCCATGCATCCATCTGTCCATTCAGTCATTCAACAAACATATGAGCCCTTCCTTGCCCCTCAATACGATGAGTCAACCCCAGTTCTGAGCCTCTAGAGTTCAGAATCACAGGAGGGCCTCCCTATCCGGAGGTTTATCACTCTGCAGCCTCAGTGCCCAGGTCCTGCAGGCACTCACTGTGCCAGAGCAAACAACAGGCGTCCCGGGATAACTCTTTGCTGAAGGAGTAGAAACACCCACAGGGCCCCACGCAGAGCACTAGTAGACCTGGGTGCCCTGGCATTTCTCAGAGGGCTCCCCACTTCCCACTGCCCCCAAGAAATCCTCTGGAAACCACATGTCATTGCTTTAATACTGTGTAATACTTTCTTTTAAAATACAGTCTCTTCTGAGGTAGACAGACCACAACTGCAGAGCATCGTCAGACAGGAGATAAATACGTCCATGTACAACACGCAGCAAAATGAGGTAGAAATGGTTACAGCTGGAGGAGAGGATCCCAACCCCAATCTGGGTAGAGGAAGGAGAGGGCCAGGTAGCCAAGTCTGCCCTCCCCACACCCTGCCCCTGGATTCTTTGGTATGCCCCCCCAACACTGCCAGAGCTGGACCTGCCCTCCCCCTACCCGCCCCAGTGCCCATGAGGTAGGTGCCAGTAGCCTGGGGGCCATCTCCTTGTGCAAAGTTCCCCAGGCCTGGGGAACAGAAGAGCCCAGTAGAGGAAGCGGTGGGGATTCCGGGTCTCGGGCAGAGCTGCCTGCCCCTCGAAGGGAAGGCTGGGATCCCAACCCCATTTCCCAACACCCTCCACCCCCCGCCCCGTACATACATACACCTGAGAGAGAACCCCCTCACTCCATGCTCCCTCTGAGGGTCTTTCACAGCCAAGACCCTGTGGCCCACTGCTTCTGAGGCACCAAAGCCCTGTGATCAGCTGGCTCGAAGGAGAGGAGGGTCAGAGAGAGAGCAAGGGGGCAAAGGGGAAAACAGAGCAGCTTTCCTGTAGCATGTCTAGGCCAGCACAGGCCCTCAGCACCTTGGCACCTGAAAGGTCCCACAAGGACACCCTCCCAGCCAGGAGTGGGAAGTGGCACAGACTCTAGGAAATGGAGGGGCAGGCAGGGAAAGGGAAGGGAGGCCAAGGTGGGAGAGAGAAAAGGAGGTGAGGAAGGTGTGTCCCTTCCTTTGGACCGAAGATCAGGTCTGTGATATGGGCTGGGTCCGGGGAGAAAACTGCTAAAGCTCCATCAAGGGACAACTGGTGGCAGGGAGGGAGAGGAATGTGGTTCCCAGACAGAAGCGCTCTAGGCTGGTGGAAAGTTTGGGTAGAACTGAGATTTCCCATGTCAGGGAAACACCCTGCCCGTTTCCTTCACCCTCTCCCAGCCACCAGGGCTCCAGGCCTAGGACTCTAGGGGAAACTTCTCCTGTGAGGGTGCCCAACCCTCCTCCGAGCCTCCCAACAGAGAAGGTGGCTGAGGCCTAGTAGTTGATTTTATGCCCAACCAGACTTGTGGCCAGACTGTCTTCCCAGATGAGATTCCCTTAGTGGAAGTTATTGGGGGATCTCTGCCAAGGCAGGGGCCAGGTGAGATGACCTCTCTGAGGACTTTCTGCTGAGGTCACCTTCCCATTTGTGCCTTCCCAACCTACTGTCTGGTCTGAGTCTGGGGAAGGAAATGGGCAAGGCCATCCCAACTCTGGATAACCCTTCACAGACAACACTAAACTGAAGGGTGGGTCCCAGAGAGGAGAGCAGTGGGAAGGAAGACCTACCCCCTCTCTCAAATCCCCACCTGCTCCCCCACACCCATGCCTGAAAACTCACACCTGGGGAGGAAGCCCTTAGAAATACATTCTGCTTCTGTCCCAGGAATAGCTGGGGCTTGAGTGATGCCTCTGGGTCTTCTTCTCCCCTTCCCCACTGGTCTCACTTTCTGAGTCTTCTGGGAGAACTTGCTTCCTGGGGTGGAGCAGGGTCGGGGGAACACACAGGAGAGCAGCAAAAGCCTAACATTCTTTCTGAGGTCAGTTTCTTCCTGAGTTGT
>VBSM01002616.1:18707737-18741423 GCA_008086735.1 Cheirogaleus medius | reverse complement strand
TTGTACAGAGGCCCCGAGGGGCCGTACCCCGGCGGGGGCGGCGGCTGCAGCAGCGCAGCCGGGGGTGGCGGGGGCAGCGCGGCGCCCGTCTGCGCGCAGTAGCCTTGCGCCAGGTACCCCCCACCGTAGCCCGCCGCGTACTCGGGCGCCGCCGACGGGCCCCCGCATGCATTGCCGGCGTAGAGGGGCTCCGGCAGGTTCCCGGCTAAAACAGGGGAGCCTCCGAGACCCCCAGAGCCGCCCCCACTGCCCGACTTGGTTCCCGGGAGGCCCTCGTGGAGCGAGGCCAAGGGATAGGGTGGCTCTGGCCCAGGCCAGGGCTCGGGGTCCCCTTTGGCGCCGTTGAGGAACGTGGCGTCGCCGTAGCTGCCCACGGTGGGGCGCTCGTAGGGCGAGTCCAGGACCCCTGAGTACTTCTCTGCGTAGCGCTTGAGGAGGTTGGAGGCAGTGAGGGCGGAGATGTCATCGTGTGCCCAAGCGTAGTGGCAGCGCTGGCGACCCCCAGGGGGCAACTCCAACTTGTGGGCCGGCGAGGGGGTGGTGGAGGAGACGTCCAAGTGCTGCTCTGGCCACTGGTTGAGGGGCTGGGCGTGTTCCGGTGTCCAGTGCATCTTCGACAGAGCTGCAGGCAAGAGGGAGGAGCAGCTGGTGAGGTCCATAGGCCAGCCCACTTAGACTGTAGCCTGGGACAGGCGGGTCTTCCAGCATCCACCACCTACCGTCCCACCCTCCTGGGGCCCTTCCTCCAGGCACCACATACCCTTTATGTCCCAAGATTACAGTTATCTGAAAATATTTTCCTCAGAGCCAAGAGGGATCTG
This sequence comes from Cheirogaleus medius, assembly GCA_008086735.1. Taxonomy (NCBI): domain Eukaryota; kingdom Metazoa; phylum Chordata; class Mammalia; order Primates; family Cheirogaleidae; genus Cheirogaleus; species Cheirogaleus medius. The sequence continues at coordinate 18,740,602 of VBSM01002616.1, read as the reverse complement.
GAAAGGACATGGTTGGCCCTAACTTCACCTTGTAGGCAATGGTTATCGTTTTGTCCTGGCCACACCAGCCATGCCCTCTGTAGGCCACATAGTCCTTACTTGCAGACCTAATGAAGTGAAGGATCAGGCAATCCCAGCTCTAGGCCTACTCAAACCCAGGTGAGGCTCATTCAGTGACATATTTGCAGCTCACCCAGTATGTGCTGGCCACTACACAGACACCAGGGTTATATAAAGATGACTGAGGGCTGCCTAGGGTCCCTGGCCTAGTGGCCCAACAGTTTGATATTCCTAAATTCTCTGTTCACCTCAGCCTTCCCTGAGATTCCAAGGCCCCCTACGGGCATGAGATCATAGATGTGGATGTGCGTGTGCAGCAGTGCCTTTTCCTTCCTGGGAAACCTCCTTGGCTCACCCAGAACCATTCACTTCCTTTCCACTTGGTTCTTTTAGCCCCTGCCTGATGAGGTACCTGGGTTCCAGACCCAACTGTAGGTAAGAGCTGTGTGCCCAGGGCAGGTGCTGCCACCTGCCTCATTCCCAGTACGTCTCACCACAGTACAAAAATATGATACAGAACAGATGACATTCTGTAGAAGACGGGGAAAGTTAGTACACAACAATGCACATCATAGAAACTAAATCATATATTTGTCTCTAAACTTCCCACTAACGAAATAAAGGAGATGTGATCACACTCACTTTGCACCATTACTCAAAAGAAGCAAAAATGTTCCTGGCATTGAAATCATAGAACTTTTTTTCATGGACCTCAGGAAACAGATCTGTGAGATGTAATAAACAATGTCCTTCTTGACATCTGTGTTGTGAACACAGCAGAAAGGTTCCACAGCTGTTTCTTACACTGTCCCTTAGTACCTGTCAAAGCACGAGCCAAACTCTGGTAAAAGTGGTTTGGGGCCTCGGGAATAGCACTATCCAGGCACGTGGCACCAAATGGGGCTGACCTTATCCTAGGATAAAATCTCAAAGACTAAATGGGCCCATGGCATACCTAGAGACAGTTTTTGTTGATGATTAGTTCTCAAACCTAAGCTTTTGATAAGACAAGTTACTTCACAGGTTCATCTATTCTCCTGAGTTCAATATTCTTTCTTCAGAAAATTTTTATTGAGCAAATCCTAAGCTTTTCTAGGCATGGGGACAGATTGAAAGGTGAATAGGATGGTTCAGCCAGGTACAGGAGACAGGTAGACAACGTCCTCTGTGAATTGACAGAATAAAGATATGTGTCAATGGCTCTGGGACTCAGGGAAATGTCTCACACCTGGTTGAGGAGACCTCACCAAGGAGGTGATGTCTTTACTGGACAATGATGGGTGAGGGACCGAGTTGACCAGACAGGCTATGAAGCAGGTCATCCCAGATCACAGGAACAGCACCTTTAAAGGTGCAAAGCACAATGCATCCAGAAAGCCAGGGCCATGCTGGCTCAGATGCCCTATTCCCTTCCTCAAGGCACTTTACTGCCACCTTCTGGAAAACTGTCATAAATCTACAAATCTACGGTGTCTAAAGTGTGATTTGTGCCCCCTTAGAAGTAGGGCCCTGGTGCAGTGCACAACCTGAATAACCATACACTGTGAGTCTATAGAAAGCACCAAAAAATATTGGGTCACTAGGGCCTTAAACGGGATGTAAGTGGGGGAGTGGTGAAATGACTGAAATTAATCAAGTCTATTCTCAGTTCTCCACAGTTGGCCTTGTTTCAGCAGCTTGTTGACAGCACCCCCATCTCTGTTGATTCTCACTGTTTCCTATGGCAGTGACCTGACATCAGTGGGAGATGACAGTCTTTGCAAATGAAACTATTTACTCTCGTCCCTCCTACCCTAGGGAAGGCATGAGCCTTAGGTACCAAAGCTTAACACATTGACTGCCACACTGGAAAAAAAATATTTTTCCATGGTGTTTTATTATGAAAATAGAATAAAAACTTCGAAAATAAATGGTCCTTTCTAATTTAATGAAAAAATTGTTATTTTTGTTTTCTATGTTTTTTTCAATAGAAAAGTAATATAAAAACTTGAAAAATGAGTAATGTAAAAAGCAATGTGAAAACTTGGAAAATGGTTCATAATGGTAAAGTTTTCCTTGACTTGTCAGGCTTAAGTGTAATTTAAAGGCAAACATAATAGAAAAACAAAATTTATTGACTTCTATTCATTTAATCCACATTTTTAGAATTTAATTGTCAATGTTAATTGTAACAATAAGAACATCAATAAGGAAGATTTTCACGAACCAACTGCAGGGTTTTGTCCAGGTCTTGCTTCAAGAGGCCCCAGGCTCAAAACTAGCATTCGTTAAATACAACTCACCCAGCAGTTAATGTGTTAAAAAGGAAGGTGCATCCTCCAGGTTGTTCCACCCCCATGGGAAAGGTGATAGTGGCCACCAGTGGCAAGAGGGAAGAACAGAGACTCACGGAGATAAGTGTGAGGTCTGTGGAGGGCAGATGAGCAGCTCTCCAGCTCTTGCTGAGAGGAATCTCCAAAGATCAGAGGCATTACCTGGTACCAAAGAAGGCGATTTCCAGGAACATCAAAAATTAAAAGTTGGCCCGGGGTGGCTCACGCCTGTAATCCTAGCACTCTGGGAAGCTGAGGCGGGAGGATCGCTTGAGTTCAGGAGTTCGAGACCAGCCTGAGCAAGAGCGAGACCCCATCTCTACTACAAATAGAAATTAATTGGCCAACTAAAACATATATATAGAAAAAAAAATTAGCCGGGCATGGTGGCGCATGCCTGTAGTCCCAGCTACTCGGAAGGCTGAGGCAGGAGGATCCCTTGAGCCCAGGAGTTTGAGGTTGCTGTGAGCTAGGCTGACGCCACGGCACTCTAGCCCAGGCAACCAAGTGAGACTCTGTCTCAAAAAAAAAGAGAAACAAACAAAAAAATAGAAATTAATTGGCCAACTAAAAATATATAGAAAAAATGAGCCGGGCATGGTGGCGCATGCCTGTAGTCCCAGCTACTCGGGAGGCTGAGGCAGGAGGATCGCTTGAGCTCAGGAGTTTGAAGTTGCTGTGAGCTAGGCTGACACCACGGCACTCTAGCCCAGGCAACAGAGTGAGACTCTGTCTCAAAAAAAATAAATGAACTGCAAGCTGTGTCCCCTCTGAAGGACATAGACACACTAAAGAAGGCTCTGGATCTGGACTTGTCCACATGCATTTCCTTCACCTCCTGCCAGCCCCTCTGCCCCTTCTCATGTTATCAGTGGGGTCCTCCTTCCCCTTATTCCCCGAAGACTCTTGGGCCAGGCTCCCTCTCACCAGCTCCTGCCCTGGCTCCCAGCAATCTTCACTCAAATCCCCACCCTCACACCAAACACTCTGGCCCTTGTCATCCCCAGGAATAGACTCCAGGAAGCCACCTCCAGTCCTCCACGCCTGTCCTCCCAGCTCCATACCCACTGTATCTCTTCTACTCCAGGGCTCAGCCCTCTCTCTAACCCTTCCCCATGGGGACTTTATCCATGACACTTCGTCCAGACCACTTGATCTCTACACTCAATCTCAGATACTGGCCCTTCTATTCCAGGAAAATTTCTCCCATTTTAGCCAGAGAGAAGAAAATGAAGCCATTGGGCAAATGTCCCTGATCTCAGGCCCTCTGTTTTCACCTTTCTCTACATCTGTATCCATCTTGCAGCCAGAAGGCTCAGGGTCTATCCATCCCAGCCCTGGATCCCATAATGGCCAAGACTGGGACCTTGCACCATCAATTAACTACCCCTCCTCCCTACTCTGTCCTGGCTGCCTCCCCACAGCAAGCTTAATTCTTTCCCATCTTCAAAATGACCTCCGTTGACCCTGCCTCTGTCCCCCCCCCCCCCCCAGCTACCAGCCTTTCTGTTTTCTCCTTCATTCTTCTTCAAGGCATCATCGTACACTTGCAGCGATATGGCATCTGCTACAGGTCCTTTAAGTGGTCTAACTGGGAAGCAGGGGACCAGGTCAGCAACTTCTGCTAAATTTAGTTCCATAGCACTACATTTCGCTTTAACTCCTTTCAAGGGAAAGAACAAAGTTCTGGTCAGAGCTCAGCTGCCCAAGGACCAAGCTCAACCCAAGGGCAGGAGGAGAGCAGAAGTTTGAGAAAGAGGGCAGGGAGGCTGCCTTACCTGCACACAGGATGAGAGTGCTGGCTCACACGAGCCGAGCGCACACCAGCATGTATGCACACACCACCAAAGGTGTACACAGATGTGCACAACTGCAGGCTCATGTGCACATGTCTGCATATACGCACACACTTGAAGTGCAATCTCAGTAGGGTACTTCCTGACAGCCCCAGGCCCACCAGGCATGGCTTTCTGCCCTCACCCCTAGGCTGGTTACAGCTCTCTTGCTCTCACACAGAGACACCCACCATTCTCCCCTCACTGCCCCACTGCTGCCACTTCGCCTCCTGCAGGTGTCTCCAGGAAAGATCTCCCCAGGAGAGAGATCCCCTGCCTCCCTTCCAGGTTCCCAGACCACACACTCCAGTCCCCTGTATCAGCTAGACTAGAGGTGAAGAAAGGCCCTGAGGACTTGGCGGAGAGGGTAGGCTTTGAATCAGGGAGACCTAGTTTGAATACAGGCCCAAGACACACACTGTGGCCCTGGGCAGGCTGCCTGACATTGCTGAACCTCAATTTCTCCATTTATTAAGAGGCATAACATATACCATGCACAGAGTGGCTGTGAGGGTTAAAAAAGGTTATGTAAAATACCCAGTCCAGTGTGGGGCACAAGCAGTACAAATTAAGAACACAAGCAGTGCCCAAACCTTGCTGAGTGACTCTGAACAAATCACACTTCCTTTTGGGGTTGGGGGACCATGGTGAATGTTCTGTGAAAGGAAATTCCTCCAGCTCTGACATGACAGGCCAGTTGCAAGCACACAGGCACTGGGGACATACCAGCCCCTGTTCTATTTTTTACATATCTTATGTAGCCTTCACAGCAGCCCTGAGACCAATACTGTTCCCATCAGCTCCATTCTACAGCTGAGGAGACCGCAGCACAGAGAGATTCATACATCTGCAGGGTCGCACAGCTGTTATGCCGTGGAGGCGGGATTCAAAGCCCAAGCAGTGTGACTGCACAGCGCAGGCCCTGAGCCACGCGCCCGCACTGCCTCTCTGGTTCTTGCAGCCGGAGGCGCCTGAGGCCGTTGCACAGCACACACCAGCACTCATTTCCTGGGCCTATGCAAACAGTTTCTGTATTTGCCCGTGAACCTGGCTCTGCCCCAAGTGCTGTGTATTTACTCTTCAAACCAAGCAGGAGCATTTGTGTTTTCTCCTGGTAAAACAGCCCAAGGAGAGCTGTCCCTTTCCCTGTGAAAGTGCCATCAGACGATCATACATGCCCCTAGGCTGGGCACATAGTTCCTTATCTGGATTGTGTGGCCTACCCTGGTGGTCACTAGGACTCTGGAGAAAACACCCTTTCTGACACTGCCCCGGTCGGGGAAACTAAGTCTTGCTCCAGAAGCAACTTTCCCTGCAGGCCCTTGACCACGAAGAGCCATTGTACGCAGAGGCAGCCGGAACCCCACTTGATTCTTCTTCTCACAGAACACAGCCCTTCAAACTCACAGGCAATCAATAGTTACAGAAAGAATTACTGGAAGGAAGAGTAAAATAATTCCTAAAACCCCTACCCTCATTTTTAGGAAGTCCTCCAGGATCGATGAGAGCGTGATTCAGTCTTCACAACTGGCCGACATGCTAACTGGCCACACGCTAACTGGCCACACACTAACTGGCCAACATGCTAACTGGCCACACGCTCAGGCACTGATTTCACCCCTGTTCCTGCTGCCCACGTGTCCTGTGGATGCCTCTCCCATGCCTGTGGACCACAGGCTCTCCGTGCACGGGCCTGACACAGGCCTTACATATTCCCCTCAACCCCGGCCTCCTGGGGCAACAAACACCCTGAGTTGTCACAGTGTGACCATAGGCAAGACGCCAAACCTCTCTAAGCTTCGCTGTCTTCATTTGTCAATGAGACAGTTGGTTTAGATGGGCAGACCTCAAACTTTTCTTTCTCATTTAGAAACACTTTAAATTTTATACAAGGTGGGGTAGGAGCCCCCCCCCAACCCCGCAGTGTGAACACCCCTCTCTCCAACTCCCTAGGAGGCCCCTAAGACCCCTTCCAGATCTTACAGAAATTTTATGATTCTGTATTCTGTTACCCGTGGGAGGGAGGGGACTGGACTAGGCAGGGCTTGGGGGCAGGGTAGGGACGAAGGGGCAGCTGTGTGGCGGCTCCATGCCTGTGTGGAGATGCCGCCCTTCTGGGCAAGCCTCCTCTGGGCTCCATTATCTCAGCCTGGGACAAAGGGGCTGGAGTGGAGAATCCCATTGTCGGTCCTCCGTATGGAAATCTCATTAATCTATTCACCAAGGCTCCCACAGGCCTTTTGTCCCAGGCTTTTTGTCTACTGCTTACAACTGGTGCCCCAGGGGGTCTCTGGATGCCTGGCAGAGCTTGAACGAACTGTGCCCCCTCCTCTGGGCCCTGCCCCCTCATGCCAACCCTCAGTTACTGCAAGAGAAGGGAGGGAGGGGTGACAAGAGAACTCTGGAGGACTGGTCACCTGCTACAGCCTCTGCACCCACCACACAGGAAGCTCTTACCCCAGTCCTAGGCCAGAGACAGCTGAACCCCCAAAACTCTGCCTGGGGGCTGCCCTGGGGCCCAGCATAGGCCGAGCATGGGTAGGGCTCCATGCATGTTTCAGAATGAGCCAAAGGATGCCAGAGAAGAGGCAGTGAAACGTCCCATTTCAGTGGCTGCAGCCCAGTTTCTGCAAGGACGCTGTCTTGTTGCCTTCCAGCCTTGCAGCCACCAGCAAACACCTGCACTGAGGGTACCTTCAGTGCCAGCCACGGTGGCAGTGGTGGCTCAGACTGTGAGCCACACGCTTCGTCAGCTAACAGGGAAGATGAGGTAAAGCAGTTCATAAGAAAGGAAGGAAGAAGGGAGGGGAAGAGAGAAAAGAAAAGAAGGAAAGAAAGAGAAAGAATGAAAAAGAGAGAGAGACAGAGGGCTAGGGTGAGGTTGGTCAAAGGATACAAAATTTCACTTAGACCAGAGAAATAAGTTCAAGGGATCTATCGGACAACATGGTGACTATAGTTAATAACAATATATCCTACACCTGAAAATGGCTGAGAGTTGATTTTTAGTGTTCTCACCACAAATAAATTTGTGAAGTAATGCATATATTCATTAGCTCAATTTAGCCATTCCACAGTGTATATACATTTCGAAATGTCATGTTGCATACCACAAATATATACAACCTTTGTTAACTTTTTTAAAAATAAAGTTTTAAAATAAAAAATTCATTGCATTACCCTTAAAACATAGACAACTGTTGATTTTCTGTGCGAATGAGGAACCACAGGAATAAATAGAGTTGATAGTTTTTTTAAATAAAAGGTCAGATACATAGCTAAAAAGAGAAAAAAAGAACGAGAAAGAATTCGGAGGTTCAGAGACAGCTGAGGTGCTTTTTGGCGGGGGAGTTGGGCAGCAGCTGAAATGGGTCTCAGAAGATGGAGAAGGAAGGAGCAGGCTGAGCAGGGAGTGCTGGTGCCCAGCAGATGACAAAACTGAGTGCCAGGGAGGGCACATGGCTGGCCCAAGATCACAGCTCTCTGGAGGCTGAGCTGGGACCAGAAAGGGGATCTCCACCCTTGGAGCCAGCATTTTTCCACCTCCACAGATTTCTGTAAAGCAAGGACACGAGCTGAGCAGCAGATCCCCAAGGAGAACATGAGATCTGAACACCCTCATTGTCCCTAAACTCAGTCCTGAGCTGGGGAATTGATGAGCTCGGAGCTGGAAGGGGGCAGGGGGGCACGTGAAGGTGAGGATGGGGCCACAGGCCAAGAGCTGGAGGTTGGGAACGGTGAGGACAGGGGCGGCTGTTGTTGGAGTGAATCTCCGCGTGTCTTTGGGCGAGTTGCTTGTCCTCTGTTCACTGTCTGTGAGCATCACAGCCTCCCTGATCCTTTTGGGGTGTGAAGGGGAACCGGCCCAATAACGCAATGCAAGCCAGCTTTCCTCCCTATAAGGGCCTATCTAGAAAAGTCCGCCCTGCCCACTCAGGACTAGAGACAGGCCCTTGCCCCTACAGCTCCACCGTCTGTCAAGCCTCCCTGGACCAACCCTCCTGGCCCGCGGCGCTCACGCCCGCTCACGCCGCCGCCTTCCTGGCCACTCCAGCGCCTGCTGACTCCTAGCAGTCTTGGGGAAGCTGAAGGAAGTCCCACCTGGGGGGTTAAAAAACAGTTTAAAAGCTGCCTATGTTACTATTTCTGATTCCTGCCCTTCCATTCCCTCTTGAACCCCTTCCAACCAGGCCTTATAACCGCACTGTACCTGCACCGTTGAATCTGCCGGCCACTGTCAGCCCCCATGTCACTGACTCAGCAGCATAGACTCAGCCCCGTGCTCCCCTTCTTAGGACGCCAGGACACCCCTCTCCTGGCCCCCGCCTCCCTCACCTCCTCAGCCTCTCTGCCATCGTCCCCTCAAAACCTTGCAGGCCGGGGGCTCAGCCCTGCGGCCTTCTCTTCCCTCCCCATGGGCATTCCTCAGGCGATCTCGTCCATTTTCCCCGCTTTGACAGACACCCGTATACTGTCATTTCCTAACGTGGTTCTCCAGCCTAGGTGTCTCCCCTGTGCCCCACACCAACATACTCAACCTTCTTCCCAATACCTCCACTAGAATATCCACTTGGCATAAGTAACATGTCCAAAAATGAAACTTGTGGCTTCTCCACCTCAGCCTACCCCTCCCTCAGTCTTCCCCATCGCGGGAAGTGGCAGCTTCATCCTTTCCAGTTGCTCTGGCCAGAAACCTTGGGCTCATCCTTAACTTCTCTCCTTCATACTTTAGAGCAGCAAGTCAGATTAGCCCCAGCTTCAGAATCTACCCCGAATGCAACCATGGCTCACCACCTCCAGGGCCTCTCTCCCTTGCTGACAGCAGTAGCCTCCCATCTCAGTCCCCCGTTTCTACATTGTCCCCCACTCGCTAGTCCCAGCACGGTAGGCAGGATGACTCCTGAAAACATGCTCCATCCTGGCATTCTTACACCCAAAAGCTTCTGGCGGCTCCCACCTCACTCGGAATAAAAGCCGAAGTCCTCCCACTGGCCCACCAGGTCCTGAGGAGCTGCTTCCCGTTACCTGTCACCTGTCGGCCTCACCTGCTGCCGCTCTCCCCTCCCTTCGACAGCCTCCTCGCAACTCCTCAGGGCCCTTGTCCTTGCTGGGCTCCGTGCCTGGAACATCCGTGCCCGCGGCTCCCAGCCGCCCATACTTCGGGTCTCTGCTCAACCGTTGCCTCAGACACTGTCCCCCTCAACCTGAAGTCTTCTGTAACACCCATCCCAATCTGACCTATTTGTTGCTTTATTGTCTGCATACCCACTAGAAAGTCCCATGGGAGCAGGAACTTTGTGTTGTTCACTGTTATATCCCAAGCACCTAGGACAGTGCCTGGCACACAGTTAAGTTCTTATAGACTACGGGATGGAGGAATGAGCAAGGAGGCTTGAAGTTGCCTGTGTGTTCAAATAAAGAAAATAATCAGAGTGACCAAATTGAGCCCACAGGTAATGGTGATGATGGTAAGAGGTGAAGCCAGGGATTTACCTGAGAAATGAACAGAGCAGGGGTGCCCAGGAGGAGAGCTTGTGTCTGCAAACACCAGAGGAGACTGCCTGGCCCCGAAAGGCACCCACCTCAGCCCCCCAGGGACCCCACATGGCTTCCTTTTTAAATCTCCCTCCTTCTGTGGCCTACCCTCATCAGGCCTCTGTGGGAAGGACAAAAGGGGCGATGGAATTCCCATCAAAGGCCACTGGACACATGGTAAAGAGATCAGGGCCCTTGGGATCCTGCTTCCTGGAGGTAGTGCGGCCTCCCCGCCAGTCTGGCTCCTCTCTGAGCCCGGGGTGTGGTGGGGGTGTGCGCTGGCCCTGGCCTCCTCGGATGTCAAATGCCAAACAGCAGGAGGTCAGGCTGAGCAAAGCTGGCCAAGCGGCCCCCATCTGGGCTCAGTGTATGTGTGTGTGTGTGTGTGTGTGTGTGTGTGTGTGTTCGTGCGTGTGCATGTGCACAGGGAGAGGGGGGAAGGGCAGCACAGAAATCCCTGCCTTGTCTGCGGTCAGGGCCACAGCCAAGCTGTGACCATCTGTTGTCGTCTCGAGAGGCCAGGCCAGGGGCTCAGCACCCTTGAAGAATAAGCCTTCCCTTTCGCCAGCCTCCTAGTGTCTGCAAAGAACTTTCATAGTTATCATTCGGCTTCACCCTCACAGTGTCCCTGCCAGATGGGCATTAGTCTTCCCATTTTACAGAAGAAATGGAAGCTCAGAGAGGGGAAGTGTTTCTCCCAAGGTCACACAGCTAGTAAGGGGGAGGTGGTGCTTTCAGCCCATTCTGTCAACCCCTCCCTACCCCAACCCTGGCCAAGGTCCCTGGGTGCCAAGCACAGGGCCCTCACATCAGGCTCAAAATCAGCAGGTTTCCAGGGCTAGGCTGTCAGGCACAGCCCTCCCACCCATCCCCTGGCCCTGCTGCAGCCCAACCCTGCCCCACATGCCCCCTCTTCCAGGAAGGCTTCTTGGACTGACATCCCAAGGAATTTCCTAAGATACCTCAAAGTCTAGAGCCTCCTACAGCCACTGCTTTCCCACTGTGGGCTGTCAGGCTGTCCCTGAGTATTTACCTTTCCTGTGGCCCAGGACCTCTTAAGGGATGCTCAGCCACCCAAAGGAGCAGAGTGCCCTAGCTTCAGGTGACCCACATGGCATTTCCCTCTGGGGCAGCCCAGCAGGCTGGAGAAGGAGCACAGTGTAGCGGGAAGAGTCCCGCCAGGGCCACCCAGCCAGAAAGGAGCAGAGCTGGCATTCACACCCAAGGGCTTGGCTTAAACCCCTGACCACAGCCTCTAATCCTGCACTGTCCAAATGGCAGCCACTAGCCACATGTAACTATTTAAATTTAAATTCACTAAAGTGTAATAAAATTTAAAATGCCCTTCCTCAATAGCACTAGCCACATTCTAAGTGCTCGACAGCCATGTGTGGTACTGGCCACCACACTGGGCATTGCAGACACAGAACCCTTCCATCATTGCAGCAAGTTCTACTGGACAGCGCTGCTCTAATCCCAGGGCGGGCTCGGCTCTGCAGCCAGCTGCTTCCTGACACCCACCTACTGCAATGGAGCTCGCTGCTTAGGGCCTTCAGCAGACTTCCTTAGGACTTAGACTTCTTTCATTAGGATTCCCAGGGAGTTTCACACTGGACTCCAGCTTCCCCCAGAACCATGAGAGGGAGGGTGGGCTAGCTGGACCAACCCCCTTGCCACCAGCCTGCCTGGCTGGCCTGCCTCAGGACAGGAGGGGCAGGCTGAAGAGGAGGGGAGGAAGGTGGGACAGGGTAGTTTGTCATATGGCCCTCGGGCTGTGATTCCCTCCCCCATCAGCTACTCAACACCCCTCCTCAACCCTGCCTACCATCCTCATCCTCATCAAATCCTGAGGACAGATGGGGGCCAGCAGAGAGGGAGAAACGTGACCACAGTGAAAGCACTCTCAAGTGGTAACAGAGTCCGAGGGTCACAGCTGTGTCCCTGGAGGCCTAGCCAGTCTCTCATGTCCAGCCTTGATGTCTGGCCAGGCCTGGGATAAAGCGAATCTCTGCAAGGGGAGGGGGGATACTTAGGAATCTTAGGGGGAAACCGAGAAATCTGTAGGTGTTGGATTATCCCAGCAGACAGCCCCAGTGAAAAATACAGTCACTCTTGTGGTCACTCATCCATCCATCCATTCAGCACACATAGAATAAGCCCCCACCATGTCACGATGTAACAGGAGTACATAAAGATGGACAGGTGGGCTCCCTAACCAGCTTGACCAGGTAGGGACATGGCTTGTTGTGGGCTTAATCCTCCTTCCAGGCTAGATGAAGATCCTTTGTCTCTGCCCAGTGGTCTGAGCAGTGTGGACACCCCCCAGCCCCCTCCCCTCAAACAGGCATGCTTGCATGCGCGCGCACAGCACACACACTCCCAGCTGCTGCCAGAAGCCCCCTCCCTGGTCTTTCTGGCCAATCACAGCACTGAAGAGTAAGTCCCACTGTCCGGTGGCCCCCAGGGAGTGTATTAGCACATTTGAACTGCTCAACCTGCAACTGACAAAGCCTGGGGCCTTGGGAGGAGACACAGCAGGAGTGGTGGGGGCCTGTGGGGAGCTCTCCTCCCCTCCACCTCCCAGGGGAGGCTCAGGACTAGATTAAGCATTCTGGGGCACAGAGGAATTTGGGGGCCCCAGCTCCAGCAGTGAATAAGCGATCCATAAAATCCCAATTTACACACTAACTGATCAAACAGCCCATCTACTAACCCCCAGGAGGCTGGGGGTGGCTCCTGGGCCGCCCTGCTCTCCCCAGCTCTTGCAGGAGGTCCTGGGGAGCTGGACAGACTCCGCAGCCCCCAGTCCCGGTGAGGGACACCCATCCCCAGGGCTTGGGGCTGCCATACCCCTGTGATTTAGCTGCCTTGAGGGGGACGCTCTTTGTCACCCTCTGTGAATTATGGCTCTTTTTCTCTCTTGTGCTGCCCCAGGGCCTCCAGGCCTGACTCCAGCCTCATCAGAGCTGCTAATCACTTTTCCAGCTCTGAAGCCCTACTCTCCTCCCCACCCCCTTCTTCCCGGCAGCCCCTCCGTGTCTTCTCTCACCCTCCTCCTGGTGTGGCAGGGGGATGCTCTGAGGCCTCTCCTTCCACCAGCCCATCTCATCCCCAACGGGGTGGCTCCAGAGCAATTCCACCATCCGAAACCCATCTCCCCGGAGGGACCAATTGCCCTTGTCGCTATCCCCAAAGAAAACACAGTATGTCTACATCTTGCCTAAATTTTGCTTACTTCCCTTGGTTAGGCCGAAATTTCAGCAAGAGAAAACCATTCTGGTTAACAAGCATTCTCTTTTAAACCACATCTTAGCTCTGGAGGCTCTGCTATCAGCCACCGGCCCCTAGAGGAGGATTATGGAGGCTGATCTTCCTTCCCCTCCCTTCCCCTACATGCTGAGAGAGACGAGCTGCTGAGCTGCCGGAGCAACTGGCCAGGTAAAGTGAGTCTTTGGGGCTGGGAATTGCTTCAAGGGCAGCACAGGGTCCCCACGCCCCCTTCTCACTGCACATGAACTGCACTGGGGTAGGTCAGGGATGGCCTTCAACTCCCAGGCCCTAGGGAAAGGGCAGAAAGGGAAGTGGGGGCAACCTTATCATTATGCTTCCCAGGGGGCTCCAGAGGGCAAGGGGCTGTCTCCCAGAGGCCACTGGTACTGGGCAGGGGGCTGATCTCCCTGTCTCCTGCAGTCCTCACAACAGGCTGCAGGAGGTTATGACTGTGAGCCTGGTCTACAGTGGGCCACGAGCCTTCCCTTTCTCTCCCCTCTCCTCCCCTTCACTGCTGCTCCCAGCACCCCTCCCCACAATACAGCCCACAGCCACTGTCACCTTGAATGATACAGGTATCTCAAGAGCAGCCTGAAAGACGGGCCCAGGGCTGGAGGTGTCTGGGCCCCCTCTAGCGAGCCCTCTCTCCCTCCCATGGCTCAGGTGTTACAGGGAGTGAGCAGTGGTCTCAGAGTCAGCCTGAGATGTGGGACAACTGTCTCAATCTGTTTCCTCCAGTGTGAAATGGGGGGACCCAGCATCCCCCTCACAGGCCGGCCTGAGGGCAGTGAAGGAGAGTGGTGCTTTGAAGACTAGCCAGAGCGGGGCCAGGGGCTGGGGCAGGACAGCAGGACAGAGCCCAGGACAGGCTCAGACTCAGCCCCTAAGGCTGGCCAGGTGCTTCAGCCTGGGAAAAAGGTGGCGGCGCTCTGGGGCCAGAAAGATCCTATGGGTTTGAAGGATGACTCCAAGAAGAAGCACAAGCACAGCTCCTGAGCTGCCTGCTGGGCCCCAAAAGAGCACAGCCCTGCAGGAGTGAGCTCCCCGTCCTGCCCCTGGCTGTCTGACCTCACTGAAAACGCAGCCCCAAACCACAGCTTCCCAGCATGTTCTAGCCTGACCCCTGGCCCTCTGACCTATGTCCTGGGATATCTGTCACCAGCTTCTCCTCTGCCAACAGAAAGAGGAGCCCCAGGGCCATGCCATGAGCCCCCCATCCCACCCTCTGCCACTTGAAACTGCCCAAGCAGGGTGTCCTGCTCCTCCCTGCTCAGGTCCTTCTTGAAAGCCTGTGACGCCCAGCCCCAGCTTTGTCCTGAGCCACATTTTTCACTGTTCCTGGCAATCTTAGGAGGAGATTTAGGAATCTATGTAAGAATCTGTAGGACCCCCTGGGGGGTCCACATACACCTCAGACTGTACATGCCCAAGGAAAACATCTCTGCCTCCTCTCTGCTGTCCATCTGTTCGCTGTGGCCGAAAACCTTGGAGCCCCTGTCTCCACCTATCCAGCCGGCCACTGAGTCCTGCTGACATTCTCTGAAGTGACCCACAGCTCCCACGCCCCCCTCCACAGTGGCCCCACATCTGAACTCGCTGCTTCGGCTCTCTGCCTTCCCCATCCTCCTTCTGCATGCATGTCTGAAACACAGAACAACCTCCCACCAACCAGAGTGGACACTGAACCGCTTAGACTGGCACCAGAGGCGGACCAGTTTGTCCTTCCTTCCAGCCTCAGCCCCTGCCTCAGGCCCCCTGTATCCCTTCCAGCCACATCAGCCCATTCTCCAGGCCACACGCTCACACTGCCAGGGCTTCGCCCCAGCGGGCCCCTCTGCCCAGATGACTCCTCCCCAGTTCTGCAGCTGGGATGCTCCCAGGCCTTTCTGTCACATGGACTCTGAAGCTGTTGATGGCTCTTTCTTTGGGCACCTCTGTCCTGTCACTCCAATGCCTCCTTTAGAGGTGGCATCGTGGTTAAACTGGGCTCCCATCCCCTGCCCGGCTCAGCCAGCCCTGCCTGTGAGCCTTTGCACTGCAGTTCTCTGGCCCTTTCTGTCCTTTTCCCTCCCAAAGTCCCCTCCCTCAGAAAACCTGCCCTGATACGATGAAGGGAAGAGCAGAGCCCCTGGAGCAAAGCTGATCCGGACTTTTTAACAATAGTTATTATTATTTTTGGCAATTACTTTTGTAAAAGATTGCTTGCTTTTTCATGGAGGTACAGGGATTTGTAGTTGAATCCTGTGCCTTGCCGGCCTAGAGTCAGCTCCTTCCTGAGACCCCGTGGAGAGAGAAATGAGCATTGCAAGGGGCTGCAGGACACTCCCTGGGCGGCTGCAGGGGCAGGCGCTTGAGAAGGGGGGTGCGAGCTACAGGCTGTCCACTTGGGGCGCCACTGTTATCTGGGGCTGGACTTCCAAAAGTGCCCATCTCCTCGTGGGTCTGCACCTGGGACTCCTCTTCCCTTGGGACCTGGCCCCGCATGTGCGTGAGATGGAGGATGTGGTCAGGGCTCCTTACCGCGTTTAAGCCATAGGCCCCTTTCACAGTCTGGAAAACCTGTGGCCTGTTCTCAAAATTACTTTTTCAATGCATAAAATAAAAGTACACAGGACTACAAAGGGCACTAATAATACCAGCATATATTAATACTTCTATCCATGAACTCCTAGGGGTCGTGGACCACATGGCTTAGCCCAAGAGCCTCTAGTCTCCTCCAGGGCCCCACATTGCCATCCCCCCAGCCAGATGCAGGATCTGAGGTTGTCTTGAGTCAGTTTGGGCGGTATGTAGCCCTCAAAGGCTTAAGCTTTTTTTGTTGTTGTGTTTTTTCTTTCTTTTTTTTTTTTTCTTTTTGCAATAGGGTGCAGTGGCGTCATCATAGCTCACTGCAGCCTCAAACTCCTGGGCTCAAGGGATCTTTCTGCCTCAGCTTCCTGAGTAGCTGGGACTACAGGCATGTGCCACCATGCCTGACCAATTTTTTTTATTTTTTGCAGAGGTGGGGTCTCACTATGTTGCCCAGGCTGGTCTCAAGCTCCTGGCCTCAAGCAATCTTCCTGCCTCAGCCTCCCCAAGTGCTGGGATTACAGACATCAGCCACCTCGCCTGGCCAAAAGGCTTCTGCTTTCAAGTCTGGGTGCCCCTATGTCCTCTGGCCCCAAATATGGCCCCTCCTTGTGCATGCGGGTGGGTATGAGACACGCCCCCAAGGGCCAGCCTGACCAAAGGTGAGGAAACAGGCCCAGGCAGCCCACCAGGTGTCCCCACTGGCTGCCTCAGCCTCCTCCTACCCTCTGCCCAGCCCTGGGGGTGCTGAGCTGAGCAACTCCAGCTATGCAGCCTGGCCGGTCCACCTGGGTGTGAGTGGGCAGGGCTGTCCTCCAGGGGGTGGCCCCCACACCTGCAGGGCCAAAGGAACAGAGAGACAGAGAAACTGGGGGGAGGGTGCGAGGAATAGACTAAAGAAGCACAACACTCCTCTGCCCCTGCGTGGAATTCTCAACACAAGCGCCAAGCACGCTCTGAGTGTGTTCCACACATGAGTTCAGTGCATCCTCACTGGAACCCTAGGAAGTGACTCCCATGTTGCAGATGAGGAAACTGAGGTACGGCTAACCTAGTCACCAAGCTAGGACAGAGTGCCACCTGCCCAGGCAGTCTGGCTCCAGATGCTTTTCTTCTTCCCACATAAGAAGCAGATGTTGTTCCCATTTGACAGCTGAGAAAATGGAGGTATCAGTTGATTCCCACCCTCCTCATCAACCTCCCCTACCCCACTGAGCTCTCCTCCCTCGAACCCCCTCCCATACTTAGCCACGAGCCCTGGAGCTTAGCGCATTTCAAAGCTGTTCTCATTGGACCAAGTAAGTCCTTGCCCAGGTCTGAGAAGCTCTGGCCTCAAGGTTAGGACCCCAGACCCTGGTTAGGGTCACTGCCACACTCCGAGGGATAGAGAAGTGAGCCTGGAGACCATGCCTAGAGGAATGGGGAGGAGAAAGGCTCTGAGGACCAGACGTCTGGATGACAGGCAGGTGGCAGACTGTGCAGCATTGGCAGCCTCTCCCCTCCTCCCCTGCACTCCCTACCCTCCTTGACAGTAGCAAATCCTCCATGAAAGATTTTTTGCTTAACAGGAGTTCGCTCTGTCTGAGAACATGCAGGCTGTCTCTAGAAGCACTGAGCTCCCCAGCAGTGGAGGCATTCAACATCAGAGGCTGTCCTCACAGGGAGGGGCACTCCCAGGCAGGTGGAAGGGCTCCTCCCCTTCTCTCAGCAGTTTTCCCAGGTCATCCCCACTTGGACTCAACAAGTCCCCACTCAACTGACCTCTGTCACCCTGGTCCCCCAGCTGCCTTCCCCACTCCATTTAGGAAGTTCCATCTTTCTCAGTGAGGGGCTCAGACCCCCAAATTCATGCCTGAAGAGGGCTACAGTATGGAAGACAGTGATAAAAGAATGGCCAGCTCACATGGGACAGTCTGCCTGGAAAACAAGCCCCTTCCTACAGGAGTGAGGGTCTGGCCCCTGATGAGATGCCATCTCTTGAAGGAGCTGGGTGGAAGGGGCAATTCCTCCTGGCATCCAGGGAATTCCCAGGGAGCCCCTCTGGCCCAGCAGAAGCCAACAGACAGGCTGGGTGGGGAGGGGACCACTGGCCGTGGGGGCGAAGGCAGGGTCCTTTTTCAGGTATAACCTAACTCCCGCCAGTTTTCTTTCCCCACTGGCCTGGAAAGAACAAACACCTCCAGGCTCTTAAGCATCCAAAGGTCAAACAGGGCAGTCAGTAGCAGGTGGACTCCCCCTGAGCAGTAGCCCTTGTCCCAGTTTTCTAATTCCCACTGACACAGCCTCCTCCAGGAAAACGCAGTCTCCTCAGGACTCCCCCAGTGCAGGGCCCCGGTCCTCCCCTTACAGCCTCTCCACTCCAAGCCAACCTATACACTCTCCACAGCTCCTGGCCTGCCACTGCCCAGCTCAATGTCCTCAGTGGCTCCCTTCTACTCTGAGAGTGCAGGGACAGTGGTCCTGAAAACATAGCCTGTCCCTTTGCCTCTTCACTGGTCCCCAACATCTTGCAAGCTCCCTGAAGGTGACACCACATCAGAAAACACTGGTTGCTGGATGAACAGCTACCTGGAGAAAATAGTGAGGGCCTGGCAGCCATGATTTATGCTAGGTGCCTGTGGCAAAGCAATGCCAGGGTTGAGGGCATCCTTTGGCTCTCCCTGGCCATGTGAGGAAGAAGCTTGTTAAGGAAGATCCCAGGTATGAAAGCCCCAGCTCAGGGCCTGGTCCATAGGTGCCCAGTGAGTGTCTGGGGAGTCTCAGGGGTCCAGGAATGCTGCCCCTGGCTGGGCACCCTCAGGGGTCCAGCTGAGGTACACTCAGGACCTTGCACAGCGCTGGGACACAGTATGTAGATGCTCAATACAGGTTTGCTAAGAGTAAAGTGCAGCCTCTTCATCATGTCTTCCCATTCATCCCTGTTTAATCACAGCACTGGGCTGGGGACCAGGTGGCCTGAGTCTGCACAGGCAGAGAGGGGATGGAGGGAAGTATCCTGCCACCTCCCACATTCCTGCAGGCAGCCATGCTCGCTCTCCTCCCACCTACCTCCTGATACCCCACCCCCTACTCTACTTTGGAGGGGGCTTCAAGGAGGGCAAGCCCTGCCATGGGCCAGAACTTTCACATGCATGTTCTTTTTTCCTCCTTACTCCGATATTGGGATGTGGTTCTCTGGAGTCCCTGGCCCCTGAGCCACTGAGCAGGTCACCAGAGAGGGGCATGTGCTTTGGAGACAAAGGGGCAGACTATTTGAAACCAAGGCCCAAATCACCATGATGTGAGGTTCTTATCCCCATTTTGCATATGAAGAAATTGAGGCCCAAACAGTTGAAGTCTCTTGTCCAGGGTTACACCTGATTAGCAGCAGGGTCCCTGCAGCTCAGGGCTATGTCCCTAGAGTGGGGGCCGTGACTGGTCATCATAACATGGGGCTGGGGCCATAGCCCTATGGAGTCAGGCCTGTGGCCACTGCCCAACTCTCCCATTTACCGAGAACTCCCCACTCCACCTCCAGCCCCCAAGATGAATGCCAAAGTCTGATCCTGTCCACACCTCAGTGCTAAAGGAAACGACAGCAAGGCACCTGGTTGTTCCCACTGAGATCTCCTTTCCTTGGCTGGACAAACCAGAGAAACGTCAGCATTGACAGCAATCACAGCCCTGAGCACTTTCATCTGCTTTTCTGACCAGGCCCTTGCAAACCCACAGAGTCACTCAAGACCAGGACTCAGGACTCCCAGCTCCCAGCTCCTGCCTCATTTAATCCTCACAATAATGTTTATGAGGTGGATGTCATTCTTAGTTCCATTTCCCAGAAGAGATGTAAAGTTTAATAAGTGCTTGTGTTAATTATGATTCACCAAGATTCTGAAGAAACTGCTCCCTTTTCTTGCTACTCATCCTTGTGCCTGGAGACAAGTGGACCCTAAAACAAAGTCCCTGGACAGCCTCTCTCCAGGCCACACAGTCAGAGATGAGATGACCAGCCCAGACCCCAACCCAGGCAGTGTGAACCCTTCCCACTCAAAGGCTGGCCCTGCACCTCGGTCCCCTACCCCTGACCCCTTGGCTCATGCTGTCTCCCTGCCAGTAATAAGGCCAGGGCACAAGCACTGAGTGGGGAGGTCAGGAAACCCAGGCTGCAGGCCTGACCCTGCCGTCAGCACATTACACGGGTCTGGACTGGGGTGAAGCTTTCTTGGTATAGCTCCCCAATGGGCTTGGGTGGGGGTTTGAGCACTCTCTAAAGCAGAATGCAGAGCCTGGTGTCAATGAATGGAAATGCAGCTTTCTAGGGATGACTTTCACCAGTTCCTCCAAGGGCTCTGTAAATCAAAAAATTATGGACCCCAAGACTGGATAATCTTGAAGGCCCCTTCCATCCCTAGTATTCTTGGCCTATTCACATTTAAACATAAATTCCACTCCCGTCCTTCAAGGCCAACTCCTGCCACTCCAGGAAGCCCTAGCAGATTTCTTGCTTCTTAGACTGCATGGACAGGCTGGGGACCCAATGCCACAGAGCCTTGTGGGATCTTCTGTCCTGATCTCCTTCACTCCTCACTAGCCTGCCAGCTCCCAGAAGGGGGCAGGGCCAGTCCAAGGCTAAGATCACAAAAGATGCAAGGACACCCCACAGTCAGCCTAGTGTGGCTCCCCCAGCCCACGGTCTCTGTCCATTGGCCAGCAGGGGCTCTCAGTGTTGCAGACCACAGGTGCACCAGGGTCTGAAGTCCACCTCTCCCTGCTGCAGCCCTGGAACCTCCCTGAACTATGCTTCTGCAAGGAACCTGGTTTTCATTAAATCGGGTAAAGGAGTCATTAACTGCCAAGTCAAGAAGAAGCAAAGTTCTGCTAAAAGGCACAGGGAGGGTAAGGGAGTCCAGCCTGTCCCTTGCCCTCCCCAACTGACCGATGGTGGGGGGAGGGGAGGGAGACTCCTCAAGGTCCAGCCACTGCAGCAGTAGGAGCTAGGGGTGGAGAGTAGGGGGAGTCTTGCCCAGATAATAAGCAATTGTTAATGTGATCCATATGGATCCTGACTGGCCCCTCTGTTTAACAGGATGATAATGGCAGGGAAAGAATGCTAGTCTGAGGGGAAGGGAAGGGGCAAAGTCCTCCCCAGACTTGGGGGTTGGGGGGAGGGTCATTAGGGAGAAGGAGGAAGAGGAGGAGGGAGAGGAGACCCACCCAGGGGTCTCCACCACTCAAGAGCACAGAGCTATTTGCCTGAAAGTGGTCAAATTGTAAATTTTGCAGACTGCCTGGCTAAAAGCCCTTACAAAATCCCTTTTATTCAACTAACCAAACTTATGGGGCACCCACAAGGTGGCAAGCCCTGTGCCAAGCCCATTGGAGGCAAGGGGCAGGGAAGTATCTGCTCTACCTCTGTTCTCTGGGAGGCAAAGCCCTATGTAGAGCCAGCCACAAAGGCTGAAGGGAGGCACAGGTGCAGGGCAAGGCAGCCATGGATGAAGGAGCAAGTGACAAGAGGGCTTGAGGAGGCTGCACATAGGAAGTGTGGCATCCGAGTTGGGCCTTGAAGAATGAGGAGGTTGTGGAAAGACAGGGACAATGGGGAAGGCATTTAGCTGAGGGAACAGCAGGAGCAAAGGCAGAGAGGCGTGAAATTGCGTGGCGAGAGTCTGAGATCTCAGCAATAAAGCTGCAGCCCAGGCAGGGGAGGGAGGGAACTCTTGATCCATAAAAAGCTGTGGCCATGGATGACCAGCAGAAAGGCAGGAAAGGGCTCTGGAACACCACACTCGGGTCTGGGTCCCTCTCCCCAGCCTTCCTCCACGCTGTGCACTGGAATTGTCCAATCATGGGATCCCCAGCCTAGCCCTCGGCCACGCCGCGGCCAGAGGATCTGGCAGAGCCTCGGAAGCCAAACCCATCCCTGTGTCTCTCAGGCCCCTCTTCTGGAGATTGGGGATCCCCCAGGAACGCGGGGTATCCAGGCATCAGCAGGAGCAACTCCACTGCCCCACAGCTAAATTCCCTTTGGCGTAAGAGCGCTTCGCCCAGCAGATAGCACAGCGAGGGCACAAGGGTCGCTCCTGTCTGCTGCGGACACCAATAGAATCAAGTGGAAATAAATGAAATGGTGCTAAATATGGGAAGGGGAATTTATGAGGCCAGTCACCCGGGCAGCCCAGCCCGCCCAGCAGGCCCCGCCCCTTTCCTCGCCCATCCCAGGAAGTCCCGCCCCGCCCCCTGCCCCGCGGCGCTCGCGGCCACTGGGGACCCGCGCCCGGCCACTGAGTCGCCGCGGCTCTGCGCTGCGGGCGCGTCCGTCCGTGGGGAGCTACCGCACAGCAGAGAAGGGCGTCTGCTACTGGACTACGAGGCTCGGGAAAGGGGCTGTTGCCAGCAGGATGCTCTGGGGGTTCAGGTTGAGTTCTGGGAAGGTCTGGGACTCCCTCTGCAGAAGTGTTCGGACCCGGCGTCTCCTGGCCCACTCCAGAGACCTGGCGGCTCCACAGGGAAGGCTCCAGGCCCCGGGACCCGAGGAGCACCCCCTGCCCCCACGCCCTAAGCCCCGAGTGGGGTTGGAACCCGGTCGGCCGGCCGCCGCAGCCCGTGCGGAGGACAACACAAACATTCTTCCGTCCTCTATTCTCCTCCAAATTAGGTATCCATGGAGACAGGGCCGGCAGCCTGACAGCCCTACGGCCTAATCCTGATTTAGTGACCGTCCCTTTAACAGCCCACCCACCCGTCCACCCACCCCTGCGCTCCGGGCCGCCGCTGGGCGCAGGCTCCAGACCGCTCGCACTCTCCCCCGCGCAGACCCCTTCCCAGGCCCCGTCTGCTGGGAGGGGCAAGGGGACCAGAGGGGCAAAGGGGGCCAAACTTGCTGAGCGCCTACTGTGTGCGCGACACCGCGGAGGAACCTCTACAGAGAGGGTGCCTAGCATGGGAATCTCTGCAGATCAGGAGAGGGCTCTTGCAGCGGGGAAGTTTAGTGGGCGCTCTCCAGTGAGCTGGGAGCCTAGGGGGTCTCCCTTGCAGCCTGGAGGGCAAGGGTGAAGGTAAGTAAGTGCAGCTTCCAGCAACACCCCGACTCCGAGATGGGGGCTCTGCTCTCCCAGGCCAGAAGAGAAGAAGTGAAGGGGGTGGGCGTTAGGGACGCAAGGACCCGAAGTAGCTTCAGTCTCCTGTCACTGCCCCGTCACGATGCTGGGGAATCTCCAGGCCAGTAACCCAGCCCCCACCCCCTCCCACACACAGGGGCCGCTGGACAAAGACCTGACGGAATGGGAGGGGCCTGCGGGCCGGCCCTCAGGCTCCAGACGCAGGATCCTTTTGGGACCCGAACCCGCAAATCCTGGCTCCCCACCCCCCAATCGCACAGACTCCCCTCAGAGCCAGCTGCTAGATATTGCTGCAGCCTCCGCACCAGAGGGGGCGACGAAGCGTGTGCCCGTCGGCGGCCGAGTGACGATCCCCTGCTCTGGCGACCCTTCCCCCCGGGAAGTGACCCTCGGCTCCCACGCACCCGCTCGGGTCTCTCGCCGGCCTTGCCCTCCGACCCCCGCCTAGTTGAACCCCATGGCCTGCAGCCCCCGCCCTCTCCGGCCCTCGCACGGCCCCGCACCCGCGGACAAAGCTCTGGACACCCGGACCGAACGGTCACCACCCCCTGACCCCGGCCCGCCCGCGCGCTCCCGTGCCTGCCCCCGCCCCGGCCCGCGGCCCTGTACCTCGGCATCCCGGCCGGGTCCTAGGTGAGTGTGCGCGGCCTGGGGGGGCGTCCGGCCCAGGGACCGGGGCGGGGGCGCGGGCCGGGGGCGACAGGCCGGGGCTGGGGGGCAGTGGCGCTGACCATCCTGGAGCCGCTGCTGCTGCGGCTGCTGCGGCCGCCGCGGCCGGGAGCGGGACTGGGCAGTGGGGGTGGCCGGACAAGGGGCGGCCCCGGCTCCCCCCGCAGGCAGGACCCCCACCCCCACCCCCGCCTCCCCTCGCCCGCCCCCAGAGCCCTCCCTCTCAGGCCCTCGCTCCCCTCCCCTTCCCTGCTCCTCCCCTCCCCTAGTACCCCTCCCTTCCCCCAACTCCCGCCCCTTCTCCGGCCCTCTCCACCCCTGGCTCCTTCCCCGCCCTCCCCCACCTCGCCCCCGCCCCGCCCCCACCTCCTCTGGGCTCGCCCAGCCCCTCCTCGCAACACTCCCGGATGGCCCCGCCCCTCTCCCTCCCCTAGCTCTAAAATAAATTAGCCACAGAGGGGGGAAAAAGAGCAAATGACCCTTGGTGTGGAGAGTGTCCTTGCGCCACTCTCAGGCCCGCCCGCCCTCGCCTCTACCAGGCCGTCGGAGAGGGAAGTTGAGGGGGTGGGGGCCGGGCCGGCCGATAGAGGTGGGGGGCGACCCGGGGACTGGGTGGGGGGTGCGGGAAGAGGCCGGGATCGAGCAGCCCAGCTCGCCGAGCGTGTCCACTGGGTGTGAGCGGCTTCCTGGGTCGAAGGGCAAAGGGGAAGGCAGCGGGCCGGGCCGGGACCGCCCCGTCCGCTAGCCGCCCAAGTCCCCCTCTCCTAGGGCTGCTTCGGCCCCCGCCCAAAGCCTTGTGGACTCTGGCTTACTTCCTCTGCCCCCAGGTGAGCTGAGCACCTACTGCGTGCAGGACTGCGCCAGCCAGCCCTGGATGCAGAGGGGCAGGACTACAGCCCGGCAAGTCCACTGTTCAGCACTGCTGCCACTCCGAGTGCGGGTGGGAGCAAGGGAGAAGGACTAGCCCCGCAGGAAGGCAGCCGAACGACCATGAGATATGTATTCTCAACAGCGGGCTCCACCCGAGGGCTTCCCTAAGAAGGTGGCATTCACACTGGGCCATGCAGGATGAATGGCTGGAGGCAAAGATGGAGATGCGTCCCAGAGCTCTTGTCTCCTAGAGGTGACTGAAGGCACTCGTTGATTGCTGCATTCATTCAACAGATACATAGTGAGCGTCTACTTTGTGCCAAACATTGGGCGACGCATCAGAGATACCCAAGAGGGTGTAAAGGCACATCCCTGCCCTCCTGGAGCTCCCAGTGGAAGGGTAAACAGAACTCAGGCAGACACAAACTAAAGGCTTCAGCCAGTATGACAGTCAGAAGCCACTCCACCCCAGGAGGCTGTAGGAGGAGGGGCTGTGCTTATTATGGTGGAGGGTCCAGAGAAGCTTCCTTGAGATGAGCATCCAGGGGGTCCCAAGGTCATCAGTGTTTCCACCCAAGGGCAGTGCTTAAGGGTCCTCTCTTCTCCTGAGAAGTTTTTTCCTTTTGGGTGGCTGCTCAGCCTGAGTGTCGGTAAGGCAAGATTGGCCCTGTGCCCCCTCACCCCCCAGCCTGCAGAGCATTTTACAGAACTCTAAACACTACTCCTCCCTTCTCCTAACAAGGATTCTTCTGGAGCTTCTGGGGTCTGACAAACCTGGGGCACCCCTGTAGATGCCACTCATGAAAAGGCAAGAGGAGGACCTCAATAGCTCCTATTTCTTTCCCAGCTCACATCTGGAAGCAAGACTAGCATCCCTGCAGGTCCTGTAACTCATGAAGGTCAGGGTCTTTTCCACCCCCAGAATTCTCTCTTTTTCTCCACTCACACCCCAGGACTGTACCCTCACACAAGGGACAGATGTGCTGAGGCTCAGAGTGCTAGGGGCAGTCTTTGGCTTCAGAATCAGAAAGGCAGGACAAAAGGAGCTGCAGCCACCATCCTAGGATAAGCTAACCCCTTGCTGGAGGGACAGTCTGTTATCCCAGGATAACAGAGCTGGAAGGGACTCCGTGAATATTTCTTTACTGATGGAGCATCTGAGGCTCAGAGAGGAGAAGTGACATGCCTGAGACCACACCACAAAGCTGGATCTAGAATCCATTGCATTGTTTACACCCGTACCTGACGGCTCCCCAAGGGCCAGAGACAGGAGTGCAGGGAGAGACCAATGTCTACATGGGCTGAGTGATCTCAGCCAGCAGAGTTAGTGCCAGGAGGCCAAGCCTGGCATTGCTGTTGGTTGTCCCTGGGGACTATACTCCACCAAGCGCCCAGGTGGGGTGGATGACAGGAGTGGGGCTGGACTGAGGGGCCCAGCTTGAAGGAAGGAATTGATATGTGCTCTCCCCGGGGCACGGATCTCACTGTCCCACATCCCCCAGGAGCCCAGGAGTAAAGGGCCTTCCTGTGCTGGTAGGAAGGACAAGGTATTAAGGAAGGCCTTGCTAGTAAGGTAGTAGGATGGGTCAGCACCCTGGGGAAGGCCTTTGCTGGACTCCATGAGGTAAGATCTGCATCTTGGCAGTACTGAATTGTTTCTGATGGGCAAACTGCCATGGGTCACATTAAGGGGGGTGAGGTTGATCACTTCTCCCCTCCACCTCCCATCCTGTGCCAGTGCTCAGGCAATGAAGTGTGGCTCCCCCTCCCTGAGCTCATTAAAGTCCTGTTAATTCATCATCCAGCCTCCTGGGCTGACAAATACTCAATCCTGGCAAATGGCCCTTCATCATATCTCTACCTCCTGCCCTCCTGGGTGGGGCCCTGGAGATCTGATCTCTAAGGACTCTGGGCTGACCCCTCTCCTGGCTGTCCCCAGTCAAGAGATCTGTGCCCTGAGAGCCCCCTGCTGAGGTCGTTGTGATCATCCCCAGGCAGGTCAAGTGTCCAGCAATGGATTGGATAATAATAGTGGTAATGATGGCGGTAATGCCCGGCTTCCGCAGAGGGCCCTCCCTTCTCTCCCAGGCCTTTCCTGTATCACATCCAAGGTGGAGAATCCCTCCCCCACCCCACCCCCAGGGGAGGCAGGTGCTGTCTTGGGTGTGCAGCTGGGTGCAGCACCTGCTGTGGGCGTATGAGAGTGTGGGGTATAAGCAGGTGTGGGTGGGTAGGAGTGTGTGTGTGTGTGTGTGCCCTTCCTGGTCCAGAGACTTGCAACAAGGGCTTTCTGAAAACATTAAGAAAAATAACTCCCCTGGCCTAGGGCGAATCAGCATTAAGGGTTTTGGAGGGAGAGAGCAGAGTTAAAAGGAGGAAGTAGAAGCCAGAGAGGGAGAGAGGTAGGGAGGAGCAGGTGGGGTGAGGAGGAAGGAAAGAAAAGGGCCCTGGGAAGGATGGGGTGGGGGAGGAAGGGAGAAAGAACTGGAAAAGAGGAAGAGGAAAGGGCGGGGAGGCCTCTCTTTGTGGTCCTCTGATCAGCCACTCAGGAGTCATTACCAGCAGGAAAGGAAGGAAGTGTGTCCCGGCTGAGGGATTGGGGTGCGTGCCCAGAGGATACCAGACCTGGCTGGCTGCTACGCGCCACACGCTTGGGCTGCTCTCCCCAGAAATGGAAGCCCTAGCCCTTCTCTTTCTAGTTGACTGCCCCCCAAGGTCTAGTCCCCAATACCTCACCAACCCTGCTCAAACCCCCACCAACTCTCACTGTTTCTGACTTTTTACCAGTTTGCCTTTCTACTGTGCTGCAAGCTGTGTCTGGGTCCAATCCCATTCAACAGCCCAGGATCCCTTAAGAGCCTCCAAGGGAATTAGAAAAAGTGCTGCCTCCTCTGTGCTGACCCAGCTCTGTGCCCAGCCATACAAGACGAGAGGATGAGCTGGTGCTGGCTGTCAGCCCCCACCTCACCCCCTGGAGCTCAACACTTGGGGACTCTGATACCACACTTCCAAAATTCTCACCCCACACCTGGCCCTGCTGTTTGGTCTATAAGCAGAAACACATCCACCCCATCCCCGTCCTCCAAAACAGCCTTCAGCCCAGCACCCCAAACTGATCCCACCATGTATCTTATAGTCCCACAGAACCTCTCACTAAACACCCACACCATTTTAATACCTCAGCGTCTCTCTACCTGGAATCTTATTTCCCCATGTTGCCTGATAAGCTCCTATTCATCCTTCAGAACCCAACTCAGGTGTGTCCTTCTCAATAAAGCCTTCCCTAGCTGCCCCTCACCCCTGAACAGAGCTAGTAGCTCCACTCCAGAGCTCTTCTAATCCTTTTTTTCCTAGGTTCCTGGATTGAGCTCAGAACTCTGCTTCCTAGAGCCCATTCCACCCTGTCCAAAGGCAGAAGACTCTCCCTTATGCTGCAGACCTACCCTTTAACATGCTAGCCCATATGGAACCCCCTCCCTAAAACTTACAGACCCAGGACAGAATGGGGAATTGGAAATCCAAGTGGCCCAGAGATCTCCCCACCCCCACTCTGCCCTCACTGGGGCTGGGACTGATGGAGATTCCCAGCACATCTGGTTGTACTTAAATCATCCAGGACCAGACTACCAGGGCAGGTTCCCCCACTTCTCTCCCCTTGGCCCTAGCCTCCTCCCCTTCCTGAACCAGCCTTCCAGGTCTCTCCACCAGGATGTCCTCCCTCCCTGGCCCAGCCTCTGTATCCACAGCTCCCCGCTGAACCTCCACTTCTTTGGGTCTGAGGCTGTGGAAGGGAGGGGGTTTGCTCAGCAAGGCTCAGCATGTAGAATTCCAGCCTTCCCAAGCATTGGTCCTAGATAGAAACCTTCCTTTCAGGTAGGGAAGGGAGCTGACCAAGGGCCTCCTGTCTGCTCGCTTGACCGCAAGGGTGGCTGCCTCCAATTACTGGTATATGCAGTAGGGAAGGAACAAATTCTGGCCCCTTTGACACTTTGGTTCAGATCCAGTCAGAGCTATTCCTGTGGCAACTCTTGCTGTCAGCCATTTTTCTAAAAGCTTTGCAAAATGTTAGAGAACAAAAGAGAAATAAATGCAGAAAATAGAGCAAGTATAAAAAATACACAGTATACAGGCTGGGCTCTGTGGCTCACTCCTGTAATCCCAGTACTTTGGGAGACTCAGAGGGGAGGATCACTTGAAGCCAAGAGTTTGAGACCAGCCTGGGCAACATAGCTAGACCCTGTCTCTACAGAAAAATTAAAAAATTAGCTGGGTGTGGTGACACACACCCATAATGCTGCTTGGAAGGTTGAGGTGGGAGGACTGTTTAAGCCCAGGAGTTGCAGGCTGCAGTGAGCTATGATAGGGCCACTGCACTCCAGCCTGGGTGACAGAGGGATTAAAAAAAAAAAAAAGCCAACAGGCTACAAAGAACAAGTTTGTGGATCTGCCATGACCAGCTCTGCCTGGGCTCCAGGTTCAAATGTTCATTCATTCTTCCATTCAATAGCATGTCCTGATCCCTAAGTCTACCAGACTCGAATACGACCCCAGTGCTTCCTAAAGAGACTCAGGGTCAGTGGGGGAGAGGGACAAGCAGACGAGCAAATGCTAGATGTTGTTTGTGACAGACATGAGAGGGAGAGGCAGTGGGGTGCCCTGGTCGAAGGTCAGAGACCTTGAGCTGAATCCCAGCTCCATCACTTTTCTGCACTGTCCTTGGTGGGGGGAGGCACTTAACCTCCAGGAACTTGTCTCCTCACCTGAAAAAGGTGGTGATATGACCTCACGGGATCATGATGGGATTCAAATAAGATAATGTGTGTGCAAGCACCTTATAAAGTGCTAAGTGAGTTGTTGCTATTATTTTTAAGCTCAGAGGCTGCCTGTCTGATGCTCACTTTTCAGGTGCCTCAACAGCTGTCTCTGCCTAGCCGCCCAGGGCAGGAGCCGTGTTGGAGAAACTTCTGGTAAGGTGGAGAATGCCCAGCTCAGAGCAGCGCGCGGTTTGGGTCCACACACACACTTTTGTTACACAAGTAAAATATCTTTTTACAGAAGTTAGCAAATATAGATAAGCACAAAACAAAAAATTTAAAAATCAAACAACTTCAATCCCACCATCTAGAGATAACCACTGGTAACATTTTGGAGTCATTAGATATTAGTCTACATGTTATATATATGAGGGGAGGAGAACTTCACACTGTTTGTAATCTGCTTTGCTCAATAGACAAATATTTTGAACATCTTTTCCTGTCTAGAATAGATTTATACCACAGAATTGTTAATGACAGCTTAATATTCCATCATGCGGACATGCAAGAATTGATTTAACATGTTTCCGGAAATAAAAGCTTGATGAACAAACCTGTAACATCCATCTTTGTGCAATCGTGTAATTATTGCCTTGGGATAAAGTCCTAGTAACCAGAGGCTAGGAGTGTCCATTTTTAGCTTTGAGGAGCCGCTGGCCCAGGCCTCTGGGTGGTGCTCTCACACCTCCTCCAGGCAGCCCTCCCAGACTGACTGATGGAGTACATCTCCCTTGGCCCACTCCTCTCCGAATGGCTTCATCTCTTAGAGACCCGCCCTGGAAGGCCTGGCTAGGAAGGCCAGGAGGGGCCCTGGGTGGAGAGCACAAAGCAGGCTTGTCTGGGCACAGGAAGAGGCCCCGCCCTCCGTGCTGCTGGCCGAACATTCCTCCCGGACAATGGCCGCCTCGGGAATCCGGAGAATGAAGTAGGCCAGTGGCTTCCCGAATCTACTCCCCTCCACCTCCCATCCCCCATCAAGTGGTGCCCTTTCCCAAAATGGAAAGTAGGGGCACTCTGCACCGGGGGCGGGCTGGGGAGGGCAGCTGCGGTCCAGGCCTGCAGCCCCGCCCCCCCTTACCAAAGCTAATCCCCAGCGGCCGCCAGTCCCGCCCAGCCGCCCTGTCCCTGTGGACCTTGGGCAAGTCCTGCTCCCTCTGCAGGCCCTGCTTCCTCAACTGTAAAATCAGGGGCTGGGATTCGGTGGTTGCAAAATTCTCCACAGATCTCAAATGCGGAAATATAGTGACTAAGACATGCACAGCCTTGGGAGCCAGATTGCCCGGTTTCAAATCTCCGTCTGCCCTTTACCCTGTGAACTTAACCCCCTGGGCCCCAGCTTCCCCCTCTGTAAAGTGTGTTTGTTGATAGATAGGCACTCCCTCCCCATGGGAAGACGCCCACGAGACCAGTGGCTGAGGCATAGAAGTCTATGAGTCCTGATCCATACTTAACTCTGCTCAAAACACTAACGAGATCCCCAACCCCAGGCCCCTTGCATGCCCAGGGCAGATTTTGGCTCCTGGACATTTGCCCAGCAATTGGCCACACCCTTGGGAGCTAAGAGGGGCACCTGATACCCCTGAGGAAGCATCCGTCCGCCTGCATGTTTCCATATCCCCTTTTTATTAGACCTAAACTGTAAACTGTACAGGCTTCTGGGGGCAAATAAAATTTAAAATATAGGAAAACTCTTGTGTTAAGTCACATGTCCTTATTTTTGTTTGGGAAATACCGGCATTTCCAATACAGCCAGCAATTGCTAGGCACCATGGGTGACATAAGATTCCAAGCTCTTAACCCATGGGAGGATCAGGATGAACACACTTAAACAGTGAACAATTCCCAAATCTACTCCTACAAATATTTTTGAGCTATTTCCACAACCCCCTGCTGACTCTCCCTCATGCACTTTTCTCTCTGTCTCCTAACTCACCTCCTCCACCTCAACACTATTCCTACATGCCCTGAATTAAGATCCTCTCCTGCAAGTGCCAGAGAACACCCCTCACAATGGCTTGCACAATAAGGAAAATACATGATTATATCTGGTCCAATTTAGATGCCATTAATGTTAAGAAGCACTGCTGCTTTATGTGTCATTAGAAAGAAAGAAAACATTGCCAATTAAACTGACAATGATTTCTTATCATTTAGGATGTTCATTTTATACTTATTGAAAAAGCTCTTTTAGACTTATATGGCAATACTTTTTGGGGTGGGTGGGGAGACAGGGTCTGGCACTTTCGCCCAGGCTAGAGTGCAGTGGCGTCATCATAGCTCACTGCAACCTCAAACCCCTGAGCTCAAGCAATTCTCCTGCCTCAGGATCCCGAGCAGCTGGGACTACAGGTGTGCACCACCATGACTGGCTAATTTTTCTATTTTTTGTAGAAATGGAGTCTTGCTCTTGCTCAGGCCGGTCTCGAACTCCTGACCTCAAGCAGTCCTCCCGCCTTAGCCTCCCAAAGTGGCAATACATTTTTAACATAAGCTACTCTTGTACACGCATAACAAGGAAAACATGGGTGAAATAAATTGGTTAAGGTTTTCTTAAAATGTTATCCCATTCAGTCTGATTCTTGGAATCATTTTTCAACACCGAGCTGTCAATGTCTGCTTTTCTGCACAGAATCATTACCATCTGGGCCATCATGAGTACCGGTGATACAGAACATTTCTTAAAAGAGTGTTCTCCTGAATTAATTATCTATTGCTGCATAAAAAATTACCCCAGGGGAATGGTCATGCTTGAGGCTCTGTCTCGAGGGGGGAGAGGGGGCATGGGCAATATACATAACCGTAATATTTGTACCTCCATAATATGCTGAAATAAAAAAATTGAAAAAAAATTACCCCAAATCTAGGTAGCTATCAGCAACCAACATTTATCTTTTACTTTCTATGGGTCAGGAGTCTGGGAGTGGCTTAGCTGGGTGGCTCTGGCTCATGGGCTGGACAGACCACTTCAAAGTTCATTCTCATGGCTGTTGGCAGACCTCAGCTCCTAGCTGGCTCTTGGCTAGACACCTCGGGTCCTCACTATATGGGTGCCTCTGTAGATCTCCTCACTGTCTTCCAGACAGGGCAGCTGGCCTCCCCTACAGCAATTGATCCCAGAGAGAGCACAAATTAGCATTCAAGACACAAACCACAGTCTTTTTACAACCCAATATCAGAAGTGACATACCTGATATCTGCTGTATGGTACTGGTCACACAAACCAACCCCGGAACAATGTGGGAAGGGGCTGCACAGTGTGAGGATGGCAGGATGTTAGGGCCATTGGGCGCCATATTGCAAGCTGCCTACCACATCCACTATAATCTCCAGGATTTCTTCTGAACCTTGCCAGACAATCAAAAGCTTCTAGGTAGCAGCCAGGACTCAAAAAGTCTTTGCATGGTTTGTGGATCAAAACATTATAGGGTTAGAGTTGTCCTGTCACGACACCAGAAAAGCCACCAAGTTTGTACATGCAGGACAGCTAAGTCAAAGCTGCCGTCTGGTTGAAAGAGATTAAGATGCCATTGATTATAAGATATATCCTGATTTCAGAAATGTTAAAATATGACCAAATAGCATTTTAGAATCGATGAAATACAGTATGTTACATAAGAAGTCTTGAGGAATGGTAGCTGGGGGGTTGATTAATTCAGAGGCTCTATACTATCGTCAAGGATCCAGGTTCCTTCCTATCTGTACTCTAACACCCTCAGTGTATCTGCTGTGTCCCTGGGTGGTTTCCTTCAAGGTCACAAAACAGCGGGTGCACTTCTAAGCATCCCATGTGGGCTCAACAATTCCTCTCAGGAGGCTTTTTTTTTTTTTTTTT
>VBSM01002616.1:18681561-18707625 GCA_008086735.1 Cheirogaleus medius | reverse complement strand
TCTCACTATGTTGCCCAGGCTGGTCTTGAACTCCTGGCCTCAAGCAATCCTCTGGCTTTAGCCTCCCAAATTGCTGGGATTACAGGTGTGAGTCAGCACACCTGGTTCATGTGATTTCATTCTCAAATTCACCTCACATTCCAAAATGGCTGCTGGAGTTCCAGCCATCAGATCCATGTTATAGATCAAAAGGAGCAAACGAGCAAACGCAGAAGGGCAAACAGTTGTTCCTCAGCAGAGTAGCTCCCTTAAACAGCTGTCTCAGATGTCCCACAGAACATTTCTGTTTACATCTTATTGGGCAGAACTTGGTCACATGGCCATATCTAGCTGCAAGAAACCATAGAAACATTTTTTTAGTTTAGTTAGGCACAGTGTAACCCTAAATAAAATTTGATTCTTTCACTAAGGAAGAAAAGAGGAGAATTGGTATTAGGTGGCCACAAGCAGTGTCTTCCACTGTCCTCACACTTAACCCAATCCCTAGTTCGAGGGACAGATTACTAGGATTGATCTAGATGCATCACGATTTACTGCTGGGCTGGACACAGGTTATATTCCTCAAGGGATGGATGCTTATATCAAATCTGAATCCTAATAATGAGGAAGAAGCAGATGGAACAGTCACTGTTGGTTATTTACCAACAACCATTGCCCTTCTTTCTTGCTAACACAACTTTGATTTCACTGGAGAACCAGTCTGCCAAGTTCTTCAGGGGAGGCTGAGCCCCCTCCTCAGCTCCAGGGGGTGAATTTTAATTAGTCTGAAGCACCCCTGGGAATTCCAGCCCGTTTGCTAGTGTTTGATTTAAGAATGGACATGTGACATAATTTTGGCTTATGAGACATAAGGGGGTTTTTTGGAGGAGACTTCTGGAAAGATTTCACAGGGGCCGAAGGAGAAACAGCTTTTCTTGGCCTCTGAATGTTGTTGTCTGCATGTGATGTCTGAAGCTCTGGCATCTACCTTGTGAGAGGTCAGGATATAAGGATAAAAACCAACATCATGAGGATGGCAGAGAAAAGAGAAAGAAACATGGTAGAATATTTATAGAATGCAATTCTATTCAGCAGTAAAAATGAACTATTGATATACACAACAAAATGGGTGAATCTCAAAAACATTATCTAAAGCAAAAAAGCCAGACACAAAAGAGTACATAAAATATGCATCCATTCATAAGAAGATATAGAACATGCAAAACTGGTCTATAGAGATAGAAATCAGATCAGTGGTTACCTGTGACAGGGGGTGAAGGAGGGACTGACTGCCTATGGACATGAACTTGCTGACATGATGTCAATGTTCTACATCTTGATGGGAATGGTGGCTACCAGGTATATAATACATTCTATTCCATATAAATCATATTCCTTTTTTTGTCCCCCCAGACAGGGTCTTATTCTGTGGCCAGTGCTAGAGTGCAGTAGTGTCATGATAGCTCACTGCAGCTCTGAACTCCTGGGCTCAAGCAACCCTCCTCCCTCAGCCTCCTGAGTAGCTGGGCTACAGACATGCAACATCATGCCTGGCTAATTTTTCTATTTCTTGCAGAGACGAGGTCTCGCTATGTTGCTCAGGCTTATAAATTATATTTCAATAAAATTGATGAAAGAAAGAAAGAAAAAAGAGAGAAAGAAAACAGGCAAGAAACAAGGAAGGAAAGAACCTAGGTCCTTGGTAACATTGTTGGGCTAATTAACCAACAGCCTCACCTCCAGACTTCTTGTTTTGTGACATAATAAATACTGTATAAGCCATTTTTAAGTTGGGTCTTTCATAACTCAAAGCCCAAAACACCCTGAGAAATACAATCCTTTATGTCAAAAAGGAGGAGAGGCACCCAGGGGTGGGGGCACAGACCAGCCTAGGAAACTGTGGGTTTCAAGAAACAGCTGAGAAGGGCTAGAGATGTAGAGGTTCTGCTTGATCTGGTGTGGTCTTTTCCCTGCCCCACCATCACGCCCAGTTCAGCTGGGGCTTTCTGACCTTCACCCACTCCATCTGTGAAATGGAGATGCTAGTAAGCAAAAAACCTACTCTCAGGCTTCTGGTGAGGGTTAGCGAAGGGCAAATGCAGGAAAGCTCCTAGCACAGTGTCTGGCACATAGTGAGGGCTCAACAAGGCCCCATTTTACCTCACCTGGCCCTGGTGAGGATGACCTGGGCGTAAAGCAAGCAGAGGCGGGGCAGAGGAGGGAACAGAATTTAGGAACTTTTAGGAAGCAGATGTGGGATTGTCAATGATTGATGACACCAAGGACTCAGGCATGAATGACAATGTAGATGGGATCACTTCTCAGGCTTTTGGCAAAGATTACGTGCAGTATCTGTTTTTATCACCAGGTAGATACTAGTAGAGAGAGATAAGAGACAGAGGAGGAAGAACAGGTTTTGGGGGTAAAAAGAGAAGTGTAAGTGGAGTTTGAGTTACCTGTGAACAGTATGGAGTAGTGGACAAAAGCAAGGGCCCTGCCACCCACTGGCTACGTGATCTTGGTCAAGCTACCACCTCTCTTGGAGCTGCAGTATCCTCATCTGTCAAATGGGAATTCTAAGCATACTTAATTCAGTAGATGAAATAATATATTTAAAGTGCTTAGCATAGTGCCTGGCACATAGTAGGTCCTCATTAAATAGTGATAATAATTTTCATCATCCCTTCACACCCTGCCTCATCTGCCTAGGCAGGCAGCCTCATGCTCAGCTACTGTGCTAGAGTACTAGCCATGGCTGGCTGGCATGCCTGGAGCTCTGTGAGCTTTCACTTTACCCTCTCCTGCCTCAAACAGGATGTTCCCCTGCAGAGGATTTCCTCTCCTTTTATTTTTCTTGGACACACCCGCCCCCCTCCCTTCCTTCCAGTCTCTGCCCTGCCTCTTCCAGGAAGCCTTCCTTGACTAATGTCTCCCCATTCCCTGCCAACCTCTCCATTGCCGCCCTGTAGGAACTGGCCTCCCAGCCCAGAGCTCTATCCACCCCGCTCCATTGCTCATGCCCCCAGTAAAGATCAAGGGCTTTCTCCATGCCAGCTCAGATGAGGCCTGGACCCTTGGGGAAGCTGGCCTGGTGAGGGGCAAATGCCGCCTTCCACCACATCCGCAGTGCATAACAGCTTGGAAAGGGGTGGAGCTGGTGAGGAGGAGGCCACCTGCCAGAGTGGCAGCAGACAGGCCGGCTAAATCCTTGACCTATGATTTAAGGGGTCGGGCATAGTTCAATAGAGCACTCCAGGCTGAGTCCCAGCTCGCGCACACAGGTCAGGGGGATGAGGGGCGGGGAGGGGAGGAGGGCCATCTCCTCCAAGAGCCCCGTGACTTCATTACCTCTCTGGGGTATAATCCAGCACCCTGAAAACCCACACCCCCCTGCGCATGAGTGCAGAACCTCCCCCTGAGAGGCCAGGGGGTGAGGGCTGGGGAGGGAGGAGAGGGAGGAGAAGTGAGCAGGAAGGTGGGAGGTCTACTGAAGCGCAGTGCGGGGCACACAGTAAGGGCCCAATAAGGCTCCTGTCCATTAACTGCAGATCCCTTGTTAGGTCCTGAGTCGCAGCAGCTGTGCCCAGTTTCCAGGTTGGCCCTAGTCTCTGCTCCCTCCTTTTTCCTCTGGAATTTTCCCTCAGAAATGGACTAGGGTATGGTGGGAGGCTCCTCGAACAGGGGGATTGTCTGATAGAATTACACGTGCAAAACGGAGAGAAGTTTTCCTGGCGTAGCCATAAATCCTGGCCAGGCCCCGGGAGGCGCTCCCGGCCATTCCCCTCAACCTGCCCTGGGGCCCCCTCACAGGCCACCGCCCAGGTTTGCCCACTGGGAGTGCCATGCAAATGAGATGCAAAGCAGGCCGAGACAGTCGTAGGGATTGGTTTCTGCGGGAGATCCTGTCCGTCCAATCGCGGGCCGCCCGACAGCCAGGGCTGCCCTGGCAGCCGGACTGGGCCCGCCCATAAATCAGCGCCGTCAGCGTTAATGGCTCCTGACTAATTGCCTGGACTTGGGCTCCGGACTCGGGTCGCCTGCATTAAAATTCAATCAGGCCTAGCGCTGAGCTATTAAATATTCATTGGGAGAGCTTCCCGAAACCGGGCTGGGGGATGGGGATGGGTGGGGTTAGAGGGACTACCCGAATCCCCAGTCCCGAAGAGGCGCCCTCCTCCCCAGCACTCTCTCCTACAACTGCTGCCTGTTTCCGTCCTGCTGGCCTGATTTCTCTCTGGAAGTCCCCGAGCCCTCTCTAGAGACTTGGGAGATTGTGCTGCCCTGCAGAAGGAATGTTGTGTTAAGTCATGCCAAGGGGTTGCCCTAGTCCCCTCCCCTGTGTCTCCTCCCTGTCTGGTCACTTCACCTCACAGACACGCAGTGCCCACTGTGAGCTCTTATCAGTGTTGGAACTTTAGGTCCCAGCAGGAGTGGAATAGCTCCAGGGTATAGAAGGCTTAATCCTCAGCAGAGGCCAGGAGGGGCCCCTATTGCCCTGGCCCTGCTGCCTTTGCCAGGGGCTCTGTTGGAGCTACACTGGCCATCTTCAGCATGGCTAGAGAGCATCAGCCTGGGCTGCAGGGGGTCTGTGCTGGAAGGGAGGAGGCTCCTTGCAGTCCTCCTCTCTTCTTCCCTTCCCCCAGGAATGCAGTCTGTCCCAGCTCCTGGGCCCCTGGCCTGATGCTGAGCAGGCTGCCTGGAAGTTCTCAAAGAAGGTACCAAGGGGGAGGGGGCTGGAGGGGTGCATTTGGGAGTGTCAGGGACTTAAGCAGAAAATGCACCCCTTCTCCTCCAAATACACACCACGGTCAGGGGGCTATGAAGAGGGTTTAGCAGATGTGATGACAGCCATGGCCCTAAGACTGGGTGAGCCACTCAAACAAGGGCCAAGGGTTATTCTAGGTCCCAGCCTACAGTACATTGAAACATCTTTTCACACAGCTCCAGTTCCTAGGCCAGAAGATGTCTGGGTTAGGGGGAGGAAAAAGTATCAGGAAGTATGCTAGGAGAGACTCACTTCCCTCCCTGTTTTTACAGGGGATCCTCAGGAGCAAACTACCTGCTGGAAGGGCTCTTCCCCTGCCCTTTGGACTG
Source organism: Cheirogaleus medius (assembly GCA_008086735.1). Classification (NCBI taxonomy): domain Eukaryota; kingdom Metazoa; phylum Chordata; class Mammalia; order Primates; family Cheirogaleidae; genus Cheirogaleus; species Cheirogaleus medius. Next base: position 18,702,552 of record VBSM01002616.1, on the reverse strand, counting down.
TCCCCTGCTCTTGATGCCTGAGGATGGTGCAAGAAATTAACCCTGTGGGGCATGGGGGCAGACTAAGACTGCCAGAGCCACAGAGTGCCCCACAGATGCTGCAGGGGAGGGATGGAGGCTGACTGAGGGCACCAGTCTCTACAACGCCAGAAGCGGCTCAGGGCTCCAGCAGGGGTGTAAGTTCAGGGAACACTGTTTTGGGGGACATTGGAAGGAACTTCTTGGTCTGCTATTTCTGATGGCACCAACCCTTGACCCAGCAGGAAGCCTTGAATTCTCTGAACACCCTACTCCCCCAGGGCTTAGATGCTCTCCTAGCAGCAGAAAATGGGGCCCAAAAAGCACCCCCTTTCCAGGATCTGGGCAGGCCCCAGGGCTGGGTGCAGGGCAGAATGCGTCTGGCAGTGATTAGGAAGGGAGCTAGGACTGGGAGGCCTCAGACTTAAGCGGGTCAGGAGTGACCCCAGCCAAGTGTCCAATTCCAAATCTAAACGTCATAGGCAATATGGGATTCCAAGCTCACCCCATGTGTGGTTCCCATTAGGGCTGGCTGGGGTCTTCCTGAAGGCCAGGCCAGATTCCTGAGCCCCTCCCCCAGCAGGGCCCCTCCCTCTACAGGCTTTTTGGAATGTTTTACCCAGCCCCATGGGGTGGTCTGCCAGCACCCAGCCTTGGGGATTTTTAGTGCCATTCCATTCTAATTAGGCCTCTTTATCCGTGACATGATTTTTTTTTTCTTTTGCAAACCCTTAAAGGGGATAAAGGGATAGGAGACTTAAAACCTTAAACCCCTAGGGTGGGCTAATCCCTGAAGACCCCTGCACTGTAGGGGAAGTCTTCCCTCCTCTCCAGGTCAGCCGCTTTTGTTCAGGCCTCAGCCCCTCTGGCATGGACGATTGCAACTGCCCCCACTGACCTTCTGCTACCAGGCCATTCCTCTACACTGCCACTGAGCCCGCGTCCTGAAACTCAGGCTTGTTAGATCATCTCCCTCCTTGCAAAACTTCCAGTGGCTTTCCAGCAACTCTGCAGCCAATGGCCCAAATCTGGTCCCCAGTTATGTTTGTGTTGTGTGTATTTTGGGCACTCACAGAATTGTAAAAATTTAAAAAAATAGTTGTCAACATTTAAAAGCCAGGAGGCAACACAAAAATCTACATTTCTAATTTTTCTTGAAACTATCTGGCATCATGAGTCTTGCATTCCTGCATGGCAACAGCTGGCTTCAGCCTGGGACTTACCTGTGTACCATGGTCCCCACCAGGCCCTATTGTCTCCCAGGTCTGAGGCTCAGGTGAGTGAATAGCCTTTTTATCACCACAGTGGCACTGGTTTTTTATTTTATTTCCTGTCAGCTCCACTCCTTTGGCCATTAATGTTCCTGTCTGCCCCTTCCTGTGCAGACATTTCAATTTGCTACAACAAACTCAAGTCAAAATTCTTTGGCCTGGTACCTGGGTCACTTCAGACTCCCTTCACATACCTGTTCCCATCTTATTCCAGTATCTCCTTCCCTCCAACACTCTTGCTCCAGGCACATCAAACTTGTCACTCTTCCAGAGGTGCAGCTAGACTTTCACACTCCCAAGTCTTTGCACAGGCTGTTCCTTCTGCCTGGAGCACCGCCTCTCCTCTTCCGCCCCTGGCAAACTTCTATTCCTTCTTCCAACCTTGCCCAGAAGCCACTGACTCAGGGGCATCCACCTGACCCCTGCAGAAGGCAATTGCCCTCTGGTTGTCCAGTGGTCCTTGTGATTCCAGAATGTCTCACACTGTACTCCACCCCCAGTGACAGCCCCTCCAGGGTTACAAAGAGGCCTGCTTGGCACCCCCAAGGCTCAGCCGTGCTGAGGGATCAGGCCAGCAGGCTAGTGGCAATGATGGCTGTGGGAGGGATGTAGCTTAGAGCTGACCTCTGTGACAAACAGGTTTGTTGGAGTCAGCAAGGCTGCAGGAGGGGAAGGCAGCAGGCATTCTGTGCCACAAGGTGAGGTTCTAGGTCCTGGACAGGACAGACATCTGTGTCACCAGGGATCTGGGTGAGTGGCTTCCTGTAGCAGGGCAGTGGGGTGCTCTCCTCTGCCCTGTATTACAGTGAACAGAATTTCAGAAGAAAAAAAAGGAGCAAGCCAGGGGTGGTGAGCACCTGTAGCCCCAGCTACTTGGGAGGCTGAGGCAGGAGGATCGTTTGACTCCAGGAGTTTGAGACCACCCTGGGCAACATATTAAGACATCATCTCTAAGAAAATAAAATAAAATAAATAATAAAAAGAGCAAAACATCAGGACTCAGGGTGCTGGGCAAAAGTAGTCTTATGAGAAAAATGAGACAGATTGTTTGAAACCCCGATGGCTCTGGGGGGTGATCCACAAACATTCCTTGAGCACCAGAGATCATCAGACATCTTCACCTCTGCAGTCACACAGCTCTGCAAGACAGAGTCCCCTGGGGTTGCAGAGACCTCCAGGAGATGGTCTTGGCACCAGCCTCCCGTTCCCAGCCCATACTCCCTCTTCCACAGCAGAGTCTTCGCCTCCTCAGGGTTCCCAGCTCTGTCACAGCACCTTCCGGGGTGCCAGCTCAACCCTGTCACCAATCCTCAGCCGCAGGGACTTCCCAAGGCTAGGGTGGGCCTGACGGCCCAGATCTCCCCAGAACTAGTAAATTGGGCGCCCCCCCCCCACACCCGACCTCCGCAGGTGTTAGCTTCTCAGACTCTGTGGAATCTAATCCTCGGGCACACCCAAGAAGCAGGTACTGGGTCCTCATTTTACAGATGAGGACAAGGGCTCTGAGCCGTGCCCAAGGTCCCCTAGCCGGCGGGGATTCCAGCACTATCTGGAGAGCCAAGCTCTGCTCCTCCCCACCGGCCCCCGGCTGGGCTTTGGCGTCGCGCCTCCCTCCCACACACCCCGACGCGTCCACATGCCGAGGCACGCGCTAACCAGAGGCCGGTGTGTACGTCAGCGCCGCGAGTGCCGAGGGACAGTCCCCCATCCTGCCGCAGTCCTGCCTCCACTAGGAGCGGAATCCCTGCGCTGGGACTCTTGTCTTGTAGCGCCCTGTGACTCCGAGTGGGGCCCGCCCCCCACCAAGGAGAGGCTGGCGAGGTGCTCTCGGTTCCCCCGCTCTGCCCCACGGACGGCTCGCGGGCCACCCCGGAGCTCCCGCCCGTCGGTGGCTCGGGGTGCGCGTAAGAGGGGGCGCTCGGCGAGGTGGGGCTGCGGCCAGCGCGAGCCTTGGACCCTCCCCCAGGCTGCGGGAGGAAGAGGGAGGGAGGAGGAGCAGATGGCAGCAATTACGGCTCGGACCCTCCCCCGCCGTAGCCCGGGGCCGGAAGATCGGCTCGTTAGCCGGCTCGGGAGGGAGGGGCGGCGGCCTCCTCGGCCCGAAGGCCGGCGGGGGCAGGGGTCCGGGAGGGGTGGCTCTGGCCGCCTGTGCGCGGGCGTCCTAGCTTCTCGGGGAAGGGGTGTGTGTGCCAGGTGGAGGCACTTCCTTATCCCGGGACAGGAGCCCCTTTGGAAAGGCCAATCCCCTCTCTCTGTCTCCTGCCCCCAAAGTTGTTTTCAGGCCAGAGCCCCAACAAGCGCCGAGCCTGCAGGTTCTCAAAGCTTCAGAGATTTTCAGGTTGAGCCGGTGGCCCAGACTGGGGAGAGGGGAGCTGTGCGGTTGTACAGGTTGTGACCTAAACAAGGAGGTGCGGCATGGCTGCGGGTGAATGGGGTTCCATTGGCAGGTGCTGACTCGTTCTGAAGGGGGGCAGGGGGCACATTTTCTCACCAAGAGCCGGAATGAGCCAGCCTGGACTGCCCTTGATTCCGGACTGCTGATCATAGAGAGGCGGAGAGCAAATGGCTAGGGCTGGCCCCTGTGAGTCAGAGGCAGGGCCAAAGAGGACAAGAGGACTCTCCTGGTGCAGGGTGGAAACAACCAATTTGGCTCCCTGGTCCTTTTCCCCCCTTCCTGAATTCCTTTCCCCCTTCCTGAATTCCCTTCCCACCCTCACCCTGAATCTTGTCCCTCTGTCTCTAAGATAGATCTTAAATCAGTCCCTGACCCCAATTGTCCAAGCCCCTGATTTCCTTGCACAATCGCAAAGCTCCTGTCTGTTCTCCCAGGCTCCCCAACAATCAATTCACACAGCAGCCAGGCAGACATTTAAAAATACAAATCAGAAAAAACCTGGCAGGTCACTCCCTGCTTAACAACCACCCATGGCTTCCCTGGGAAGAAAGCCCCAGATTTTTACCCTGGCCCCTGCCTCCACTGGCCTCTCTTCCTATCGTTCTGCCCTCCACACACGCTGGCTGCCTTTCTCTTCCTTGAACTTGACAAGCTCTCCCTCACCTCTGGCCTTGGCCTTGCTGGTCCCTTTGCCGTCCTGATCCTTCACAGGAATGTCACCTTCCCATCATCCCTGACCACAATGCTAAAGCAGCCCCATATGCCTGATCCAGTATGTCACTTAATCTTACATACTTCTCCATAGGCCTCACCACATTCTGTAATTATCTTTCTTATTCTCTTGGTTTGTGGTCTGTTTCACTTACCAGAATGTCAGCTCCATGAGCACAGGGACCTTGTCTTTGGTGCAAACCCAGGAGGTGCTCGGTACATATCCCATACATTTAAGGAAAGATGGAGTCCCTGGGGAACTGGATGCTAGTCTATCTGGTCACCTCTCTGGGTGGGGCCAGCTGCAAATACCTGTATCCACCTGGGGAAACACCCAGATGCCTTGCACACATGTGCAGACTGTGGTTTACTATAATGATAATCTTGGCATTCAACACTTTTTGAGCGCTTACTATGTGTCAGGCATCATTCTAAGTTCTTTACATGATTTAACTAATTTAATTCATGCAACTCCCCTATGAAGTAGACACTAATATCCTTAGTTTACAAGCAGACACACCTTGTATACACAGATTCACACCAGGACACACAGCAAACACACACATGCATTGTGAGCATGGAAGCCATTAATTATTAATATTACCATACAACAGATATATGGGTAAATATACGGGTGAGTGTGGGGCACTTAGTAACTACTGCAGGAAGGTGACTACACCAGGGAAGGATCAGTACAGGGGCGGGCACAGGGCTAGCTGCTTGGGCAAGGGGTAGAAGAGGAAGGTTAGCCACAGGCCAGGCCCATGCGTACTCTGGGTCCCCACAGCACTCAGGGTGGTGCAGAGGAAAGGGCCTGGTCTGGTTCAGCTCTGCAACCCACCAGAGGGTGATCTGGGACAACCGTTTACCCTCTTGAGGCTGCATTAGCAAAATGGTGGGTGAGGCATATGTATTACCTGACTCCCAGGGCCATCTTCAGGCTTAAACTCAAAAGTGCTTCATCAGCTGTAGAGGGCTTGCTGGTGACAGGGACCAGGGAGAGGATGCAGGTTACCAGCTGGGAAAGCTGGGGCTGGAAGTTGTGCTTTTGCTCCCCTAGAACCACAGGCCACTGTCGTGTAGTCCCCCAGGGCAGGGGGCCTGGGCCTCAACAGTCATTGCCTCCTCTGTACTTGGCGGGGCACAGAGCTAGGGCTCCATCGGTGTTTGTTGAGTGACTGCCTGAGTGAGGGAATGACCAGGGGACAAGTAAGAGGAGGAGGATAGATATATGAGTGAAAGGTAGAGGGAACAAAACAGGGACTAGAGGCACCCTCTGCCTCTGTGCCTCAGTTTCTTCATCTGTCAAGACAGTGTTGATGCTCCGCCCACCCTTCTCCCAGGTTCCAGGGTGGATGGGATAGGGCAGGCCCTCGGAAGCCACTCCTTGCTATCTATGCAGGGCCCCAGGGTGGATGGGGGAGCTGAAGTGGCTGGTGTTCCCCTCCCCCACATCCCTGTCCCCCAGAATTTATAGATTCCTCATTGTCCTGCACAAAGGCCTTCTGGGGAGCGGGCTCAGTAGGCGAGGAGCCTGGGGAATTAAAAAGTCAGAGGCTGAGTAACAGCTAGCCACACCCGAGGCCCCATAAATCTGCCTGGGCCCCGGTAACACGGACTTACTGTGCCCTCACTCAGCGGTGTGCAGGGCTCCTGCGCTGGGATCAGCTGCCCTCCTCTCAGCTCTGGAGCCTCACCAAGGTGCAGCCTGGATGGCGGGTGGCGGGTGGCATGAAGACCCCGAGAGGGGAGGGGTGACTCATGTTGTTTTATCCTGCTGATCTGAGAAAGTCCTTGGTCCCAGCTTGCTCCTGGGTTGTCCCCCTGTAATTCTAGCTCACTGCTATTGGTTCTGAGCAGGAAAATGAGCTTTCTGTGGGTGTTCTGAGTCCCTTCGTAGGAGGGGGCCTGGAGGCCCAGACTCCAGGCAAATGACCTCCTCCCCCACTCCGGCCTCTTGGGTAGAGGGTGGGAGGCTGAGGGTGGAATTGACAGATGGTGCAGTGTTAACAGATGACATGGAAAACAGAATTACTCAGCTGCTATGTCCCTCCATCTTCCCCACGGAAGGGGATGTCCTTCAAACTGGAAAAAGACAATGAACTGGATTGGGAGGGCAGTGGAGGAGAGGGAAAGGGAGAAGCTATAGAGCATAGGGGACCATGGACAGGCATATAAAAGACTGGATAGCCCATCCTTGCCACTCACTGGGTGGGTGATCTCAAACAGGTCCATTAACCTCTGAGTCTCTGTTTTCTCATCTGTAAAATGGGTCGATGAAAAGCCCTGCCTTAACTTTCTCATTGGCTTTTATGAAGATAATTGGATTTTTGTATTTGTAAAATGGGCTTTAAAATTTCCAAAGGTATAAAAAGGTAAGAGATTACTTATTATAAACTATAAGTGCCAGCCCAGTAGTTGTCCATAATATCATTTTAACAACTTTTTTTTCTTCCAACAAAATAGAACAGAGTAGAAAACATCACAGTGCATCACAGAGTTTGATAAAACTTTGCTTTTAGTTATTTATATGTTCATGTGTCTTGGGTCCAGATGTAAATGTATTTACTGTGGATGATGGTCCAAAAAGTTTGAAATGCCCAAAGTAGAGGATATTGTTCAGTGATATCTCCAGAAAGGAATGATGGATGCATGGAAAGTAGCAACGTGAAATGTACCAGGCTACACATGAATGGAAAGGGTGGTCGGCGGTGGGGGACTGTGGAACCCAGGCTGGGGAGACTGGCTCTGAGCAGCTCACTGTCACTAAGTTTGGTGGTGATGGGGGGAGGGGCTTACTTAGCATTTAACTGACTGTCCTCTCTGTGGGCACTGAGGCCCTCTTTGCTTTGTAAGATGCCTTGAGCCTCAACCCTGAGGAGCCTGTCCCCAAACACCCACTAGACAATGAACGCTGCTCCCTCAGCATGGCCCTGAGCTGAGATGGGGAGAACAGATTAGTCACTGAGAGTCTTTAACTCATGTGCCTGGACCTCCCCTCCAATCTGCTAGGAGCGCAGAAGGATCTGCAACAGGTATGATGATGTAGTAGTGGTCAGGACCCACTGCCTGAACTTCACCCATGACCCTCGTCCCCACCCCCACCCCAGGGGCCATAGTCCAGGGAGGGTGAGCTGGTCAGAGAGGGCCCTAAATCAATCCCAGACCTTCCTGGCCAGCACTGAGTTACGAGCTGTGTGCTTTGTGATGTAGATCATGGTTGGGGGTAAGGGACATGACCTATGGCAGGTCACACTGGACCCCCAGAAGGGGCCGGAGCTGGGGTCAGAGGCCACTCCTCCATTCTCTCCCCCACCCCACTAAGTGGTGGGTTGAGCCATTTCCCCACTGACTGCCTGCCCAGCTGTACCTATCATCCCATCTGGAGGCTGGGAGTAGAGGGGCTTCTGCTGGAAAAAGATCGCAGAAGAGAGGGAAAGGATGATATGGCAGTACATTCTGTTCCCTAAAGGTGATCAGTCCATGCTGCAAACCAGACTCAAAAGTTTCCTGAGCTCCTTCTCGGTAGATTTCCCACTGTGCTCCCCCAAACCTCCCCCTTCTCTTCTGATTGAATTCTGCAAGTCGAGACTCTGGGCCAGAGCCCAGCCTGAAGGATTAGATGGCTGAAGATACGGCATGACAGGCTCCAGACAGTGCGTGTTATCAGGGCTTAAGAGACAGCATCAGAGAGATACAGGGCTAGAGAGATTGAAAGAGCCAGACAGTGAGATGAGAAAGATCAGAAGTTGAAGAAAGGGGAAGACAGACAGAAAGAGGAGTATCAGCAGCAGGCACTGAAGGGGGAGAAGTTGAGGAGAGGTTGGAGCGGCAGACAAAGGAGCATGCTGGAGAATCCCGTCCAACCCCAGCCGCTAAAAGATCACCTGTAAAGTTCCTCTACTTTTAATCCTTAAGGCTACCACACGGAGATTCCAGAAGTCCCGACTGAAATGTACCTGTATCACCCAGGTGTGATCCATTATTTTACACATTAGCCAGTAACCTCCACTCCTCCGCAACCACAGTCATCTCTATTAGCTAAGACACAGGGAGGATCGGGACCCAGCCTGGGGAACTGGGCACAGGATGGGAAGAGATCCACATGGAGTCCTCCTGAGCAGGGAGGCCTGAACAGGGCACCTTGGCACAGGGCACCGATGCAAGTGGAAGGTAAAAGAAACCTCACACGCCTTCTGGGTACCCCACCAGGTTGGCTAAAGAAGATATACATAAATAACTACGGAAATAACTCCCATTCCTTTAGGCCAAAATTGGAACCCCACCACCCTCCTCCTGTGCACCTGCTCCGCCAAGACCCTACCCTTGCATCTGACCCCAGAACCTTCCACTATAGCCTCAAGTCTGCGGGGGTGGGGATGCTCTTTCAATTCCTGCCCAGGGCTGCCACCTTCTGGCTGTGAGTGGCATTGCAGAAACAGGACCCTCGCAGAGGCTGGGTGTGGTCTGTGATGGACCTGGAGTAGGTTCTCTAGGCTTGGGGGAAAGAGAATTTGAAAAGCAAAATGTGAAATCCCCTTTCCCTAGCTAGGTGTCCTTGGGGCCTTTCTGCACAGGTTCAAGTCCCCCTATCCTTTGACAGGTACTCCTGCAGTTCTGGGGGGCTCTTCAGGCCAGAGGAGAGTCTGGCAAGGGGCTCACATTTACTGAGTGGCCGACACAACGCTAGATGCAGGAGACACAGAGATGACCAAGGTGAGGAAAACAGCCAAGAACAAGATTAATGATAACTAGTGTGAAAAGTGCAAGAGCTGAAATATGTGCCTGACACCTAATAGTTTTCCATTCATCGTTATTGAATGAATGAATTAGAGATAGCACCATGGAATGATAACTGTGTGCGGGAGAGGTTGGGGAGGAAGAGGAGGAAACAGTCAGGGAAATCCTTCTGATACTTTTCTTTTTTTTTCAATTGTTACCAAGTAGTAATTATCTTGGTGGAAGATTCCAATATTTACACGTTTAAAAAACAAAATATGAAGGTCCCCTTCCAGCCTTCTCCTATTCTTTCCTTCTTTAAGTTAACCATGATTTAATGAGCATCATTCTGCCCAGTGGTTCTCAACCTTGGCTGTACATGAGAACCACATGGGAAGATTTAAAAAATCCTATTGCCTGGGTTGTGCCCTAGGCCAACGACTTCAGAATCTCTGGAGTGGGTTCCAGGCATCACTATTTCTAAAAAGCTCTTAAGTGATTACATTGCACAACCAATGTTGAGAACTGTTCCAGCCTTTTCTGTGCATTTACAAAGAAATGTAAGTAGTCAATCTCACACTCGCTCACATGTACACACACACAATGTATATATATATGTTTATGTACACAGTATATTTGTGCCTGTGTGTATGTGTATATTACATTTGGTTTTGCTTTTCAACCAATTAACAACATGGCTCAGAGATATTTTCAAGGCAGTCTGTATGGATCTATCTTATTCCTTTTTAATGCAAGCATAATCTTCATATGCCATACTTTCTCTAGCCCTTTTCCTATTGATGAACATTTAAATTGTTTCTAATTTTTTTATTATTATTACAAACAATGCTACAAAGTATATCCAGCATTTCTTTGCTTACATATGCAAGTACTGTTTTGGAAAAGATTTCTAAAAGCAGATTATCTGGGTCAATGTGTATGTACATTTGGTATTTTGACAGATACTGTCAAAATGCTTTCCAAAAATACTTCTCTAATTTACATTCCCCCCACAATGTAAGCACTTATTATTATTAATGTTTAATTTTTGCTAAGCTGATGGGCCAAAAGTAATATTTCATTATTCTTTTAATTTGCCTTTTCCTGCCTACTTGTGATGTTAAGCATCTTTTCATATATTTATTGGCCATTTTTATTTCTTTTGTGAATTAATTGCCCATGCTTTTGTCCATTTTCCTATTGGGCTTTTTAAAAAATTAATTAGGATTAGAGAAAGTTCTATTTCCAATAATATCACTGGCTGGATTCTAGACTGGTCTTTTTGAGTAAAACAAGTAAAAATGCTCATTAAGATATAAATGGAGGGGCCGGGCGCGGTGGCTCACGCCTGTAATCCTAGCACTCTGGGAGGCCGAGGTGGGCGGATCGTTTGAGCTCAGGAGTTGGAGACCAGCCTGAGCAAGAGCGAGACCCCATCTCTACTAAAAAAATAGAAAGAAATTAATTGGCCAACTAAAATATAGAAAAAATTAGCCAGGCATGGTGGCGCATGCCTGTAGTCCCAGCTACTCGGGAGGCTGAGGCAGAAGGATCGCCTGAGCCCAGGAGTTTGAGGTTGCTGTGAGCTAGGCTGACGCCACAGCACTCTAGCCGGGGCAACAGAGTGAGACTCTGTCTCAAAAAAAAAAAAAAAAAAGATATAAATGGAAATTATTTTAAAGGATAGACAAGCTGGCCAGATAGTAAAAAAGTATTAGGTTATAGTCTAAGGGAAGGCAGGAACTCAGACAGGGAAACAGTACAAAGAATCTGCTTTAATCTGAGGACATTTGTTGGGATTAGGTAAACTTAAGCTTCAATTTTCATAGCCTTTATCTTTGATGGAACCAAAGTAAGGAGTCTTATAGATTTCTCTAAAAAGCTGTGACTCCAAAGGGTACACTGTTAATGGGAGGTTGAACCTGAAATAAATCTTTCCCATTCTCACCGCTAGGGGACTTGAAGGAAAGCTGCCTCAGTGCCAAACTCATGGGGAGGCTCTTCCCTGAGCTGTAACTACCGGTACTAACTGATCATTGAGCTGATCTACAGCCCAAGTTCACATTGCCTTGGGTGGTCCAAAACTATCCTAGTCAGATATTTAGTTTAAAATGGTTCAGGACTGGTAGTATCTCTAAGTGCCTGACAGAAAAAAAAACAAAACATATTCTCTGAAGGAAGACATCTTCATCCTCAACCTCAAGAAATTTCCAACATCATTTTCCAGGTAAATAGCTCACAGTAAAATAAATAAATAAATAAATAAAAATACATCACTAAACACTAAAGGGGAAAAAGAGCACCATGAGCAAGATCTAGCAGAAATCATAAGCAGCAGAAACAGACTTGCAAGGTCTTCAGTCATAGGAATGAGCACATTCAGAATATAAAATAGCCATGTTTCGTATGTTTAAAGGAATAAGAATCAAGCAGGAAAATATCTTCAGGTCATTGGAAAGTATAAGAAATGACCAAGAAGCTCTGACAAAGAACAAAAAAATGAAAAGATAAAATAATTGAAATTTAGTAATTTACCATTCACTGTTAATTTACTAACCACCAAAAGGAAATACGAAAAATGAAAATCAAAATATTGAACTCTGTTCCCACTTTATTTTCATATGGTATAAGCAGATAAAATAACAATATATATCAGAGATTCTTCTTTAAATTCAAAATTGAAAAACATAATTTGAAAAATAAATATATCTAATTATTAAAATTTTCATAATTGGTTAGTCGTCTAACTTGGAATAAAGAAACCGATTATTTTTCTTATACACCCAGAGACACACCAGTGTCAGGTCTTAACATCTTGTGTAGTAACATGTAGTACAGAATTCATACTTTAATCCTTTAACTGGGAACAATAGTTTTATTCATTTTCATAACAGAAAACAGGTATTTACAAACTTGGGTACTTCTGAACATCAATAGAATCTTTGCATGGTGAGTTTTGTTTTGTTTCTGTTGTTGTTGGTTTGTTTGTTTTTTTGAGACAGAGTCTCACTCTGTTACCCGGACTAGAGTGCTGTGGCATCAGCCTAGCTCACTGCAACCTCAGACTGCTGGGCTCAGGTGATCCTCCTGCCTCAGCCTCCAAGTAGCTGGGACTACAGGCTCGCACCACCAAGCTTGGCTAATTTTTCTGTTTTTTAGATAGAAAATGAGACAGAGTCTCATTCTTGCTCAGGCTGATCTTGAACTCCTGGCCTCAAGTGATCCTCCAGCCTTAGCCTCCCAAAGCGCTGGGATTACAGGTGCAAGCCACCATGCCTAGCCCTTTTTCAATATTATAAAAGTGAATTACAGATAAATTAATGACCAAATGGTAAAAATAAAGCTGCAAGATTAATTTAAAAAATGAATATCTTTGTAATCTTGGAATGGGAAATTCTTCTTAAACAAGACCTCAAAGCACAAAGTATAAGGAGAAGTTTTAATGAATTTAACCATATCAAAATTCAGGATTTCTTTCAATGAAGGTGACCATAGATAAAGCTAACAGGGCCAGTCGCCGTGGCTCACCTCTGTAATCCTAGCACTCTGGGAGGCCGAGGCGGGAGGATCGCTCAAGGTCAGGAGTTCGAAACCAGCCTGAGCAAGAGCAAGATCCCATCTGTACTAAAAATAGAAAGAAATTAATTGGCCAACTAAAAAAAATATATATATAGAAAAAATTAGCCGGGGATGGTGGTGCGTACCTGTAGTCCCAGCTACTCGGGAAGCTGAGGCAGGAGGATGGCTTGAGCCCAGGAGTCTGAGGTTGCCGTGAACTAGGCTGACGCCACGGCTCTCTAGCCTGAGCAACACAGTGAGACTCTGTCTCAAAAAAAAAAAAAAAAAAAAAAAAAAGCTAACAGAAAGGTTCATAGTACAGTTGCCATATCTAAAACTCATATGATAACAGGTTTATTATCTAGAATATTAAAAGGAATTCCTGAAAAATCAATAAGAAAAGGACAGGAAAATCCAGTGGAACACTGGGCAAGGGCCATGAACAGGCAATTCACGGGAGAGGAAAGAAGGGTGGCTATCAGGGCATGTGGAGAGATGCACACCTTGTTGACAATCAGAAAAATTCAATGTGAAATAGCAATATCACTTTATCTTTCTGGACTATCTGATTGACAAAATTTAGATGGCTGAATAATGACAAGTGTTGACAAGGATGTAGGAAACTCTCATGCACTGCTGGTGGGCACACTGCAAAACAGGGAGCAATCTGACAGTATCCCATCAATAAGCATGTATGTGCCCTATAACCCAGAAATCTCAGAGACTTGTGCACAGGTCAACAACTAGATACATACCAGGACATTCACTACAGCATTATTTGTAGTGACAGGAGGTTGGAGGCAACGTAGGCATCTATCACTGGAAGAATGGATGGTAAAACGTGGCAGGTGCACACTGTGGAATCTTATGCAGCAGGAAGAAGGGGAAAGAAAGAAGTAAAATAGTGCACCCCACAATTTTTATCAAAAGAGCAATGTTTTTCTCTGGAGCCCTGCCCATCAGACTTCTGTATGCATTTCATTGGCCAAAATTGTGTTATGTGATCACACCTAACTAAAAGGTGACTAGAGAGAAGGGGAGTTATGGATAAGGCTTGTGTCAGCCAATGAGAGATGTCTGACATATAATCTGGTAGATTTCTTCTAACTGCTGCACAGAATTCCATAGTGTGCATCTACCGCATTTTACTTTGAAGGCTAGAGATACAGCAGTCATCTTGAGGAAAAGTCAACAGAATCCCAGATAAGGTCCTGACGTCATCAAATTCCTTAACCAACACCAATAGCTTCCTATCCCTGAACTTTTTATCATGTGTGAAAAAATAAACCCCTGTTGAAGCCACGTGTGCCAGTTAGAGTTCAATTGCAGCCAACAGAAATAAATCTGGTTAGTTTAAATAGAAAGGGATGGAGAAGCAGGCTCTAGGTCCAGGGACAACTCCCAGCTTTGAGAGTCACATGACCTCCGCCCGTGAGTGGGAAAACAACAGTCTCTACTAAGGGAAGATGATGATCAGGAAGCTGCACACTAGAGGCCCACTGCTGCTGTCATGACCTGTGACAGCAAAACGGATGTCCCATATTATGTAGCTCTGTTCCAAATTTTTATCTTGCGCAAAAGCAGAACCTAAGCCACAGATTCCTAGCTCAAAGGAATCTGGGAAGTGGTGTTTTAGCTTTCCAGTTTCTGCAGTTCAGAAGAAACACTAAAAGGAGTTTGGGACTGATGTGGAGCAGCCAGTCTATCGCCAAATGCGCTTCTAGCTGATACGCTGTGCATAAAGCAACAAGGTGGATCTTAAAAACACAGTATTGAGTGAAAAAAGACAAACAATGAGCTCTGTAGCACAGTTCATAACATGTTAGTTAAACACACACACAAATCAACGCTACCTTTTCAATGAAATGTATATTTCAAGGATATTAATATGTAAGTGCCAACTAGCAAAGGGAAGAGGAGCATGGGGTGTGGGGATTAAGGGTGAAAGAGAGAAACTAAATAAAGTAAAATAAAATGAGAGGTCTTGTATAGTCTGATGGTGGGAGTGATACAAATGAAGGAATATAATTGGCTCAGTTTTCCACATGTGAGGTCCAAAACCAATCCACTGAATTTAATATTAATTTAAATATCAATTTAATAATTATTAAATCAACACAATTTAATGTAAATATTTCATATTTAATTTACCATACCAAAACTAATCTATTAAGTTTAATATATCATAATTTCTGTACTCTTAATTTGACAATTCTTCATGTTTTGATTTCCCCAGAACCCTAAAAGATCGGTCCAGGTGACCCCTGGAGGCCCCCACCCCCCAGTGATTCTGAGAGTCCCAACCCTGTTTAGTGAGATGTCTGCACTGTCTGCACTCACTCATACCCTCTCCTACCATCACCCCCTCCCCAAGTTCCACTCCCCCAAAGCAGGCGGGGTGGGGGGATGGGGAGAGCTTCAGGTTCTCCAAGCTGGGTTCTGGGACCCCATAAACCTTCCATCTTCGAAGGCTCCATTTGGGAGCGCAGCCGGTATCCTCAACAGGTATGAGGTGCATGCGTTCGTCCTGGGCGGGGAGTCTTTCAGAGCCGGCCCCTGGTGGGAGGGGCTTCCCGGCGCAGGCCCCGCCCACTCTGCAGGATCTTGGGGCGGGTCTTGGTCCGCTCTGAGACAAGAGAACCCGCCCCTCCAGGCCCCCAATCCCTTCCTAACCCGGCTTGATCCAGCTCAGCCCTGAGGTGTTTGCAGCAGCTTTTTCTCAAAGTCCAACCATCTGTTACCTGCGTTGTTTCCTAGGAAGGAAGCCTCTCAGGTTGCCTCCGAGAAGTCTGGGGAATACTGTTGGCCCAAAGCTGTGTCCCAGGTTGACTGCCTCATAGAGACCCTCCAAACCCCAGGTAAGGTCCGGTGGGCAAGATAAAACGACCAACCCCCACCTCCGTGAATCTCACTGGGGTCCTGACCTACAGTGAAGTTACCCTGCCCGCTTAGATCTCCTGGCCCACTGCTAGTCCTCTCTCCCCGTGGATGGGGCCAGACACCTACTGGGTAAAGGCTTTCCCTGGGGCAAGGGTTGGGGATATGCAGTTGCTGGGACTCCCCCTCCCCCCAGGACTCAGGGAGACACTGATCCTCTCCATTCTGTGTTATAGACACCAGCTGCCTGAGGAGGAGGGCCTCGTCTTCTTGCTCCCAGACTGGAAGAGGAAGAGCGGCCATTGCACAGGGGAAGGCTGGACATGTCTGAGGCACTGTCCTGTCCCAGCAATGAGACCCCTGCCCCAGGCTGCGGGCTGGGGGCCCTGTACTGGGCCTGTGTCCATAATGACCCCAAGCAGCTCCAAGCCATACTGGATGGTGGGGTCTCCCCAGAGGAGGCCACCCAGGTGGACCGCAATGGGAGGGTGAGATGCCCCAGGTGCTACCCAGGATAGCGAGGGCAGCTTGGTCTCCCCACCACGCCATCCTGATCTGACGCCCTGAGAGAGTTTCGGAACCTACTGTCTGTCCTTAGGAGGAAGGGAATGGGGGAGGGTGGGTCTTCACAGGGGTTGGGAAGGCCTCTGGGACAGATGTGGGTTTAGAGAGCACAGGGGGCCTGGGAGCCCCTGGAGGAAATCAGGGGACTGAGCTGCCCTGCCCTCAGACAGGCCTCATGGTCGCGTGCTACCACGGCTTCGAGAATGTTGTGGCCCTGCTCAGCCGCTGTTCTTTCCTGGATGTGAACCAGCAGGACAAAGATGGGAACACAGCGCTCATGCTGGCTGCCCAAGCAGGTCCGAGGCTGCTGAGCTCTACCCTCCACCAGCCCCCCACCCCGCGCAGCCCCACACTCGTTGCACAACATTCTCCTGTGCAGGCTTTGTCATGTTGGGTGGAGGGTGGGTTTGGAGCCTCCTCACCCCCTTTCCGGGCGGGCCAAGCTCTGCTCTCGGTGCTCTGCAGGCCACATGCCTCTGGTGAGTCTCCTGGTCAACTACTACGCCGGCCTGGACCTGGAGCGCCGGGACCAGCGGGGGCTGACGGCGTTGATGAAGGCTGCCATGCGGGACCGCTCCGAATGCGTGGCTGCCCTCCTCATGGCAGGTGCGTGGGGCCTGGAGTAGGTGTGTGGCCTCCAGTCCCTCCCCCAAGCCTCCCCACCAGACGGTAAGTCAGCTATCTATCATCTAGTTGCATAGAGGAGAGAGGTGGAGCTACAGGACCAACCTAGTTCAACTTTCTGGAGGAGGAGAGCGTGCTGTGGGCTCTTCACAATCAACAAAACCTAGCGATGGCTAGCTCTCTTTACATTGTGGGTGGGGGGCCCAGAAAGGAGAGCTTGGGAGGGTGACCTAGCCCAGCTGGAAATCCTAAAACAAAAAAGGCTGGTGTCTGGAACCAGATTCTTGGGTTCTAGTCATGGCCCTGCCACTAGTGGAGTGGCCCTGGGCAGATGGCTTCCCTCAAGCCAGGCTTCCAGGGGACACAGTGAAGTGTCCTTGAGGTGTGTGGCTGTGTGGAGTTGTTCAAGGGTGAAGTCCACATTGTCCATGGAGTTGTGGGCCCCCATGATTCCCCAAGGTGGGACTGCCCTCTGCTGGTCACTCTGCGGGACCCCAGCCTCCAGCTTTTCCCTGTCCCACCCCACCAGACTGGGTTTGGGGGGAGAAAGGAGGGAGCTCCACACCCCTTCCTTTGTCTCAGAGTGACTGCCTCCCCCCATTAGAGGGGTGTGGTGACGAAGAGGAGACCCAGGAGAGGGAACCAGCAGAACACCACTGTCAACCCCAGAGGGTGCAGCTCAGGACACCACCTGTCCTGGGCCACCTGCCCACCGCTCCTCTGCTCTGCTCCTTACATTCAGGAGGTCCCTATTCTGCTCCAAGTTGGAGACCCATAGTAGGTCTCTCTGAAGTCTTTCCCCTCTCTGGAGTTAAGTCTCCTCACGTCTCTTAAACTGGAGGTTGCAATACTGGCCTCCAAGATTGCAGCTTCAACAGGATGGGACTCTACGGTTTTGAATCTAACCCAAGTCAGTCTTGCTGCTAAAGAACCTGCCCTTCCACAAATCACCAATCTCTATCCCACCCCACATCATCCCTATCCCTCCCTACCCCCCAGGTGCTGACCTGACAGCAGTGGATCCTGTTAGGGGCAAGACGGCCCTGGAGTGGGCAGTACTGACCGACAGCTTTGACACAGTGTGGAGGATCCGGCAGCTGCTGCGGCGGCCACAAGCGGAGCAGCTCAGCCAGCACTACCAGCCCGAGTGGCCGGCCTTGGCAGGGCTCGTGGCCCAGGCCCAGGCCCAGGCCCAAGCCCAGGCTGCTCCATCCCTCCTAGAGCGGCTACAGGGCACCTTGAGCTTCCCCTTTGCCCAGTCTCCTCAGGAGGGGGGTGTCCTGGACCACCTTGTGACTCTCACTACCAGCCTGGCCAGTCCCTTCCTCACCACTGCCTGCCACACTCTGTGCCCTGACCACCCACCTGCACTGGGCACCCGAAGCAAGTCGGTGCCAGAGCTGCTAGGTACTGCCCCACCCCCTCCCCCAGCACCCTCCCCTCCCCCGGTAGTCCCTGGACCCCAAGCCTTTGTCCCCTACCAGAGCCCTCAGGGCATATTGAGTGTGTGTCCTCAGTGGCTACAGCCCAGGGACAGTACCAGCCTGAGGCCCCAAGTCCCCAAGATCCTCCTCTCCAAGGCATCCTCATCCTCCCACCAGTGCAAGCCGAACCCCAGTCCAGCGGGGCATCGATGTCTGGCCCTTCCTCTCTGGCGATACCAGCAGCTCAGGATGGAGAGGAGGAGGCAGGAGGAGGAGGGCTAGGCCAGGCTGGGATCAGGTAATCAGGCCCCTCCCTAGGCTCCTTTTCCCTTTAGAGCCTCTTCTGCCTTCCCATCCACCTCTGCCTAAGTAAATCTGCTCTCAACCTATGTACAAAGTCACTCATTACAGCGTTGTTTGCAACACTAAAGGGGTAGAAACAACCTAAGGGTCCATCAACAGGCTCAGTGGCTCATGCTTGTAATCCCAGCATTTTGGGAGGCTGAGGCAGGAGGATCGTTTGAGCCCAGGAGTTTGAGACTGGCCTGGGCAACATAGTGAGACCCTGTCCCTACAAAAAAAATTTTTAAAAATAGCCAGGCATGGTGGCTCATGCCTGTAATCCTAGCTACCGGGAAGGCTAAGGTAGGAAGATCAATTTGCTCGAGCCAGGAATTCGAGGCTGCAGTGAGCCATGATCTTGCTACTGCACTCTAGTCTGGGTGACCCTAACTCTAAAAGAAAAAAGGGGAGGGACTGCTAAGTTGATTAGGTGTATAATTACTGCACACCCGTATAGTATATTCTATGCAGTGTATTATAAAACAAGAATAAGGAACCTATATTCTGATATGGAACTATCTTCAAGATGTATTAAGTGAAAATAACTGAGGGGTAGAACAATGTGTTCCTATTTGTCAAAGTAAAACTTTCACAAAGATAAACACGACTAATGCAAATACACACTGGGTACCAAGTTTTTTTAACTACCTAATGAGTGAACTAGCAGAATAGACCAAAGAAAGAAATGACAGTCAGTGGAGAAAAGAATGCTGGAATCAGATTGCAAAGTTAGATACAAAAAAGTTAATTACTACCTGGCAGTAAAACCATAACTGTTTTTATTTTTTTCTAGCAGACAAAAATAATTTGCTATTTATCAATCTTTAACAGGTTAACCTCGTGTTTTAGGGAATCTGGGCCCTAATCAATAGTAAATAATATGTCAAACAAAGTTAACTTCCCCTAGATGACCCATAGGTAAGGTTATTAGCTAAGGATCTAAAATATCTTTGAAAGGGCACTTAGTAACTTTTTTGGCCTTATTTACAAGTTTTGGATATTTTTTCTGAACACATTTGTTGTATAAATATATTTGCTTTTATATTCATAATAATTAAAGCAACCATTTATAAGGAACTTACTGTATACATCAACACATTTAACCCTTCCAATAGTCCTGAGGATTTTTATCTTTGAGGACACAAGGTGCGGAGAAGCTAAGGAGTTGTCCAGGTCCCACAGCTGGAAACTGGCAGAAATCAAGCTCGAGACCCAGCCATCCAGCTGTGGCCTCCAGGCTCTTAATACTAAATGATACTGCCTCCCTGGAACATCCCTGGGGAGAAATGCAGTATATTTCTCCGGAAGAGGACTGAACAGCTGCAGGAGTGGGAAGGAAACTTTCTGCTAAATATCTTTTTGAACTGTTTGATTTAAAAAAAAATAATAAATTGTATTTCTTAGAATAGTTTTAGATTTACAGAAAAGTTGTGAAGATCATACACAGAATTCCCACATATCCAACACCCAGTTTCCCCTATTATTAATGTGAGTGTAGTACATTTGTTATAATTAATGAACCAATATTAATACATTATTAACTAATATCCATACTTTATTTACATTTCCTTAGTTTTTACCTAATGTCCCTTTTCTATTGCAGAATCCCATCCAGGGTACCACATTACATTTAGTTGTTACATCTCCTTAGCCTCCTCTCGACTGTGACGGTTTCTCACATTTCCCTTGTTTCTCATACTCTTGACAGCTTTGAGTAGTACTGGTCAGGTATTTTGTGAATGTCCCTCAATCGGGATTTGTCTGATGTTTTTCTTAGGATTAGCCTGGGGTTAGGGGTTTTTAGGAGGAAGAGCACAGACAGAGGTAGTTTTCACTTTCATAGGCACATCAGGGGCACACACTAAGAGCCTGACTTCCACTGTTGCTGTCGGCCTTGATCACATGGCTGAGGTAGTGTTTGTCAGTTTTCCCCACTGTGAAGTCCTCTTTTCCCCCTTCTATACTGCACTCTTGGGAAGGAAGTCACTATGTGAAGCCCATACTAAAGGAGTGGGGAATTATACTCCATCCCCTCGAAAATAGAGTATTTAAATTATTGAAATTCTATACAGAGCATGGTGACTTTTAAATTATGTATTACCATATTGTGAAACATTTAAAAATAAATTTGCTCTTTGAATAGGGAACCCCCCCAACATATACACATATATATCTCCAAGGTGAAAATGACTAATAGGGTTAATGTGTGATTTCTCCCAGAGGGTCCTAAAGGCAACAATGGTGGACTGGAACGGGCTCAAGGATAACTTTGCTGGTTCCCACCTGTTTGATCCTGAATAAGGCACTTAGGTTTCTCTTGCCTCTGTGTTCACATCTGTTAAATGGAGCAAACAGGGCGGTTGGAGTGATTCCTCAGATAATGTGGGTGAAAGGGTTCTGCAGACCATAAAATGCTGTCAAGAGGTAGGGTATTGGCTGGGCACGGTGGCTCACACCTGTAATCCTAGGACTCTGGGAGGCCAAGGCA
>VBSM01002616.1:18668764-18681461 GCA_008086735.1 Cheirogaleus medius | reverse complement strand
AAAGGAAGGGCCTGGGGAAGCGAGTCTGAGCTGTTTCCCAGCGGGAGTTCTTTCCTCCCCACCTACTGCTGAAATTGCGGCATGGGAGGCCAGCCTTGGCATTGGGCATTACAGACGGGGAAAGAAACTCCATCTGAGGTCTTGGAACAGCATGGTGGCCAGATGCTTCAGCCTGGGAGTTGGCCTGTGACCTTGGGCAAGCCATCAAGCTGTCTGAGCCTCACTGCCCCCATGTGTAGAATGGAGATAGGCAAAACACGCTCACCACGGCTGCTGTGAGAGCCGAGTGAGATAACACAGCCCTTGGTACCGTACCTGGCCTTGTTAATATCGTTTTCTTATTTAATCTTCACAACTTTCCTTTTTTACAGTTGAGGAAACGGGTTACAACGCTTATGCGACTTGCCCAATGTCAACAGCTGATAAGTGGCAAAGTGGTGCTTGGAGCTTACGTCTGTGAGACTCCAAAGCCTGTGCTCATTCCACGGCAGCACATGGCCTCTGCCCACAGCCAGGGCTCCTCTGATTCTTTGAGCTTCTCCCTCCCACCTCCAACCTGCTCTGGGGGGACCTCTGCACCTTCCAGGCCAGGGAGCTCGCCCTCTGTCGTTCTCTCTGCCTCTCTGTCCTGGCTGGCCTGGGGATCCGGTGGAAGGGACGGTGACGCCTGGGCCCCTGGTGGGACAACATTGTCCAGCAGAGGGAGCCTCTCCACCTTGGAGAAGACCCACCCCTGTGGTCCCTGGCCACCTCGAGGGCAGCTAGCGACCCAGGACTTCACTCCCACAATTCTCCCTCCCTCCAAACCTCTACTACCGTGTTTCCCCGAAAATAAGACAGGGTCTTATATTTATTTTTCCTCAAGATGACACCCTAGGGCTTATTTCAGGGGATGTGTTATTTTTTTTAAGTACGGTACAACAATCTACATTTATTCAAATATAGTTAAGTTGCTTTCTTCTGGAACATCATCATAACTCTCCAAACCCCAAATTCCATCCTGAATTTCTTGCGACTCTATTTCCTTTAAAACCATTGGCCCCAATCTCTCATGTCGAGCAACAGAGCTCTCATGGGGCAGATGAGAAGGGCTGCTCGTCTTCTTGACCGCTCAGCGACGAAATGCATGGGTTGTGCAGATACGCTGCATAGCCACCCCCATCACTAGGTCTTATTTTCGGGGTAGGGCTTATACTGCGCAAATGCTTAGAAATCCTGCTAGGCCTTATTTTGTGGGTAGGTCTTATTTTCGGGGAAACACGGTAGCTCCTGACAGCAGCCTTCCCTCCTCCCCCTAAGCCCTTTCAGGCTGAGCAGAGGGAGGGAAGCCTAGAGGCCTGGAGCTGCTCTGCCTGTGCCTCCTCTAACACCTGGCTCTCCCACCCTCATCCCAGCCCCTGAGGCTTCCAAACTGGAAACCCACAAGGCCCCTGGCTGTGCAGAACAGGCTGCTCTGCAGTGGCATTTGGAATCCCACAGAGCGAGGCCTCTCCCAGGCGCCTCACCTCATTAGTAACATCCAATGATAACATACAATAGCTACTTCCCAGGTTGTTGTGTGGCCTAAATTGTGCAGGGTATTTGAGGCATTGAGCAGCACCTGGCACACGGTCACGCACAGTGGGTCAGCCACAGCTGTTACTGTGCCAGAGGAAGTAGCCAAGGGTGCCATGGAAGAGGCTGGTGGATGTGTCCGTGGGGGCCCAGGGCCTTCCATGTAATTCTAGGGTACTACTCTAGTGGCCCCTAAAATGAAATCACACTTACCCGAGACAGCCTTCTCAGACCAGCTCCTGCATGTCTGTGTCCCTCAGCCCAGGCCCACCTCCAGCCTGCTGCCCCTCACTGGTGGCTGGTGGCTGGCCAGTGCTCCCTGTGTGTGCACGTGCACATGTGTGCACATCCCATCATGGCAGACAGGGCTCCTACACCTGGGCTGCAGGGTTGGCTGTCCTGACACACTGGAGTGTCAGCCAGTCTCGTGGGGACTCCTGGGGAACCCTACTCAATCCTGTGCGGAAGGGACCATGTCTGTATCCCTGGCCCCTGGCTCAGCCCCTGGCCCATGCAAGCCTCAATACATGTGCATAGAAAAGAATGGAGTCAGGCTCCACTAAGGTCGGGGATGCTTGGAGGGGGGGCTTTATCATCTCCCTCCTCTTCTCAGGGGCTGCCCTTTATCCTCGAAGCGGCAGTGTCCTCGGTTATTCCAGGGCATACCCAGGAAACCCGTCAGGTTGGAATAAGGCACATATATTAATACGTGGGGAGGACATTCCTCACCCTGGCCTGTCAGGACCTTTTGGCTATCAGATCTCAGCTGGCTACGCAGAGAAGACATCTGGCTGGGGCTCACACAGAAGTTTGGACCTGCTCTCCTCTCTCCTTTCCTTCAAGGGTCCGTGTTTTCATTGTTGAGGAAAATACCCAGGTCTGAAGAGGAGGGTTGGCGAACAAGGCTTGGGCCTTCCTTAACAGCCCCGCCCCTACCAACTCCTACTGCAGAGAGCTAGACAGACTCTGAAACTTCAACCACAGGCACACAAGCAATGTCACGTGCAGACACCCCATCAGCCTGTGGGACCCGCGGGCTCACAGGCACAGAGGTACACACAGGCCTACTGGCCCACAAACTCCCTGTCGCACACAGAGGGGCAGCACACTTGGTCACACAGGTACACAAACATAGTCTCACCGACCAAGAAAAAATAAAGACAGGGCCACCCCTCCTCCCTAGGGTTGCTGGCCCCTGCCCTCCTCTGTCCCCTCTGCTCCACAGCATTTGCACCCCAGCCATCCAGCTGCGTACCTTGCCTGTGTGACTGGGGGTGGAATTGCAGAGTCTGTCTAACCATCTACAGCAGGAGCTGGCGCTGCTGAGCAAGGCCCAAGCCCTGCCCTTCAGTCCTCCCTTCCAGCCTGGGTGTCTTCCTTAACTGTGAACAGCCACGTCCCTCTGAAAGAAAGGGGAGCGTTGAGCAGGTCTAAACCTAAATCCCTCTTGGTGCCTATTTACTCTAGACCTGCCTTAGATACCCCCTGACCCCTATTTCCTATGTGCCCTGTCTTGGAGACACAAAGGGCACAGGCCAGAGGGTTTGGGGGTGCTGGAGACAAGTGCTGGCCTGAGGGCCCTCAGTCGCAGGCCCTCTGGTCCTGGGAGGGGCAGAGCCTGGGCACGGATGCTGGAGGAGCAGGGAAGGGGCAGGATTTATGGCATTTCCCCTCCAGCTGGAAACAAAGGCAGATTCCTGTATCCAGCATGAGCAATCCGGTCCCACCCACCCAAGCGGCTGGAGTTGAAGGAAATCCCGCTGGCTCTGGCCTCGTCCAGCTGAGCAGCCCCCTCTTCCAAACACTCTCTCCCAGCTGGGGCGATTACCGACTCTCAGAGTCTGGGGACCTCTCCAAATACCAAGCTCTTCCCACTGGAGACGGTCATCGTAACCCCTCACACTCTCTCCCCAGGCAGCAAGGGTCCCCTCAGCACCACCCAAGAGCCTGCCAGCCCTCCCCTCCCTTGCCAGCCAAGCAAACTCAGGCCTTGCTTTTCATTAGAGTGGGCAAAAGGCTCGCTGCCTCGAGGAACTTCTGTGCCATCCAGCACGTGCTCAGCAAGGCCCTCAAGCCACCTCCACCTTCAGGAGTTTCAACTGAACATCCCCTAACAGCAAGATTGCCCACGGCAGCTAAGTGCCATCCTCCCTCACTGCAGCCCCCCGCAGAAGTGTGGGGTGCACACCCTTAATTAGTGAGGGGTCAAGAGATACTGTCTAATACCAACAGAACAGAAACTAAAGATTTGGGTATATTATTTAAATTTACAAAGTAATAATATTTAATATAATGATCAATAATCAGAGGGAGAGAATCTAAATGGCCTAAATCACAAAGCTTTCAAATCAAGAGAGAGTGTACACATATTATTGAGAGTTATTGAAGCAAATGTCAGAGAAACTAATATCTGGAACTTTGGAAGAGGGTTGGCCCCCACAAGAGGGTCTGAGGATGGGCACAGTTGCATTTCATAATAAACTCTTCTGCAAAATTTTATTTATTATACCCCGTGTTTATTTGGGATTTCTTGAGTTTTTTCAAAATGGCTGCCTCCCCGTTTGCTATGTATTCACCTGTGTAATAACCTCGCACGGCTGTTAGTGGAAAAGGCACCACTGAATACTCATCGCTGAGCAGGGAAGGAGACAGAGGCTCCTCCAGGGAAGGAGACAGGGGCTCCTCCACTGGTGCCCAGCCACGCCTGAGGCCTCCCGACTCCCGGTTCGGTGCTCTTTCTCCTCCCCAACAGCTCTGCGCCCTCCCTCCAAACAAACCAAATGTCTGTGTGGGTTTCACAGCCCATAGAGCACTTTCACAGATATTTTGCTTTTAGTCTGAGAATGTGGTGCAGAAGGAATTACCAACCCCTTCCTACAGGTATGGAAACCGAGGCTCACACACAGGTGTTCGGACTGTAAGTTTGTGCCCTTGCCGTGACCTCTCCTTTTCTGTGCAGGCCGGTGTAGGGGGCCAGAGCGCCTCTGGGAAGCCGGGGAGAGGCAATGCAGAGCCCACTGGACTGCGGGGAGGGGGTGATGCGGAAACAGCTTCTCAACGGAGACCAGACTTCATGCCCACCCACCCCAAGCTGTCGTGTGGGCACTGTCTGACCCCAAGACTCTCCTGCCCAGGCCTGCCATCCCTTCCTCAAGAGGTTCCATCCTGAGCTGAGCCATCCTGAGGGCTCAGGGCTGGGCAAGGAGTGGACAAACCCATCTAGAGGAAATCTGGAAGTGCTGGAGAGGAAGAGGAAGATGACTTGGCGGCGCAAAGTCTGGGAATCGGGCCTGTGTCTGCCAGCCTCTTCCTGAGGTGCAGGGCAGAGCTCTGGCCACCCCCACCCTCCCCAAACATAGGCACCAGCCAAGCTGCTCTTTTACCTGAGTTACAATGACAAGGCCTGGGACCAGGTAGTTTCCTGAGTCTTAGAGCCAAAGAAGATCACATAAGGCTGGGAAGCACCTTCAGGATTATCTGGTGTAAAGCCCTCAGTGTACAGAGGAAGAAACTGAGGCCCAGAGAAGTGATCCAGGCGTGGAACCCAGGCCCCATGATCCACAGTCTACTCTCTTTTCAGACCCCATGGTGCCTTCTGCCCTGAACTGAAGACCTAGAGGGGTCATTTCTTCTCCCTCTTCCTCCAGACTCCATTTCACTCGCAGGACTGGGCATCTCCCCTAAGTGTTGAATGGATGGATGAATGAAATTTACAGGTACCTGCCCTCTGTCTCCCCTAAAGGAGACCCACGGTTCTTTCTCCTGGGGTACTCTGCTCTACTGTTTTCATGTCTCTTGTGTTTGAAAAATCCCTAAATTATCTAATCTAATTCTTCCCCCTCTGCAATTTAAGTGGAGCAAAGCCCAGCTCACCCTCTGTTGGTTTTCCTCCCTTGCTTTTTCTCCCTACTCACCCTGGTGCAGAACTGGCTACATAATTTGTAGAGCCCAGCACAAAATGAAAATGCTGGGTCTATTGTTCAAACGTCATTATGAAAAGTATTAAGAATTTCAAAATGGTAACAGCAGAGCATTAAACTAACACGGGGCTCTGTGCATCTGCACAGGTCACATACCCTGAAGCTAGCTCTGTCCTGGTGTCAAGAGTGATGCTTGAACTTAACACTCATAGCTGATCCTGAAAGGTCAAGATGTCCATTTCCCTGCCTTCATGCCAGACTCCATGTGCCTGCCTTCTATAAGCGAGGATCTCCGTGAAGTGTCACCCTGCACACCCTTCCCAGGATCTCCAGGCCTTTGCTTCATGCACTGCTGGGAAATCCTCTGAGTATCTAAATCTGAATCTCTGGGCCTGTTTCCTTTTGTTCTGTCCTCACTGAATATGGGGAACAGCTGGTCCCTCTGAGTAATTAATTCTTGTAGACTTGGACACAGTCTGTAATTCCTTTTCCCTTTCCTCATTGAGCTGAGTCTTCAGTGCTTTCTCCAACTCTGTGTCCCTCCTCTGACACCTCCCCCAGGTTTTCTGTGTGCTTTGGAAGGCACAGAGCCCCAGTCAGGATCCAGAGGGCTCTGTGTCTGGGGAGGTGGAGGAGACCCCAGCATTGGTGAAAAGCCCTCATCTTTCCTGGGTTCCTCTCTTCCAACTCCCAAGCTATACTCTATTTTTATCTGCTTCACAAACCCTGCCCAGATAAAGTCTTCCATCCCCACCAACTGTCATAAGTGACTATCAGCTCTTGTCCATCTTGATATTCCTGTTCTCAGCATGGATCTCAGACTGAGTGCTTCCCTTGGGGGTGCCCCCGCTCCCACCTCCTAGGACAGAGATCCTTGGGCTGGGGCAGGAAAGGCTGACTAGAAGCCATAGCAGAGCAGCGGGGAGAGTGGGTGTGAAAGACAGACACGCGGCCAGGCTCCCAGTTCTCCAGCTAATAGAGTGCCGAAGTGGCTGCTATAATCTGAAAGAGCAGATACCGTAATCCCATAGTACTTCCTATTGGCTGCAGGACACACTTCTGTCCTGACACTGAAATTTGGGTGTGCCGGGGTTCTGGGAATTCACAACGCTGGCAACAAGTTGTGAAGCAACTGTGTGCAGAGTAGGGCATGGGGAGGGTTTCAGTAGAGGAAGTGAGGTCAGGCAACAATTGATGCCTGTCTGAGCCTCTAGCCACCGTCTCCCCCAACCTCTATTCCTGTCAAAGAGTGAGGGTCCCTGGCCCATCTTGCAGAATCCCCATATTAGAGCATGACATCTTAGACTCCTGCTTCTAATGCCCACATCTCTCCACATGGCTCTGAGGCCACCCCCTCCCCAGCCTTTTCATTTATTCATTTAATTAACAAACTCTTTCATTGAGGGCCCACTCTGAGTCAGGCTCAGCCAGCCTGCGTGTTTGCTATGAACTGAGATGAGCATCATTTCCTCCTATTCTCACAGCCACCCTATGAGGCTGGCACCGTTCACTATGCCTGTTCGGCAGATGGGGGATGGAAGCATGGAGAGGTGTCACTAGCCTACGGTAATGCAACTAGCCTGGATTCCTAGTAGGTAGTCTGACTTCAGAGTCTTTGTGGATATCCAGGAGGCTAGGAATAAAACCAGAGTCCTGCCTTCAGGTGCTCACAATGGCTGGAGCAAAGAAAGGCAATGAGGTCAATGCTCCCAGTCCACAGGGGCATCAGGAGGAAGTTTATATACCCTGGGAGCGGAAGCCATTATGGACACCCCTCTACCTGCGTAGTCTCAGCAGCATGCCCGGCTGAAGGAGCCTCTGTTCCCGCCTCTATCTGAAGCTCCATTTGGTGGGGTAGGGTGGGGTGCCTACCTGGAAAGGGAAAATCCAAGCCAGCTTCCGGGGTCTCAGTCCACTCTGGCTGCCCCAGAGGAGAGGGTGTTGCTCTTGTCACTCAACTGTGCTGCCGAAGGGCTCACCGCTAACCCTGAGCCATCCCGTCTAGGCCAGTTTACCCCTGTGCTGGGAGCTGACAGGGAGAGGCTTCCGAGGAGCAAAGGGGACAAGGGTGTGTGTATGAAGAGGTCCCAGGGAGGAGGCTGAAAGATTTGGGAGTCGGGAGTCCCCAGGGGCACAGCCAAAGTATATCTGGACCTTACCAGCCCGCGCTCTGCCCTCGCCGCTCTGAGCCTCCGAGGGCTCCGCGTTGAGATAGGGATAAGGACAGGTAACGTCCCTCTCCCTCCCGTCCCTGCGTGTCCTTCCATCGGTGCCCCCGGTTCCAGACGCCCAGATTCCAGGTGGCCCCTCAGCTGCTGCGAGCGGCCCCCACCTCCGCAGCCAGACAGCGCCTGGGCTCTCGCCTCTGGCCCCCGCGGCTCTGGGCCAGGACTCCACGGGGACCCCCACGGCCCGAGTCCAAGGCCCGCCCCCACGGGGAGGCGGATGTGGGAGGCTCGGGCGGGGACGCGGGCCAGCGATCCAGGGGCTGGGGGCGGCTGGGAGTGGCGGTCGCCCTGGGGGTCTGGGAGCGGCGCGGGGGAGGGGCCGGGTCCTGCAGCCCCAGCAAGGGGCGAGCGGGCGGCGGGCGGCGAGCTGGGCAATAGGAAGCCGTTTATTAGGAGGGAGTGGTGGAGCAGGGCCAGGCAGGAAGACGCTGGAATAAGAAACATTTTTGCTCCAGCCCCCTTCCCAGTCCCGAGAGGCCGCCGCGCCGACCGCGCAGAGCGAGCCCCTCCCGGGCTCCAGCCCCGTCCGGGGCCGCGCCCGGACCCCGGCCCGCTGTCCAGGGCTTGGCGTGCGACCGCGGCTGGCCGTCGCCCGCGAGTGGAGGCGGCCCCCGCCAGCTGCACGCTCGCGCCTTGCTGCCCACAGGGCCGGCCGAGAGGTGAGTCGAGGTCGGCGGGCGGGACCGGGTGGGGGGTCGCACTGACCCTGGTCCCAGTGGGCCCTTCTTTCGGGTGGTTCTCAGAGACCCCTCCGAGAGGTGGAGATAGGGTCAGTCCTAGCTTATCAGGAATGCAAGCTGTCCCCTCGCCGTCAGCGCACATCTGCCCGTTACCCCACCTGAGACTGAGAGGGGGCTGGAAGGAACCCGGACTGGAAATCAGAAAACTTTGCTCCAGCCGGGTGACCCGCGTGAGTCACTTAACTTCTCTCTTCTCCTATCCTCGTCCATAAAATGAGCAGAAGAAAATGGGCAAAGATTGTCTTGCTTCACTCACAGAGAAGGATCACATGTCCCTCCAGGCTACTGGGTTGAGCTGTGAGTGTCCACTTTCAACTCATTTGAGCCTTCCCTTGGAGCCCACCTTTCCTAGACCAGCCCTTGCAGCTCTTGCTTAAGGAATCTGACACAATAACTGCATCAAACCTCACCACAACCCTGTAGGGTCAGATAATCCCTGTGCGGTGGCCTTGTTTCAGGATCCAGGCCAAAGGGGATCCCAGTCTCCTTCCAGGCTGGGACCCCAGGTTTTCAGTCTGCCATGGAGGCCAGTGCTGTTGAGCCCATCTCTGGGCTGGCCTCACACCCTCTCTTTTCTTCTCCAAAGACAGGGGCATAATGGACAGTAGCTCTCACCCTCTATTTATGGGCAGCTCTGGCTGAGTCAGTATCTGCCTTCTCTGATCCCTCATTGCCCCATTCATCCTAGTGAGTGTCCTCCCATCTCATTGCGTTGTTAAAAATAACTGCCATTTATTGAGTGGTTACTATGCAAACACTTGGATATGCTTCTCTCATGTAATTTTGGCCACTACCTAGCAGAAGAGGGGTTTTGACGCCCATCCTACAGAAGAGAAAACAGATTCAGACTTGAATAACTTGTTCAAAGCTCCTTGGATGGCATAAATGGTATGGTTGGGGGTTTGGTAACATTTATCAAGTGCTTACTGTGTACCACTTAGTACCCTGCTGAATAATTTTACATTATACCTATGAAATAAGCGCTATTATTTCCATTTTACATATGAGAAAAAGCCTAAGCCTCAGAAAGTCTAACTAACTTGCTCCAAATCTCATAGCTCTAAGTGGCAAAGGCAGGATTTGAACCCAGGTCTCTATGATCCAGAACCCACACTCTGACCTCTGTGTTATACTGTGCTGCCTCCAGGGTCTGCCTGAGACCCTAAAATCCAGGTGTGTTCTGCCACATCACACCACTGTGAGGGGCTAATGAAATGATGTGGATGAATCGTAAAGGGAGCCCAATCTGAACAGCTCAGTGTGGTCCTCTGCTGTTTGGGTGAGACCTGCTGAAGTGCAGAGAGTGAGGAGTATCTGCTTCTGCAGCCCTGTGACAATCACTGCTGAGCTGAGCCACTGCTGCTGGTGGGAATGGGTTCTACCAATCCCTCGGGCATGCTGGGGATTGACAGCTGCCTTCCAAGCACACTCCCACCCCGGCTCTCCCTGCCTGAGGCTCAGACTTTGACTAAGTCTACCGCAAACAGATGATTTCTGGGCAGCAACACTGCTCTTTGCATTACAACAAACCCGAGTAGGGCACCCGTTGATGCCAACAGCAGTGAGCAATTTGTTCATATCCACTGAGACCCATATCTTTTTCCTACTTTGAGGGACTCATCTAACTCCAAACAACTGGAGGAATAACAATGACCAAGGAAGGATTTATTATCAGCAATTGAAGTTTAGCAAGACACACTGGGTGACTATGGGCAAGAAATTTAACATCCCCAAGCCTCAGTTTCTCCATCAGATTGTTGTGAGGATGAAATGAGATAAACCTCGGAAAGCTCAGTATTTAGCACACAATTAGTACTCAGAGAAGGTTAACTGTCATTATTATTTCACGGTGGTAAGCTAATGTTTGAAATTAGTTTAACATTTGTGATTTCTGGCTGACAGCAGTGATGCTTCTATCAGCTGGAGATCTTACACAAAGGTTTGCTTACAAGTGAAAAGATTCTGCTAAGACCCGGGAATCTGTGTTACAGTCAGATTTCAGGGCAGATCATGCAGGGTGAGCTCTGAGTTTGGACTGGTCAGGACATGGCACCCTCCTGTACTTAACCTTACCCTGGGCTTAGTAAAAAATTGGACAGTCCCAATTTTACTCCATCACATTCCCAAGATTACACCAGTGGTGGGTTCTGCAAATGTTGCCAGGCCTTGCTCTGTGGTGTTGCCAAGTCCCTGGCCTTGGCGTTTGACCTTGGCTGTTCCTTCTGCCCCCGGAGATGGGGAGGTCACTGGGTGGGAGTGAGAGTTCCCTTCCTCTCCCACTCACCCAGCAGGGCCCTGCAGAGAGAAATGAAAGCACAGGAACCAGTCTTAGTGTTGTGTAGAACACATTTCTCAAACTGTGGTGCTCACACAAGCTGATCAGAATGCCCTGGAGAACTTTTAAAACAATGTATGTTTCTTGCTGGTCCCAGATGGACTGAATCAGAATCTGGAGTGAGGGCGAGACCAGAGAACGTGTGTTTCTAACCAAGCCCTTCAGGTGATTCCAGTGCGTAATAAAGTAGGTGAGAGGGTGGGCAGGGGCCTGGTCAGAGAATTGGAAGCATGGGGAAAGGGTCCCAGAATGATGCCAGATTTTATCCTTATTGTTAGCCATTTTTTTCTTCCTGCCTCATACTCTCCTTAACTGCTTTCTGGGCAAGCAAAGGCCTTCAAGGATGGCTTCCTCCCAGTATCCCAGGGGGCAGATCTGGCTCCTCTGGGGCTCTCTCTCCATCCCACCACAGGTCCCTCTGCACAGCGCTTGCTGGAGTCCTCACTAGCTGCTGGGAGGGGCAAGAGGCAGGAGGTCAGGCAAAGGCTGGGGACACAGCTGCAGCAGCCCAGGGCTCTGTTTCCTCCCCCAGCCCGGGCCTCTGGGGCAGAGGAAGCCCAGGCAGGAAGGCCAGAGCTGCCACCAGCCGGAGAGGCCCACGAAGCCCCCCTCCCCACCCCCAGCCATCCTGCCCTCAGAGGTTCAGCATCTTGGGTCTTCATTTGGCACCATTCTTAGACTATGGGCCTTCTGCAGCCTAACTGGTTACATGCCCAGCCCTATTAGCCTCATCATGTCATGCCAAAGGACACTCTCCCTCCCTCATGTTAGCTACCCTGCCTGGGGATCCAGTCCCCAGACACACACCTGCACATGTTCCACCATTCAGAAAGTCCCTATTGCTGTCTGACCACTGTCCTTCTTGCTGCAGCCTCAGCCCAAATCTTCTGATTCCCAATCCTTAAGAAATGAAGAGTGGGTAGCTTCTAAAGCACTAGTTGGTTTGGGATTTGGGTTGGGACCAGCATAGACTAGAATTACTCCCCTTAACACTCTCCACCAAACTTCTGGAAAAGTTCAGCTCTAGCCAGCATCTAAGTATCAGTATGTTTCACTTCCCCTCCAAGTAGCCAGCCCTCCCCTGAGCCTTTCCCAGGACAGCAAGGAGAGGGAAGGGGGCCAAGGGATGGCTCAGAGAGAGCATTTTATACTCTGCCCAGATTACAGAGAGGTTCCTTTACACCCGACATGACGTGGCACTGCCCAAGCTTTGTATGGTTGTTACGAACCTGAGGGCTCAGGTGCAGGCTGCCACCACTGTATCAGGAGACAGAGTAGAAAGAGCACTGGACTGAGGTCTGGGAACCTGAGTCGTACTCCTGCTGCTA
This sequence comes from Cheirogaleus medius, assembly GCA_008086735.1. Lineage (NCBI taxonomy): Eukaryota > Metazoa > Chordata > Mammalia > Primates > Cheirogaleidae > Cheirogaleus > Cheirogaleus medius. The sequence continues at coordinate 18,669,356 of VBSM01002616.1, read as the reverse complement.
CCTGAGTCCTGTGGGACCCTGGGCAAGTCTCCTCCCCTGTCTGAGCTTTAATCTCCTCTTCTCTAAAATAAGGGGAAGGGCTTTGTGATTCACAAGGTGTCCTCCCAGGAACCTGTCATGTGAGTGTCCAGCCCCAGGTGGCTCTTCTAGACCCTGTAGCAACTCTAGCCTGCCCTGAGAGCATGCCCTTAATTCCCTGCTGTGCGTGACTCCTGCTTGTTCTATCCAGACCCCAATCTAAACAATCTTGATTCCTGTTCCTGGCCTGGCGGGGCCCTGAATGGCAGGAAGTGAAGACAGGAGCCTGTTTATGTTTGAGGCAGCCAGGGCTGGGGGGGCACTGGGAAAGGGGTGGGCAGAGGTGGAGGCTGGGAGGGGTGGGCAAAAGGCAGAGGACAGGAGGGGGCTGCTGAAGAGATGTACCTTCTACCCCAGCCTGGCACCCTCTGCGTCACCCACCCAACCTGCTTTCAGCCTGAGCTCAGCAGCAGGGGTGAAGAGCTGGGTTCCCCAAGCTTTCACTTAAATATGACTCTCCACCCTTCACCCCTAACAGGATGGTTTCCATGGGGAAGTGAACCAGGACTTCCCC
>VBSM01002616.1:18632661-18661200 GCA_008086735.1 Cheirogaleus medius | reverse complement strand
CCTCCCGCCTCAGCCTCCCTGAGTGCTAGGATTACAGGCGTGAGCCACCACACCCAGCCAGCCAAGGCTTCTTCTTAGTTCTCTTTGAAATTTCAGCCTACATCAGGGCTAAGTTCATCAGTGTCATCTACTCCTTATGCCCCAGCCCCTGGCAATTTGCCTTAAGATGGGAGTTTGAAAATAACTTTTTCTGAGTCCAGGAGTATCTGAAGTGCCTCCTAGTATAATTCTGCAAGCTCCATTTTTTGCCTTAAACGGAGCAAGTGGCCATCCTGGGCTTAGACAGCCCTGGGCCTTCTGGCCAACAAGCTAGCCCATCACCCTCTCTGTGGCTTAGCTTTCTCTGCCCTAGGACTGAGGGGTGGCTTCCTCTAGGGCCTTCAAGGCTCAAAAGAAATTTGGCTCCATCCAAAAAGCCTCTAGCACCCAGGTTCTTGTTCCCCATTGGCCCCTGGCCCAGGCCCACACCCTTGGCCAGGCCCCAGAAAGCATGTGTCCCAGGAGAACTCAGTGGCTCTAGAGAGATAAAGTCTGGCATTTGGAAATGCCAAGGGTGTATGTTCATGTTTGAGTGGGTTAACCTGGACCCTACATGGGTGGATAGGTTAGAAGGAGGTGGATTGGAAATAGAGCTTGAGGGGTGTGAAGGGCAGGGGCTCAGGCTAGGGACAAGGACAGCCCCAAGCTTGAGAGGAACCATCCTAGCAGCTCTTAACCCTGGGGTAGGGCAGTGAAGAGAGTTTGCCTACCCCTCTCCCGCTGTAAATGACCCCGCACAGCCTCTCCAGGCAGGTTTCTTGTGTGTGTATCCTCTACCATCCCCACGGAGACACTTTCCCAGGCCTGTCTCCCAGCATTGCGCAAGGCCCAGAGGAGAACCAGGAAGTGAAACCGGGTAAAAACAGAAAGCTGAATGGACAGGCTGGGTTCCCACATCATGGGGGCAGAGATTGCATGTCCTCTGGTCACTGGAACTCACCCAGCCCACGAATCAGTCTCCCTCTTGAAGGATTTTATCTCTATAGGATTTTGAGGCATACTCCTCCTGAGACTCCACAGCTCGAAACTGAAGGCAGCAGCTCCCTAAAGGCTGGAAAATCCCTAAGAGAAGGTCTGAGGCAGGAGGTGGAATGACAGGGGGCAGGTTGACACAAGAGGTCCCGTGGCCAGGGAGTGAAGGAGGTGGCATTGCTAAGAGCAGTCTGCAAATGCATCTGTCTGAGTGCAGGAAGCTGTTGCAGGGTCGAAATTACACTTCTCTTATGTGGAGATACAGTTTGTGGGAGCACAGCACACGTGCCTAGCATATAGTAGGCCCTCAATAAACCATGGTTGAATCCTAAGTCCTGCCGAGTCTTCAGATTCCTCTGCAGTGGCCGGTCGCAGATGTCCAGGGGGAACCGGAGAGGAGCGGGGAAGGACGTGGTCCCGGGGGTGCACGCCCCCGCTTTGCCCTCAGGTCACAGTCCCCGCAAGCCCCTGCTTAGAACCCCCCCGAGGCCCAAATCTCAGTTCTGACTCTTCATCGGAGCAGCCAGATCGCCGCGCCCGCCACGTCGCCCTCTGCTGGCCACCGGCTGCCCAGCGGCCGCCCCCTTCCCCGCCCCACCCCCGTCCCTCCGGGGCCCGGGGGCCGTTCCCGGCAGGGCGGGCCCGCCTGCCCCGCCCCCGCGCCGGCGTGCGTGCGTGCGCTCCGCCGACCTCTGCTCCGCGGCGCTGCCCGGAAAGCCACACCTAGCGGGGCGCTCCGCGAGTCCTCACGGGCAGGCGGCTTGGACCAGCCCTTCTCAGTTCCCGTTCGCTATTCCCTCCTCAGACGGGGTCCCCATCCCCAGGACTTGAAGGTCCCCATCCCTGGGAAACCCCGGTGGCGTCCCGGGCTCAGAAAGCATCTCGGCTCCCGCCCTCCCAGCCCCAGCCCGGGCCCCGGAAATTGGGGGCGGTGCACGCCATGGGGAGGCAGGTACTGAGGGCAGCTGGGAGGGGCCTTGTCCGTGGGACTGCCCAGCCTAGAAAATCTCTTGCCTTTGTATTAGTCGCCCTCTTAGGGACACGCAGGGAGGGTACGCCAATTCCTCTTACCACAGACTGCCCCCCTGTTCTCTGCAGCCCCCAGGTCGGCTTCACCCCTGCAGCCCCCTTCGTGGACCCCACCAGGACGGACAGCGCCTTCCCAGACGGTCGGGCGCCCGGCCTCTTACACCAGCTCTGAGGAAATCGGAGCGTTCCCAGTATCCGGCAGAGGCAGCCTTCCCCTCCCCCCCCCAGCTCCTGCAAGACCCTGGTCCTTACGTCCCCACCCTGGGGTCTACACCATGGTTGGAGGGGCGGGAGAAGGGCAGTGGGAAAATTGCAGGGAAAGAGCTCCATGAACGCTGAGCGGGATCTGGGGAAGGAGAACTGGCTCGTTGCTCTCCAGGGTTAGAAGAGTCCTTGGGAAGTCCCAGTGTCCAAGCCCCTGCCTCCACCTAGAGCCTCGGGAACCTGCCTGCCTTGGAAGGAAGAAGACCCACTGCCCTCTTTGCAGCTTTGCCCTGATTTCCTGGGGGATCCCAGGCCCCCGTTTCTCCGCCTGTACAAAGAGGGAGAGGTTCGTCTGGGTGTTAAGGGCCCTCCCTGAGGGGTGATGGGTGCTATAACATGTCAAAGTGAAGGTGGCTTCTGGAGCATGAGCCATGATGCTGAGGACCGCCACTTTCCCTGCCAAGGCCTCATGGTACCCAGGCCCTCAAGGACACTTCTCTCTGCCTTCCCAGGCACCATCCTCCCTCAGTCCTGCCTGGCACCAGCCTTCAAGGAGGGGGCTCTGCTTCTTTTGTATCCTCACTGACATTAAGATCAACAGCACAAGAGACAGCAACGTCCTCATGCCCCGAAGGCCTATCCCTGGGTGCAGAGTGAGGGGTGGGCGTCCTGAGTCCAGTCTCCCACTGCTGGAACTGATGCTAGCTGTGCAGTCGTCACTCTGGGTGGGCGACTCTTGGAAGAGCTGCTTCCACCAAGGCCACGTTCAGTTTGCTAGAAATAGAGACAGAGGGCTTCTTGACTTTGCATATGATTTGCATAATGTCATAGACACACAGTCTATTTTCAGGCAGTTTTCAGGTTAAAGTGTTGTCACTGCTGCCCTGCGGGGTGTCATGTCTGGATGAGTCTTCTCTGTTCTTTCTCATCCACCCACTCTTACTGACCTACATCCCCACCTGCAGGAGCAAATGGTGAGGTGGGGGTGGGGGGAGAATGGGGTTGTCCAGGGAGACACGGGGGCAGGAAAGGGAATTTCCTTCATTACCACCATCACCAAGAGCAGAGTCTGGTAGCTCAGGGGCAATTGATTAGAGGGTGAGCAGCAGGCCAGGTAACCCATCTTCTGTTCTTTCCTGCCTCTCCCACCAGAGCAGCCAGTTCCTGTGCTCTCTAGTCAGCCTTCTGCCAGTTTGAAGAAAGATGTCTAGATAGATAAACCTGTCCCTAACAGCCACCCATCAAGCCTTGCTTGGCCTAGATATCCCTCGTGGGCATTTATTTTCAGCACTAAGATTTGATCTTCACCTCCTGGGAAGTCTGAGCCTCAGTCTGTCCCTCTCCTGGTATTCCCCTCTGAGAGATCCAGATCCTAGTCTAATGATCAGTATCTTTAAAACACCTGGCACAGAGTAGGAGGTCAATCCATGCTAGAGTCCCCTTCCTCTCCTTCATCTGTATGTCTGTGCCAAGCACCTAATTGCCCCAGGCTTGGATGCTTTACAAAGTGACCAGTCTTTTGAGGGCTTAGAGGCAAATACACTAGAAGGGCCAGTTGGGATGACTGTCACTAAGTATCTGTGACCTTGGCTGGACACTTGGCCTCTCCTCACCTGGAAAGAAGGGGGATTGGTGGAGATTAGGGGCAAAGACAATTCTCATTTATAACTTTAGCTGTTTGGTGACCTGTCCTTGGTCACAGAGAGTCAGGGCTGGAGTCCCACCCAGGACTCCCTCCTATAGACCCTTTGGCCTCAGGCCTGTCTGGTGTGTTGTCATCCTGTGTACATCAGGATTACCAGGTGCCAAGGCAAGGAGCCTGGGAGCCTTACTGGGTCCTGGGAGTCACGAGGCAGCTCAGTGTGGCTGCCCAGCGGCAGTGCACTACCCAGAATTCCTGGTCCCAGCGTCCAGTCCCCCTGGACCTGCCTCATCCCCTCAGGCAGGCGTTTCCTGTTGATAAGCAGCTCAGTCCCAAGCACTGATAAAAAGATGAAAAAAGGAAATCAACAGGCTTGGGTATAATGGGCATTTTGTCTGCCTTTTCTACCCCTCTTCCTTCTTCCAGCACACCCTGCAGACTGCTTCCCAGAACTGAGGGAAAACATGCTCCCACCTCCTCTACGTGCCCCATTTTATGGTTTCCAGGAATTTAGCCTGAAGACTTACACAGCCCTAGCTCGGCCTGAGTCGGGATGGGAGCCCAGAGGCAGGAAGCATTGGGTGCTGTGAGGCCCCAGCCTAGGGGAAAGGGCAGTGGCAGTAGCAGCAGGAAGGAAGGACAGTCCAGCACAGATTGCATCTGTGACCGTCCCTTTTCTCTCCCCCTCCCTCCTCCCAGAGGCCTGGATCCAAGTGGTGGTTAGGTGGCTGGATAATCTATAATTAGTGGATTTTCCATAATTTTAGTCTCAGGCTCATTACTGGAAAATCTCATTAATTTTAACTCTATTTTGGAATCTATGATCCTTCAGTACAAGAGGCTAGACTGATATTTAGGAAAATAAACAAAGCAAACAAGTTTTCAAGGCATGCTCTACTGCCCTTCTAGGGCTTGGATTTGTAAGCTCAGCACAACAAAGGCAGTTTTCCTAAAGTGCTCGGCCTGCAGTTGAGATAACTTGCCACCAGGTGGGTGATGAGGCTTTGCCTGCCACTTGTGCTTCAAGTAGCCATCACTCTGGGACAGAAGGTGTTTTAAAGATTTTATATGCAATGATTCTTTCCCCCTCTGCTCCAGAGATGCAATTCCTTAATAAAACAGGCAAACATAAAGAAGTGGACTAGATGGTTCTAATGGCCAGTGTTTAAAAGAAAACCAACAGCCTTGTACAACTTGGAGACTTTCCCCTTTTTTCTTAACTGTTCCCAGGGCTGGTTCCAGGCCTTATCCTGGCTTCAGGCCCTCACATCTCTCACTGCATTTTTGACACTTGTCAGAAGGAACAAAATAGCAATGAGCACGGGGTTTTATCCTGGCCAAAATTCCGTTTTGTTTTTGTTTTTAGTAATTCAACTAATTTTTTCTAAATGTATGTGGAAGAAATATAAATTCATGAAGAACTAAGTCAATAGTTTCTTATTGACTTATTATTTTTCCTTAGGTTCTTTTCTTTTCTTTTTTTTGAGACAGAGTCTCACTCTGTTGCCCAGGCTAGAGTGCCGTGACGTCAGCCTAGCTCACAGCAACCTCCAACTCCTGGGCTCAAGCAATCCTACTGCCTCAGCCTCCCAAGTAGCTGGGACTACAGGCACACGCCACCATGCACGGCTAATTTTATCTATATATTTTTAGTTGGCCAATTAATTTCTTTCTATTTTTAGCAGAGACGGGGTCTCGCTCTTGCTCAGGCTGGTCTCGAACTCCTGACCTTGAGCGATCCACCCACCTTGGCCTCCCAGAGTGCTAGGATTACAGGTGTGAGCCACCACGCCCGGCCTTAGGTTATTTTCTGAATAAGTTATGCATTCACATGATTCAAATCAAATGTGTCAGAGGTAGAAAGTGAAATGTCTCCCTCCCATCCTTGTCTTCCATCTGCTCAGGTTCCCTGATCCCCAGAGAAGCCACTAGTCTTGGTTTCTTATGCTTCTGTCCCTCTAGAGGATCTTTATATGTACTCAAGTAAATTTGAACATGGGTCTGTGTTCCCCCTACCCCTTATACAAAAGTAGCATATTATGTACACTACTCTGCACCTTACTATTTTTTACTTAATAGTATATCTTGGAGATCATTGCATGTCAGTACATAGAGAGCTTTCACTTTTTTACTACAGTATAATATTCCACTGTTTGACGACACTATAATTAAATCAGTCCTCTATTTTTGGAAGTTTGGTTGTTTCCAGTTTGGGACAATTACAAACAATGCTGCAATGAATAAGCTTTCTTTTTTTTTTCTATATATTTTTAGTTGGCCAATTAATTGTTTTCTATTTATAGTAGAGACGGGGTCTCACTCTTGCTCAGGCTGGTTTCGAACTCCTGAGCTCGAGCGATCCGCCCTCCTCGGCCTCCCAGAGAGCTAGGATTACAGACATGAGCCACCGCGCCCAGCCAATAAACTTTCATATACATGACTTTGCTTTATTCAAGTATATCTGTAAGGCACATTCTAAAAAGTGGAATTTCTGGGTCAAAGGTATCTGAATTTGGCCAAGTTAATTTTGAAGAAGTGCAAAAGGAAGGGGAGACATTCTCTCGCAGATAACATGACAGGTCACAGAAAAGCAGAATAATACTGGCCAAGTGGACAAATAGACAAACAGACAAGTGGAAAATAATAAAGAGCTCAGAAACAGGTCCATAGACACCTGGGAACTGGTATGTGATAAAGGTTACATAAAAAAATTAGTGAAGATGATGGCTATAGTGTATGGATTTTTGTGAAGAGGTGATGAAAATGTTCTAAAATTGATTGTGATAATGGTTGTACACTTCTGTGGATATACTAAAAGCCACTCAGTATACACTTTAAATGGGTGAATTGTATGGTATATGAATTATATCTCAATAAAGTAGTTAAAATGATAGTGAAGGAAGGCTAGATTGTTTAGATAATGTTGGAAACACTGGATCACTGTTTCGATACAAAATGCAGTTGGGTCTCTACATCATAGACAAAGGTGGACTCCACATGGATTAAGCACTAACATGTGAAAGGCAAAACTATAAGGCCAATAAAAGAAAATGTAATAGAACATACAACCTAGAGTTGGGGAAAGACTTAAAGATGACCCTTAAAGTACAAACTGCAAAATGTAAAAAATACGGATATGACTATATCACTTCATTCTTCAACTATATGCCATAGATAAATTTAATATTTAAAAATTAATAAAATTAAGAGATAGATGGTAGACTGGAAAGATATTTACAATCCCTGAAACTGTAGAGGCATCAATATCTATAATACATAAGAAACTCCTACAAATCAACAAGACCCAATAGAGAGATGGGCAAAAGACATGATGAAGAGTTAATTCACAAAAGAGGAAGCCCAATGGCTAACAAGTATAGACAGGAATGCTCAAATTCACTAGTCATCAGAGAAATGTACATTTAAATAACATACTCCCTAATATCCATCAAAATGGCAAAATCAGAATAGAAAGTAATGCCAAGTGTTGACAAGGATGTGGGGAAATAGGAACTCTTAGCAGTTCTTGTAGAACTATAAACCGATGGAGCCTTTTTAGCATTACTTAGTACAAGTGGGTATGCCTATGGCATTTGACCTCATGATACCATACCTGGATATGTAGTTGGTCCTTGAACAACATGGGTTTGAACTGCTCAGGTCTATTGATAAGCAGATTTTCTTTCACCTCTGTCACCCCTGAGACAGCAAGACCAATCCCTCCTCTTCCTCCTCCTCAGCTTACTCAACATGAATACTACAAGGATGAAGATATTTTTGATGATCCACTTCTAATTAATAAATAGTAAATATATTTTCTCTCCCCTATGATTTTCTTAATAACATTTTCTTTTCTCTAGCTAACTTTATTGTAAGAATATAGTATATAATACATGTAATATACAAAGTATGTGTTATTGACTGTGTTATTGGTAAGGCTTCTGGTCAACAATAGACTACTGGTAGTTAAGCTTGGGGGGAGTCAAAAGTTATATGTGGATTTTTGACCGTGGGGTGGAGGTCAGTGCCCCAACCCCCACCTTGTTCAAGGGTCAACTGTATATCTCAGGGAAATTCTCATACAAGTCCACAAGGGACATGCAGGCCTAAGTTCAACACACTGTTGCTTGTGGTAGTGGGGAATTGGAGCCAACCTTGGTATCTATCCCTGGGGAAATAGATAAGTAAAATGTGGGTAAATCTTTCAGAATACGATGTCATCCACCGGAAGCAATAAACCAGAAATACATACAGCAACATGGATAGATCTTAAAAATATAAAATTGATTGGCAAAAAGAGAATGAAGGTTATAGCACAATGCCTTTTATATAAGTTTGAGATGCATACATATTCAAAACAACATTACATCCTTAACAAGATTATACATATATTTCAGGACACGGAGCAAGCTCACCAGAGTGCCTGCAGGGCGAGGGGAACAAGATAAATGGAGATTGAAAGGGGGACTGGAGAAAGAGCTAGAAAATAGAACCTAAGAGAGGCCTTCCTGCTTTGCACAGGATAAGGATGATAACATGCTACTACATGATTAACCTGAGGCCCGTAGAGGAAAAAGGAAAAAAAAAAAGAACCAGTGCCTATAGAGTCCTGATTCAGCCACTCATGAGCTTGTGCTCGTGGGCACGAAACAGAACAGAACCTCCAGGGACTCAGTTTCCCTATCTTCAAAATGGGGAGGATACCTAACGTGGTTGTGAGGAATCGTGATCATCTTGGGCAAAGGGCCTGGCCAAAATTGTTGCTCAATAATAACAATAATAATAATATCAATGATAGTGCACTGTCCTTGCCAACAGTGTTCCTGGCTTCAGTTCTGCAGAGCTGCAGGCTGGCATAATGTCAACACCTCGAGCTTTGCTCCCCAGCCCTTGCTCTCTTATCTCCCTGGCCTCCTCATCTGGGCTGCAGCTAAATAGGAGAGATTCGAAGGCAAGGTGAAAGCCTATGATGACATATACACACATGTGTATTTCTATACTGCTATTTATTTCAATTAGAAAAAGGCTCCTCATCCTGTACTCACTGGCTGCTCCCTTTGGATCAATACTTTAGTTGGGTCTTTTGAGAAATGAAATTTATATTCATGCCCCACTGTTCCCTTAGTAACAATCTCCGGTGATCAGATCTGCTCTCGGGTGGAAATGGCCTTTGGAAAGCGCTTTGTGTGGTGCACAGTTGCACACGCTTACCTTTGCCAGAAACTGTTTTCTGATGTAGCCGGTATCTTTTCCAGAAAAAAAAAATTAACTACATTTAAGCAGACTTAACAAGGTCTTAAAATAGATATAAAGTGGTTTCACCCCACAAGGGGAATTCTTAAAATACTAAAGTACTGTTTTTGAGCATAGTCAAGTACTTCAGAAACGCTCATTTACATTGCAAACAATTTCTATGCTAATTACAAATGATTCTTTCCCAACCACTAGGTAATATTTTGTGTTACTGTATGTACCTGAAATGAAGAATATTACTTCTCTTTCTTCTTTTTCTTTCTTTCTTTTTATCAACATTCACTCATTCAAACTGGCTTCTCCACAAGTATTCCAGATTCGCATTTTTATTGTATTTCAGGTGTGAATTTAAGAATTTGATCTCTAAGAGTATTAGGTAGAAGCACAAAAAACAGATTTATCACAGTTCTTTAAATAAGAGGGTTGTGACTCTCAGATCTTCCAATAGGTCTCTTTCAAATATTCTATACTTCTCCAACAACTGAAGCCCACCACACTGATTTTGCTTCTTTTTTTTTTTTTTTTTTGAGACAGAGTCTGGCTCTGTCACCCAGGCTGGAGTGCAGTGGTGCAATCATGGCTCACTGCAGCCAAGAGATCCTCCCACCTCGGCCTCCCAAAGTGCTGGCATTACAGGCATGAGCCACCACGCCCAGCCTTCTATTAATAACTTCATAGAGAAAAGGGAGGCCCTAAGATGCCCTCAGTGGCGGGCACCAAGCATATAAACTCACCTGTGTCTCTATCACTCCCATCTCCTACCTTTCAGGTCTGCCTTTCAGGTTCCTCGCTCTTAATGACCCTTCACTCTTCTGAATGAATCCTCAACTTATCCTTCCCACCACATGGAAACTGGCGGCCCACAGAAACCCTCAAGCCCACACCCCTCCTGCCACCCCGGTCTCCTCACCTCTTCACGCTCCACTCACTCCTTAGCCCACGCCTTCTGGCCCTGCTCTGCTGTGGGAACTGATCTCTTGGTTACCACTGGCCTCCTTGTTGCTAAACCCCGTGGATCCCCTCGGTCCTTCCTTATTTCATTCTCCACTCCTGCCTGCCTCTTGGTTTTCCTGCCACTGCAGCTGGCCTCCCTCCCACCTTTCCCCTGGCTCCTTGTCAGACTTCTTTGTAGGCTTCTCTTCTTTGCCTTTCCCCTAAATGCTGGTGTTCCTGGCGTTCTGGCCTCCGTCCTCTTCTCCCTGTACAGGCACCTCCTGGGTGAGCCCATCACACCTTGCTCACGGCTGACTTTCAGATCTGTGTCTCCAGCCTGTGCTTTCCTCCTGAGCCTCCTTCTGGATGGCTCTTTGAAGGGCTCCCAGGCATTTCAAACTTGTCATGTCTGAAACAGAACTCCCCAAGCCTGCTCCATCTGATGTTTGGAGGATGGTACTACCAGCCACATAAACACACGAGATTCACCCAGACTTCCTTCTCCCTATCACTGGAGGCCCCACCCCAATCAAGCAATGAACACAAAATTTCATCCATCCTACCTCCCGCTAGGTGCTAACTCCTCCCCCATTGCCATCCCTATACTGGTCCCAGCTACCAGCATTCTCACCTAGGGCAGTGGCACCTCCTCCTGGTCTCCTGCATCTATCCTGACCCCACCATTCCCTATCCTTCACACTGCAGCTGGAGAAGTCCCTCTAAAATACAAATCCTTATTCTATAATGCTCTGCTTTCTGCTGAGTGTCACTGCCCTCAAGTTAAAGCCCCAAATCCTTATTAACAGGCCCTTATTGCTTGATCTGACCTGGCCCACTGCCCTGGCCACATCTCCCCCCTCCCTCTTCGTGCTCCAGCCCCACTGGACCTCTTCCTTTTGGCCCCTTGGACCCACAGTTCCTTTTTGCCTCCAGGCCTTCACACACAGTGTCCCTCTGTCTGGGATACTGTAGGCCTGGCTGACTTGCATTTATCAGTAAATATGTGGGTTGTGTGATGGAGTGGACTTTGGAGAGAGGCAGGCGTGGGTCTGAATTCCAGCTCTGTTGTTTTCAAGCTGTAGAACCTTAAGCCTGTCAACCAGCCTCTCTGAGCCTCATCTGAAGAAAGAGCCAGGATGATACCTGCCATGTCTAACATATATTGAATGTTCTTTCCAGCCACCTGACCCAGCTCCAGCCATGCACTCCGACTTGCTTTTTCTGGGAACTGACCCTTCTTCTCTATCCATATAGGGACTGTGGGGGTTCCTGGCAGCCATGTTAGTCCAACGTGACACAGCCCACTCCCCACAGGGATGGCACCATCAGTCCTACCTCCCCAGTTAGGAACTGGAACCCAGAGAGAGTCACTGGACTCTTCCTGCCCCGCTAGACTGATTGTAGACCCAGTGGCTGTCAGTAGCCCTATGTCCCTGTGTGGCTGGGAAGCAGAGAGAGCTGGTCGGTGTGAACACAGATGGACGCCAATACACAGATGAAGCCAAGGCCCAGAGAGGAAGAGAGGGTGGAAACGGAGAGAGGGTCTTGTACATTTAGCATCCTGGTTCCGGTGACCGACTAAGGCCAGCTGCCTGTGAGAAAGCCCTGCATCTTTCAACTAAAAAGAGAAAAAAAATCCTTTCCCCTAAATAGCTAGACTGGATTTCCATTACTTGAAACCAACAAAGTCCTAAGTAATTTACCTATCTTGGGAAACAGTTATTGTGAACATTAGAAATGTACACAGAGAGTAGATATTCAACAAATAATAATATTGTTAATATGTACTCAACGGATGAAGGAGGCCAGGACCCAGGAGGGGATGATGGAACTCTCTGCACCCATGTCTCTAGAATAGTTTCAGAAATGGGGCCCAGTGCTTAATAGTATATCTTCCCTGAGTACTTTTTCTTTTAATTGAAGAGGCAAAGTATTATATTTTGGTAATTTTGAAAAAGAGGGAAAAATTACACATAACCTCACTCCACCAAATTGAAGCAAATATTTTCATTGCATACATGCTTTACATACTTCCAGTCGTGGTGCACATTCCATTTTGTGTCTGGTATTTTTCACTTAACATATAATAAGCATTTTAATATTCCTACACAGACTTTGTAATCATTTTAATGATTATATAATATTTAATATAAGGTATTATGTAATTCATTAAGCCCTCCCCTATATGGATGTGATTTCTGTTTTTTTCTATCATAAATCATGCCGCAATGTATATCTTTGTGGTTAAGTCTATTTTAAATTAGCTTTTGTTGATTGTTTTAATTACAAAAGTAATACATAATCATCTTTGAAAATGATGATATAGATAATCAAGAGGAAAACATTTGTAATTTTACCACTCAGAGAGAACTCTTATAAACATTTTGCTATATATCCTTCCAGCTCTTTCTTATGCATAATTTTCAAACAAACATTATAGCATACATATTTTATAACTTGCTTTTTCCAACCTTAACTGTATATCATAAACATCTTTTTGTGTCATTAAATACTTTTCTACAACCCTTTGTTATGGATGTAACTTACATGAACAACTCTCTATTTTTGAACATTTGTTTGTTTCTGGTATTTTACTATTTCAGATGAAACTGTGATGACATTCCTAAGTCAAATCTGTATACATATGTCTGCTATGTATAAAGCAGAACTACTGCTATGTAGATCCTTAGGATGAATTCCTACAACTGGAATTGTTGGGTCAAGAAGCATATGGACATCCTTAGAATGATTTCTAGGACTGGAATTATGAGGTCCACGTTAATGAAATTCTTTAAGGCTCTTGCCGTGTTGCTGTTTTGCTCTTTAAAAAAATAAAAAGTCTGCCTTAATTTTAGGAGTGGAATGTTAGTCGGGGGGGGGGGTGAGAGGAGAGTGGCTTTTTGTCCTCTCAGAATCCCCTCCCAAAGGAGGACAGAGGGAAATCACCAGGTTCTGAGACCTGCTTCGGTCCCTCCTCCTCCCTCCCCCACACCATTCCCGGGCAAGCTCCCCTGTGATCCCAGGCATTTTGTGGGTAATGACAAAGATCAAAAGACTTGTGTTCCAGGTGTTGGTCCCACAGTTTACTGGCTAAATGACTCAGGAAGTCACCTGGCTGCTCTGAGGCCTCAGTTTCCCCATTTGTTAAGTGAAGCTACTTTTATCTATCCTGTAGATATGCCATTTGTCTTGGGGTGAAGAGGAGCAGTAAATCAATTATAAAGCCCTAAGCCTTGCATTTGTTCAGTCCCATGAGGAAACAATGATGTTCAGTATGTGGCTCCATTTTTAAAACGATGCTAGAGAAACGGTGGCAGAGTGTGCTGAATCACAGGGTTTCACCCACCCGGCCGGCAGCTTTACTCAGGGGCTCGCTGTGCACTCAACAGCAGGTGGGGCCGGGGTAGGAGAGAGCCTCTGTGAGCCTCCTCTGGCCCCCCGCTGTCTGGCTCTATTCTGGGGGGCTAGAATAGTGGCTAGCCCACTACTGTGGTGGCTGCGATAGCAGTGGTGGGATTCTTTGGCTTTAATCCACAACCCCTTTCTCCCCAAACCCAGGCGGCCTCTGTAGGTTCCCATGACAACAGCATGCCTGGGAAGGACCAGCTTGAGGAAAAAACAGATTTTACAGTAAGAAAAAACTGGCTGGAAGCCACAGGCAGGGCAAGCTGGGACAGGGGCTCTGCAGTGGAGCTGGGTCCTGGGACAAGGACCACCAGAGGTGTGAGCACCAGCTCTCTGCTAGGTGCTGACATGTTTTGAGCACTTACTATGGCCTGGTACCATTAAATGTGCTATATGTGTAGTGACCCATTTGGCCCTCACGACAAAGCTATGAGGTAGGTGCCATTGTTATCCCTGGCTTACCGACGAGGAGACAGAGACATGGAGAGGCTGACTTCAATGCCTGCATTATTGACCTCTTGGAAGTCATGACTCTCATCTCTACAGCTTTCAGAAATTGATAAAGGACAGTTTCATTCTATCTTCACAAAAATTTTCCAAGATTAAAATGATTATTTCCATATTACATATGAGAAACCAACAGTCAGAGAGGTTAAGTGATGCTCCCCAAATCACACAGCTAGTAAGTGTTAGAGCTGGGATTTCAACTCAGATCTGTCTGAACTCAAAGGCCATGGTCTTTCCTCTAAGGTGCCTGGAAATAGATGTGGGCTTTCATAGCTTCCTTTCAGTACATTTGCCCATAAGCCTGGGAGGAGGGTCATGGCTGCTTAGGACAGCTTTAGAGGTGAGTGGGGCATGTTTCTGTGTCTTTAGTGCTGTGCCAGCCCTTTCCTAACACACACACACTCACACATGTGCCAGCCCTTTCCTAACACATACACACTCACACATGTGCCAGCCCTTTCCTAACACATACACACTCACACATGTGCCAGCCCTTTCCTAACACATACATACTCGGACACGTGCACGGATGCATGGGCGTGAATACAAGCCCTGGCAGGCGGATGCTCCCCTCCTCCCAGCCAGGAGTGGGCCTGCCTGCTCACAATAGGCTTCCTGGGCAGGTGAGCCTGCCCACACCTGCTTGCCTCACCTGGGAGAGGCTGCTAGAAGATATATCTCCCCACCCTAGCTCATTCTGCGTAACCAGGCTGGTGCTTCCCAAGCGAGGAAGAAACTTAGGGAGGTCTGTGAGGCACTGGAGACTTCTGGGTTTTTTAAATTTCTAAACCAAGCTCCTCAACTTTGGAGCCTAGAGCCTAGGCTGCTTAGGCTAGGGAAGGTTCTGTCATCCCTAAAAGACCCTTTCCTTATTGTTCTTCCAATGTTCATATTTTACTTAATATATTTTATTACCTGTCCCCTGATTTGCTTGCTTTCCAGATGGTGGCCTTTGATTTTAAAGTCTCCCATTCCTTGTGGCAAGTGCAATGGCCCTCTGTCTGTGTCTTTCAATTTCATCTCTGATTATTCCATATTTTCAACTGAGAGCTTACCTCTAAGGTCTTGGAATAAAATCATGATATTTGCGTAAAATCAGTCATTCCACAGATAGTGATCCTATGGCTTCCTCCTCAAAGGCGGGGTGTACATGGGAAACCAAAGATACTTTTAGACCCACCCTTCCCACCTCCACAAAGTCTAGGGAGGCAACAGAAGCCTAAAGTCCTGCCAAGTTCCCGTGGAGATGGTGGGCTAGATAAGGGCAAAGGCCTGAAGGCCTGTCTTGCAGCAGAAAGCTTACACGTTTGGTGCCTGGAAGCAGAGTTAAGATCCTCTCCCCAGCTCTATCAGTCTGACTGTCTGCCTCCATCTAGCTCCCCTTGACGCACCCACTGAACATCCTTGGGAAGAACGTGGAAAACATCCTAAGAGGCTTGGACACCCCAGCTTTGTCCAGCTTCCACAGACCCTGCTCCTAGACATAAACCCATTTCTGTTCCATGCCAAGTGCAAAGGACTGGAGTAGCACATTGAGCACACTGCAGCTGGCTCCCAAGTTCTCACTGGTGTAGAAACTAGCCTTGAAGCCTTTCTTTGGAGGACCCACACATTCATCCACAGGACAGCATGTTCTCCAAAGTGGAGGTGGGCAACGGGGAGAGAAGCTGCAGACTTGGGGAGAAGGAGAGCAAGAAAGTGAGGAGGTGGGGGCTGGTGGGAGAGGGAGCGGGGAGGTCAGAGTGGGGGACCATGGCCAAAATATGTCGATTACCATGTCTGTTTTTTCCTTTCGTGGGGGGAGGCGGGCAGGAGAGAGGGAAGGCATCCCGCTGCCTTGAGTATTGAGCACCTGTCACAGCCCCCAACCCCCCTCCAGCCTGGCCCAGGCATGCAGTGGGCATTTAGTAAGTGCACAGTAGAGCTGGTGGTTCTGTTGATGAGATGACGGCACAGCACTCAGTCTGCAAAGTCCAGACTTCTGTCTCTCCCACCCCCTGGGAATTTCATAAATAAATCCCTGGACCTGTTCCAAGAAGAATTTCAAGGCTTCTCTGCATGTGTGTGTGTTTCCAGAAACACAACAATTTTACATGATGTCTGGTGTGCAAACTCCTAAGCAACTCGTGGAGAGGAATGAGGACTAGGCATGGCAAAGAGGTGGACCGACCGGTTCGGGCTGGGCTGGAACGGGCCAGGAAACCAGCAGTTAACGGCGTCAGTCTGAGCCCAGGCTCTGCCGCTGCTAACCTGGCTCCCCAGACGCCCGGTCTGCCCCAGGCTCAGATTGCCCAGCCTCCCCTCCCCCACCCTTGGGCTTTGGCAGGATTCTCCACCAGGTTTTTGCAAAGTGCTGGGGTCTTAAAATAGCATAAAGGCACACACACACACACACACACACACACTTAGACTATAGTGTCAATTCCCGTATCACAGAATGAGGATCAAAAAGGAGAGGGAGTGGTGGGTAGAGTGAGGACTCCAGGGCACCTTCCAGAGCTGGGTGCATTGAGAGGCCAGGCAGGAAACAGTGTGGGCACTTGGGGTGAGGAAGGAGAGCAGGGAGGGGAAAACAAGAGCGAGCCTGCGTCTGGGTGTGTGTGACAACGTGACAGGGCTAATAGTCATGTCTGGAGTGTGTATGTTTGTGTGTGGCTGGGATCATGAAACCAAAGTCTGTGTTGGTGTGACCAGTTTGGCGAGGGGGATCTGTATTTCCCTCCTGCACTGTGAACCCCTGGAGGGAGAGAACTAAGAACTTCATCATTATTCCCAGGGCCTAGCCCAAGTGGCCTGGCACATGGACACTCAATACATATTCCAAGAATAAATAAATGATGGATTGATATGTGGATTTGCTAGCACACAAAATGGCAGCAATAAGGATAGAATAACTTCAAATGGCAAAATGGGAAATAGGCATCCCCCAAGTTAGAAGATTCAATCAACAAGTATGTGCGGAACATGGGGAGGGAAAGGGAAGTGACGGCTTGCCATGGTAGGGTTTATGATCTGTCTGGGAAGATGAGACGAAAACACACAGGAGGGGGAAGGTTTCCCAAGGAGGCAGGCCCTGAGCTGGTAGAATTACTTGAGCTGTGTTCTAGCCAGGGCTCACAGGCTAAAAGGACAAACACGCTCAAGCCAGCAGAAGTGAAGAGAGGATTTCCTGGGAAGATAGACGGGAATCTCAGAGAACCCAGTAGTGGAAAGTATAGCCAGATCTCATGGGATCTGAGAAGGCTCTGGGCTGGGGATACGTTCGTTGGCTGCTCTCTGGCCGTTAGAGTGGGTGAGGCTGGAGGGTGTGTGTGCATGGACACCCCCACGTGCACACCTGGGGTAAACTCTTGTGCCCACCTCCCAAACCCCTGTGGTCTCTGGTCTGTCTTTTCCCTGGGCCTTTGCTCCACTCTCCTCTCCTGCTCACCCTGGCCCAGGTGTCTTCCAGGCACTAGTGTCCAGTGGCTGCCACCATCTAAGCAACTGGGTTTCTGTGCCTTCTTAGGAGTTCAAGTGCTCACGAGAGAGGACTCGTATGGCTCAGCCAGTCTATTTATATTGCTTGCCCTTGGCACAGACGCCCAACCCTGATGCCATCTTCTGTGGTCAGAGGGCAGACCATGCAAACTCCCTCAGAAGTGGGTATGACAGGTGAGAGCTCTAGACTCTCCTGATCCAAGCAGGAGGAAAACTATTAGTAACGGGCTTGGGGCGTGTGTGTGTGTGGGACAAGCTAAGACAGCAGGGGAGCTGTCAGTACAGTTCTGGAGAAGGGAGATGACAAAATGAAGGGGGCTTTCTTGGAACGTGGCATGCCACGGTGTACCTGGGGGACTGGAGGGAGGGTGGCCAAGAGGCGGTGATCTGTGGCACCAATAGTACCAGAGATGCATGGTGTGAAGTTCGAGACTGTGGTATCACCAAGGGCACAGAGAAGAGGAGGCCAGCCAGATAGGTAAGAGTTGTGAGGTCCACAACAAAACAATGACCAGGAGAGCAATCCTGTTTGGCTCCTGGGCATGCCTGAAGGGAAACTGCGGTATGAATCATCAAGGCTGAGGGCAGAGGCCTATTTACTAAGGAGGCACAGGGGCAGAATGAGGTCAGCAAGAGGGTTAAAAGAAAGAAAGGGCTGGGCACGGTGGCTCACGCCTGTAATCCTAGCATTTTGGGAGGCCAAGGCCGGAGGATCACTTGAGGTCAGGAGTTCGAGACCACCCTGAGCCAGTGCGAGACCTCTACTAAAAATAGTAAAAATTAGCCAGGCAACTAAAAATAGAAACAAAAAAAATTAGCTGGGTGTGGTGGTGCATGCCTGTAGTTCCAGCTTCTTGGGAGGCTGAGGCAGGAGGACTGCTTAAGCCTAGGAGTCTGAGGTTGCTGTGAGCTAGGCTGACGCCACAGCACTCTAGCCCAGGCAACAGAGCAAGACTCTGTCTCAAAAAAGGGAAGAAAGAAGGCTTGCCTCTTAAAAAATGCAATAGCCTCTGGAATAGAAAGTAAGTGAGAAAAGCCTGGGAGGAATTTCTTCTTTTTTCCTTTTTCTTTTTTTTTGATACAGGGTCCCACTCTATTGCCTGGGCTAGAGAGCAGTGGTGTGATCATAGCTCACTGGAATCTCAAAGTCAGGACTCAAGCGATCCTCTTGCCTCAGCCTCCTGAATAGCTGGGACTACAGGCATGGAGGAGGGGGGGCTACCACATCCAGTTAATTGTTTCTATTTTTAGTAGAGATGGGGTCTTGCTCTTGCTTAGGCTGGTCTCGAACTCCTGAGCTCAAAGGATCCTTCTGCCTCGGCCTCCCAGAGTGCTAGGATTACTGATGTGAGCCACCGTGCCCAGCCAGGGATTTCTTAAAGTACACAGCTCAGCACCATGCCACAGACTGCAGGTCCCTGACACTGACACAGGCCTTTGGGGTTCTTAGGCCAATGGCAGTCCCTCTAACCAGCCCCCCATCCTCAGTCACCAGGCACATCACATTTAAGTTCCTTCAATTGCCTAACCTGTCCTCCCTCTGCTTTTCCAAACACCCTGGCTCATATGCCCCTCCACCAGCCCCTAAGCCCCACGCCCCACATCTTCAACTTCTAAACGACCCCTCTTCCGCTCCCACCCTAAGCTGCTGAGCCTTTCTGAGGAAACTGTCCCATAAAACAGGCTTGTTATTACCTCAACCTTATGTTCTGCAATCCTGGCTAGGCCCCGGTGGCACTCTGGCAATCCCTTTCTGTTTTCCTATGTCCCTGGATACCACTCCCATTATCCACAGTGGCTTTTACAAATTCTCACCACTCTCCTCAAGCACATCCACATCATATGTCACCCTGCTTCCTGAGCATATTGTACCAAAACAGAAGGCCAAGACTGCAACTTGACTGAGAACATCAAGGTGACCCTTCATGCCTATAAACTTTCTCTTTGTTCACCTGATTTCTCCAGCCACTGAGAAGGCCAAGGCTGATCCCTCTACATCTAGATCTTGATTCTGTGTTCCTCATCTACCCTGGGTACTGGCTTCATCACTACTTCTTCTTCCTGTACCTTTGAACTCTCTTGGCTCTTTTATTGCAGTCTATACTGCAGTCATTCTCTTCTTATTAAAGAAACAAAACAAAGTAAACACTTCCTTGACCTCGTGTATTCTTCTGCAATCCCCTTTTCTCTTTCTCTTGTCCAGTTTGGAAATCTTTATTTTTACAATTGGATTATTTAGTCCATTTACATTTATTGTAATCATGGATATATTTGGATTTATTTTCTCCATCTTATTTTGCTCTTTCTATTTATCCCACTTTACCACAGGATGGGTATCCCTTATCTGAAATGCTTGGGATCAGAAATGTTTTGGATCATGGATATTTTTGGATTTTGGTAAGTACAATGAAAATATTTTGGAAAGTTTGTATTGTACTTACCTGTTGAGCATCTCTAATCTGAAAATTTGAAATCCAAAATGCCCCAATGAACATTTCCTTTGAGCATCATGTTGGTGCTCAGAAAGTTTCACATTTTGGATTTTCAGATTAGGAATACTCAACATGTAGTGTCATTTTCCTTTCCTTTCTCACCTTCTTTTGAATTATTTTTTCTCATCCTATTTCCTTCATTCTCTTAACCCAGAATTTATTCACTCTGTTTCTCTGTTAGTGAATAGCTAACAATTAGTAAAGTATGCATGAATTCATATATAACTTACACATTTTTTATTTCACCTTCTTTTTTTTTTTTTTTAGAGACAAGGTCGCACTCTGTCACCCAGGTTAGAGTGTAGTGGCATCATCATAGCTCACTGCAACTTCAAATTCTTGGGCCAAAGCAATCCTCCCACCTCAGTCTCCTGAGTGGGTAAGCATGCACCACTATACCCAGCTAAGTTTTGTAATTTTGGTAGAGATGGTGTCCTGCTATGTTGCCCAGGCTGATCTCAAACTCCTGGCCTCAAGTGATCCTCCTGCCTTGGCCTCCCAAAGTGCTGGGACTACAGGCATGAGCCACTGTGCCCAGCCTGTTCCCTAGTTTTTGACTTGAGTATTCTTCACTTTCTTGCTAGTTTACTGAGCATTTTGAGTTGAAGGTTTGCTCAAGGAACCTGGTCTACCATTCTGAAGGAAATCCAAATCTCCCTCTCCCATCACAGCCAAGTTCTTTTAAAGAAGAGATGACACACAGTCTTCCTAAGCTTTCTCCTCCTATTCACTTGTAGCCCCATGAATTTAGGCCTCCACCCCACCCTCCACTGAACCTGTTCAGGTAAACATCATCAATGGGCTTCATGTTATGAAATCCAGGAGCCTCTTGTTCCTCACCTTGACCTCTTCTCAACATTAGACTCTATGGCCCTCTTGAAAGACTCTCCTGCCTTGGTTTTCATGATTCTGTACTCTCCGGGTTTTCTTTGTACTTCTGTTCCTTCCCTGTCTCCTCTTTCCTGCCAGTGTTGCTGTACTTCCAGAATTCTCATGGTCCCTTGAGCTGTTTGGACAACTATGACTTCCAAATCCACATCTCTGTGGCTGCAGGCACCTACAGGTGGTCCTTCAAACCCAGTATATCTGACAGGGGATTCATTTTCTTTTTCCCAAACCTGCCTTTCTTATTCTGCTGCATGGAGCCACTGAGCATCCAGTCACCTACGTCAGATTATCCTGGAATCATACAGGGCTATCCCCTTTCTTCACCTCCCATAGCCAGTCAATCTTGTCATTTCTACTTGTCTCAAATATTGGATCTATTTCTCTTTCCCACCTCTACTGCTGCTGCCTGGGGTCAGGTCCTTCTCCCATCTTGTCTGGGCTACAGGAATTGCCTTGGTTTGCTTACCATCAGTCTTGTCTTCCTCCGACCATCCTCTGTACAAAGGTCAAATTCACTTGGGTCAGCAAAGTGATCTTCCTAAAACACAAATATGATCACTTTATTCCCCTGGTTAGAACCCTTCCAAGTACACTGGAGAAAAATACACTTCCAAGTGTACTTTCACATCTGCCTATCTCTCCAACATTACCTTTCAGTTCACCACCAGCACCCTCCAACCCGCACCCTCTGGGTGTGCTGCTATGCTGCTCACAGTTCCCTAAATACCAGACAAACATCTCTTGTCATCCTCTGCTTTGCCCCTGTGCTCACTTCTCTAGGCCTCAGTTGCCTCATCCATAAATTGGGCACACTGACGTGCTTCAACTACTTCATGAGAGTGTAGCAAAGGCCAAATCATAATAATAAAAGCTATTCTTTTTATATTGCTTCCTATATGTCAGTGATGATGTTAAGTGCTTTACATACGATATCTTATCAATCCTCACAACATCTCTATGAGATAGAACTATTATTAGCCCCATTTTATAGATGAGTGAATTGAGCTTTAGGGAGGTAAAAGATCTTGCCCAAAGACAAATGCTATCAAGTGAGCTAATGGAGGTGGCATTTGGTCTGTGGACCCAGTATTCTGGTTCCCCGGTCTGTATATTTAGGCATGTGGCTGACCTTACTCTCTAGGAGTAAAGCAACCACAGGTCCCTTCTGGGACCTCTAGTCTTGCAGCCACAGTGGCAGCACTTAGCAAGCATAAGGAAGGACAGCTCCTTCCCCCTCGGCCTCAGAGATGTGTTCCTGAGGGGTTAGCTTTCCCTTCCCAACTGCAGGGGTTGGTGACTGTACTGGGTTGAATAGTGTTTCCTCCTACCCCAGCCCCCCAAATTCATGTCCACCCAGAATCTGTCAATATGACCTTATTTGGAAATACAATCTTTGCAGATGTAATCAAGTCAAGATTACTGGAACTCATACTGAATTAGGGTGGGCCCTAATCCAATAACTGGTGTCCTCAAGAGAAGAGAGAAATTAGGACACAAAGGTAGAGACAGAGAGAAGACAACCATGTGGAGATAGAGGCACATGCCAAAGAACACCAAAGATTCTGGGAACCACCAGAAGCTAGAAGAGGCAAGGAAGGATTCTTCCCTAGAGACTTTGGAGAGAGCATGGCCCTGCCAACACCATGGTTTCAGATTTCTGGCCTCCAGAGCTGGAAGAGAATAAATTTTTGTTATTTTAAGCTACCAGTTCGTGGTACTTTCCTACAGCAACCCTAGGAAACTGAACCTACCACTGTGTCCACCACAGCTGGGTGGAGAGAGCACAGTTTGGGAGATCAATCAGATGGCCTGGGAGGGGGGTTGTATCTATCTGGGGGAGATGAGGAGGGCAGAATAAAAGGTGTTTGCTCCTCTAGCTACACTAATCAACTTGTAGACAGTGCTTCCACATGACTTCGCACTGGTGTGTTTGTGTGTGTTGCATCTGGTGAATGTGTCTGCAGTTTTGTTTTTTTCTGGAAATGAGGACGGGAGTTCTTCAGGTTGTTGACAACTTATAAGGTGAGGATTCCATTTGAAAATTTTTTCTCCTAGTGGCCATCCTCTCCCCCTCTAGAGCTCAGATGATGAAACTGTGCTTAAAGAGGTTCAAACCTTGCCCACATTTTCACAGCGAACTAGTAATAAGTGGAATTCAGATCGAGAACTCTGGAAACTCCCAGAGACCCTGCCCTTTCATGATCTCAAGCTGTTTCTCAAGCTAAAGAAAGTAAACTCTTTCCAAAAAGATATGGGGTGATTTGGTTTACCTTTTATAAGAATTTTTTTCTAAGTCTGAAAGTAATACTTATTTGGAAAATATTTAGAAATTACTGAAATGTTTAAAGAAAAAGTATAAAATTATTCCCAGCATAACTACTGATAATATTGGGTAATATTGTTCCAGTTTTTTTTCTGTGCACATATACATGATCCGTAAAATTTGACTAAAACTGTAAACTGTTTTATATTTTGCTTTTCTCATGTTATTTAACATTATCTCATGTTATTGTTTTTTGTAAACATGATTTTTAATTACTAAATAATGTTTCATCATATGATGGGCCATAATTTAAGTCTTTTATTATTGCTTTCTTCAATGTCAGCTTTTTTCAATGATAAATATGCAATTTATCATTTTGCGTAAATATTTGTTCTCTTATTATTTCTTGAATACAGGGGATAATACCGGGTAAATCAGTATGAATATTTTAAGGCATTTGATACATCATGACAAATTGTTTACCGAAAGGGTTCTACCAGCAGAACGAGAGTGCCTCACACGGCACCCTCACCGGGATTTGAGTATCATCATTAAAAAGCCTGAGTATGTTTTCAAAAGGAGCATGCCATGGTTTCATCACACTGGTTACAGTGTCCAAAGGATTGCAGAGTGCAAGGCCAGGCAGGGAAACCGGTTAGGAGACCGCTGCGATGATCCCAGTGGGAAGCGATGGGGGCTTGAGGCTAGGCAGCGGGGATGGAGGAACGGGAACACGCGCGGGGCTCGTAGAATATTCGACGCGGGGCGGGGGATCGGTGCTGATAAGATAATTCTGCGCTGCGCCGGGTGCAGGGGAGGGCGGAGGCTGCACGTCCGGCTCCGGCCTCCCCCGCGCCTCGCTCAGCACCGACCTGTGAGGTTGGCCAAGGCGCGAACCCCGCCCACCCCTTTAACAGGGACACTCCCCTTTAAGGCGGGCGCCCGCGCGCACCCCGGCCCCGCCCTTCGGGGGCGCGCGCGGCGGCCGCGGCGCCGGCTCCGCCGGGAGCGCACGTGCCGGCGCCGGGCAGAGGAGAGGGAGGCGGGAGCGGGGCCGCGGGAGGAGGGGAGGCGCCGGGGGCGCGCGCGCGCGCTGGGCGCTGCTGGGCTGCGGCGGCGGCGGCGGCGGCGGTTACTATGGCGGAGTCGGCCAGAGCCTCCTCCTTCTTCCCCCTTGTCGTCCTCCTGCTTGCTGGCAGCGGCGGGTCCGGGCCCCGGGGGATCCAGGGTGAGTCCTGGGGCGGGGGGCGGGGGCCGGGATGGAGAGGGCCGGGCGAGGGCGAGGCCTTGAGCCGCGGTCCCCGGGCTACAGCGCGCCCCCTCCCCACGCGCACAATATGGCCGGGCGGGGGGCGCGGAGGAGTCCGGGTGACCCGCGGTCAGCTTCCCCCGACCTCCGAGGCGCTGCAGCTCGACCGCGACCGAGCACACGCCGGGCCCCTGGGGACCTGAGCCCTCTTCCAGGCGGAACTGGATTCGGGGAGCTCTCGGGGGTCGCGCTCCCAGCACCCTCCTGTTTCATAGAGGGGAGTCTGGGCTTCCCTCCTCAAGATTTGGAGGTCTAAGGTTTCTGCCCTTCAGCGTGTCCAGGGGCGAGGGGCTTTATTCCCTCCCTCCAGATGCTTCTGGGGGGCGTCTTTTCTCCCGCCAAGATCGTGGGGATCGGCCACGGGGTCTTTGCTTCTCTAAGGTATCCTGATGTTGAGAGCCCTTGCGCACCTCAGGCTACAGGGGAAGGGGTCTCTAACCTTTCCTTCAGGTCCTGCACTTGGGGTGTTTCTTCCTCTCCCTCCCTAATGTTCTGGGAAAGGGAGTCACATATCCCCTTCACTCAGTCCCTTGAGTTCAGTGGGGCAAAACCCCTCACCTCCAGCACACATGTCCTGTGGAATCTATTTGGAGGAAGTGGGACAAACAGGCCCCTAAACCTTTTTGGAGCTTGGCTTTGGAGTCTCTCTAACCCTATGAAACCTAGTTCCCCAAGGGTTAGTCTGAATCTAGGTGTATTTGCTTTCCTCTTCGCTTCCCTCACCCCACCCCAGGGGGCCCATTCAGTTAATCACTTTGTGGATGCCTTTCAGGTGAGATTCTAGAACCTGCCTCCAATCCCCAAGATTATTTAAGGATCCCAACTCAGGAGTGTCTCTCCAGACCTTGGTCAGTACTTATTTACCTTCCCACACGCTCCCTCTTCCCAGCGCAGCCCAACCCCCAGTTCCCTCACCCTCACACACCCCTTGCCTTCCAACCCCCACAGCCTGCTGCTGCCTGACACCACCCCCACCCTTCCCACTACAGAGGTGGGTACCATTCTGTGGGACACTCCACTGGGTGTGTTGTTTATGAGGCTTTGGGGGCTGAGAAGAGTGGATGAAACCCTAAAATATTTCATTTAAGAGAGTCACCTCAAATGTGTTTTGGCATTGATGTAGCAGATGAAGGTTATATTTGGCAGTTATATTGAAGTGATTATTGACCCACAGATGGATCTGGGAGAGATGATCAGGACTGTAATTCTCTCCCGGTGTACAAAGCCTGCTGCTCTGACTTCTCAGCAGCCCCTAACCTTCCAGCAATAGGAGATCCAGTGTGTGTTCTGTGGCTCTCCTCACCACTGAAAAGAATGATTCTCAGGTGGGTTCAGGCTTCTTTAACAAACCAGACAATCAAGAAGAGACACCATGCCACTTTGGAGTCTCAAAACCAAATTCATTATCTCTGGCTTTGATATTTTTTCCCAGTGGTGTAGCCTGTGCAGTGGGGTCTTTGTTCACTGGTTAATGCTTCTGTTAAGCACCTCGTGTGTGTTCTTCGGTCTCGCTGCTCTGTGGCATGGGTATCTGCTGTGGGGTCTGATAAACATGGTGAAGGTGTATGAACACAGCCTAACATTTGTGATGAGATAATGATTTTCATGAATAAGGATGTTTGTCGGGCCTTATTATGGGCCATGTTTTTGGAATGTGTGACATAATGTTCTCTAGTGGGGTAGTAAAAGAAAAAGGAGGCTCAACCTTCAGGTTTGTCTTTTTATGTGTGTAGGAATAAATCTTTAAATTCCTTGCATAGGAATTTTTATCGTGCCCCTAATATATCCAAGATTTTAAGCAATCATTTCTCAACTGATTTGGTGTGGTGTTTGTGGGGTTTTTCTTGTTGTTGTGAGCCTAGTTAAGAATGCTTAATTGATAATCCAACTGGTTCCGAATGGGGCAGAGTTCATTTTTTGTAACCTTCCTAAAAAGGTTGTTTGTTGGGGTGAAGGTGGGTGGGCATAATGGGGAGTTAGTTTCTTTTTCGGTAAATTGGAAATTAGGTTGTGTGTCCAGCAAACATTCTCAAGGGCCTTTAAACTTCTTGGCTAGACACTACAGTTTTTTCCGGGACACATCTAGTTGCCAATAATGCATGTTATGGAGACCACTGTTGCAAAAGGCTTAGAGTGAAACGTCAGTTCTGGGAAAATAGAGGCTGTAGGATAACAAGAAGTTGATTTTTTCCCCCTCTCCTGTGTTTCTTATATAGTTCTCTCCTGTGTGGGCCGGAGGAGTGGCAGAGCCAGGCAGCTCTGATGCCTAGAAGTTGGACGTGATATGAGGGCAGTAAGGGATAGGTGTTTCTGTTAATTAATAAATTAAGTAGGACTTAGTAAGAGGCTAGTGATAAGGAGAGTGAGTTTAAATTAGAAACAGCATCCGTTTGGGAGCTGTACATCATTTTAAGGCCTAGCTTTGGAATTTTCACATTAGTATTTAAAAATGTAAAATTGAGTTAGTAGCAGGAGAACATGACATTCATTTCTTAAGACAAAAGCAACAAGAGAGACATTTGACGTTCTCATAGGAACATTTTGAATTTCTGTGAACAGACTAAAAATCTAATTTCAAGCCAAGTCTTGTAATTTTATTGAGTGGACATGGATTTGAAATACAGTGGAAGTGAACTCTTGTAAAAGAAAAGAGAATCTCTGATTAGTTTTGTTTAAACAGCTCCTGGAAACAGATGTGATAAAACATATTAAAATGGCTACTCTGGTTAAAGGTTAGAGCCAGATGGAGGGAGGAGGCTGGTTTTCAGCCCTAGAACTTCGCTCCCTTGCAGATTGTCCTTGAACAAGTAACTTAACCTTTCTGTGACTGCCTCAGTTTTCCCTTGGTAAAGTAGGGAAATATTCTGTCACTCTTATTGGGACATTTGTGAGACTGACTTACTGATAGCCAGTTGGCAGGGAGGTATTTTTAGACACAGTTTCTGACTTCAGTGAATAAGCAATGTTGGGTTACTTTTTATCTTATGGGGCAGATAACATACTCTGTGATTGATAGATGCACCACATGTCACAGTGTAGTTAATTTCTTATTTGTGCTTTTTTGTAGACCTGTTTCAGATTACCTCAAGTTAATTTCTGTCTCTGGCAGGCTCTTACATTGGAGACAGGGCAGCATACCTGTGCTAATCAAAGGCAGTCTGGAGGGAGTGACCTGCTTTAGGCTTTATTGGTTTGGCAACATTTTAATTCTTACGCAACTCTGGGTATGTTTATGGCACTATGTAAATGTTACATAAGAACATGGAGGCTGAGAGGTAGCCAGAATGGTGACTCTGAACACAGGAAGGTTAGACTGAGGACTTCATCTGAAAGGACCTTGGGAATCTGTAGTCAGTCCAGGAGGAAGCTGCACTTTATTTTCCTCTAAAAACCTTTTTAGATGATTGTGTCTTTCAGGTGGACTGCTGTGTTATAAATAGGTTTATTCTCCACCGGTGAGCTAATTGTAACCTTGCTACCAAAATATGAATCAGTAAATGTTGAGACGTGCTGCTTCTTTCAGCATGTCCTGTTGAAGCTGCTTGTTGCATTTTGGAACATGAGTTGAATTGCGTTGCAGTCTGTTCTCATAATAACTCAGGAGTACAGGGTGTTGAGGTGGAATGGAATTCTCAGTTCATGGCGCTTTAGGTCATCTTTATTTTTGAAGGTTAAATTAGAATATTGAAGTGGCTCTTTTGTTTTAATTTTGAAATCTTTGTTGTTTACTATTCAGTTTTTGCTCAGAGCAGCAATGAACATTAATTCTGGAATCTCGCGTCTTTGTCTTGAGTTCTTGTGTTATTTGTCTATTGCAGCAGGAGTTGATATAAGAGGGTCCCATGTCATTTTCCTTTCTGTATTTATAAAAAGAAAATCCTAGAGTCCTCTTTCTCATCAATCCATCTGATGCTGGACGTGCTGCAGGCGTCCGTAGCCCATCAGTTCCACCTGGACGGGGAATGTTGAAACCTTTTAAGTAATCAGCTGCTCAGATCCAATGTTTCCCTGCAGTCTAACTTGAATTTCTTTCGCTCTGCAGGCACTGCCTCATGGCCAGGTTCAAATACCTGCTCTGGGTTTTTGCTCTTCTCAGTTTTTCTTTTTTTTTTTTTTTTTTTTT
>VBSM01002616.1:18606224-18632561 GCA_008086735.1 Cheirogaleus medius | reverse complement strand
CCTCCCAGAGTGCTAGGATTACAGGCGTGAGCCACCGCGCCCGGCCTCTTCTCAGTTTTTCTATCTCATGCATGGTTTAACCCGATCTTCGGTTTCAGAGGCACCATCTCTGCTCTTGTCTGTTCTGTCTGCCTGCTGGCTTCTCCATTATGGATAAATGGAACACCAACCAAAATACTGTTTCTTTCCCTTACTCTGTACAGTTGCCAGAGTTTGGTTGAGCTATGAAGTTTCCATCCCAGGCAATCTTATCTGCTCTCTAGGTTTCAGAGACAGTGCCACTTCAGGCAACTCTGGTCTTTTTGGTTTTCTTCTTTCTCTCCCCAGTCTTAAGCCTGCATTTGTCTTACTAAATATTTTGAATTTAACATAATGAAAGTAACTGCCTTTCCCTTTAAAGTATCACGTCACCCCTAATATTTACACAGTTACATATAGGAGATTTCTTTATTCATTCTGTTGGGTATATGCCTGGAATAGTTTTTGGCATGGGAAAATAACAGAGAACAAGATGAACAAAAGTCCCTAAATCTGTACTGTTATGGAATTTACAATTGCAGTGGATTATACTGAAAATAAATATGTAAATACAATTAACAGTCATGAGTGCTGTGAAGAAAATAAAACAGGATGATGTGCTATAGTGTGACTGGAGCTGCTGTTTCACACCTCTCTCAGTTTCATTGTTTTATCTGTAAAATGGGGATAGTATAGTCAAGTCTCATTATTTGTAGTAGTTATGTTCTGTAAAGTTGCTGCTAACACTGAATTAGCAGATCCTGAACTTGCTTCTAAGGGAAATACAGGGTTAGGTTCCTGTTGGCCCCTGGTCACATTTTTATCAACCTTTCAATATATAACCTTGTTTTATGTGTTTCTGTTTAAAGACATCTTATTTAATATATGCTATTGATATATTAACATTGAACTTAATTGACAACAGCATTATTAACTCATGCCTGAACCAAGCTTATCTAACATGTTTTCGCTATGTAAGGCATATTGCTATCTTCTTGTGCTTAGGAATACTAGACAGCACTTAAGCACTATGTGTGGGGGCCATTTTAAACAACAAAATCACCGATGAAAAATGGCAGTAAATATACTGCAAAAAGGACACTTGTTTACAATATGGGAGCTGAAACAAGAAGGCAGAGTGTTGCTTTGTTTGACTTCAGTTGGGAACATGAGTGACACAAATTTTTCACCGTTCTGTGCATGTCCGTGAATGACCAGGAAAGTACCATGAGCATTGATTTTGGGGTTACAAATTTTAGTGAGCAGGCAAATTCAAAAATATGGAATCTGTGAATAATGAGGATCAATTACATTTTGTTAGAACTATACAAAAGTGGTAGAGATAAAGTTGTACTGTGGAATTTCAAGGACTCCTAAATGTTTTTACTGAACCAGAATTTTATTTTATTTATTTATTTTTTTGAGACAGAGTCTCACTCTTTTGCCCAGGCTAGAGTGCCATGGCGTCAGCCTAGCTCACGGCAACCTCAAACTCCTGGGCTCAAGCCATCCTCCTGCCTCAGCCTCCCGAGCAGCTGGGACTACAGGCACGGGCCACCATGCCCAGCTAATTTCTTCTATATATTTTTAATTGGCCAATTAATTTCTTTCTATTTTTAGTAGAGACAGGGTCTCACTCTTGCTCAGGCTGGTTTCAAACTCCTGACTGTGAGCGATCCTCCCGCCTCAGTCTCCCAGAGTGCTTGGATTACAGGCGTGAGCCACCGCACCCAGCCTGAACCAGAATTTTAATACATACAGTTAGAAGTCTTATTTCCAGACTGTAAACTAAACACATATATGCATGTTGAGTTACTACAATGATACTGAAAATGGTACTGGTATTTTAACACGTATTTATTGAGCACCTGACTTATGCCAGGCACTGTTGTAGGTGCCAGGGATAGAGCGGTAAACCAAAGGAGACAAAACTGCCTTCCCTCTTGAAGCTTACCTTCTGGCAGGTGAGATAGATAGTAAACAAAGTCCCTTGCTCTGTAAGGGATAAAATATAAGGTGATTGTTCCTACCACAGCCCACCCGCTGCTCACCATTTCCCCAAGATTCCCTGCCTTTGGTGCACACACCTCCTCCAGTTATTCAGTCAAACACTAGTTTGCACATGTAATTAAGGTCCCAGTCAGTTGACCTTCACATAGGGAGGCTGTCATGGTCGGCCTGAACTAATCAAACTACCCCTTTAAAAGCAGAGAAATTTCTCAGCTGATTGCAGAAGAGGAAGTCAGAGATGCTCCAGCTGGCTTGAAAGCAGGCAAACATCCATGTTGGGAACTGCCCATCCCAACAGGCATGTGGCAGAGAACTTCAGGAGAACTCTAGAGCTGAGAGCTCTAGAAGCTGAGAGTAGTCCCCAGCTGACAGATAGGAGGACAGTGGGGACTTAAGTCCTTCATCTGCAAGGCAGTGGATCTTGCTAACAAGCAGTAAGCTTGGAAGAGGACCCAATCCTAGATGAGAAAGCAGCTCTAGGGATGACACTAGTCATGCTGTGCCTGGACTTCTGACCTGCAGAAACTGTGAACTAGTAAATAGGTGTTCTTTGAAGAGATGTGTGGGTGGGGTGGGGATGAGTCAGATGGTGATGGTGAAGAGAAGTAAGGCAGGAGAGGGGATATCCCAAGCCATTCTTTATTATGGGAAATATCCCAAGATAGATTTGAGGGTACTTGAGGCCTGGTGCTCAGCCATCTCATCACTTGCATATGGAAAGAAGTCCTTGGACCACATGTGGCTTTCATCTGCCTGTAACCTTTTTCTAGATATTTGTGAGTGTTTGGCAGGTAGAGGGGATTATGGGTACTTTGAGGATAAACTTTTTTGGTGCTTAGGATGTTTGAGTTGAGTCTGGGAACTGAAGCTTTTTCTTTTTTTTGTAGTCAGAGAACCCACTTAACCCCAAATCCTCATGTATTGATTGGTATATGTTTGTGTATTATCTTTTATACTTGTAGTAGATAATATTGAATCAAAATCAGTGTTCATTTCTGACATCCAGACCCCCTCCCCCACCAAATGCTTCTGTCCTCTCTACTTTTCCCCCAAAAAGTTGATGTGAAGAACTGGCTTATTCTTCTTACAGCTTTGGCCTTTCACAGAGCCTTGTATACTTTCAGGGGTCCTCAAACTTTTTAAACAGGAGGCCAGTTCACTGTCCCTCAGACCTTTGGAGAGTGCGCACTGTGGGCCCGGGACGAATTGGCTGCTAAGCAGGACAGGCAGCGGCGGCAAAAACACCCGGCGGGCCTTAGTTTGGGGACCCCTGCTTTTAAGTACTTAATAAATTTGTTTAAGGTGGGGCACTGTGACTCATGCCTGTAATCCTAGCACTCTGGGAGGCCGAGGTGGGTGGATAGCTCAAGATCAGGAGTTCGAAACCAGCCTGAGCAAGAGTAAGACACTGTCTCTACTAAAAATAGAAAGAAATTAATTGGCCAACTAAACATATATAGAAGAAATTAGCCGGGCATGGTGGCGCATGCCTGTAGTCCCAGCTACTCAGGAGGCTGAGACAGAAGGATGGCTTGAGCCCAGGAGTTTGAGGTTGCTGTGAGGTAGGCTGACACCATGGCACTCACTCTAGCATGGGCAACAAAGTGAGACTCCATCTCAAAATAAATAAATAAATAAATTTGTTTAATTAAATTCATTCATTTCTTTTCCATCCTCTCAGCAAAATCCTAGGAAAATAATTCGAATTCTGTCCTGTTATAATTTTATCATCTCCGTGTATATGTGTGTCTATGTGTGTCTATGTGTGTGTGTATCCCAGTCACTTAAAAATGCTGTGAACATGTATTTGTAAGTTATGGGAACATAATAATCTCTCATCCTACCTCACCTCTTTCATCTCTGTTTATTCTACCACCTACCCATTTTATTCCAGCCAAATGAACTTGATCTCTCAACCTCATTAGTTTTATTCTCAATTTGGCTATTTTTTTTTCTCCTTCATTGTCCCAGTTGCCTGAAACAGTCATTCCTATCTCTGTTCTCACTCAAAACTGTGACATACACTGTTTCCTCTCTACTCATACATAGTGTAGTAAATAGGTCAGGAAAAAAATACTAGTGATAAATATTCTTCCCTGTCCTAATGAGCCAGAAGTATGTCTATTTAGATGCAACAAAGAAAGAAAACAATGGTTTTACGTGTTCAATATAAACTAAAAGCTAAGGGGAAATACAAGTTCCTGGTAGGTAGTCTAAGTATGACAGCTGAGTCTGTACACTCTGGTCCCAGGAACACTGGACGCACTCCTTAATAACAATACCACTCATTCCAGTTTTACCTTGACATTCTCCTAGGCAGCAGGTGGGCCCTTGCTAGATGTTCAGGTATTTACAGTCAGCCATAAATTAAGTTGCAATGACAGGTCTCCTTAGCATAAACATCAAAAGTCTCTTTTGAGTGAGAACAAAGCTTTCATTCTCTAGACCTGAGGCTTAAGGTTGAACTTGTTTAAACAGCTCTCTAGGGTTGGGTTTGTCTCCAAGTAGAATGTCAGAAAGGCGGTTTGTAGAATGGATATAGTGTGGAGCTGGCTTTTCAAACACCTTTCTCTTATGCAAACCCCATTCCAAGACCTTTTCCAGATTGGAATTAAATACCAAGCTTATCAAGTGTCTTATTGTTAAATCTGTGGTTTTTACACCCCCCCATACAAATAGCTTCCTTTATTAAGTCGGTTATATATTTTTTTCATAAGTGCTTTTTACCAGTACTATTTTTTTGTTTTTTTCTAGATACCAATGGCACATGTAAAATTTGACTTTATTGTAGCTATTGAGTACTGGAAAGCTTTGTTTGTTTTAATATATTTTTTTTAAATATAATTTTGATAATTACGAAAGGTGAAAATGTAACTTGGGTCTTTTTTTTTTTTTTTAACCAACAGCATGTGATTGGTTACTGCTGCCAGATTTTTTAACTTAGGCTAGTTACAACTTTGGCTGCTGGTATAGTATCATCATTTCCTAGTTACTGCCTTCCCAACCTTTTTCCCCCACAAGAGAACCAAACATGACCTCTATTTTGCGATAGTACCAGGCACCTTTATTTTTTTAACCTGGTTCAGAGTTTCATAAACATTTTGGTGATCGTCTAGATACGTAGCTGTTGAACGATTTTTTTTCTTTGTAAAAGTGGGACCCTTTTAAAAATGATAATATAGAAACATATAAAATGAATGAAAGCTGAGCAGCTCTAGCTGGGTCCCCCTCTGTCCCTTAAATTATTGGACTGAGATTTATTGAGCACAGTGCTATTTGCCAGGCACTGTGCTAGATACAGTGAAAAAATGGTAGAAAGGACACTGGTTCCCTCTTTGTGGAGTTCAGAGGTTCCTGGGACATCATGGAGAGCCTAAGGATTCAGGAGGAAAACAGTTTGAAAACCGTGGTACCTCCAGGTTTTTTTCCTGTGCATGTATTAGAGTTTTTTGTTTTTGTAACTGAGATTATATTGTACATACTGTTTTGCAAATAGGGATTTATGGTAGTAGTTTTAAATTGTGGTAAAATATGTATAACAGAAAATTTACTATTTTAACCATTTTAAAGTGTGCAATTCATTGGTGTTAAGCTCCTTCATAATGTACAAGCCATTGCCACTGTCTAGTTCCAGAACCTTTTCATTATGCCTGAAGAAAACCCTGTATTCATTAAGCAGTCACTCCCTATCCCTAACCACGCACGTTCCCCCCCCCCACTACTAGTCTGCTTTCTGGATATTTCTCATGAATGGAATCATAATATGTGGCTTCTTTTACTTAACATAGTATCTTCAAGGTTCATCCATATTGTAGCATGTATCAGTAGTTTATTTCTTTTTATGGCTGAGTAATAGTCCATCATATGACTACCACATTTTGTTTGTCCATTCATCATTTGATGGACATCGAGTTGTTTTTGCCATCTGGCTATTGTGAATAGGTGAATAGTATTGTTATGAATATTCACGCACAAGTTTTTGTTTGAGCACAGTTCTTTTGTGTCTATACCTAGGAGTGGAATTACTTGGTTATATGGTAATTCTGTTTAACTTTTTGAGGAACCATAAGACTTTTTTCCACAGCAACATACCCTTTACATCCTTATTAACAACATGCAGAGTTCCAGTTTCTCTCAGTCTTCACCAACACTTGTAATTTTTCTTTTTCTTTTTCTTATGGCTTTCCTAGTGGATGTGAAGTGGTGTCTCATCATGGTTTGATTTGCATTTGAATTTGAAATGCATTTGAGGCCTGGCACTGTGGCTCATGCCTGTAATCCCAGCACTTTGGGAGGCTAAGAGGGGAGGATTGCTTGAGGCCAGGAGTTCAAGACCAGCGTGAGCAGAATAGGGAGATTCCACCCCCATCCCTCATCTCTACAAAAAGTAAAATTAGCCGGGCATGGTGGCACTGGTGGCATGTACCTGTAGTTCCGGCTACTTGGGAGGTTGCTGTGGGAAGATCCCTTGAGCCAGGAGTTTGAGGTTACAGTGAGCTATAATTATGCTACTGCATTCTAGCCTGGGCAAAAGAGTGAGACTTTGTCTTTAAAAAATGAAAAAAATTTTAAAATCCATAGTTGAAATGTATTTGAGATAGTGTTGAACATTTTTTCATGTGCTTCTTGGCCATTTGTGTATCATCTTTGGAGAAATGTCTGTTCAGGTCTTTTGCCCAGCTTTTATTGGGTTTTTTGTTGTTGAGTTTTTAAGAGTTCTTTATATATTCAAGATACTATATTATCATCATATATATGATTTGCAAATCATTTCTCCCATTCTTTGGGTTGTCTTGTCACTCTCTTGATATTGTCCTTTGATGCACACAAGTTTTTAATTTTTATGAAGTCCAGTTTATCTATTTTTCTTTTGTTGCTTGTGCTTTTGGTGTCATATCTAAGGAACCATTTCCTAATCCAAGGTCATGAAGATTTATCCCTCTTAGAGTTTTAGACTGTAAGTTTTAGCTCATATATTTAGATCTTTGATGTATTTTGAGTTAATTTTTATACATAGTGTAAGGTAAGGGTCTGACTTCATTCTTTTCCATGTGGATATCCAGTTGTCTAGCACCATTTGTTGGAGAGACTTTATTTCCCCTTGAATGTTCTAGGCACTCTTGTTGAAAATCAGTTAATCATAGATGTATGGGCTTCTTGAGTTTTAGTTCTGTTCCATTTATTTATTGTCTGTACTTATGCCAGTATCTCTCTGATTGATTAACTGTAGCTTTATAGTAAGTTTGAGGACATGTGAATCCTCCAACTTCATTATCTATTTTCCTTAAGATTGTTTTGATTATTCAGGATCATTTGCAATTCCATGTGAATTTTAGGGTCAGCTTTTCCATTTTTGCAAAAAAAAAAAAAGGCCATTGGGATTTTGAACAGGATTTTATTGACGCTTGTCTTATATATAATTTATGTATATTATATAATCACATATTTAACTGTTAATAGTATACATTAGTATGTATGATTTAATCTATGTTGGGCAAATTGGGTTGTCAATTTTTCATTATCACTCAATTTGCAAGAAAATTCATCTTAAAAATATATTAGTGCATTAAAGAAACCCTAGAAGAATATACATCAAACATGTAATAGTAAATATCTCTGGGGCAGGAATTAAAAGGGCTCTGTGGTGTTTGAAATTTTTTTAAAGCAAAGAAATATGGATTACTTTTGTAAGCAGAAAAAAACAAACTAGTAAAGATAAAGTATTAAAAAACCCAAAGCTGGTATACAAATTCATAATTCCATGATGAACAGTTACAGTGACTGGACCTCCCTGGCAAGTAGAATTCTCCATAGTGAAATACAGAATTGGAAAGCAATTCTAGTACTAGCAAGTGAGGGCATTGATGTATTTGATTCAGCCTTAGCGGTTGGGTGGGAGGACGGCCAGGAGGTTGGAGATGTTACACTACAGGCCTGTGGGGAGGATGGGCCTGTGCTAGAGCACAACATGAGTGGAAGCTT
Organism: Cheirogaleus medius; assembly: GCA_008086735.1. NCBI lineage: Eukaryota > Metazoa > Chordata > Mammalia > Primates > Cheirogaleidae > Cheirogaleus > Cheirogaleus medius. Next base: position 18,624,551 of record VBSM01002616.1, on the reverse strand, counting down.
TACCGGATAAAGACAGTACCCTGTGAGGTCTTTTCCTAAGATGGTGGGGTTGGGCTAGGAGAAATACGGTACAGAACACCTGACCGGGATGATGAGATTAGAGAAGCCACCGAGTTAGGCTAGACATTAGTGATTGCAGACTTTAAAAAAGAATGAGAACTAACCTCACAAAAAGAGACAGCTGGAAATTATGTGCCTTGTGAGTATTCTAACCAAAAATTTGAACCTGAATCAGATCAAATCTCTCAGTCTAGTTAGTAGTTTATAGAAAATACAGAGGAGAGAGGAACATGTTAAATGACACCTCAGGGAATCAGTCTTACAAAATCTAGAATGTGGGAAACTACACGACAAATGGCCTAGGTTCTTCAACAAATAATTTGCAAGGGAAAATAATAGAGCAAGGGGGAAACCTACAGATTAAGAGAGGTTTAAGAGACTTCTCAGTCAAGTGTAGGCAAAGGACCTTATTTGGATCTGGATTTGAACAAGCCAACCATTTAAAAAACTTTTTTGAGACAGTAAGGCCTTTTTAACACTGGACATTTGATGATATTAAAGCTATTGTCAATTATTTTAGGTGTGATAATATTGTGGAAAGCTGGACAATTTAAAATATAACTTGCAGAAGATTACCATGTCACTAACAAAAAAAGGCATTTAAAAACATCCAAGGTGGCAGAAATCTGCTGGAGAATCAGTGGCTGTTGTAGTGGGAATATCTAAAGTTGAATTGTATACTTTACTGGCACTTTGCTAAGAGCTTTATGTACCAATTATCTTACTCCTCCAAGCCACCCTATGAAGTAGATACTCTTGTTATCCCCCTTTCATAGTTGGGCTGCTGAGGCCAGTGAGCTTAAGAAACTTGCCCAATATTGCTCAGCTCACAAGTGATGGAGCCAGGATTCAAAGTTAGTCTCTCTGACCTCAGAGCTCAGGCTGTTAACCACTGATGCTGTCTCCTTAAAGGTGCTCTCAGAGATAGAGGAGATAGTAGAGAAACCAAAAGAATTATTTCCTCCATTTTTATTGAGAAGCATACTATGGAAATACACATCCCTAAATTTTTTGAAGTAGACAAGTCGTAGAGGTTGGATACCTCTGGAGGTGGTTAAAATTTAAAACCAATCTTGTCTTCATAGTTCTTTTGCAATAAATGTTACTTTATTCTAAATTTAAGTAGTTATAAACATATAGGATGTTTTGGAACTAATTCAAGAAGTAGGTCTTTGTGGCAAATTTTACCTCCTAAGTGTTTGCAACTGTATCTTCCATCCCACATGTTCTTCTTATAGTGCAACTTGGATATTCCCACCAACAGGTGGGGTCTGTCCTGTTCTCCCTTCAATTTGAGTGGATGTTTGACTGCTTCGACCTACAGTGTATGGCAGATGTGATGCTCTGTGACTTCTAAGGCTAGGCCATTAAAAGGATACAGTTTTTGCCTCGTTCATTCCTTTTGGGGCCTTGCTCTGGGGAAGCCAGCTGTCATTCTTCAAGGAGCTCAAACTAGCCCACACAAAGGGACTACAGGTTGAGTGTCCCTAATCCGAAATCTCAAATGCTCCAAAATCTGAAACTTTATGAGTGCCAATACGCTCAAAGGTCACATTCAAAAGAAACGCTGATTGGAGCAGTACGTATATGCAATTATTACAAAATCGAAAAAAATCAGAAATCTGAAACATTTCTGGTACCAAGCATTTCAGATAAGGGATACTCACCTTGTACTTGGAGAGGACCACGTAAAGAAGAACGAATGCTCTCAGCCACAGCCAGCATCAGCTGCCAGGTGTGAGTGAGTATGCCTTCACGTGATCCTAGCTCCCACCTCGAAGTCTTCATGTGAAGCCGCAGACATTGTGGAGTAGACGTAAGCTGTCCCTGCTGCCCTGCCCAACTCCTGTCCCACAAAATCTTTGCAAGAATAAACAGTTGTTTTCTGCCACCGGTTTTGGGGTAATTTGTTACACAGCCATAGTAACTGGAACAGTATTATTTTTCCTCCTGTCTTGAAGGACTTTAATGTCATCATAAATGGCCATTTTTTATTTGTTTGTTTGGAGACACAGTCTTGCTCTGTTTCCCGGGCTAGAGTGCAGCGGTGTCATTGTAGCTCACTATAACGTCAAACTCCTGGGTTCAAACAATTCTCCTGCTTCAGCCTCCCAAGTAGCTGGGACTATGAAATTATAGGCGCGTGCCACCATACCCAGCTAATTTTTCTGTTTTTTGTAGAGATAGGACCTTGCACTTGCTCAGGCTGATCTCAAATTCCTGGCCTCAAGCAATCCTCCCACCTTAGCCTCCCAAAATACTAGGGTTATAGCCGTGAGCCACCACGCCCAGCCAAATGGCCATGTTTTGAGCAAATATTTAGTGTGGGCCTACTAGAATTCAGCCCTGGAGATACAGAGGTGAATGGAACACAGTCTGTTTCTTTAAATGGCATTTTAGCCAGAAGACTGTTAGATTGACCTGTTACTCCTGTCTGTAAAGAGATTTCCAGGGAGACCCCAGTTGCCATGCTGGTGGGATCTATAATAAAAGTTAGGGCCACTGAGCCCAAGAAAACATTATTACCCACTTGAGAGAAGGTTGCAGTGTGATTTCTATAAGGTCCAGGCAGTCTAATAATTTGGAACTTTTTTAGAAGGCAAATATGCATGTGAATAAAGGGAAAGACTTGATCTGGACTTTCAAAGACTTTCATAAGGTCTGCAGAAGATAGTTATTTTAAAGTCACAAAGGGATTAAAGGAATTTACATTGTATGTACAGAACTGTCTTAGCTGGGTGCAGTGGCACGTGTCTGTAGTCCCAGCTACTCATGAGGCTAAGGTGGTAAGATGTGTAAGGCCAGGAGTTTGAGGCTGGGCAATGATCGCACCTGTGAATAGCCTGTGCATTCCAGCCTGGGCAACATAACATAGCGAGACCTCATCTCTCTCTTTTTTTGTTGGTGGTGGGGGGTGGATACAGAGTCTTGCTCTGTGGCCCCAGCTAGAGTGCAGTGGTGTCATCATAGCTCACTACAACCTCAAACTCCTAGGCTCACACAGTTCTCCTGCCTCAGCCTTCCAGGTAGCTGGGACTACAGGCATGTGCCTCCATACCTAGCTAATTTTTTCTATTTTTAGTAGAGACAGGGTCTTGCTCTTGCAGAGATTGGTCTCTAACTCCTGAGCTCAAGTGATCTTCCCGCCTCGGCCTCGCAGAGTGCTAGGATCACAGGCGTGAGCCACCACGCCTGGCCAGAGACCCCATCTCTAAAAAGTTTTTTAAAAAAGAACTGTCTTAAAAAATAAAGTAGGGATAAAGCGCCACTTCTGTAATACTGGTAAAGTCGCCAGTATGAAGTAAGGAATTCATGGTGAAACTTTGAGGTTTTCAGCGGCACTGTTCTCTCGGGCCGTAACACACTAAATCCCTGGAGCTAAACTGCAGGAAGACATGGTGAGGCCCTTTGGTCAGAAAACCAGCAGAATAAATTTGATGCGGTGAGGCTAAGAATGCAGTGAGGGTGATGTAAATAATACTTGCAGGATGAAGAGTATGATCATCCTGAAGATGTTCCTAGTGGTTATAGCCCTGAGGGCCAGGAGTGCTGGACGTTGTCAGAAGAGATGTTGTAGAATGCTGCCTGGTGCTGTGGAAAGCACACGGGGCTTAGTGTCTGGAGACCTGAGTTGGAGATGTGGCTCCATCGTTTGTAGCTTTGCCGTTGGTGAGCCTCTTAGCTTCTCTGAGGCTGTGGGGCAGCTCCCCCGGCCTCAGCTCCCCACGTTCCTGTGGGGGGGGGGGGATCACAGAGAATGAATGTGACAACTCTTCATAAACTAACACTGGAGCCATGCACGGTGTTTTCTTATAGGAAACAAAACTGAAAACATCCTACCCTAGTATAAAACTGGTGTCTCTGATCGTAAAACCAGAGTTGTATAGCGTTATGGTCTTTGTTCTGTCCCAAGGAAACTGTAGGGGTTTGAGTGTGGTCCAGGGAAGAATAAAGTAATTTCGTTTGTAGTCGGCTGTCCTTAGCAGCAAGAGCACCCTGTCTGATGGGTGCTCTCATTGGGAAGGATGAGGCCTGAGAGGCAGCTTATGATCAAGTTATGAAATCACGAAGAGGAAGGGCAACACAGGCTGATTTGGTCACCAAATCTTGAATACTCTAGAAGGTTGTCTGATGGAATTTGAAAGACACAAGTTTATCATACAGGACAGCATTCTACAACTAGTAACTAAATTTATGAAATTTCTTGTCCCAAGGAGTAATTAACATATAGTAAAATTCATAATTGCCATAGCTGCAAAAAGTTTTAGACATTCCTGGACCTTCATCTCTTAGAACAGTCTTGGATGTTTTGGCGTGTGCCTCTTACCTTTTAAGGGTGGCACCATCACACTGTGCTCTCCACACCTGTTCCTGGTGTTGGTCTGGGATAGGATGTTGGGCCGAGTGGCTGTGAGTCTAACCCTGGGAATTCCTGGGTGAGCCACGGTGTCACTGAGTGCCCTGTCTTTTCTGAGGCCCGGCTGTGGGATGCCTTCATAATATACAGCTAGACAGAGTCTGTCCAGGTTGGGACTTGTCAGCCCTTCTGAAAACACAGCCTTTCTCATGAATCAAATTTGCATTTACATCCTGCCACAAACCACTTTCTAATCATACTTTGGAACCATGTTCAAATCCTGCCAACGTGGTTTTGTCTTTAGGTGATTTTTATTTTCGTTTGTGTGTGAGACAGAGTGGGCTAGAGTGCAGTGGCGTCATCATAGCTCACAGCAACCTCAAACTCCTGGGCTGAAGCGATCCCCCTTGCCTCAGCCTCTCAAGTATCTGGGACTAAAAAAAAATTTTTTTTGAGACAGAGTCTCACTCTGTTGCCCCGGCTAGAGTGCTGTGGTGTCAGCCTAGCTCACAGCAACCTCAAACTCCTGGGCTCAAGCGATCCTCCTGCCTCAGCCTCCCAAGTAGCTGGGACTACAGGCATGGGCCACCATGCCCGGCTAATTTTTTCTATATATATTTTTAGTTGGCCAATTAATTTCTTTCTATTTTTAGTAGAGATGGGGTCTTGCTCTTGCTCAGGCTGGTTTCGAACTCCTGACCTTGAGCAATCTGCCCACCTCGGCCTCCCAGAGTGCTAGGATTACAGGCGTGAGCCACCGCGCCCAGCCTCAAAAAATTTTTTTTATGGAGATGGAGTCTTGCTGTGTTGCTCAGGCTGGTCTTGAACTCCTGGGCTCAAGTGATCCTCCCAAAGTGCTGGGATTACAGGCACAAACCACCGCCCAGCTTTAGTTTAGGTTTGTCTAGTTAATAACAAAAGTCTATGCTAATGATGCTTTTGTTCTGACCACTTTCTAACTTGTTTATGTGTAGAATGATTTTGTTACTTGTGTGATGTGGTTTTCCAAATTTTGTCATTTCTACTATGTAACTCTTAGACCGTAGAATAAGGAGAGTTTTAGGTATGTATTGTTTATATACACATGTGTGGACTTATTTAAACTGATGAGTCACTATGAAACAGATTATAAGGAGCTGTTGTCATTAGTCCAGATTTAGCTTTTCAAAGAGAATTGAATTTAATGTTTGTGGGTTAGTGTACTAAAATTTATAGTAAATTCAGATGTTTTTATAATTTTATTTATAATTTTTAAAAATGTATTTATAATTTTATTATTTTGTTTCAATAAAAATGAATATTAACAGAAGAGTAGCCAATATGTTTGCCTTTAAAAGACTTTTAGGGACTGATAGAGGTGGCTCATGCCACCTGTGAATCCCAGCACTTTGGGAGGATAAGACAGGAGGATCACTTGAGGCCAGAAGTTCGAAATCAGCCTGGGCAACATAATGAGACCCTGTCTCTACAAAAAAATAAGAAAAATTAGTCGGTCATGGTGGTGTGCGCTTGTAATCCAAGCTACTCAGGAAGCTGAGGTGGGATGATCGCTTGAGCCCAGGAGTTCGAGGTTGCTGTGAGCTGTGATTGTACCACTGCAGTCCAGCATGGGTGATAGAGTGAGACCCTGTTTCTTTAAATTAAAAAAAAAAAAATGTTCAGAATTTTTTGTAGGATGGAAAAAACAAAACAAAACAAAAATAATAAAAAATAAAAAAAATTAAAAAATGTTTAGGAAAAGGTACAAAGCAGAATTGTCCGGTGAATTTAAAAACAAAACTAAGTTCAAACTTACAGCTGGAAAGGATCTTAGGGGTCATCTAGTTCAGTCCCTTCTTTCTGGTTAATCATGAGGAAAATGAGGTCGAGAGAGGTTAAGTAACTTGCCCAAAGCCATGAGACTAGTTACTGGTAGAGCTGAGACTTGAATAGTCCTTTCCTGCTGAAACTTGCCACTTCCTAATTAGTGGTTAAAGAGACACATATTCCTTGGGTGGTATTTTTTTTGTTTTCTTTTGTTTTTAGGTTTCACATTGAGAGGAGGAATGAGTATTTATTGAACACTTATTTGTAAAGTACTTTTTTTTTTTTTTTTTTGAGACAGAGTCTCACTCTTTGCCCAGAGTAGAGTGCCGCGGCATCAGCCTAGCTTGCAGCAACCTCAAACTTCTGGGCTCAAGCAATCCTCCTGCCTCAGCCTCCCGAGTAGCTGGGACTACAGGCATGCGCCACCATGCACGGCTAATTTTTTCTATATATTTTTAGTTGACCAATTAATTTCTTTCTATTTATAGTAGAGACGGGGTCTCACTCTTACTCAGGCTGGTCTTGAACTTCTGACCTTGAGCGATCCTCCCGCCTCAGCCTCCCAGAGTGCTAGGATTACAGGCGTGAGCCACCACACCCAGCCTTGTAAAGTACTTTTTAAAATATATTATTTCATGTAATTCTTACATGGTCCTTTGAACTGTAGTCATGCACCACATAACGTTTGGTCAGCAATGGATCACATATATGATGGTGGTCCCATAAGATTATGATACTGTATTTTTACTGTACCTTTTCTGTATTTAGATACATAAATACTTACCATTGTGTTACTGTTGCCTACAGTATTCAGTACAGTAACATGCTGCACAGGTTTGTAGCCTAGAGCAACTGGCTATACCATATAGCCTAGGTGTGTAGTAGGTCATCCCATCTAGGTCTGTGTAAGTACACTCTGAGAGTCACACAATAACAAATCACCTAACGTTGTGTTTCTCAGAATGTGTCCCCATCACTAGGTAATGCATGACTGTAGTTATTTATTTATTTATTTATTTTTAGACAGAGTCTCACTCTATTGCCCGGGCTAGAGTGCCATGGCGTCAGCCTAGCTCACAGCAACCTCAAACTCCTGGCTCAAGCGATCCTACTGCCTCAGCCTCCCAAGTAGCTGGGACTACAGGCATGTGCCACCATGCCCGGCTAATATTTTTATATATATGTTTTTAGTTGGCCAATTAATTTCTTTCTATTTATAGTAGAGACGGGGTCTCGCTCTTGCTCAGGCTGGTTTCAAACTCCTGACCTTGAGCGATCCGCCCGCCTCGGCCTCCCAGAGTGCTAGGATTACAGATGTGAGCCACTGCACCCAGCCATGACTGTAGTTATTAACAGTCCCACTTTACAAATTAGGAAACAGGTACAAGAAGGTTAAAACTTGCTCCAGGTCATGTGATTAATATTAGAGCTGGTATTTGAGCCTTTCTGCCCTGTTCCCACCATGATACTCACTGTGGCTCCCAGTGATGGTAATTCAAACTTTTTCAGGGGTGTGGGCAGCAGTGATGATTATCTTAGAACTATGTCTTTCTCAGACTTTTCACGCATTCTGTAAAATACGTAGATATACACAGATATGTGTAGGGAGAGCCTCTCTCAGAGGACCCACAGCACTCACCGGATGTTTGGCTAATCGTCATACCATTTCTGTAAGATGAATAGTATTTTCTGGCTGGGCAGCTGAGGCCCAGATAGGCTCCGGGACTCACCCAGTTCCTTATCACAAACCCACATGGCCCAGCCCCCAGTTCCGTTCTTCGTCCTGTCTAGCATAGATTTCACCACTTTTGTTCTTTCCTGTCTTACACCAAGATTGTTTAAGTACTTCCCAAAAATAATGAGCCACGTGTGGGTGTGTTCATTCTCCAGAATGAATCACTGTGAAAGAGGCCGTGAACCAAGGGAAGAAGCATAAATATCTGGAATCAGAGACTCCTGCCTATTCTATCCCACTAATGGGTGGACTCTGAAGTGAGCTCTTTTCTGAAAGGCGACTGTGGGTTTGGCCCTGTGCGTCTCACTGTGCTCAGAATAGTCCTCTCTTGAAGTTGTTAATTTTCCCTTTCTTGCTCCCCCAAATAGACCCAATGCTGTTCTCTTTACTGGACATCACAACATGTGTATTGAGAGGTACGCTGTCCACAGGGACCCCTTTTGTGCCTGAACGTCTCCACTGGCACAAAGAGGAATGGGAGTTAGCTATCTTGGATCAACAGGATTCCAGCATGAGTAAAAGATGTTTGGATTAAGTATTCCGAGAATTGCAGAAGTAGATTTAAAAGCTAGAAGAATAAAAGAGGGAGCAAAGGTTTGGGGAGGAAAAATAGGGGGTTCCTTAATCTGTCTTATGTACAAGGGTTGGAATTGAACTTCAGGAGAAATTTACTTTTAAAACTGCCTTGTATGATTTGGATCTACTGGGTGCCTACTTTAACTTTCTGCTTTTAAGAAATAACACTACCCAAACTCTTTAGCAGGTAGCTGCATGTTTTGGAATTTCTCCCAGAAGAAGGGAATCTGACCAAGCATGAAAAAATACAGCAGGCCATACAGTGAAGATCTATACTGTCTGTCTACCTGTCACTGCTCCCTCTCCTTTTTTTCTTGGGTGGGAATAGCAAGGGGTTGTCTCATTTATAGAAAGCCTGAGGAAGGAGGGGTTGGCCGTGGAGTTATTTAGAATCTGTCCTTGGGTTTGAAAGCCAAGAGATGCCTTCCAGAGTATTGGAGGAAGAGACGAAGATAGACTATTTACAGCCTGAATGGGTGAGTTATGACAGGGTAGCTTTTCATGGGGTTGGTCATAAATGTCTGTCTCTAGGGGCCTTAGTGTAAGTGTATTCCCATTTGGCATCCAGATAGTATTCACTTAGTGTGCGGCCTGGGACTCAGGAGGCCCCACCACCTCCATCCCCTGGTGGGTGCTTCATTCAGCACTGCAAGTCCCAGCCTCAGTATTCTGGTGGCCAGAGCTACACTCCTGCCCATCCCAGGAGGTCAGGGCTAGGTTAGTCTCATGGGAGACAGTGTTGGGGAGAGCCAACTGCTGCTGTCTGTGCTATTCTTGTTAGTCAGATAAATAAAGGATTTCAGATTCCAGGGCTGCTGAACAGGCTTTCAGAGGCGCCAAATTCATTTACAGTAATTTCTGTCAAATAGGACACACTGTGTATGATGCATACCCACCAAAACTCCTTAGTCCCACAGGTGATTGTGTAAACTGTCTATTTGGAAAAAATACTGTGTGTGTATGTGTGCTATCCAGGGTCCTCTCAGGATGGGTTAAACTTATTGAGCACTGTTTTTGCATTATCTCTTAGTCCTCACAATAAGTCTATGAAGTAGGCACCCAAATTCTTCTCTTTGGAGGATATCCTTTTTGTCCCTCATGAGAGGGGGACCTGACGTGGCCTAAAGGCAGGAGGATGGTAATGGAGTAGTCAGGGAAAGCTTTTCAAAGGAAGTGACATTTGAGTTGAATTTTGAAGGATTTGTAAGAATTAGGCAGGAAAAAAGCATTGCAGCAAAAGCATGTGTGAGAGCATGCACACCGCATTTAGGAAGCTGCAGGCTGCCTGGTGCCTGCCAGAGGAGGTGGGGTTGACGGTGGCTCTGAGGCACGCTAGGTGGCTTTGCATGGAGTGTGTAGGTGTGGGTCCTGTATTCTCCATAGGGAAGACGCCTTCCTCCTATCAGGCATCTCAATCTGAAGGAAAAGGTAGTTCCTCTGTCTCTCACAGGCATAAAATAGAGCTCTTAGAGGAAAATGATGGGGCCCTGTTTGAGAGCTGAACAAACAGGTGAAAAGATATGCCCCAGTTGAAGATATCTTTCTGGCCTCATCTCTATAAAAGCTCCCTATTTTGGAACATCAAGTGTGCTAAGGGATTATATTCTAAGTTTGGAAAAGGACCTGGAAAAGATCTTACCATCGATGTCAATGTCTGCTCCCAAATTTCCTGCAGCTCTGCAGTGTGCGTGCACCAGCTGCCTACAGGCCAACTACACGTGTGAAACAGATGGGGCCTGCATGGTTTCCATTTTCAACCTGGATGGGATGGAGCACCATGTGCGCACCTGCATCCCCAAAGTGGAACTGGTCCCCGCCGGGAAGCCCTTCTACTGCCTGAGCTCAGAGGATCTGCGCAACACCCACTGCTGCTATACTGACTTCTGCAACAAGATCGACCTGAGGGTGCCCAGTGGTGAGTGGACGCCCTTGTTGGACTATTGGCTCATCTTGGAGGTAGGGCACCCCCGTCGTCTCGTCCTTCTCTACTCTTCCCCAATCCCTTGGTTTGATGATAGGTGAAGGTGGCTTTGGATGTTCCCTAGGTGACAAGGGATGGGGTTCCTCCCAAGTCAGTTTTGTAGGTTAGAGGGTGAAGGAGGCAGATTATCAAGTCGGTTCTGGAGGTGCCAGCTTATTCTGGGTAGTGGCTGAGCAGCCATCAGCAGTGGTGAAGAGTGGAAGAACTAGGCAGGGATCCCCACAGAAGGATGTGGGACTGATCTGGAAGGAGATGGCCCCAGAGCCATGTGGAGGGAACTGCTGTGGGAGGGTGATGGCCAGTTGTGAGAAGGGCTAGAATAGGAAAGGGATGGTGATCAAGTCTGAGGAATACTATGTATCATCTCTTTGTCAGTCTGCCATTTAGAAGGTATTACTGTGGAGCTCAAAGAAGGCGAAAAACTAGAGCAGAGCTCAGAGGAGCTATGGTAAGTTAAGAGTAGAAACTGGCATCTGCTGGGGACGGGGGACTGAGATGGGAATAGTACCGTGAAATGCTGTGAGTTGCAAAGGGGGTTGGGGATTTGACTGTTGAAAGACACGCATTAACTAAAGAAGTTTGGCATTGGAGAGCATCTAGGCAGTCAAACTAGCCCAGTAAGACCAGAGAGATCGAAGGAACCTGAATGCCTTGAGAGGGAAAGGTGTCTCTTTCACTTTGGGGTGGGTGTTGGGGATAAATAAGGCCATGGATTTCCCTTGTTTTTACTCTTGTTCTTTCCCTCCCTTCTCTCACTTGACCCAGGTCACCTCAAGGAGCCTGAGCACTCTTCCATGTGGGGCCCCGTGGAGCTGGTAGGCATTATTGCCGGCCCGGTGTTCCTCCTGTTTCTCATCATCATCATTGTTTTCCTTGTCATTAACTATCATCAGCGTGTCTATCACAACCGCCAGAGACTGGACATGGAAGATCCCTCATGTGAGATGTGTCTCTCCAAAGACAAGACGCTGCAGGATCTTGTCTACGATCTCTCCACCTCAGGGTCTGGCTCAGGTACTGAGTTCTCCAGGGTGTCGTGTCTGTTGTTGGCTTTCATCACTGTTTCCCAGCAAGACAGAGTGTTTATGGGGAAGGCCTGGGGCCCTGCATTTGTTTCCACCAGCACTGAGTCATTGGGATTCATAATTCCCCTTCTTTTGGAGTCTGACATATAGTGAGATAAGATAATGGGTTTACAGAAAATCTTTCATTCCTTAGGATTCCAAAGGTCTAGTGCAAAACTCTCCGTTGCAGAAACCCTGCCTCTCTTCACGTCTTGTAACTGTATGTACATCTGTTAAAATTCAGCTGGTTCCACCTGAGCAGTGGGGTGCTCAGTTTAAGGGCCCCTTTTGAGAAACAGGAGTGTGCTGGATTCCTGTGAGGTGGTGACAGCTAATCATTGATCTCTGAGCAGCCACAAGGGGAGTTTAAGGACATTGAGTAAAGTTTAGAGTTGGGATTTGGTGAATCATTGACTTGTACCAGTTATCCAAGGTTTTCTGGTGGAGGTTAAAAAAAAAAGGCAGCTTGGGCTTCCAGCATAGTATCAGCGCCATTTCCTGTGCTGCCTGTTGTTGACCAAGTCTCTCTCAGATGAAGGAGCTGACCCAAACACTGGACCTTGTCATGAGACCAGAATTTAGGATAAAGGGGATTGGGTCATTCGGGTCTCAGGGTGCAGTTCAGCTAGCTATTAGATGTGAACGTGACTGCAAAAGATTTTTTTAATAAAGATAAACCATTATTTTAGTGACGGTGGTATTTCATTCTTATATAAAAGAAAAAATCATACACAAAGATCACTGTTGTCATTCTAGCTAAAATACACAGGATCTTATTTGTGAGCATTTGGTTTGTTTTTATGTATGTTTCCTTGCTATGGGACAAGACTATTGTTCTTTAGGGAAATTATGCCATCAGTCATGGTCAGACATTCTTCCTTGACACAAGGAGTACTTTGAGCTGTGACATCTCCTGAATTTCAGTGGTTTTGCTTTTATTAAGCTTTGCAGAGAGAGAGCACCAAAATGATGGATGTATTTAAAAGCTGCATATTTTTAGAAACAGAAAAAAAACTAGGGCTCGTTCTTTGCTGAAAGAGGTAGGGCAGTGGTTAGTACTGCCTGGCTGACTGTGGGACTTGATTTGCTGCTAGAGGTGAGTAGATAGGGTTTTCTGGAGTCTTTTTAAGATCAAAACCATCTGAAGCTAGAAAGGACCATGTTGGTTATTTAGTCATCTGGAGTAAAATATTTAATAATTATTTCTCTCTGATGGTTTAGTCCGTTCTTCAGAATATACAGAACTTCCAAGGTGGTTTTTAAAGTAATAAATCCATACTGCTCATATGAGTTTCAGTTCATTTTAATAAATATATGCTGAATATCCTCTGGGTGATATAGGATACAACAAAATTTGAAAGGAGGCTGACCCGGGGTTGAATAGAAGAGACAGGGATTATTGGGAAGAGTCTCATAGAAGAGGACACATTTGAAGGGGTCTTGAAAAATGAGTTAGTATTTTTAAGAGAAGTGAGAGCAGAGAACATTCCAGGCCAATGAAAATACCTTGAGTAAAAAGGCATGAAGACTTGCTGTGTATTTAAGGAACTTATGATAAGGAGACCAGCATGGTGTGCTTATGCTGGGGGGCAGGGAAAGACAGGCTGGCCCAGGTGTAAAGGACCGTGGGGTCCATACTTTATCTTGTATGTAGAGGCATCTACTGAAAAGTTTTCATGTGGGAAGATGAATGTTCATTTTTTCCTTTGGAGGGAATTCTGGCAGTGGTGTGGAAGATGAATTCATATTTTTACCAACCTCCTGTTCGGAAGAGTGGGGTGAGGCAGGGCTGTGTGTGGGTTTGCAGGGCAAGAACAGGGTGAGATGGGAGGCAGAAGGACCTGTTGGAAGTCTTTAAGGGCCAGAGGTAGTAGGACAGGTGCACAGGGGATAGAGAGGAGGGTTCTAGTTTGACAACATTTTGGTGGTTCTATACTGTTGCTGTTAAAAGCATAGACTATGGAGTCCTAGATTTTAATCCCTGCCTTGCCACTTACTGCCTGTATGAATTTGAATGAGTTCTATAACCTTCCTCTTTGAGCGTTAGTTTTCTCCTCTGTAAAATGGGGATAATAACAATACCTTCCTTGCAAGCCGTCATGAGGAAATGAGATAATTTATGTAAAACTCGTGGCATAGAGCCAAGTGCATAATAAGCATGGTAGTTCACATCTGCCAGACCTGGAGATTAATAACAAAGTTATTTATTTGGTTGGGGGTTGGGAGTAAGAGAGTTAGACTCAGTCATGATGGTAAAGGCGATTGGGATACACTGGAGTCAAAGGAAGCAACAGTGAGTCTTATAAAGACAGTGAAATTAATCTTGGAATAAGTATAGTGTTGTACATCTTCAGCTCCACCTGTTAGCAGAGCTTTGCTCTGGGTGAAGAGCTGGCAACCCATGGGCTGGGCAGCACCGCCCTCTAGTGGCTAATGAGCATAGCGTCTAGAAAGCAGCTGCCAGCACACAGTTCCCCTTTCTTGTTCCCTGCCCCCTTTCCTTCCTCCGTCAGATTAAAGCAGATGTGGGTGGATTGGCCCACAGGTGTCTGGCTGCAGAGTTGGTAAATCTGCCCAAACATTTACATTCAAGGGGGGATGGTGGGAGGGGACTGAGGAAAGAAAAATTACCTGTTGAGTATAATATACGCAATTCGTGACAGGTATACTAAAAGCCCAGACATCACCACTCTACAGTTCATCCATGTAACCGAAAACCACTTGTAAATTAAAAAATGTAATTGTCGAGGTACATCTGTTATCACTTATGATTTCATCTGTATTTATACATTTTATTTATAAAAGTTCAGTCACTCTGTGTATGATAGGAGTCTTATTTTTCATGTTACATTATAACATTTTCTTTGACTTTTTCTGTGTATGTTTGGTCTAAGTTCATATTTAACATTTTAAAGGATGGCCATAGTATTTTATCCAGTTGATATAACTACTTATTTTCTCGAATATCTATTCCTTATTATTGGACTCCTTGAACAACAACAACAAAAAAAACCAACATTCATAGTGTATCTCTTATGGAAAAGTTTGTTTCATTGTGTATCCAATGAAATAGTTTATTTGAACATATTGTGAGCTCACTATTAGGCAATAAAACATAAAAATGTTGATAGTAGCAATTCTAAAATAATTTACATTCAAATCTGTCATCCATATTAACTGAGAGGAGCAATTGCTTAGCGAGGGAGCAGCTAATCATATGTGTTGCCCTCCCTGTGTCCACTCACTCCCGGTCGCCGTCTGGCTCAGCCCTCTGGTAGATTATTTAGACGTGGCGCAGGGGCAGCAGCAGCTCTGCGTGGTTGATGGACCATTGTAGAACAAACACACTGTTTTAAGGGCCTTTCCACTGTACCATTGAACGTGGGAGTCGCAAAGTTTGGCAGATTTGCAACGTCAGGTTTCTTTCCATTCTTTGTCCACAGGGTTACCTCTTTTTGTCCAGCGCACTGTGGCCCGAACCATCGTTTTACAGGAGATTATTGGCAAGGGTCGGTTTGGGGAAGTGTGGCGAGGCCGCTGGAGGGGTGGTGACGTGGCTGTGAAAATTTTCTCCTCTCGCGAAGAGCGGTCTTGGTTCCGGGAAGCGGAGATATACCAGACAGTCATGCTGCGCCACGAGAACATCCTCGGATTCATCGCCGCCGACAACAAAGGTAAAGGCTGGGCTTGGGTACTGGGCTTGGATACGGTGTCCCCGAAGTGGCAGCGTTCCCAGATGGAGGATGACTGGGGAAGGTGTGCAGCTGTGGGGCACACAGCTGTTTGCCTTCGTCGTCGTTACCCATAGAAATGAGGCCTGAATGGTTTCCACGTTTTTCTTTAGGTGTGGAGCCTTCTAGTTCCTGAAAAGCTTATACAGAAACCCAGATTATCAAGCAGCTAAACAAGCAGTGCTAGTAAACAGATAAAGAACACTCAGCCCCTCCCCTGCCTGCTCAGTGTCTCCTTTTTATCACTCTCCCAGACCCATTTCCAGTGTACCCTGTAAGGGCTCTGGTAAGTTTATTTTGACAACCACTAGGATGAGGAATCGCAGCCTCAGCCCTGCCAGGAAAGGATACCCACAGAAAAGCTTGTGGTCCACAAAGTGTTACCCAGTGGCCATCAGACACAGTTTTTGGTCTGGCTTGTACCTGAGGTTTGTACCCTTCTTTTCTCCTTCCTCTCCCTTCTTTTCTGACTTGAATTTTTGAGTTTGTCTGGTGTGCCCAGGCACATTTCTATTTTTGAGGACCTCACTGATTAGCAAAGAGGTGAGCACAAATTGGGGGCGAGTCACACCTGAGCTTGATTGAGACGACGGTGGCAAGAGTTGGTCAGGAAGGAAAACCAGCGGGACGGGCACTGCGGAGGTGAGGAGTAACTTGGGCTGGCAGTGCCACAGCAAAGGGCGTGGGTGGAGAGGTAGGCAGAGGCCGGATTATGAAGGGCCTTTCTGAGAGGATTGTATTTTATTCTGAGGATGGTAGTAATTGAAATTTCATCCATTAATTCAGTAATGTTTATTGACTGCTGTGGGCTAGGACCACTGCCAGCAGCTTGGATCATGACACGTAAGAGCAAGACACAGTCACAGGCCTTGCCTTTACAGACCTGGGGTCGGGGGTGGGGAACAGACGTGCCCCTGGAGTGCAGAGAGGACGGCCAGGATGTGACGAGGTTCACGTTTCAGAAGAGTCTGGCAGTTGTGGTATAGCTTGCTCCTTTGGTGCAGTGAGTTTTAGATGTTAGTGTCTACAAAGCCTATTGAAGATGCTAAGTATTTGGTTTTTGTTCCTAAAACAATAGCAGACTGCTCATTCCTCACATTGCTGTGGGGGGTTGTAATGGCCTCAGCTGCCCCCAAGCTGAAGAGTCTTGGGCTGGTACACAGGGCAGGTAGGGGTAGAGAGCTATTTACTCCCTCTGAGTAAGCTGTTCCTTTTTAAAATAGCATCGCCTTTTGATAAAATTGAAATCTTTCATATAGCTTAAAGGATCAAAACATGTTATTGACTGTTTTGATAAACATGATAAGTAAGTTAAAATGGAAGCCATTTAACTTATCTGCAGGGTCCTCAGGACTTTGAGGCTGGTTAGAGTGTAAGAAGCAGTGTGCTGGGTGAGTCCCTTGTTTGTGATAAGAGAAGCCAAGATTTGTGTGTTTCCAGGACCACTCCCTTTATTGACTCTGGCAGCGCGTGTGAGGAGGCATCTGGCTGACAAAACCCACGTTAGGGCTAGGGAAGGAGAAAAACCGGACTCCTTCGTTCTTGCCTTTTAAACATGATATATGTAGTATTGTACCCTGGAACTAGCACCAGCCTGAAATTTTGGAGATTTCAATCCAATTTCCTGTCTTCCTATCAGCAGCATGGCTTAATTAGAGTCCTGCTTTTGGTGTTTTTCTCCCTCCCTCCCCCTGTTGTCCTCCTCACTGCCCCATGTATGAAAGAGAAAATCAAATGTGTGCTGTCCACCTTCCATGGCTCTTCTGAAGGATAAGGTGACCCCTCTGGGAATACTCGGAAGTAGGTTATTCATGCATTGAAAAGCATTTTTTGGCCTGGAATACAATAATGTATAAGGGAGATCTTTCCTACTCTCAGAGAGAGCTCATGGCCTGCTAAGAGCGACAAACTGAAAAGAAACATTACAAATGAGACAAGTGCTGGGGGTGGGCTGTGTTCAAAGGGTCCTGGGACACAGAGGAGGACCTCCAAGGCTTTTCTCCTTGGTGGTAGTGAATGCAGCCCATCTGGTTCTCACCTGTGGGTGAGTGAGTCTTGTCAGGACCCAAGCAGCACTGCACACAAAGCTGGCGATACCTGTCACTTTCCCTAAGCATGTGCTTTCTCTTTCCTGGACACCTCACATTTCAAATTTGGCGTAAAAAGGAGGCACTGTTTAGAATCCTACTGCCCACCTAAAAAAAAAATGGGAGCAGGCCTAAAAAAGAAGTGGTGTTCTCCTGTCCTTACCGGAGCCTAAAACTGGTAGACCACTGTGAATGAAATGGGCATGGGGTGTGGGGATGAGGGCCATCAAGAGATGTGGAGGGGAGAAATGTGAATTTAGGAGTCTAACTGGATTTTGTGTTGTACACGTTCATCCTTTCCAACTTTAACCTTTTTGCTGGTAGTTGTTCCTTTTGCAGAACTCATTTGTGGTTCTCTGCAGATAATGGCACCTGGACACAGCTGTGGCTTGTCTCTGACTATCATGAGCATGGCTCCCTGTTTGATTATCTGAACCGGTACACAGTGACAATTGAGGGCATGATCAAGCTGGCTTTGTCTGCTGCCAGTGGGCTGGCACACCTGCACATGGAGATCGTGGGCACGCAAGGTGAGCGCATCAGCTGCAGGACCGTGAGGTGGGGTGGGCTTCAAAAGTCTGCACCATCCTGATTTTGTTCCTGGAACTCCATTTTACTGAGAAAGTTTGGACTGGACTTTAGGAACTGTAGTCTAATCTAAAGAAAAGAGCTTTGAGCTTTGAGTGAGCAAGAGGCATCTACAGGGTGTTCTCTTCACCTCTGCATTTAGAACTCCCTCAGGAGCTCTATAATGTCAGTATTCAGTTATTTGTCAATTGATGTCCTGACACAGTTGTTTGGTATTAAGGAGTAGTCATCTCCAAAGCCCACAGTATGCATATAAAACAACGCAGCTACAAAGCTAGGCATGGTGGCACATCCCTGTAGTCCCAGCTACTCAGGAGGCTGAGGCAGGAGGATCGCTTGAGC
>VBSM01002616.1:18562014-18598323 GCA_008086735.1 Cheirogaleus medius | reverse complement strand
TAAGAATGAGCCTGTCCAATTTCTGCTGTACATTATTAAAAGTTTTATTCACAGAGCTTTCCTGGTGCCATCTGTCTTACGTATGTAGAAGGACCACCCAGCTTTTATCAGGGGATGGACAGTTGGGGCTGGGTGCGTGGTTCTAACGTGGGGTTTCCATGCTCCTGCTGGCCAGGGGTGGATGTCGACACCAGCTGTGGCAGGTCACGTTCAGCAGAGGTGCTGGTCTGAACATCTTGGGTCTTCCGGAGACTTGCTGTGTGTTTCACAGAGCGAGGGCCTGGCGTGTGGGGGAGCAGGAGACACCCGAGCACCCTTGGGCTCTGTCTGAATCTGTCTTCAGCGTTTTTCTCTATTTACAGAAGAGGGTCTTGCTCCTGGTTCATCATACGCTCTCATGTCTCCGCGGCATGAGCCTCCTCGGTTTTGCTTCCCTCCTCCTAAAAGGAAGCATAATCGTGAATTCTGGGGTGCTTAGGTGACTGAGGGTGTCTTCAGTGCACAGGTGGGTATGAATGTCCTTTAAGCTGAGGGGATCTCAAATAGCAAGTCCTAGAATCATAGTGTCCAGTTTAGACAGGACCCGAAAGGTCCCCCTAGTTCACCACCGTCAGGCACTTGACTGCCCTGCAGTGTCCCTGCTGAGTGGCTGTGGCCTCCTGCTCTGGCACTCAGGACTACAGCAGGCCATGCTGCTCAGTAGAGAGCTCTTCCTTCTGTAGAACTGGGCAACCTCCATGTGACTTCCACAAGGTTTGCAGAGCAGTTATTCTCTCTTCCCTTATAAGGTCCCTTAAAATATTTGAAGGCATCTGTCATGTTATCGTGAATCTTCTGGCAAAGCTTTGAATTTCTTCAGTTATATTAGCAAATACTTATTGAGAACTTACTGTGTGCTAAGCCATGTGCCAACATTTGCTTTACATATATTAGCTGCTTTCATCCTCAAAACAACCATATGAAGTGGCCATTATTATCTTCTCCGTATGGATTAGGAAATGGAGAATTAGAGAAGTCATATTGATTGCCCAAAGTCACCCAAAGCTTGTGGGTGGAAAAGACCTTGGGTCAAGGATGTTGACCGCAGACCACAGCCCCTTCCCCACCACGCTGCCCTGCCTCATGGTTCCACGTTCACCCAGGCTGGCTGCTCTCTGAGCCTAGCTAGAGCTTGGGGCCAGAAAGGATGCATTACCCTCCCTCTGGGTATTAGCTGACCACACAGGCTAGAATGGTAATCCTATGGACTGTTCAGTACCCGCAGATCACATCCCAGGACTGCACCTCATCTCTTGGGTTGAGTAAAATCCAGCTACCTTCTCCTTCTCCATCCGGTACATGGTAAGTTGGTATTTTTATCCTGTTAAATTTCACTACAGAACCTGCCCATTGCTGCAGCCTGTCACGATTTTTAAATCCTGATTATTACCCTGAGTTTTCCATTGTTCTCAACTGTCTGAGACTCTTCTTGGGCTGGAGAAAATCAAGTAACTTACCTCTAGAAGTTTGCTTCAAGTCTGGCATCTATTCCAATTGTCCTTGTGTTCTGGCCATAATTATATTATCGACAAAGGTAACAGAAGCCCAAGTCCCTGGCTGAATTGTCATCGTGGCTGGTGCAGCTATCTCCCTGTTCATCAGAAGGAAAGGCAAAGTGGTTAGCAGCGAATCTCAATCCGTTTCAAATGAAGGCTCCTTAAAGGCCATCCTGTGAATAATCAGTCATCTTGCCAGGCATGGATCTAAAATTCACTAGGCTATGGATCACAGGCTCACCTTTACCATTTTGGAATCAGAATGGCAACCCTTCTGTGTGCCCTTGAAGGTTACCAAGGGTGTTTCACCTTTGTAAGGCTTGTGACACAGAACTGAGTCATTTGAATGCTGTATCACTTGGGTTTTTGTTTCACACATCGTAAATTTCTGTCCCTCAGGCTATATCTCTTCTGACCTTTATGGTCCTGAGAACATGCTTGCTGACCACAACCGAAACAAAATCAGAAGTAGCAGAGTTCAAGAGACTGGCTCAGGAACATAAGCCGGATGCCCAAGAAAGGTGAGGGAGGGGGGAAGAGTGCCTTGGGTCAAGCCAGGAATGGTGTTATTAGGGTTCTCCAGAGAAACAGAACCAATAGAATGTACACAGATTCATTTTCAGGAACTGACTCGTGGTTGTGGGGTCCGGCAAGTCGGGAATCTGCAAGGCAAGCCAGCAGGCTGGAGACCCAGGAAGAAGTGATGTTGCAGTCCTGAGCCTTATGGCAGAATCATTCCTCAGGAAACCCCAGTCTTTTGAGGCCTTCAGTTGATGGGATGAAATCCACCCACATTATGGAGGGTCATAGGCTTTACTCAAACTCTGCTGATTTAAATGTTAGTCACATCGAAAACACCTGCACAGCAACAGCTAGACACTAAAGCCTGCAAGTCGCTGGGTATCCCGTGGTCAGGGAGGGTGGGATGGAAGGAATATGGAAGGTATCCCTGGATCCTTTGGGAATTCTCCATGGAAGCCAAAGTGGGGGCTAAGGGAGTAGAAAGGTTTAAGGAACAATTGGATAGACTGGGCTCTATTCAATAAATATGTGTTGAGCAACTTTAGTACATAAAGCAGTAGGCAAAATACAAAGATAAACAATCCCTTCAAGGAGTTTATAATCTGGACAGAGAGATTTGGATTTGTACAGAGGTAACAGGTGGATTTTGGCAAGTCCCAGCACAGAGCGATATGCAAGGTGTGGAACACCAGATGAGATGTCTAGGGAAAGAAGGCATGTGTCCCTGCCCTCCAGGGGCTCCCTATCTGGTGGAATGGGCTAGTACACAAACAACTACAATGGAAGGAGGTAGGTACTATAACAGTGATGGAGAGAATGCTGTGGGAACACAGGAGAGACAGGAGGTTGGGGCCAAGCGAGGTGACATCTGTTTTGGAGCAGGCATTGGCCTGCTTAGGAGAGGAGGGGGTTTTAGAGTGCTGTCATTCAAGAACCACAGATGTTCAGTATGGCTAGAGAATGTGAGCCAGGGGTGTAATGGGGGAGTCTGCTGGAGCCATTCACATGCTGAGAAGTCAGCACTTCATCCTGGTGGTCAGAAATGGCAAATATGTTGTTATAATTTTTTTTTTTTTGAGACAGAGTCTCACTCTGTTGCCTGGGCTAGAGTGCCATGGTGTCAGCTTGGCTCACAGTAACCTCAAACTCCTGGGCTCAAGCAATCCTTCTGCCTCAGCCTCTCGGGTAGCCAGGACTACAGGCATGCGCCACCATGCCCAGCTAATTTTTTCTATTTTTAGTTGTTTTGGCTAATTTCTTTCTATTTATAGTAGAGATGGGGTCTCGCTCTTGCTCAGGCTGGTCTCGAACTCCTGAGCTCAAGCAATCCTCCCGCCTCGGCCTCCCAGAGTGCTAGGATTACAGGCATGAGCCACTGCGCCAGGCCTCAGAAATGGCAAATATGTAGCACCAATGCCATCACTTCCCTGTGACAGCTACCTCAGACTGCGCTAATCTATTGGTAATTTTTCCTCTTGATTTGGTCCCCAAATTTTTCTCATGATCTAATAACCCCCTAAAGGCCCAGACTCTTAATACAATCGCACTGGGTATCAGGTTCCAACATAGAATTTGGGGGGGAGGAGAACACCAACACTTAGACCATAGCAGAGGGTTTTAAGCAGGGGGCGATGTGATCCTGCCTGTCTTTTGGGAAGATCACAGTGCTGATGTCACAAGGCAATTGCAGTGGCGGTACAGCAAGAAAAGCTGGGAGGAAAGAGAGACGGTGGATAGAACACAGATTTGAGGCATAATCAGTTGCAAACGATGAGGGGAAAAGGGGAGCTGACTTCCGTTTGGAGTGCATGGGTGGATCTCAGCCTGGTGGACTTGCATGTTTTGGGGGTTGGGGAGGTAGGTGCATGACGCTGTCCCTTGGGAGAGGGAACCAGGGATGAAGCAACTGGCAAGTGTGTCTGCCAAGAGGGAAGAGGTCTGGGGCCCTAAGAGCTGTCATTGTCCATCTTCACTATCTGTACCTATTCTGAAATTAGCCGAGTAAGACAACACATGCCCTGTGTCTCATGAGTGGTGCACAGATGCCATAAGGAAAACTGGAGAGTTAACCTTCCTTCTGCCACGCCAACATGTTCAAGCCAGAAGACACCCTGCCTTCCCCGTCCAAGAGGCAAGATGGTCCCTGGCCTCCAGGCAGTACTAGACCCAGAGACCACCCGTAACCAACGCAAATGAACTGCTACATCTACCTGGCCCTACTCTCAGACTCCCTAGCATCGGGTCTTTGGGCTGGGCTAGATCAACCCTGCTGCTGCTCTCCCTCCTGCAGGCCCCGGTACATGCACAGACACCATCCCGTGGAAATTGTTAGTTAACAGGAGCCATAAGAACAACCACTCCTTGCCCAGTCAGCTGCCCACCGGCTGTCCATGCCTCCTGCAAGAGGTGATGTCATGCAACTGGGGGCCCAGCCCCTCATTCCTGACAGCCCAGAGAGCCAGCTGAGCCTCAGGCCTTCTCCTCCCACCTCCCCAGCTTAGGAGCAGTGGCAGTACCCAAGGAGGAGCCCCCAGCGAACTGTTCATCCCTGCCAGTTCTGGGCCCTGAAATTATGCTGGAGCTCTGAGACTTGAGTCAGGCTAGAGGAGCCTGAGCTGCTCCACTCTAGACTCAAGCGCCCTGACTTCCTGATGGTACCTAGAGCCCGGGCAGGCCAGTGGGGCAAGATTCAGCTCTCCTCACTTCCTCCACCGGAGGCTGCTCCTACGTATCTGGCAAGGGCTTGCCCAAAGAGTGTCGCCTACGCCTTGTCTGTCAGTTGGGCCCCTGCTGTCTAAGCCCCCAGCCCAGGCCAAGCCCCATCCTGAGTGCCAGGAATCAGGGCAGCCGCAGCAAAAGGAAGCAAACCGGGAGCTCATTTCTCAGAGACAGAGACTTGCTTGGGAACAAGGTACAGATTGAGTGCAGATGTCTGAGGAGCCAGAAGGATGGGTTGTGCAGGGAGGTTTCCCGGAGGGGGAGGTGTCCTGGAATGAAGTTGCAGGCAGCATGCAGAATGTCTCCCCAACCCCCAAGCTTTAAAGGGTTGCTGGAGATAAGATGAGAAGTACAGCTCAAGAGACTCAGGCTTAGGGGGAAGTTGCGGAGAGTTGGAGAAGGCAAAGCTTTGGGGGCCTCATATATACTGCCTGGAGTGTGAAGGTTACTGCACCTAGAAGGCCCTCCAGCTGTCTGCCTTCTCCCTGCTGAATTTCACCTGCATTGGCAGCAGCGACTTCAATCCAAAAAACAACTTCCCAACTGTGACAGGTGTGAGATTCCAGAACTCGGCGACCAAGGTGGAGCTTGGTGTCTCGGTTGAACACAGATCCTCACAGGAGGGAGCAGAACCCTGGGGGATCCGTAAACAGGGCTGGGGCTCCAGGTGGAGTCTGGTACCAGCTAGCCTTTCCGTCTGGTTCGGAGATTTTCCGCTGAGAGACTCATGGCCACCAGAGGGCATCACCACTCCATAGTGTGGCATCCTGGGGCTCCCGGTCCCCTGGGAGAAATTGGGGAGATTGGGAGGAGGAAGCAGACAGGAATCTCTGAGCTCTGAGAGAGCTTCCAGCAGCTGAATTAAACAGTGTCTGGAGTCCAGAGACCGGGGTTCTAGTGGGTCATAGTGTCTGTTCTGCCACCATCTTTCCCTCCCTTCAGTTGCCTCTGTTAAATGAGGGTGTGGATCACACAGTATCCTTTCAAGACCATAAGGCCCTTTATAGCTCTGAAACCCCAGGATTTGAGGAAATCATGTAAAGGGCTTGACAGTGCATTTCCTAGGCCCACCTGTACTCTGGGTTTCTCTAGGTCTCCAGGCCTCCGCGGTGGCCTCTCCCATGGCGGCAGGGAGGCAGGCTGGCCTGCATAAACTGAGGGGCAGTCTCTGCCTTCACGTCAGCCTAAAGGAGGAAGGGCTCAACAGGGCTGAGAGACACAGGCGCTCTGCCCACACCTGTGGAGCCCACTTCTCCAGGCTTCAGGCAAGGAGGTGTCCATTAGGTAACCCTCTGGGATAGGAGAGGTGGTTAGTCACCCAGGAGGCTGTGCAAGACGCCCTTTTGCTGGATCCTTTCTGGGATAAGCGCTGGAACGAATAGAATAGAAACCATTGCCTCTCCTGCCTTTGCACCTCCCATCCCCACCCCCACCACAGATGCCGTCTGTCAGGAGCAGGCAACAGACGGTCCAGGGGTCCATCTGTGCTAATGCTTCACAATAGAGTCCCATGTTTCCCCACTGACACCCCCTCGCCCCTCCGCTGATGGCCACTTGGTGGTGCCGGGTTGGGGGAGGGGGAGGAGGGAGAGGAAGGCACTGAGGAAGCCAGCTCTGAGCTCCCGGCAGTCCCCAGCCCCCCTGCCCCCATCCAGCACGAAGGCTGCCATCTGGATTTGTACGATCACTGAGGGGCGGAAAAGTACCCTTTCCCACCCACACCTCCTGTAGGGGCTGGGGGCCCAGAAGGCTGGGAGTGGGGAAGAGACAGAGAGTCAGGGAGACAAGACGAGGAGGCGAGGGGATGGAGACGGACCTGTGAACTGAGATGGGTGGGAGACAGAAAGCTGTCCCTGGCCTCCTCAGGTGGACACAGACACTTGCCCCTCAGTGCTCCTCATGCCACGTGTCTAACACAGCACACGTACAAAGTACCACTCCCTACCAGACCAAGAGCTCTGTGACGCCAGAGCCTCGCCAGTACCCAGCACGCAGCAGGGCTTAAGTGTTGGATGAATGAAGAACTAACCGAAGGCCGTCTGGGTTTGGATCTCAGCTCTGCCACTGAGTGACTTAGTGCCATGTGACTTAGTACCTTCTCTGGGCCTCCACTGTCCCATATGTAAGGGACGATGATGATACTTACTTCACAGGGTTGTTAGGAAGACCAAGTGAGTTAATACACGTATGTAAAAGCACACCCAGAACAAACAGTGTGCACAGCACATGGTAAATGCTCAATAAATGCTAACTATAAAGGTGTAACACAGATTTGGGAAGACTGGAGGAGGGGACAGAAAGGGACAGTGCATCCCTGGCCTCTGCTTAGTGGCTGATGTCAGGACACGTAGTTCCAGCTTGTGGTGCTGATGTCCTGTGGTGGCTAGCTGCTCTTTAGACACCAGACGCCGCCTTCCACTTCCTCCTCTCACTTCTTATTCGGGCACCACTGACGACAGAGACTCAGCTGGGCCATCCCCGCCCGCCTCTCCCACAGGCTGGCAGTCATGGTAACAAACATAATGGGGGGATGGTCCCTAAGACAGGGTCAGACAATGGCTGAGCATCGCCCCCCCAACCCTGAGCACCCACTCAGCTTGGGCTCATCCCCAACCCCAGGAGTGAACTCCATAGTAAGGTGCGGCCTGCGGGGGAAAGGGGGCCCTGAGCCCACGTCAGGAGCTGAGGAAAGGGGAATAGCAGGGACCATTCCAGACGCTCGGAGGGGACAGGCCAGAATTAAGTCTACTGCTTTTAGTGTTTCCACCTCTTCTCTTTCCCTTAGACGTGGGAAGGGGAGGCAGCCTCTTTCAGCTCTTCCAGGGCAGCTGCGTAAAGGGGAAATCCTGGGCCCTCTCACTCCCTGGGGGCTTCTGCGCAGGCAGTTCAGGGGCATCTCCTCCCTCCTCCTTCAGAGAACTCACTCCTCCCGCCCCACAGGCCCGCTGCCTCTCTCCCCTGGCCTAGTCTCCTGCAGCCCTCTGGATCTTCTCGAATCTTCCCCTGGAACCCCCAAACTTCCTTACAATGACCCCTTACTGTGTCCCCCTCCCCCATGAATTGACAACGCGCAACGCCCCTTCGCAGAGCCCCTCCAGGTATCGCGTAGACCCCTCGCCCGTCCCGGGATGTCCTCTCCCTCCTCCCCTCCGCGGCTAGGTTTCCCCCATTGAGTGTCCCCTGCCTGGCCGGCCGTCGAGCGCTGTGGGCGGGGCTCCGGGGCAGCTGCCCCCCTGAGGGGCGGGGCCTGCCGCGCCTGGGGGCGGAGCCACCAGAGGCCGCGCCCGGCGGGGTTCCTGGAGCCTATAAAGCGAGGCGCCCCGCTGCCCGCACGGCTGGCATCCCCAAGCCGCCGCCAGCCCCGCCGAGCGGAGCCAGCGCTGCCACCGAGGGGCGCCCGGCGCCGGAGCCATGACTCTTCGCCGACTCAGGAAGCTGCAGCAGAAAGAAGAGGCGGCGGCCGCCCCGGACCCCGCCACCCGGGCTCCCGACTCGGAAGTCGCTCCCGCCGCTCCCACCCCGACTCCGGCCTCCGGCCCCCCTGCTGCAGCCGCCACCCCTGGGCCCCCAGGGGACGAGCTGTATGCTGCGCTGGAGGACTACCACCCTGCAGAGCTGTATCGCGCGCTCGCCGTGTCCGGGGGCACCCTGCCCCGCCGAAAGGTGCGTCCCCCAATCCCACCCTCAGCTCCCGTGACCCCCAGCGTCCCTTCCTCGGGACCTGCTCAACCTCGCCACATCCTCCCATCAGTTGCTGCTCACCTCACAGTATTCTCTCCTCGGGGTCCACTGAGTCCTCCAACTTCTTCCCCAGCCCACCCGCAGGCCCCCGTAGACTCCCCTCGGCCCTCTTATCAGAAGGCGCGAGGCCCCCGCCCGCGCCCCCGCTGCTCTGAAGGCTGTGGCCTCCCCTCCGGGCCGCCTCCAATCCGGTGGCTCTCAACTCCACTCCCCACGCGCCGCCGCCCCGTCTGGCTCCCTCTCGCCTTCCTGGACTCTTCCCCAGAACCCCCTTTCCCCTGTTCGCTCCATCTGGCTTTCTGCTTCATGCCCCGCCTCCCGTGTCCAGGTGTGTCGAAGTCCCGAGGACCCCCTCGCCTGGGCCTCTCCGGTGGGAGCCGGGAGGGCTAAGGAGGCGGTGCCGCCGCTCGCCCCAGACGAGTTGAGGGTCCCAGAGCCCTGGGTGGGAGAGGGGGTCCGGTGGCCGCGCCGCGTGCGTTCTCACGCCGAGGGGTGCGTGGGGCGCCGCGGACTCCGGAGAGCACACCCTTCGAGGGGATACCCGGATTCCTAAGCTCGAGGCCGGCCGCCTTGCCCCGCGTCTGACGTGCGGGGTGCGAGGGCCAGAGCTCCCTGGACCTCAGCCGGAACCGGACACGGCGGGAGGGGTCTCAAGGCGCCCGCGGGGCAGGAAGGATGCGGGCCGCGCCCGCCCCAGTCTCCCCCTCCGCCAGGCTCTTCCTCTGGCCCGAGGGGACCTGAGCGCTCAGAAGCGACTCAAAACCCAGGTTAAGGAGAGGGGCCTGGTGGCCTTTTCCCACTCAGGCCCCCTCCTCCTACCCTGGCCCCTGGATCCCCCCATACAATGAACAGCTTGTTGAGAATTTGCATTTTATGAAAATCGGGTTGAAAGACAAAGGGGTCTCTCTGTGCTGCCCAGTCCTTCCTCCTTGGCCCATTTGGGAACTGTCTCCTCCCCTGAGGCTAATCTTTGGTTCGGGAGAAAGAGGGCTCCCTTCTTCTCCTTGCCTTGAGGCAGCTTGGGGGAGAGTTAACAGGGGCACAGATCTGGAAGGCCCTGGGCTGTTTGGCTGCTCTGGGACTGGGCTTCCTCCAAGGACCAAAAGTTTAGAAAGGGAAAGACATTAGTTTATCAAAGGCCCTGAAGAGACAGGAACCTTCAGCTCTGTCACTTCTCCCCACAAAAATAACTCCCAATCTCTCTCCATAAGTATAGTGAGACTTACTGTCAAGTTTGATATCTAAGATTTTTTTTGTCCCAGAAAAGAACAAAAAAATATGGTAATGTTGAGAGACCGAGGTGTAGCTGGGCACAGCTGGTCATAGCTAGTCACTTGCAGCTGGGATCCATAGCTGGTCCCTGAACAGCCTGTACTTTAGGAGACATGGCACCTCTATCTCCTTCTCTTACACATTCTAGCTGGGATTGCCAGGTCCCTGACCCCAGCTCTCCCAAGCCACACTGTCTTTGGCTGAGAAATTAGGTGGAGAGACCTGACTGTCAGGGGGTCCCTGGAATACCTTGATAGGTGAGCCCAGGGGTTTGGATACCTGACCTTCTTTGAATCCTACTGGGGAAGAGCCCCTGCCTCAGCTTTCAGAGTTTGGAAGGCCTGAGCCCCCACAGACATGGCCTAAGGGGTGGAGACCATTCTAGGGTAATGACCCCCCAACCCTAGCCCTGCCAGTGTGGAAACCAGCAGGAGGCTTAGAGGTCCATGCATCTGGAACCCAAGAGGATGGTTGTGACTCTGCAGTCCCAGGTATGGGAGTATAGCCTGGGGAGAAAGCTAAAGAGTGACGCCAATAGTAGCAATCAGCACCAAAGCAAGTGTGGCATTGGGAAGGGACAGACAGACAACAGGAAGTGCGGTGTTGTGTCCAGAGCTGGACCCCAGGTGAGGGACCTCTTAGAGTAGGGCTCTCAGCATCTGCTCAGGGACAGCCCCCTCTCACCTGCTCTTTCCTGACTGTCTTCCCGCCCAGGGCTCAGGATTTCGCTGGAAGAATCCCAACCAGAGTCCTGAGCAGCAGCGGTGAGTCACCTCCACCCAGCTCCTGCCACGGGTCCAAAAGGGTGCGGTGCTAGGGTAGGCGGGGCACACAGCATCTCAGCCCTACTGGCTGTGGTGAGAGTCATTCTCCCACCCTTTAAGCATGGCTCCCCCGCTGGGAGAGAGGGGCAGGTGGGGATGTGGGCTGTGTGAAGGGGTGGCAGAGAAAGGAGGTGGGGACTTTTGAGTCATTAGGTGCTCTTCAGCTCACCCCCAGCCTCTGCCAGTTACCCCTCCCTGGGGAGATCTGGATCATGAGAGCTGGGAGATGGGGAAGCAGGAGACATTTGTGGGGATGTCCTAACCAGGCCTCCTGGGCTCCCCTGAGCCCTCCCAGCCCCAGCAAACCCCAGGGGCCCAGTCCCTCACCAGGCTACGTTCAGCTGCTTGGATTTGGCTACTCTGCCTCCAGAGTCTCAGTCCTACTCTGGCCCCACCCTGTGGCAGCCCTCTTTGGAGGTATTTAAGGTGTGGGCAGAAGTAGGTGCTGACCCCAGGACCTGGGACCCCACAGTTCCCCTTCCCTGCCCATATCTGTCCCTGCTTTAGGCTTGACTTCCTCTCAAAGAGATCAGCAAACTATGCCAGCTGGCCAGATTGGTCTGTTTGGCCCTTGAGCTAATAATCATTTTTATATTTTTAAAAGGTTTGCGAAAAATAAAAGCAAAGAGCAGTATGTGACAGCGGCCGTACCGGGCCCACAAAGAAAGCCTAAAATATTTACCATCTGGCCCTTTGCTGACCCTTCCAGAAAACCAGAGAACACTGGGGTAGACATGGAACTCCCAGTCACCCTGCTCCCTGCCCCAATACGTGCAGAGGGGGAAAGGCCTGCGGTTCAAAGTGAGAGGAGCTCAGGTTGGAGCTGGGAGGTGCTGCTCAGCATTTGGGGAAAATATCTGGGTCAGGCTGGGAGCTGAGGGGCCTGGGCTCCAGGGCCTATCTTAGGCTGTGAAACTTGAAGGGGCCTTTGGAGGCTGCTTTCACTCTGCCTCTGGCTGGGCGGGAAGGAAGGGGGTGGGGGTGGGCAGAGGAAACTCTGGGCTCCCCCAGCAGGCGAGCATCTGGAGCGGCTCCAGACCATTGTGTCCAGTGGGCAGGCCTGCAGTGCGGGAAGGGGCGGCCTGGAGTCTCCCCTCCCCCAGCCCCACATCTGGTGGGCTGGCCCCACCGCAGCTGGGAGGAGCAGCTGTGGTCTGGCTGAGCCTCGTGACTGGCCTCTGGGGGAGGGGCCAGTCCCCTCCCCAGTGCTGTAGAACAGAGGCTCCCGCCTGGGGCTGAATTTGGGGCCTAAGCTAGTCAAGTAAGTGGAGGGAGGCAGCCATTCCCAGTGCCACCCTCCCCGCAGCAGAGGCTGGACTGATTCTGTGCAGCTCCACAAGGCCGATTTCAGTTGGGTATGGGAAGGACATTCCCATAATCTGTGATGAGAGTGAGTTGTCACTGGAAACCGTGAGTCCTGCTGGAATGTTCTAGATCAGACCCCAGCCTCTGGGGAGGCCCAAGACATGAGACCGACATTATTCTTTCAGTCCCGATAGTCTTGACCCTGTGTCTCCTGCAGGAAAGTGCTGACTTTGGAGAAGGAGGATAACCAGACCTTCGGCTTTGAGATCCAGGTGGGAGAAGCTGCCGGCAGAGGGATGAGGGGTTGGAAGGCGGGTCTGAGGGATGGATAGACCCCCGCTGCCCCCAGCTGAGGGTGCCCTTGTCTGTTACAGACTTATGGCCTTCACCACCGTGAGGAGCAGCGCGTGGAGATGGTGACCTTTGTCTGCCGAGTTCATGAGTCCAGCCCTGCCCAGCTGGCAGGACTTACACCAGGTGGGGCCTGGGCCTAGGACACAGGACTTTGGGAAGGGGCTGTGACCTTACTCCCAAGCAGAAGGGGTGAGAAATCCCTCCTGAAATCAATCCCCTTCCTCCTCTTACTTTGAAAAGGCCAGAAAGAAGAATGGATAGAAACCAGGCTTTGGAGCCAGTGAATTTGCCATTTACCATGTGATCTTACACTGTCCCATCTGCAAAATGGGTGTAATAATATGTTCCCCCCTGTCCCTCCCTCACAGTGAGGGGATCCCCTGGGCACAGTGCCAGAGCCTGGTAAACAGTGGATGTTGCTGCTGCTGCTGCTGTTTTGCTCCCTCCTGGCAATCTGGCAACCCAGCCAGCGCAGGAGCTGCGCAAGAAGCCACATTCCATTAGATCTACTTGATATTGGGGGTTGGGTCCTATTCAGACCCAACCTGGCCCAACTCTGGGGAACCTATGTTACTTCCTCCAACAAGGAAATGATGCCTCAGTAGGAGACCACTGGGATCAAGCAAATCTAGAGTCTCCAGGTTCCAGGAAGGGGCAGGCTGAGACTGCATGAATCACTGCCCTCCCCCCAATTCTATCACCATTTTTGCCCCTAAGCCCTTACCTCCTTGCTCACTTACCAGAAGCCTTTGGTAGCTGTCTTGGTTCATTTTTTGTTGCTATGACAGAATACCAGAGACTGGGTAATTTATTCAGGAAAGAAGTTTATTTAGTTCATGGCTCTGGAGGCTGGGAAGTTCGAGATTGGGCAGCTGTATCTGGCAAGGGCCTCATGCTATGTCATAACATGGTGGATGGCATCTCGTGGTGGAAGTACATACAAGAATGGCGAGTAGGCACATGCAAAAGAGACAAAACACAAGCGGCAAGCTCACTTTATATTAATAACAATCTGCTGTTAAGGTTCACTCTGCCAGAGCAAGAATTCACCCTAGCAAACAGCATTAATCATGAGGGCAGATCCCTCATGACCCAAATGCCTCTCAAAGGTCCTACCACCTCTCCGCACGGTTACACTGGGGCTGAAGCCTCAGCCTGGGTTTTGGTGGGGACAAACCATATTCAAACATAGCAGTAGCCAAGTGGTATATTGCAACTTTGCAAAGTAGTTTCACATTCTCCCCACTGTCATCCCTGAGGTAGCCACAGCAGGGATCCATACCCCCTTTCACAGATGGGAAAGAGTCCTCCAAGACAGTGGCATGCCCTGCCTGAGGCCTGGAGGAGACAGTGGCATGCCCTGCCTGAGGCCTGGAGGCTCTACGGTGGCACAGGGTATTAGAAGCTGAGGCCTCATGCCTGGGGCCAGGATTCCCAGCTGGGTGCTACTCCCCCTGCCCCCTTCCTGTCTCTACTGGGTCTCATGACTGGCGTGGGCTGGACAGAAATAACCAACTCTGGGGGCAGCACAGGGGCCTGGGAGTGCTCAGCCTTTGAGGAGAGCTTCCTGAGGGTACAGTTAGGGGGTGGGTGTATGAGGGCCCACCCCCTCTGAGGTCCCTGGCCCCCCTGCTGGGGTGCTGGGCCAGGACAAAGCTGGTAGTCACTAGAGGCAGGGAAGAGTAGCTGTGGTTCTGAGTGTGTGATTTGAGTGGGGTGAAAGAGATGTCAGAGGAGGGCTCCCCAAAACCGTGAGGAGTCGGGAAGGGAGTTCAGGAGTATTCCTGGGGCTTGCTACCCTTTCCCTTTCCGGCCAAGGTATGGGGCTGGAATTCTTCCATCATGTCCCGTGGAGCAGATGCTGAATCCCTCTCTGCCTGGCAGGGGACACCATTGCCAGCGTCAATGGCCTGAATGTGGAAGGCATCCGACATCGAGAGATTGTTGACATCATTAAGGCGTCTGGCAATGTTCTCAGGTATGTCTATCTAGGTGCTGTGGTGCCTGAGGGTTCCTGGGCTCAGCCTCTTGGTTTCCTCAGCCTGGGAGCTCACTCAACCTTTGATCCCCCAACCTCAGACTGGAAACTCTGTACGGGACATCAATCCGGAAGGCGGAACTGGAGGCGCGCCTGCAGTACCTGAAGGTAAGGGAGCCCGGCGATGTCCAGCCTCCTATCCTCTTCCCAAGCCCCTGCCCTTCAGCTACTACTCTTTTTTAGGGGATCATTTATGTCTGAACCTCCTTTAACCTTAAGTTTCTTCTGTCTATTCCCTGATCCCTCACTCTGTACCCACCTCCTGCTCGTTTCCTGGTAGCTCCTGACAGTGGGGTGGGGCCGTCTCTTGCAGCAAACCCTGTATGAGAAGTGGGGAGAATACAGGTCCTTAATGGTGCAGGAGCAGCGGCTGGTGCACGGTGAGTAGGCTGGGGGGTGGAAGACCACTTCCTCCCCTACTGACACCCCCACCTGTGCTTCCCCCTCAGAACTAGTGCGTTACTCCCCTCTCCAAAGTGAAGAAAGGTTTGTTGAGCTACTACTTAGGGGTACAATACTGCCCCGGGCTGCTACACACACGTTTTATTTTCACAGTAGCTCTCTGAAGGCAAGTACTAGATAGTATCATCTTCATTTTACAGACGGGAACAGCAAGGTTCAAGGAGCTTGTTGCAATCCTTTCCAAGGCCCTGTGTCACAAGTGGTCCTCCTGAGGCTCTGAGTTATAATTCCTGTTTTACAGACCAGGGGAGTGGGAGCTCAGGTTTGTGACTTGCCAGGGCCACACAGATGGTCAATAGGAAGGAACTAAGATCCCGAGCTCATTGCCCTATGACCCTTTGCCAAGGACACATCCGGCCCTAGGCCTGACTGCCCTCCCTGTGCATCTTCTGCCTCGGCAGGCCTCGTGGTGAAGGACCCGAGCATCTACGACACGTTGGAGTCGGTGCGCTCCTGCCTCTATGGTGCGGGCCTGCTCCCCGGCTCGCTGCCCTTCGGGCCTCTGCTTGCTGTGCCTGGGGGCCCCCGCGGGGGCTCACGGCGGGCCGGGGGCGACAGTGAGGACGCTGTCTACCACACGTGCTTCTTTGGGGACTCCGAGCCACCGGCGCTGCCACCCCCGCCGCCGCCCGCCCGCGCCCTGGGGTGCCTTACCGAGGTCCCGAACCCGGGGTCGTGCCCCGGGCCGCGGGCTGGGCTGAGCCGCAGCGCCAGTGTGCGCTGCGCGGGCCCCGGGGGCGGCGGGGGCGCGCTCTGGACTGAGGCCCGCGAGCAGGCCCTGTGCGGCGCCGGCCTGCGCAAAACCAAGTACCGCAGCTTCCGCCGGCGGCTGCTCAAGTTCATCCCCGGACTCAACCGCTCCCTAGAGGAGGAGGAGAGCCAGCTGTAGGGGCGGGGGCGGGCAGGGGAGGTATTTATTTATTTATTCATTCGTATCCGCCAGTGCAAAGTGGGGGTGCCGGGCCAGGAGGACCCCAGGAGCCCAAAGCAGCGGGAGAGGGTCCTTGTGAGCCCCGGGCTGGCTCGCTGAGGGAGTGGGGGGCCCAGACCCCCTCTCTCCTCCACCCCTAAACCACAGTGGGAATTGGGGCAGGGGGAGAACCAGGCAATTGGGGTTGGGGGCCAAAGATGGGTCGTGTTATCGTACAGTCTGGGTCAGTAGTGCCTTGTGGGGTGTCCAGGAACACTCCCCCACCGGGGAGTGGAGGACCCTGTCCCACGAAGCCCTCTCCTCAGCTTTACCTGCTCCCCCGGCCCTTAGCCCTGGGGAAAAATGGCCCATGGTGGGGCGTCCCCCGCCCTCCACACACACACACAGTTCCAGCGGACCAGTGGGCCTCAGGGGGCATAAGGTGCTGGTCCCCTCCCTTCTAGCCTTGACCCCTAAGGGCTTGGCCCCTTCTAGGGGCCTGTAACTACATGGGGTCCTGGGACAGGGGTCCTGGGTTCTGTGCGCCTTGGGGACAGGAGCCAGCATATTCAGGTGGGGTGGGGGCAGCACAGACTGTTCCACCGTTTTGCATATTGTTGCTTCTGAACCACAAAGTATATAAAATTGACGGTTTTTTGCATCTGTGTCAGCCTGGTGACTGCCTGAGGGGGAGGATTGGGCTCGGGCAAGCTCTGAC
This sequence comes from Cheirogaleus medius, assembly GCA_008086735.1. NCBI lineage: Eukaryota > Metazoa > Chordata > Mammalia > Primates > Cheirogaleidae > Cheirogaleus > Cheirogaleus medius. Next base: position 18,581,924 of record VBSM01002616.1, on the reverse strand, counting down.
TCCACCGTGCAGCCCCCTCCAAATGCACACACGCACGCACACACTGTGTTTTACATCTTATTTTCCTGCAGCCTGAAGCCAGGGAAATAGTCTGGGAGATTTTAATTTACATGTATGGGCCTGAACTAGAAGCGCCACACCCTCATCAGACCTTGGGCCTCTTGTTTAAATACATCTTGAGCCTCCCTCCCCAAATACCCACAACAGGTGGCGGCCAAGGCTTGTCTAACGTCCTTAACTATTCCTGTGGAAATAAGTGTGCTTGACAACCCTCTCTTCCCAGTCTGATGTCTCCCTTGAGGGGCAGAAGCCAGATCTGCAGGGCACCTTAGCCATCATCCCCCCAGCCTGTGACAGGCCCCATTACTGCTCACTCCACTGTTCTAGAACTCAACAGTTTCCAGTACTCTTAGAATGAGATCCAACTCCCAGGATGTAGTGTCTGACCCCTGCTGGCCTCCCCTTACTCCCTGCTCTGGCTGCAGTGGCGGCCGTACCTGGTGCACTTCAGACCCCTTCCATCTGGGTCTCTGCAATGCTATTCCCTCCCGGGGCTCCTTCAGTCCTCAGTTCTGCCCCCCAAAGGCCTTCCCAGCCAGTTGAAAAGACAATCATACCCTCCTCTGTGATAGATCCCTGTTTTATTTCCATCATAGTACATATACTTCACCATCCAAAATTGTCTTGATTTTTATGGGTTTTGAGTTTTGCCTGTGCTCCCCACCCATTGGGATGCATGCTCCTTGCCGCAGGACTCGGGGACCTTTTCTGTCTGAGTCACTGCTTCTTGCCTGCTACTAGCACGTAGTAGACCCTCTATACAGTGTGTGCTAAAGCATCTCCAGGAGGTGTTCACCACCTTCTTTGAGGTGACCTAGGGCAAGTGACCTGTCTAGGGTCATAGAGCAAGGTAGGGGCACAGGTGGCCTTGGGATGTGAGACTCCTGCTCCAGTGCTGTTCCCTGACAGTAACCAGCATACACTGGGTGGCTTTAAGAGAGGTCTACGTGGACCTTCCCACCCCCTTCCCTCCTGCACCACTGTACTTGCCTCCCGAATGGGTTCCCTGTTTCCTCGCTTGCCCCTGGCCCATCCCTTTTCCACACAGCAGTCAGGGCAGAGTTTTCAAAAAGGAAGCTGGATCACAACCCTCCTCTGCTTAAAACTCATTATGGCTTCCCATGGAATAAAAGAATAAAGTCCAAACCTTTACTGTGGCCTGTCCATAACACATTGTCCCTCTGGGCAGACAAATTACAAAAGGGCATCCCTTTCTCTGGGTTAACAGCAGCCACAGAGGCCCAACAATTTGGCACCTGGGAGCCTCTGTGCAGTGCCCTACTTCTGCAACTATATTGGAATGCCCTGCATGAGATCCTCCAGGATCTGGTCCCTGTCTCTGTCTTCAATCTCAAGTTGTTTCTCCTTCCATGTCACTTATTATATCTAAGCCATACAATTCTTTCTGTTCCTAATATGCCAAACCCTTTTCTGCCTCTGGCCTTTGCTCATGCTGTTCTCTCTGCCTGGAATACTCTCCTTTGCAAGACTGACTCCTCCATCCTCACATCTCAGCTTAAACATCACCTCTGCAGAGAGGTTCCCTAGATCTGATCTGGAGTAGTTCCCTGTCCCCATTATGCTTTACCTGGAGTCCCCTACTTTTTTTCTTTATGGCACTTTCTCCCAGGTGGTAATTATACTGACAACTTTTGTATCTGTCTCTTGCCTTTATGAGGGCAGAAACCCCAGCCTTGTTTAAAGTGGCACCTCAGGGCCTAACATGGAGCCTGGCACGCAGGAGGGGTTCAAGAAACACATGCTGAATGAGTGATGCCCCTCTGGAGCCACCCTGCATAGAAGTAACCACCTGTCACCTTGGCCCTCCTCCGTTCCATCTGTAGCTGGCAGCTGTAGGCCCTTCTCCCAAAATCCCGTCGGGGCTGGGTGGTGGCTCCAGCCAGGGCACCTGCACCTGGCTGCCCTGCCCTCCCCCATCCTGGGAAGAGAGGACATTTGATTAAGAAAATGGAGCTTCCCCAGCTCCCTGTTTGAACAGCTGCTATGCAGCGATGACAAACATCAGCTCCCAGGGGCTCAGGTCTAGGGGAGGGGCCTTCTCACACCTTTGTTGCCAGAGCCCAAGGCTGCTGGGAGACCAACTGTCTGGGCACAGCCTAGCACATTACTGGGCGGGGGTGGGGGTGGGAGCTGAAGGGAGATTTTTCCTCCCAGAGTAGATTTCCAACCCCTCTCCCACGAGTCTGTCCCCACTCCCTGCCGTGCGGCTAGCCTTGGGAGTGATGTCAGTGTTCCCTCACCCCAGCTGATGGGGGCTCCTGGCTGGTGGCCGTGTGCACCCAGGGGAGGGTGAGGGGTGCCCAGGGCGGGGCTGGATCCCACCTCTCAGCTGATGAGATGACGGCACCAGCACAGCAGCCTCCTGCCGTGTAGGTGGGTGACAGGGAGTGACTAATGTGCGAGCTGCGATGCTAAAAATTAACCCAGGGATCGTGTTTGGCGGAGGGGGTGGGGGTGGATGGGAAAAGGAGCAGGGACCCAGAATATTGTGTGGTCGGTATTCCCCCTGCCCTGCCTCCCCTCCTTCGCCTCCCACCAGCCTTCTGCTCCTCTCAAAGCCTCAGGGGACTCTGAGGGAGCCCTTCCCCCACCCTGGGACAGAAGGGGCCCCCAACAATTCCAGGGGAGGAGAGTAGACCCCATTTCAGGTCTCGTGCATGGTGGGGTGACAACACGGCCCTGCAAATGGGGTTCTGGTCTGAGGTTCCCACAGACCAGAGGAAGGAGGAAGCGGTGTGAGGACAGGGTCAAGGAGATGGAGAGGAATCAGTTAGGCCTACAAGGCTGTGGGGCTCACTATGGGAGAAGAGGCGGGGGCCTGGCAGGTATATGAGGGCAGGATCTGAAAGGGCAGCGTCTGAGATGTGCCAGAGAGCAAAGGGCGGAGGGCATGGTCCAGAGGGAGCAAGGTCCCACGTATATGGGTGCTCTCCTGGAGTGGGGTGAGAACATCCCATCAGAGCTGGGAAGAGGGGCGGGCTCTTGGGACTTGGTTCGGGGCCACTGAAGGGGCGTGGGCTTAGAGAAGAGCTTCACTGGCACATGCGAGAAAACCTGTTAGAGGGAGTGAACCCATGAGCACTTCCATTTCCCCTGGAGACCACAGCAGAGAGCTGGAGCCGAAGGCAGCAGGAGAAGGTGAGACAGCAGGAGGCACTGTCTGCCCACCAGCCAGACGCTCACACAGCTGGGGAAGCGAGGGAGGCTGTGGGATTCCCCGGGTCAGCAGCGACGTCAAGCCGCTTGGTTGGGATGTTTTCTGGTCCTGCATTGACGGGTGGGTGAAATGACCTTAAGGAGGGGGTGACGGGCTCAGAGAAGTACGAGAGAAAGGAACCCGGGGCTGTAGAGAGGGCAGAGGGACCACGGAGGGCTTGTCTGTAAACAGCCCAGCGACGAGGCACTGCGGAGTAGAGCGGCGCGCTGACCCCTGGTGGTGACCGCGAGCACTACACCTCTCTGGGCCTTGACCACACCATGTGGAGAGAGGGCAGGAGTAGGGTTCTCCCACCAGCCAGTGCTGTGAACATCCTCCCCTCTCTCTTTCTCAGCCCTGCTCCACACTCTTACAAAGTGGAGCCTCCTCTGAATGCCACAGCCCCTGATCTGAAGTGCTCTGACACCCTCCCATCCCATCTACTCCCCATTGCCTCTGCTCAGCCCCCACTGTGGGCTCCCAAGGGCGTGAGCACTACCCCCTTTGCCTCTGTGCCCTGAACTGTGCCTGGCACCGAGTGGGCATTCAGGCAGCACTGACTGACGGCCGGTGTGTGCGAAGGAATGAATGAACAGAGTTCAGAACAGTGAACTTAATTGATTTCAACCAACGTAACTTCTCTGCACAGAACTCTGCGTTGTGGACTGGGGTGGGGAGGGGAAGGAAGCACACTTGCTAAACTGTAAGACACAGGAATGAATTTATTTATCTATCTGTCTATTTTATCTATCTATCTATCTATTTATTTAGAGATGGAGTCTTGCATGGTGTCAATATGGTGACCTCCCAGGAGGTGGGACCACCATGTTGCCTAACACACAAGAAGTTTTGCTGTAAGGGAGACCTCCTAAACCTCAGTGAATCTTCCCTTCCTGAAGTTTGGCCTTTTGGTAGAGAATGCACAAATTTATGCAAAAAGTAAAAATCATGCAAATACTGCCTCTGGGTCTCTTTCCTCACTGCTTCCCTACAGAGTCACTTAACTGCCTTCCTCACATCTGGTGTGGTCCATTCAGCAACCTCCCAGAGTGACAGCCCATCCAGGCTCTGGGACATGTAGCACCTTCTTTCAGAGCCCTCCAAATCTCTCTCGACTGCCCGGCTCTAGCCACACTCTGAGGAATGTGGTATCTGGTTGAACACAGGCAAGAGCAGCATTACCAACTACAGCAGCGAATCGCCTGGGAGACGTGTAACAGTGGATGGGACCCACCCCTACCTACCTTTATGATTCTGATCCAGGAGTTCTGGGGTGGGCTGGGGCATTGGTATTTTTTAAAGCACCGCAGTTGCTCCATAATGATTCACTGAAAGGATGCTGAATGAAGATGATTGTAGATGAATCCACACAAAACCTTGGAACTCAAAATACCGACAGAATTCAGCCCCCTGGGGTTGTTTCTCCTGGGGTAGCTGAGCACCTGTGCCTCCCGCTGGTCCGGAACCACCTTCTGCGTCGTGGTATAAGCTTCCGTGGGGGTAGTGGCCATCTCCCCGACAGACCAGGAGCTCTTGAAGAACAGGGATCCCATCAGACAGACGCATCTATGTGCCCACCGCGGTTGGAGTTGGGGGCGGGACCCAACGCAGTGTCCAGGACCTGCGGCTGGCCTGGTGTAGCTCTGGGGCTGAGGGGAGGCTAGAGGAGGCGGGGCTTCTAGGGGTTCGTGTCTAGACTAGGAGTTAGGGGTCAGCATGGAGAGATCAGACTGGTGGTGACTTTGGGGGTTGGAGCCCCATGCGCTGCCCAAGAGGCTGCAGGCTTGACCTTCAAGTTCTGGACTTGGTGGAAGTGGGGTGCGGGAAGGGGGTGCCACTCCAGTGGAGTCAGCTGGGCACCTTCTTCCCACCCTGGCCCACCCTGGGGCTGAGTGGCTGAGGGCTGAAGGCTGCACTGCAGAGGCAGGCTCCAACCTAGGGGCGCAGCCGCCAGGAGCCGGGGTGGGCGCGGAGACGGGGCCTTGGGTTGTGTTCTGCTGGGGGCTGGGAGGGAAGCAGGTGGCAGTGCCAGAGTGAGTAACCGCCTCCCCGGAGCGGCAAATCCCGCCGCCTCAGGAAGTCCCGGAGACGTCGTGCACCGCGCCCCCCGCCCACGCCAGGCCCTTCTCCTCGCACAAGCCCACCCGCGCTCCGCTCCTCCAGCTCGCGCCCGCCGCAGACGCGCGGCGCCCCCGCACGCTTGACCCCGTTCCGGACGCCGACGCAGCGCCCCCGGGCAGCCTCCCCTGCGGCTCCCCGCTTCTTCCGTGGCCCCGGCTCTTCCGCCACCCCTCTATCCCCACGCGCCTCAAACCCCAGCCGGCGCCGCGCCTCTCCCCACTCCCGGGGTCTCCCCACTCCCCAGGTGGGCGTGGCCGGGCAGGGCTGAGACTTGCGGGGCGGCGTCGCCCTCTGCCGGGCAGACTCGCGAACTGCTACACCTCGCCACCCCGGCCCTCGGCCTCCTGTTGCACACCTTCCTCGAAGGCTCTGCCATCCCGCTCCTGTCCTAGACATGAGGACTCGGAATATGTAGATGTCGGTCGGGTCCCAGCTATGACACAGGCTGGCTGCGGGAGAGTCATGGCCCTACCTGAAGATCGGTTTCCTTCCCTGTGAAATGCTGCGCTGAGACCAGATGCACAATAGTGAAGAAATGAGATGTGGTTGTTATTAATGTCAAGGGCGTTTGCTCCTGCCTTGCAGGGGGCAGCTGGAGGGGGTGGGGGGGGCTCATCTTTCTCCCTGCCCAGGGCCCACTGTGGAGGAAAGAGGCATAATTCACCCTCTAGAGACCATCACATGTGGTGTATGGCCTTCAGGCTTTTTTCTACATACACACGCATTTTAATACAATTGTGGACATTCTCTACATGATGCTTTGTGTCCTGCCTTTTTTTTTTTTTTTAAATCCTGGACTCTAGAGTCAGACAAAACTGGATTCAAGTCTTTGCTCTGTAACTTTATATTTCTGTTCTTGAGCAAACCACATAACCTCTACCTTCCTCTGCCTCAGTTTCCTCATCTGCAAAATGGTGATATTGCCAGGAGTGGCTGCTTCACACACAGGCTTTGGGAAAGCCTGCTCGTGGCTCAGTGCAGGCCGGCCAGTGCTACTGTTTTGAGCAGGACTATGCTGCAACTGTGTGAGTCTTGGGCCTGCACGGTGCTCTGTCTTTTCCATGAGCCACAGCGGTGAGGAAGGAGTCGGAGCCCACTGCCTCTTTCGCTTTGCTCTCTGCGCAGCACCGCCCGTGACCACACGGGCCTCACTGTGCCTCCAGCGCACCCAGAATTTCCCCATCTCAGCACCTTCCCACTCTCCCTGTGTCTGGAAGGACTTTCCTCCACTTAGGGTCTTTCCTTCACTTCCCTTGTGTCCCTGCTACATTGCCGCCGCCTCCAAGAAGCCTTCCCTGACTGTTCTTTATCACTAGCACCCTCACACATTCTCCAGCCACCTGCGCTGCTGTTTGTCTTCATAGCTCTTTTCATTATGTGACATTATCTTATATATGTTTTTATCTGTATCCCTCCTCTAGAATGTACCTCATGGAAGGTAGGAACTTTTTGAGGTTTTCTCCCCACCTCTGTGGTTTCTAGATGAGTGCCTGGCACATAGTAGGCCCTGGATAGATTTTTGGGTGAATATGAATGGATTCCCCGCTTCTCGTTTATAAGAGGCAGCAGTACCACTTATGTCCAGTAGAGGGCACCACCACACAGCACTTTGGGAGCGCCTGGGGCTGATGCTAGAATGGAAGGTATTTATAAAGTCCACAGGACTCTCCCCTCCCATTCTGTGGGCGCTCCAACGGCTGGGACCGGAAGCAGGAGGGCCCCCTGCGCTAATCTGCCCTGGCAGCGGGGAGCTGGCATGCACTGGCCGCTTCATCCGGTGTGCTCTGGTGCCCGAGATTGGAATACCCTAATTGGTGGCTTGGACACACCCCTCAGCAGCTGATGCTTCTGGACAGATCACACCCTGTCTCGGGCTCTCAAAATGAGGGCAATGACATAAGCTGCATTGCTTGCTCATGGGTTTGCTGTGAGGTCCAGACAGGAGTGCATGGGAAATGTTCTGTGAATGTAAACATGGGACAAATATAATTTATACACGTTATTGGTAATGGCAGCAGATTGGCAACAAAAGAGGTGAGATTAGAAGGTACTTAAAGGGAATTGCAAGGCTAAATGAAGGTGGGTTAATGAAGGAGATTAAAATAGTGAAGGACAAGAAAGAAGTTAAAAATAACAACTACCTTTCACCAAGAGCTCATTAGAAGCCAAGGCTAAGGAAAGTGATCTCCAAACATTGTCTAATTATAGCCAACATTTACATGGCACTGACCTTGTGCCAGGAACTGTTTAAGTGCTGTATGCATGAAACCTCACTGGGTCCTCATAACAACCCAAGGAGAAAGGTAGTATTACTGTCCCCATTCTGCACATGAGGAAACTGAGGCACAGAGAGCTTAAGTAACTGGCCCAAGGCCACACAGATAGACAGGGCTGGGATTCAGACCTGAGCCATCTGCCTCCTGGAATGTGTTCTTAAGTCCTCATGGTCACAACCACACCGCAAAGGAGATAGTCTCATTCCATTTCCCAGATGGGAAACTGAGGCTCAGCAAATGTACAAAGTGTGCCTAAAGCTACGCTGTGAATAAGTGTACTGAGCCCAGCCTAACTACCCACCCAGCTATTCCTCCTAGTGCGGCAGGAGTGGGGGAGGGGCTGCAAGGATGGGCACGGGTTCTCTCAGAGGGGTAGCAGCAGACACACCGCCTCTTCCTCCGCTGGTAGAAGGGAGGGTGAGAGCACAGAGGCTGGGCAGGGCCGAGGAGGAGAGGGAGAGGCTGCTAGGAGGCCTCCGTTTCATGGAAGGAAGGGGGCTGGGCCATTTCCTGGGTCAGGAAGTGAAAAGTATGCAGATAGGCACCAGTGGCTGTCCACAGTGATCCCGCCCAGGACTGTGGGCTCTCCCTATGCCTCCACAGGTAGCACAGGGGCTCTGAGGGGCTGGCCTGACAGTGGGAGACAGGAGTCCCACCCCTGCCACAAGTACCCCTTAACCCAGCCCCTCGCCTCCAGCCTGTTACATAAGCTGCTCTATCCCCAGGACTGGAAATAGCCATGGCTGTGTCTGGCTGGGCTGGGAGGCATGATGAATGGTTCCCAGGAGCATCAGCTGACCGCCCTGTGCTCCTGAAGTGACTTGAGGGCCTGCCAGCAGCTCAGGTTACCCAGCTCTCCCTGTGAGGTGGCCCTGCCTGGCCTGTAGAGGACGGTTCCAAAGTGATTCTGTGTCTGGACATTTATGGTGCGAGCGCCTGAGGGCTGGTCCCTAAGCACTAAGGCAGCTCACAGCCACACCGTGCCCACTGGCAGCCTCTGGAGGCTGGGAGCCAGGTCCTTGCCCAGAGCAAGCACTTAGATCCCTGCAGCCAGCCAGCACTGGGAGAGCTGGGATCCACGCCTCTGGGTCCTCTCAAGGAGAGAGGAAGAAGAGCCTGAGAATTTGGGGGGGGGGGCTGCAAGGTGCCATTATTCCAGAGCTGCACCCCACTTACATCCCCGAGCCTCCCATTCACAGCCCACTCTGTCACTGCACTCATGGTCCTGGGACACACGGAGGCACCCACACACCCTGCTCCCCACTAGAGAGAGCAGAGCCACATGCCCCCTCCAGGGGCCAGGCACACACACCTCTACTCCTGAGAGCACCTTGGCTAGACTTTTGCAGACCACCTGGGGTGTGGGAGGGTGTTCTCCCAGTGTATGGCGATCATGTGCTAAGACTTATGCTTATGGCCACTCCAATCCGTGCCTTTAAGATACCTACTCCTCAAAAAACAAACAAAAAACCTCTCTCTAAAAGAAATTAATGTTTTAAATTAAATATCCTAATTATTCTTCTCCAAATCCTTTAGTGGAATAGGCACTCGGGAGGATCTGGGATGTGTTTATTCTGTGATTCCAGGACCCTCTGACAAATGGAAAGCCCCCAGCTGAAGAGGTGTGGGATGTTTTTTAAAAGAGCAATGGAAGGGTTGGCCTTTCTTCCTTACCACAGATTCCCTGCCCTGCGCAATGATGGCATGGACACACACACACACACACACACACAAGCACATTTCACCACTCTCCTTGGTGCTCAGATGTGGGAGCAGGCCTCTCTTCCAAACTCCTGTGGCAGTACACCCCAGAAGGCCCTGGCTGTGCACAGGTCCTGCCCATGCCTCTGCACCCTCCTTGTGTGCCTGTGGGACCCGGAGTTCTGAGCCCATGGCCAAGGCACAGGGGAGATAGGCAGAGAGCTAAGGAATACCCACCCCCTGCTAGGCAAACCTGTCTGGGAAGGGCTTGGCCTCCTCCACTGCCCTCCTGCCTGCCTTGTGTCTCTCCTGGCACTCTCCCCCAGGGGTTGTCACTGGTAACCAGAGCTGGCTCCACTGGTAAGAGCAGGAGACACGTTGCTTGGCAACAGGGACGGCACACAAGATCCAGCTAATCCGGGCTGTCCCGGTGGGCCAGGCCTCCCACAGCCTGCCGGGCAGCTGCCTGCTGCCTGCAGCATACCCCCAGAGACAGAGATGGACGCTTAACGACTTCTACCTCTTTCCACCCCAGCAAACCCTAGGTTCTAGCCTGGGCAAGGAGGACCCTTTCCTCTCCCACCCTTCCTGTCCCTCTCCCCTTTCTCGAGCCCTGTCTCCCTTCACAGCATAGTGACATACGCAGAGCAAAAATCCACAGACCTCTCTGGGGGTCCGAGCTCTGTGGCAAGCCATGAAATGCAGGGCAAATCACTGTACCTCTCTGAACCTCTGATTTCTCTCTGGGAGACAATAACAGCGGCTCAGTATATAGATTTTGTGGCCACGCTGGTCTCTGCTACATCTCAGCTGTGTGACACTGGGCGTGTTAATTAACCTTTTGGAGCCTCGACATTAAAATAGTGCCCACCTTAGAGGGCTGTTGAAAGAAGAAAGAAGAGGCAAAGTGAGGAAAGTCATCAGCACAGTGCCTGGCACAAAGCCATGTACAACTGGGCTGGGCATTCTCCCCTTCGTCACTGGGCTCCAGGCACCTGCCTTATTCTGCTGCTCTAAGAAGCCAGGCTGTCCCCTACTTCTGACCTTCCCACATACTGTTTCCTCTTCCTGGAACTTACCCCTTCCCCCCACTCTCCACCTGACAAATTCCTCTTAGTTTAAAAACTACTTCCTTGGAGAAGCATTCTCTTGTCCACCTCCCACCTAAATCACAGCTACCCATTAAATATCTCATTGACATTCCACATTTCATTTTCTTTTTATGGCTGTGATGGCTAATTTTATGTGTCAACTTGACTGGGTTAAGGGATGCCCAGATAGTTGGTAAAACGTTATCATTTCTATGTGTGTCTATGAGGGCATTTCTGGAAGGGACGAGCACTGGAATCAGTAGATTGAAATAAAGAAGATTGCCCTCATCAATGTGAGCAGGCATCCTCTAATCTGTTAAGGGCTTGAATAGAACAAAAAGGCAGAAGGGTGAATTCATTCTCTCCCTTCTTGAGCTGGGATATTCATCTTTTCCTGCCCTCAAAATCGGTGCTCCTGGTTCTTGCACATGCAGACTCAGACTGGAACTGCTCCACCTGCTTTTCTGGGCCTCCAGCTTTTCAGATGGTAGGACTTCGCAGCCTCCATAGCCATATGAGCCAATCCCTGACAATAAATCTCTTCCTATAGATCGATCGATGGATCTATCTATCTCCTATTGGTTCTGTCTTCCTGGAGAACTCTGACTAATACAATGGCACTTATTACTTATTTGCAAGATTGTGTGACATTAATTTCTCCTGCTGGGCTGTAAGTATGGGTACTGGCTACATCTGTTTTGTTCTCTGCTGTGTCCCCAGCAAGAGGGTTGGCCTAGGTGTTCTCTGAAGTATGTTCCAGTTTTCTGTACCTCTTTATTTCTTATTTCTTCCTTCCCCTGATCTTCAAGTTGACCTAAATAGGTTTTGCACCATTTCTTTAGGGTCACAGAGTCTCCAAGCAAGGGGATGTAACTGAAAGACAACTCAAGAATTAAGGACGCTTACCCGTAATAACTCTCCATTCTCCTCAGCACCTGCTGGAACTGATTTGAGGCGGTAAGTCCCCAAACTAGCCCCCTACAGATTTCGGGACCCCTCTTACCTCTCTCATCCCCGGGCGCCCCCCTCCTCGCAATGACGTCTATTTGCATACACCAGACCCGAGGGAAGCTTTGGCTCCGTGGCTTATTTGCATACTCTCGTGCTACTGGTTGCAGAGGCGGCACGCTAGCCAATGGTTGCAGCGGTGTTTACGAAGCCGCGGCTCCGCTGCGCGCCGCCGGGTGATGTAATGGAATCCTGGCGGGGCCGGCGGGCTCCCTGCGGACGGCCTCCTGACGTAGCGGCTTCCCCGGCCCCACCCGGCCCAGCCGGCCTGGCGCGGCGCAGCGCGGCCCCCCCGGGAGCGCGGCCTGGGGTGGGGCTCGGCCGAGGCCGCCTCGCTGCGATGTGGCCCGGCCCTGTTCCTTCCGGCCCGGCGTTGTGGTCGCAGGCCCCTCAGGGATGGCCGGTCGGGCCAGATCGGATCTCTGGCGAAGCTGAGAGAAATCTGGAAGCCGACGCCAGAGGATTACCAAACTCCTGCTCCTCTGGGAGTGGGATTACGGGCTTCTCACTTCGTAAATCAGGCGGTTCTGTAACGTTTGCATTTGTTTACAACGAGCATGTTTGATTTTGTAATATAAAAAATAAAGTTAGAGGATTTTTATTTGTTTTTAATAAAGAGCCCCTGGCGTGGATTTAGGGGAAATCTTGCATTGATTCCAGTTTTACCATTTCCAGTCTGGTGACCTTGGCCCCTTTCTGTTGCTGGCCCTGACGGCCTCCCATGGCAACCAGAGAGCAAATGTGAAGGCGCTTCGAAAGGCACCGAGTGGGGCCTCCTCAACCTTATGTAATTTGGAGCATGAAACCGCATCTGGGTGGTTGGTGTCCCTGGACGGCCCCTGATCCCTGGAAGAGCCCCAGGAAAGCGCTGTCTTTGTGTCCCCATTTTTTTTGCCCTTGAATTGCTCTTAAACCTGGGGGGAGGAGGGACACCCCAGCCAGGTAGGGAAGGGAATCCCCTCCATAGCCCCTCTCCTTACTCAGGGCCAGGGCCTGAGCAGGGGAGCCCCTGCTGGGCCCCAGTGGGCCAGGGAACCCCCTTGACATGCTTTGCCCCGCCCTCAGTGTGCCAGGAAGGAGGTGGAGTACAATCGAGGGCTCTGCCACTGCAGGATGGAGGGGCTCATGGGAAAGACCCCCAAGAGTGTGGCTGGTTGGCCTGGCTCCCGTGGCTCCCCTTGGCTTCCTGCTTCCTCTCCTCAGCACCTAGGCCCTGTCCCTGCCCCATAACTATGAGCTCTCCTCCATGGGATGCCCTCGCCCCTCTATACTCTGCCTGGTCCTGTTTCTCTGTGCCCCACATTCTCTTCCTCCAGGGAGACCTCTGAGATTAACACTCTAGATTCTACCCCAATGCCAGCTTGATGCCTCTTGGAGGCCACTTCATGGATCTTCTGGCAATGTTTCATACCTCTTCTTGTGTCCTGCCTCCCCACCAGACTAGGAAGCAGCTTTTTACTGCAGAACCATGTCCTCTTTGGAATTTTCCAGAATGTGGGACAGCCCTGGCCAGGGTACCTGCTTCCCCTCTACTCCTAGCCCCTGAACCACAAAAGTAGCTCACTTTTCTCCCTCCTCAGCCTTCCTATTTGCAATAGGGCCTGTGAAGTAGTTCCTGGAATTTGTGTAGAAAGAGGAGGGGCTAGGTATGAAGGAACAAGATTGTGGGTAGAAAGAGCACTGATCTAGGAGTCAGAAGACCTGAGCTGTGGTTTTGGTTTAGACACTGACTAGCTGAGTGACCTAGTCGAGGAGACAACAATGGGGCTGAGATATACCGGACATTTGTAATGACACTAAGAGGTGACATTGCCCCTATATGTGTGCCCCCCCAACCCCCCAAATAAACATACCAGCTGGACAATGCTAGGGTAAACACCTTGAATGTACAGCGTGAAGACAAAGTCCCAGCCTTGGCTCTCCCCCAAATCCTCCCATAGGGAAATGGCAGATCTGTCACTATATGCCACACTCCTTGTTTCATGCTTTATTTTTACTATCAAAGATGCACTCTTAATGACAACTCTGTGAGATAGGTATGTTATCATCTTCATGTTTCTGATGAGGAAATTGAAGCCCAGAGAGGGCAAGTAACTTCCCTGCATTCACACAGCTGGTCAGAGTTGGAACCCCTTGTGGATTGGGGAAGTCAGATTCCTAGGGGACAGCAAGGAGGGGAACCAACTTGAGTGCCTGCTGTGGAAAAGGCACCTCCGCAGCTGTGCACCCTCCCAATACACAGCGGCAAGTCCCGGCATCTTGAGCCTGTGCTTCTCCACCATGTCACGCTGCCTGCACAAGCCACCCGAAGTGTATGTGTTTTAGAATTACACAGTTTAATATATATTTTATTTGATTATAAATAGGAGAGTATATAATAAAGACAAGTTGTGCTAAAAGAATTTATGGAAAGGAGAGACCTCTGTGGGTTGGAAGCCTTCATGGAAAAACTGGTAACCAAGCCTTTTTTTCCCTTCCTGTCTAAATAAATGTATTTCTCCTACACAGGCAAATATTTTAAAATGTATTTCAAAAGTTAGACTTATGGAACAAGAAAGAAAAAGAGGAGGTGGGGTAGCTGTTTCCTTAAGAAGCCCATTTGAAAGGAGCTGCTGGGTTAGGAAGGAGGGAGAGTGGGGCCAGTGAGGAAAAGCCAGTCCCATGCCCTCCACCCCACACCTTGCTGTTTCTGAAGCCTCAGTTTCTTCATCTGTAAATTGCCCTAATGCTTGAATCTGGGAGAGAGATGTACATGTTCTGAGAAGGTGATTTTGAGACAAACCAGAGGTTCTTGGGATCATTAGGAACGAGAGAAAGGGAATTCCTAGCTGTACCAGGAGTTTAAGATAGGTCCAGAAAAGGATTTCTGGAGGTGGACAGGGGGGTGGGGAGAGGAATTTAGCCCCTGGAATGAGGGCTGAGTGGGGGTGTGGGGCCTCTTTTGGAGAATTTTGAATGCAGGAGATTCTTTGCTGCGTGGGGCCTGGCCTGGGTGCTGGGGATTGTATAGCATGCTCATAATTTAAGGTGGCTCCAAAAATGAGCAGGGGGCTAGTGGATGGTGCAGCAGGGCACAGGACTGGATCCTCCCTAATGGATGTGTTCCCCCTGGCCTTGCCTGGCTGGCAGTACAGGAACAGACATGATAGCCCCAAACCCCACCCAGCTGGACCCCAGCCCCATTGCTCTGACCTTGGCCAGGCGTTCCTGAATAGTGGCTTCCTGAGCAGTCACTGCCGAGTTGACCGCTGTTGGGGGAGCAGGATTTGCTCAGGACAAGGTGGTTCTCTCATTTCCAAAGAGGGCTCCAGTCACATGGGAAAGAGAAACATCCCAAGTACCCCTACTCCCAGGAGTACCAGGAGGCCTGTGTTTGGAGAGTCTGGTCAGCGGAGGGTGGGCCTCCTGGCCTCTGTGGTGGGTCTCTGAGCACTCCTGTGGATTGGGGAAGCCAGAACCCCAGGGGAAAGCAAGGAAGAGAACTAACTCTCAGTGCCTACTGTGTACAAGGCACCTCCACAGCTGTTCCGTTGCCCTGATAGCCAGAAAAGGTGGATTATATTCCATCCTCATGTCATAGGTGAGGAAACTGAGGCTCAGAGAGGTTAAGTGACTTGTCCTAGGTCACACAGTAATATGGGAGCAGCCACAATTAGTGAATCTATCACCTGGACTTTGCCCCTGCCTGCACCCCTGCCTCTGGGAGGGCTTCTCTTCGGGACAAATTTCACCCTTCACGGAAGTCCTCTTTCCCTGTAAGCTGCCTTCTTGTGTGGAAGCCGGCTGCCCTGCTGCCTGGGTTCCTTGCCTTGGGATGGCATGCAGGCCAAGCAATGCTCGTGGGAGCGACCACAGGCTCAGAGACTCGGGACCCTGTCCTCTCAAGCAGCCTAATTGCTGTGTAATTTTGGGGCCCGCGCTGAGCCTCTTTGGGCCTCACTCTTTCCACTTCTTTCTTGGGGGAAGCCCCGGGTAAATTTATAACCGAGCTCCGGTCTGCTGCCTCCGGGAGGTGTTAGCGACCTCGGAACCCTCACCTGAAAAACAGCCCCCCCACCGGCCGCAGCGGGGCGGGTTATGTAACAGGGTGCGGCGGTGCGCTGGGGGGGCCGCGGGGCGGGGCGGTCGCGGCTATTCCGGGCGCCGCTATTTTTAGCCCCATTGATGAGGCTGCGTCGGCCGCCGCCGCCGGGATTCCGGAGACGTCAATGGGCGCGCGTCACGGTCCCCGCCCGCCAGCCGGGGGAGGCGCGCGGGGACTGGGACGGCGCGCGGGCGGCCGCGGGGGCGGGGGCGGGGGCGGGGGGCGCGGCCGCGGCCGGAACTGCGGGGCGGGGGGCTCCCCCAGGGCCGGGGGCGCCGAGCCGCGGCCGCGCGGTTGCAGGAGCAGGAGGCGGCGGCGGCGGAACTGGCGGGGGCCTCGCGCGGCGCCCGCGACCCCCGGCCTCCCGGCATGGGCGCCCCTGCGGTGCAGAGCGGCGCGGGGCCGGCGGGTGCGCGGCCCCGGAAAGCGGGGGTGGAGAGGCGAGCCGAGCCCGCCGGGCCAGGTGAGGGGCCGCCGGGGAGGGTGTGAGGTGGTCCCCCGGAGAGGCGGGCGAGTCGTGGGGCCGCTGCGGATGCCTTGGGGCGGGCTCCGGGCCACGCTGGGAGTCCTGCTTGGAACCTGGGCCGTGGGGGAGGGACTGGATTCCCAGCGGAACCTGCTGGCTCCGAGTCAGCCCCCAAGTGCGACGGCCAAGGCTTTCTCTCCCCAGCCCGCCAAGGGTGGGGTTTGGCCCGCGAGGGGCGCTGGAGGTGGCCAGGCCAGAGAAATTCCTTCCATTTCCCCGCCGGCTGCGGGGAACGGGTTCCAGGAGCTCGGGAGCCCGGCTGCCAGGAGACCCGGCCGGGAGGGACCGGCATAGCGCGACGCAAGAGCTTCGTGGGACTGCGTCGAGACACCGAACCTGGAGAGGGTCTCATGGAGTCAGGCGCGGAGCTGGGATTCGGACTTGAGTCCTGTGTCTCCCAGGCGTGTTTTTTGCCGCAGCATTTTCTCTCCTGATAATGGCCTTGTACTTGGGGGAGAGCGATATTTCCAGACCTCCCTCCCCTTGGTTTGCGGGGAGCGCAGGGTCACTGGGCGTAGTTCTTGACTTCGGGACATTCCCTTTGTACGTCTCCATTTTTGACAGGAGACCTGGTGGACGAGACATGCAGCAGCGGTGGTTTAGAGTGAATGATTAATTTGGATTTGGGGCTAGTATTAGGGGCATGCTGGGAAGACGCAGGCTGCGCAGAGGTAGGTACGTTCACAGCAGTTGTACCCAAAGGGTGCTGATGGATTAGGGGCTGCTGTCGCCTGGCCTTGGGCCGGGTGGTGGCTACAAGACTTGATCCTAGATGTTACTCCAAGTGAACATTTAGATCAGTGACTTGGATGAAGACTTGGAAAAGGAAGCCAGCCGACTTTGTAGTGACCCAGAGCTGAGAGGAATGACAAGTGTACAGTATGATAAAATCAAGATTCTAAATGAAGGCGACAGGGCAGAAGGATGGGCCAAGACTATCAGGATGAATGAACCTGATGATAAATATTAAGGCCTTTGCTGGAGTTCAGATCAGCTCAGGAGTTAGGCCCTGTGCCTGGCTCAAAGGCCCAGTAACCCAGGACACCAGCTTCCCACCTGCTCCCTGGGTGGGGGCAAGTCAGACTCCTCTGTGCAATCTGAGGCCTCTACCCGCTATACAGGTCCAAGGGGGCTGCGAGAGGATGCTTGGTTCTGGGTTCTCTGGTTGGGCTCCCTGGATTCTAATCCTAGTGTTGCCAATTCCTAGCTGTGTGACCTTGGGCAAGTTGCTTAACATTTCTGGGCCTTAGGTTCACGTTGGTAAAATGTGCATAATAATAATTCCATCCTCATGGCATTGTGAGGCTGAAAAGAAAAAATTCATGTAAAGTGCTTAGTAATGTATCTAGCACATGTTGTTCAACAAATGTTAGCTGCTGTTGGTATTGCTAATATAATAGTAATATGCCCATTTCTGGGTGGGGACATTGGCCAATGTAGAGCTTGTGCCCAGGAGGCCACCAGGCTTGCAGAGAATCTGTCAGCCATGTCCTATTGCAAGGAGGAGTTTAATTAAAAAGATACTCAAATACTTGATAGGACTAGAAGGTTTCTGGTAGGCCCATGAGGTTTCTGGGGTTTTTTGGAGTCAGGGTTGTGACTCACCATAAAGAAGAACCCTCTGACTGTTGCATGCCCCCAGAGGGAAGGGACAGCCCCTCAGCTGGAAGGCTCTCCCCACCTAGCTGACCTCCTCTCAGCCCAGGTCCCATGCAGGCGTGTGTGGGTCCCCCCACATCCCACGCACACTTAGCAAGCACCTGCTAGTGCTGAGCAGGGTTTAGAGACTGAAGACTGCAGGGGTGGAGACAGACGGCGTCCTTATGTTCTAGTTGGGTAGACAGGTGATAAACAAGTGAACAGATGAACATTAGGCCTGTGGAGAGAATTAAAGTGGGCTGATGTGGTGGGGTGGGGGTGCAGGCTGTTGGAGGAGGTGACATGGAAATGGAAACTTGATTAGAGGAGGAGCCAGCCATACAGACGTAGGGCAGTGCCTTTCTGGGCAGAGGGAACAGCCAATGCAAAGGCCTTGAGTGGGGAAAGAAGCCCGGGAGGCTGGGGTGCAGTGAGTAGGGGAGATGAGGCGAGGAGAGGAGCAGGAGCGGGGGACTGCAGTCTGTCCGGCCTGATGCTCCACCCATTTCGGGGGGATCACTTTCTCTTCCTCCAAGCCCACTCCACCCTTGGGCTGCCCTCTGCACAGTGCTGATTGTAGTTCACTGTGGTTCATCCCCCCACCATGAGCTCCTGGGGCCCAGCGATCTTGGTGGGCTCATTCTTGGCTCTCCCATTGTTCGGGGCACGCTGCTCTGCGAGGGGTCTTCAGTAAATGCCTGTGGAGTGACTGTTGAGGGGGAAGTTTTGATCAGATACCTGTTCAAAGATGTTATGGATCACTTTCTGGGCACCGCCTGGGAGCCAGAGTCTGGCCCCTGTTCTCAGACACAGATGGGGAGGGCCTGGGTGCTCATGTTGGGCCTGACTGTGGTAGGTGGAATTTGGCCCTCCCTCCCCTTTCTTTTTTTTCTTTTTTCTTTTTTTTGAGACAAAGTCTCACTTTGTTGTCCAGGTTAGAGTGAGTGCCGTGGCGTCAGCCTAGCTCACAGCAACCTCAAACTCCTGGGCTCAAGCGATCCTACTGCCTCAGCCTCCTGAGTAGCTGGGACTACATGCACGCACCACCATGCCCGGCTAATTTTTTGTATATATATATTTTTAGTTGGTCAATTAATTTCTTTCTATTTCTAGTACACATGGGGTCTCACTCTTGCTCAGGCTGGTTTCGAACTCCTGACCTCGAGCAATCCGCCCGCCTCAGCCTCCCAGAGTGCTAGGATTACAGGCGTGAGCCACCGCACCCGGCTCCTCTCTCCCCTTTCTCCTCAGTTGTGGGCGGGTAGGGAGAACAGGGAGGGCTGGGGGCACCTGTGGACCTATTTCCGGGGTATGGGAGGACGGCACTGTCATTCTGGGAAGCAGGTGTAATCTGTGGGCTGGGGCAGGTTTGAAGCCTCGTTTTGCTTTCCGTTTGGAGTTGGAAGTGCTCCATATGCTCCTCCCTTCCCTCCTTCTCTCCTGTGGTCTTCACTTCCTGTTCCCTGTAACAGCCACAGAAACGTTAGAGGCACTGGTAGCTCTGAAAGGAGAGAAGCTGGGTACCATGGGCCAGAGGAGCTCCCCTTGGCCTGTGGACCCTGGTGCAGAGGTCGAGAGGGTGACAGGGTGAGGACACCCATCACCCACCTCTGGGGCCCTGCTTCCTGCCTCCTCTGTCTCCCAACATGGAAACATCTACTTCTTTCCCAGGCTCTTCTCGGCATGCGGCAGCCCAGTAGCCAGTGAGGGCCGAGCCATGGCTGGTCCTGTCCTCACTCTGGGCACAGTGCAGAGAGAGCACTGAATGAGGGTGGGAAAAGAGAAAGGGAGATGTGGGTCGGGGTGCCCTGGCTGAAGGGGGCTTTGGCCCTAGCGGGGCAGGAGAGAGCTGAAGAGGCGGGGGTGAGGTGGGGCACACAATGGCTTCCAGCCAGGAGAGGCCAGGTGCCCAGCAGTGGCTTAGATGAGGAACTAGGGTCTCGGGTTAGGCTTTTATGGGTCCTTGTATAATTTCTCCTAATAATGGTATGTAGCAGCTATGTATGTCCAGCACTATTCTAAGTCCTTTACACATTAACTTGTTTTAAGCCTGATGATACCCTATAATTTTTTTAGACAGGGTCTCACTTTGTTGCCCAGGCTGGAGTGCAGGGGCATCATCATAGTTTACTGGAGCCTCGAACTCCTGGGCTCAAGCGATCCTCCTGCCTCAGCCTCCTGAGTAGCT